>JAHWGI010001300.1:235000-907500 GCA_029379305.1 Frankliniella fusca | reverse complement strand
GCCGCGCCCCGGCAGGCCTTTCCACGCCGCCAACAACACACGGATGCATAAATTGCAGCCCCCACCCCCCCTTTTCCCGTCCACCCGCGTGCGCGGGCCCCGCGCGCCACCCCGACCAGGAAGAAGTGTATTTCACGGCGATCTTTTTACAAAAGGAGGGCAAAGCCTTTTTTTTTATACATTTTTCCCCGCGGCGGCGGGAGGGCAGGACGGGCGCGGGCGCCGCGGCGTTTGAGCGCGTTGGAGGGTGGGAGACTGTTGGGGTGGGGGGCGGGGGTAGAGGGGCGGGCGGTCCACAGCATCTGGGTGGGGGAGGGGGGTGTATAGGGGGGCGAGAGAGCGCAGCGGCGCGTCGCAAGGGTGGAGGTAGGCAAAAAAGATTTATTGTCCATCAGTCATGGCGGGTCCGGGCTGCGCGCTGCGCCCCGGCTAGCGAGCCACTTACCGGACCCTTGTCACAAATCGTCTCGCGTGGACGGCAGGGGCGGGTCCGGGGCCCGGGCCCGGGGGCGGGCTGGAGCGGGAGCGGCCCACTTGTCACCAGGGCCGCGGGAGGCACACATGTTAGAGCAGCTCTCTCTCTCGCACCCACCAGGACGCGGAGAGACACCCGACACGCTGGCCTCCTTCTCGTGCAAGGCAAGAGAAAAAAAGCATTAAGGGCGGTCAGGAGCAGCAATCCTTCAGGCTGTGAAGCCTTTTTGTTTTCTTTCTCGTTAGGGGGAAGACCAACGGCATGCGATAACAAAGTGGGTTAGAGGAAGAAAAAAAAAGCTTGCTGTGGTTTTAGAACCCACGGCCGGACGAGTATCGCAGGAGGGCGCTCATACCAAGCTTGGTTTACAGACAAGTCCTCGAAGTCATCCTCTCCTCTCCTCTCCTCTCCTCTCCTCTCCTCTCCTCTCCTCTCCTCTCCTCTCCTCTCCTCTCCTCTCCTCTCCTCCCGCGCGTCAAATCGGATTGGAGTCCCTCTATGGCTGCCTCAAGTTCGCCTTGTGTCCGCTTAAGGCTGCTTGCTTTTCAAAGCGGCCGGGAGAAGCGGCGTTGGGGTGGCGTCCCGTCTGGGCCCGCTGGCCGGGCGGGGCCGGGTGGGGCCGGGCGGGGCCGGGTGGGGCCGGGCGGGGCCGGGTGGGGCCGGGCGGGGCTGGGCGGGGCCGGGCGGGGCTGGGCGGGGCCGGGCGGGGCCGGGCGGGGCCGGGCGGGGCCGGGCGGGGCCGGGCCGGGCCGGAGCTGCAGCTCTACTGGCCGCCTAGTAGGCCTCGTGGGTCTCGTCGGGCAGCTCTCCGCCAAGCCTTGGTCCCTCGGCGCCCGCCCACGCCCGCCCCGCCCCGTCCCGCAAGGAGCCCACTCAGGCCCTTTGCGACTTTGTGAATGAAACTTGAGCCTCATTGGGGAGCGAGCAGTGCGCGTCTTCTGCGGGACATGATGTGTGTGTGTGTGTGTGTGTGTGTGTGTGTGAAAAGGAGGGCGTCCCAAATCTTATTTGAGCCTCCCTTAACAACGCCTATGTCCTGACCCGCTCTGCTCCGCCTCGCTCGCCCTGCTGCCGGCCCTGCGCAGCGCTGCCCTGCCCCGCCGGGCCCCAGCGCAGGCCCTTGTGCCGTTATCATCGGTGTATTGATGTCTCGCTATATCGCACATCGCCACTGGGACTGCGACGAGCGGGGAGTGCGTGGCGCGGCGTGGCGTTGTGGGTCGGGGCGATATCGGCGTTGCTATAATATCGCTTATCCATACCGCAGGCTGCTGGCGGCGGGGGGGCCGGGGCTGGTCGGGCCGGGCCGGGCCCCAGCGCGCCGCAGCGCTCCGGAAGGCCCTCATTTTCACCTGGCGCTGCAGGCTGTGCGGCCGATAAAAGGGAAAGGAGAAAGGGAGAGCGGGGCTCGGTGGGTCGCGCTGGTCGTTGGGGGGGAGTGTGGCCGCGAAATGTAACGGGCGCGCAGAGTTATGAAAAGATATCTGCGGAATATATCTTGGGGAATTGACTTGGCGTTTTGTGCTTCATTTCCTTTGCGGCGGACGGTGGCGCGGCGGCGCGCCGCTGTCGCTCCCGCCCTGCTCCCTGCCCCGCCCCGCCCCGCCCAGCACAGCCTCTAGCCTCTCTATACATTTTTTTTCTCGCTCCCTCCCTTCCTTTACCATCCTTCCACTCCTCTCCCCTGTTTCTTTCACCCCCCCCCCTCTCTCTCTCTCTCTCTCTCTCTCGCCTGGCAGCTGGCATGGGCTCGAAACTGATAAAAAAGAGCTTTGGTCTGTTTGCCCGGACCGGGCCGGGCCTCCGGGCTCTCGAAACGAACCATTTGCTTGCAGTGCGACTATAGCGGGACGTCCAGATCGCTCTTCTGGAGAGGCTCGTCGCGGCCTGGGCCGGGCTGGGCCACAGTGTAGCTACAGAGGAGAGACGGATATAGAGCGAGGGAGAGCGCGTGAATGGGTGAGAGAGAGAGCGATAGGGCGGTGTGTGAGGGTGGTAGGCTTGGTGGTGAAAGGCGATGGAAGAGCTATGGGGTGGACCGACCGACCGGCCGACCCAGCAGCAGAGCCGCAGCCTCTGCGAGGGAAAGAGAGAGAGAGAGAGAGAGAGAGAGAGAGAGAGAGAGAGAGAGCGAGGGAGAGATAAATAAAGAAGGAGGCGCCCTTATTCCGCTGGCCTGTTTGATGTTCTCGCCAAGATCCTTTGTGTTTGGCGCGGTGCGGAGCGGAGCGCGGGGACCGGGTAGGTTGAGGAGGAGGAAGAGGAGGGGTTGGGGTGGGATGGAGGATGGCGTCCGTCGCAAAGGGACTCCATCGCCTCTTGTTTTTCCCCGCCTGCCTAATGAGGGGTGTAATCGGTCCGATCGGGGCGCGGAGCGGAGCGGACTCGCGGTTTGCGGATCAAAACTGACAGGTGCAACCCCCTCGTCCTCGCGGCGCGCCGGGGAGCCCCGGGGGAATGCTGAATTGATGACTACGTTAGAGGTTGTGGGAGAGGGAGAGAGCGTCCTCTCTCGCCCTCCATTCAGTCGGTAACCCGAGAGCTGTGCCCTAGCTCTCCCTCTGGGCCCCGCGTGCTGAGCCGTGTGTGTGTGCGCGCGCGCGCTGTGCCCGTCGCCGCTACTGAGCGCCCGCAAAGTGTGGGATAGGCAACGCGCTTCACAGCTGTGTGCCCGCGCGGTTTTGCCCTTATATTCGCAAGCGCCCGCGGAGTGCGGGATAGGCAACGCGCTCCACGGGCGGGCGTGCATTGCCTACCTCCCAGGCACCCCGTTGATGCTTCTCCTACTGCTGCTGCTGCTTCCACATCCCGGATCCCGGCACAAGCGGCTGACCGTGTGACTCAGCAACGCCCTGTCCCTTCGCGTTTCTACAGGTCCTCATCAAGTGCGTGCGTGAGTGTGTGTGTCCTTGTGGTTGTGCTCGTCGCCGCCGCCCTGATTTGGATTACCCTCGTCGCCGGCCGCGGGATGGGCCCGCCACCGTGACGCCGGCCGCGCCCTACACGTCCTCCACGGCGCCTCCCCGCGCCACGCCGCGCCACGCCGCGCCCGGCCGCTCGCCGCCATGCCGTGAGGCAAGCAGCGACTGCCCGGCGGGGGTCCCGGCCTGCTGGGGTCCGTCGGCCCTGGGCGAGGCCGTGGGCGAGGCCGTGGGGGGCCAGCAGCGGCCCGGCCTCGCCATGGACTCCCTGGAGCCCCGCCTGGCTGCTCTGCCCCTGGTCCGCGCGGACGGCAGCAGGCAGGCGTCGACGGCGGTCGCCAACGGCCTGGCCAACGGCATACCGAACGGCGTGCCGAACGGGATACCTAACGGGATCGCCAACGGCCTCCCCAACGGCATCCCCCACGCCATCTCCAACGGCCTGGCGAACGGCCTCGCCAACGGCCTCGCCAACGGACTGGCCAACGGATTAGCGAACAATTTTGCCAACGGGCTCTCCAACGGCGCGGCGAGTAGCCAGGTGCTGGTCTCGGCCTCACTGGCCACGGCCATCGGCAAGAAGCCGGTGTCGGGATCGTTCTGCCTCGCCGGCGGCACCATGGAGGGCATCATCCAGTGCCTCGTCTTCCTCAAGGCGTTCCAGGTAAGGTGGCTGCCCCGGGGACCTCCTCAAAGGACAGGTCCAGGTCCCAGGTCCCTGCAGGCAGGGGCCGGGCAGAGCAGGACGGCAGGGGTGTCGGTTTTCACTCAATAAAATGCGGATTGGTGCGGGTCCCGCCCGCCCCTGCAGGGGTTGCGCCCGCCGGCGCCGCCGGCCCCATCGACTTCCTCGGGGAGTTCCAGGTAAATGCAAATCACGAGAGGCGACAGGGGAGCGGGCAGAGGAGTGGTGGGGCGGGGGCGGGGGAGACGTCGCAGTAACATTCGAGGAGGTCAGGGCCCCTTAAGTGCATCGTTGAAGCGACGAGCTTTACTGCCATCGCGTTGCCCCTAGCCCCTCCCCCTAGCCCTATCTCCCCTTATCCGTCTTCTCTTCTTCTGAAACAATCTCTTCCCCGCCACTCTCTCCCCCGAAACTCATTGTGCCTTTCCTCCGATGCGAGTTCAAGTACTGCGACCGACTGCGACGCTAGCCGATTCCTTCTCTCTTTTCTTCTCTTTCGTTTTTGTCATTTCTGCTACTTTTTTTCCCACACGCGAGGCTGCGTTTCTGCAGCCTGGATATCACATATTTTTCCTCCATCCTATCGGACGACTTGGACAATATTTTGCAGTGTATATTTACCATATGACAGGCTTGAATTAATAGCGAGAGGAGGTGCGCGGTGAACAAAAAGTGTATCATGCCGCAGTATTATTTTACATTTTTTTCCACGGCCTACTTTTTTGCTCACACGTCATTACCGCGGCAGATGCAAGGAGGAGGGGGTACAGGGGGGTCGTATTACCCCCCCCCCCTCTCACCACCCCCGAGCAGCACAGCAGCCGCGCCCCGCTCCGCCACCAGCCGATGCCCTTGTAAAACGGGACGTAATTTCACAGAGAGGCGGCCGCGAGCTGCGCACCCAAACGTTTCTTTTGCCACAATTTTTTTTTCGGCGGATGGAAGGGGGGAGGGCACACGCTTTTGTCATGTTCATTATTTTTGAAACGGGTATGTGTGTGCATGTATCGCGGATGGGAAAAGAGAGGGGAAAATATAGAAAATGAAAAACTGCGTTGCGCGCGTGGTGCAGCCGTGTGTGACGCTGTGGAGCTCGTCCGATGCTGCAGCCTGCAGCCTGATTCCGAAAAATCGCTCTCGCGCCCTCGTCCTTGTCGCGCTTACGGGGCCCTGCCATCCCAAACATATAGGGCAGCGCCATAGGTGCAACAAGGACGGACGTACAAGAGCGATCTTCGGAATCAGCCTGCTGGTCCTGGTCCATGTGTACGCTCTCGCCTCGCCGCGCGGCCTTCATTTGAGCGAGTCGCATTGAGGCGGCCGCGCCAGCACGCCACGCGTCCTGCTGCTGCCGGGGTTAATGCAGCCCCCCTTCCCCCCCGTGGGGTGCCACAACCCCCCTCCCATCCAACTCCCCTCTCCTCCCCTGCCTTCAATTTCCCCCGCCCCCTGCCATCCCTTATTTTCCCCAATCCGACGACGTGACCAGCGAGCCAAAGCCATCTGCCACAGGGAGGGCGGTGGTGGAGGGCGAGGTGAAGATAAAGGCCGTGGGAGAGAGAGAGAGAGAGGAGGGGGGGGGAGGGCAGGCGACAGGGTGATAGCGAGAGAAAGGGGAGGTAGAGGAGGGCGAGAGGAGGACACGTACGAGGAGGTTGTGGCCGGAGAAGGAAAGTAGTTGTCGAGCAATCTCCATGTAGTCGAAGGCGCCCTTGAGATCGCTTCCGTTAATTCTTTGATTCGGTGGGCTTTGCGCGGTTGCTCCAGACCGATTAGGCGGCGCCCCGATCACCGCCTCCCCCCCCCCCGTCTCCCACCCGCTGTGGGTCAACGGTCCCAAGCTGAGAAGCAGAGGAAAAGGAAGCGCGCTACATTATGTTTAATGGTGGGAGAGCGGAGGTGAAAAGGATCGAGTGCGCGGGAATATCCTAACAAGGAAAAATCCAAACAGGTGAATTTTCTTTTCCTCTTTTCCCTTCTTTCCGCGTACTCTCCGTTATTGCAGTGCATTGTGGCAAACGATTTTTCTCCTGTGAATTTTCTGACGGCCCATTTGGGGCGTGCGCTTTATGAAGAAGCGCACCCCCCCCCCCCCCCCCCCCCCCCCCCCCTCACCCGTCCCGCCCTGCCCTGCCCCGGCTGATTGTATCGCGCGCGTGTTTGAAACACGACGCCGGTGTGCGCGCCACGCGCCATTCAGCATCTGTATCAATGACGAATCACTTCATTTCCCTCTTTCTTTTTTTTTCTTTTTTTTTTTTTAAATAAAAATTTTACCTCTCTCTGTACGAAACGGATCTCTTTTCCCTCCCGCTCTTCTGCCGCTGACTCGCTCGCCCTGCTATCTCGCCCCCCTACCTCGCCCTCGAGCCCACTAACTCTCTCGCTGCCTCCTCTCTTCTATATCGGAAGATGTTAACGCTAGCGCGACACATTCCTCTCCAGGAATGTCGCTGCCAAGCCTAATTATATATAGTACGCCAGGCGGAGGAGGTGGGGGAGATGGGAGGACGCTTTGTTCGCGGAAAGTAATTTTGAGCTTCTTCCTATTTCCTTTCGGGCTTCTCCACTCTGTACTTTGGCTCGGCTCTCCGGGCCCCCGACGACCTCTCATCTATTCTTGTAGCAGTGTGTTTGATGCTGTGCGGTGCCTCACATGGCTGGTCTGGCGCGGTCTGGTTCTCCCCCCCCCCCAACCTCAGGCTTTAGCCGAGCTCTTGTGTGTGCCAGGCCAGGCCAACGAGAAGCTTGTCCAGGTATGATGTTTGAACGCCTTCCCAGGGGGGCGGGCATAGCTCCGGGCCGCGGGCCGGCAGCAGGGGCGTTCAAATACCAGGCCATGTGGGTGTCTTGGATTTTTCATTATTTTGTGTGTGTGTGGGGGGGGGGAGTAGTGCGGAAAGGCTTTCCGAACTGACTGACCCGACTCGCTCGAGGAGCTCCGGCTAAAAGAAGTTCGGGTCAGAATTCTGAGCAGCGGGGTTCTCCCCTCCTCCACCTCCCCCTCGTCTCTGCATCTCCCCGCCCCGCCCTTTCGGAATTTCGTCGCAAAGGGAATTGTAACATCCAAGGTAGAGAGACCAGCTGGCGTCTCAAAGGGAACTCCCCCGTGGCGCGACGGGTGGCGTGGCATGTCTGCCGGCCAGCGTGGCGGCGGAGGAGAAGATTGGAACATTTTAGCCCCGGCCCAGGCAAGGCCAGCCAGCGTCACTCAAAAATTAATTTTCTTTTAAACGCGAAGCGCTATTCTTGTCTTGGCCATTTGTATAAATTTGACTCACTAAAGGACGTTGAGAAAACAGAAAGACGGCGAGTGGCAAGCGGGCGGGAGGGGCGGAGGGTCGGGGGAGAGAGGGAGTACACAAAATATCCGGTCTCTGCGCTCGCGCTCCTTACCGCTTTGTCAGACGCGGCTTTTGTTCTGCTAGGCTGATTAGAGGCTCCCGGCAGTCGCTACTACCTCTGCGATAACAACTTGACCTCCTGAAATCCGTTTCTAGTGTCTATTCACCGTTGCCGTGGCTGACTGCACTTGGAAGGTATTTTCCTCGACAAAGCACCGCTCCCTAAAGCTGCTTCTAAACACACTTTGTAACTTTTATTTGCACAAAGTTACCCTCTCCAATTTTTTGGCGCAAATTTTGTGTGTTGGCTTGCACGCGTTTGTGCATACATGTGCACGTATAGCAGACAATTTGCACATACGTTAGCTCGCACAGAAACATAATAATACAGTTAATGTGGAGTTGAGTCAGGAAAAGGTGAACGTCGGCTAAGCGGGGCCTTTGCTTTGTCAGCCAGTTCCCATCGAGAAAGCAGCGCTGCCAAGGAACTGTAGCTGAATGAACGCCCTGTGAGTAAAGCTGAACCGTGTATACCTGACCCCCCGGAGGCCGTTTTCTATTTTGTTTTCTTACCCCGCTCCCTCGTGATGTCGCTCCTTGCTTGACACTGACAGGTCCTTGCTTTGACGTGCCGCGCTGAGAGGAGGGCAAGGGTTTGGCTTGAGTGGAGGGGGGCAGTAGAGCGGCCCGCTGACCAGCGAGCCCGTAGGTAGACCAACTGGCTGAATATTTGAAGAGTTGTGGCTTGACTGCCTGGCAAGCGAGCCGCCCAACCCACTGCACTGCCCCACCCCTGCCAGGTCCGGACCCAGACTGTGCTGTACGCGTGGAGAGTGAGGGATTTAAATCATTAAAACAGACTTGAAATGCCGTGAGCGGGGTCAAGTTCCTAAACCCTTTTATTTCGCGTAGCATTTTCCTCCTTCTGCTTCATTTTGCTTTTTTTTCCCCCTCGTTGCGAAAGAATTTCTGGCGGTGTATCTCTCATACTACACATAAAAGGGGTCCTTTTCATCCCAGGCAGTATACACGTATATAGGGCGGAGTGAAAAGGCCCCGCTGACCCCTTTTCAAGATCCGCCCACATTTCCTTGCGAGGCGTAAGGCGCCCGGTTCCTGACAAGGAGGGCGGAGTCATGGGTGGCGCCTGAGATAAAAAGTAAAATGAAAAATGTATATCTCGTCTCTCCCGGCTGATTCGAAAGCATTTTTCGTGACTCCCCGCTCGAGTAAAATGATGCTTTTGAGTCAAGTTATGTAACTGTCATGTCTGGGCACTGTTGTGAAATGTCATAAAATTGTAATCACGTATTAATTTTTGGAAGCTATTTTCATTTGAATTTCAACACATTTTGTGAAATCTGAAATCTAATTTCTAAACATTTTCATCCCTTTAAGGTGCAAAATATTTAACTTCGTATCGTTCCAAAGTTGAAGTCATTTTCTTAAAATGCATGTTAAGAACGTTCCGTAGTTTCCAACACTTTTGACAGTGTACGTTTTAGCCTTTCAGTGGGGGCATTCCGGCGAGGTGGAGGCGAGTTGTTGCTCGTGAAATAAAACCAAGGTCCACACAATTTTCTTATCTGAAATTTAAATCTGTCCTCAATTATAATTGTAAATGATATTTTGGTGGGCCTGCGGAGCTTCGCGCTCAGGTAGGAACCCTCTCATCCAGCCGACGCGACTTTTCTGGGACTTTCCGCTGCACAACTTTTGTCGAGGCTGAGTGAAAATTATAACGCGGAAAGTCGAGACTTTTTTTTAAAAAAAAAATTTTTTTTTTATCGTTACTAGCGTGAGGCTTGGATGAATCCGTTTAGGACAGATAGCTTCTGATGCCGTATCGTTCAAGACAACGAGTTTTCCTCTTTTTATAATTTTTTTCTTTTAAATTTAAAGTGAACCCGACGTGGTGAGGGGGCTCCTCCTCCCCTCCGGCTCGCCGGTGCCCCTGAGGTCCACTCCCTCCTTCCTCGCCGGGCTCCAGCAGGCTCCAGGCTCCAGGCCGAGTCTCCATCCCCACAGGCCCCGCAGGGCCCAGGCGTCGCGTCGTCGAGCCGACTGGCGAGGCCGGCCCGGCCCGGCCCGGCCCGGGGGGGAAGTCCCACCGGAGCCTCCGCTCCGGCCTCACAGCCAGCCTCCAGCTCCTGCCCTGCCCTGCCCTGCGGTCCACTGGCGCATTCACTGATCTTAGATTTAGAGCGAGGAGAGAGGGAGGGAGGGAGGGGGGGGGGAGGCAGGAAGGGAGGCGCCGAAACATTCATCGCCTTTAGAGGAAGGGGCACGCTGGAGACTCCAGCGTGTGTGTGTGTTCTCTCTCTCTCTCTCTCATTCTCTCTATCTCTCTCCATCCCCCCCCCCTCTCTCTCTCTCTCTCTCTTTCATTCTCTCTCTCTCTCCCTCTCTCTCCCTCTCTCATTCTCTCTCCCTCTCTCTCTCCCACCCCCCTCTGTCTCCTTGTGTGTGTGTGTCGCGCCGTTGGGCAACTGGCTTTCGATCCGGAGCAGCAGTACAGGGCCGTGCCGCGTCGGATAGCTAAATCCCCGCGCCGCTTTAGAGGTTCGGTGAGCGTTTCACCGTTCTGAAGGGCCTGAAGGGGCCTCATCCTCGTCCTAGTCCCTCTGGAGCTCTGGAGAGCGGCTGGTGTGCCGTAGGCTGCCGTAGGCTGCCGCGGCTGTAGGAAGGCAGGGCAGGCCGCTTTTGTTTGGTGTGAGATTGTGTTGTTGTGGAGAGGATGTTGGCGGGTGAAAAACGAAAACGAAAGGTTTAGGGGCACTTGAATTTCTGCTGTATAGTTTAACCCAAATCAACATCAACATACGCAGTTACAATAACTCCAGACTTTCGTAAACCATCTGAATTTATCTTGTCGAACTAGTGCCACTATACAAATCGAACTAAACTACACGACTTGACTCTTTCACTGTCCTTTCTCTCCGTACTTATGCGCTCCTCGTGTCTCTCTCCAACTCACTCCTCGCGCTCACCGTCTCCCCGCACCCCTTTCACTCGTCCCTATCCCTGACTCTCCCGTGCGCGCGCTCCACACTCCCGCTATGGTCACGGCCGCACCCCTTTCACTCGTCCCTATCCCTGACTCTCCCGTGCGCGCGCTCCACACTCCCGCTATGGTCACGGCCGCACCCCTTTCACTCGTCCCTATCCCTGACTCTCCCGTGCGCGCGCTCCACACTCCCGCTATGGTCACGGCCGCACCCCTTTCACTCGTCCCTATCCCTGACTCTCCCGTGCGCGCGCTCCACACTCCCGCTATGGTCACGGCCGCACCCCTTTCACTCGTCCCTATCCCTGACTCTCCCGTGCGCGCGCTCCACACTCCCGCTATGGTCACGGCCGCACCCCTTTCACTCGTCCCTATCCCTGACTCTCCCGTGCGCGCGCTCCACACTCCCGCTATGGTCACGGCCGCACCCCTTTCACTCGTCCCTATCCCTGACTCTCCCGTGCGCGCGCTCCACACTCCCGCTATGGTCACGGCCGCACCCCTTTCACTCGTCCCTATCCCTGACTCTCCCGTGCGCGCGCTCCACACTCCCGCTATGGTCACGGCCGCACCCCTTTCACTCGTCCCTATCCCTGACTCTCCCGTGCGCGCGCTCCACACTCCCGCTATGGTCACGGCCGCACCCCTTTCACTCGTCCCTATCCCTGACTCTCCCGTGCGCGCGCTCCACACTCCCGCTATGGTCACGGCCGCACCCCTTTCACTCGTCCCTATCCCTGACTCTCCCGTGCGCGCGCTCCACACTCCCGCTATGGTCACGGCCGCACCCCTTTCACTCGTCCCTATCCCTGACTCTCCCGTGCGCGCGCTCCACACTCCCGCTATGGTCACGGCCGCCCCCCTTTCACTCGTCCCTATCCCTGACTCTCCCGTGCGCGCGCTCCACACTCCCGCTATGGTCACGGCTGCACCCCGTTCACTCGTCCCTATCCCTGACTCTCCCGTGCGCGCGCTCCACACTCCCGCTATGGTCACGGCCGCACCCCGTTCACTCGTCCCTATCCCTGACTCTCCCGTGCGCGCGCTCCACACTCCCGCTATGGTCACGGCTGCACCCCGTTCACTCGTCCCTATCCCTGACTCTCCCGTGCGCGCGCTCCACACTCCCGCTATGGTCACGGCCGCACCCCTTTCACTCGTCCCTATCCCTGACTCTCCCGTGCGCGCGCTCCACACTCCCGCTATGGTCACGGCCGCACCCCGTTCACTCGTCCCTTTCCCCCCGCGTCCCCGCCGGGAGCCGGGCGCTGGGGATATTCCCCGCCGCGGGGTAAATTATAAAGCGTAAACCAATTTTTCAGATTTTTCTGGTTTGTCGTAATTTTTCTTCATTTTCCTTGATTTTTACTGATTTTTTCTCGTTTTTTTTCCCCCTTTCTGATTTTTTTGCTGATGTTTTCTCAATATTTCTTGAATTTTTTTTCGGACTAATTCTTACTGATTTTGTTGTAAGGTGTACACTGATTTTTTGAGTGAAGGGCCTTTGGATAATCCTGCGGCACCCGGCCCGGCCCGGCAGGCTGTAAAGGCAGGACGCGCTGACCGACCCCTCCCCTGGGAGGGTACGAGAACACCCGCGACCAGCGCGCGCAGCTGGCCGGCCGGCCGGGTGCCAAACAAGCGATACGGGGCGAGGCGGACCATTTGCACGATGAGCGACTATACGCGTTGCGTGAAATTGCGTTGCGATGGCGTTTCAGAATCACTGCAACACAGCAGGAACGGCTGAATGAAGATGAGAATGTGGTAGGAACGCTCGGAATGTTCTGCTAATGTAGGGGAGGAGAGAGATAGAGAGAGATATGGATATGGATGAGAGGATGCAACACAAGAGAATTTGATAGTTATCAATAAACAATATCAAAAAATGTTCATTGACAGCAAGGATCGCAGGCAATTACTACACATTTTATTTTTTTGTGGGGTTTTTAAAAGGATAAAATTCATTTAGTCTGTGAAACTTGCCAATGTAAAGTGTCCGTTATTGACATCAAAGATCACAGACTGACGGATTGTTTACTAGTTGAGGCATTTCTCATTAATTTATCATCAAACATGACTTTAATTACTTTACACCTTCTTTATTGGCGTCTACTGTTGACTTGGTATCATTTTTATGAGATTTTCTTTCCTGGGCATCCGAAACACGCTGTGTGGTGCACAGAGGAGCCGTGTGGGTTAAGGGGCCAGTGTTTGTTTCTCATTAAGCCCGTCTCCTACCCTACCCTCTCTCTCCTCTCCCTTTCGCCGCTCGACCGCCGCAAGACTGCTGCGCGTCGGCCCGGGAGGAAAGAGAGAGAGAGAAAGAAAGAGGGGGAGGGGAGCGGGGAGAGGGGAGGCTAGAATCAAGAGAGGCTAAAGAAGGGAGAGAGAGGAGAGATGGTGTGAGAAGGAGAGTGAGAAAGAGCTATCAGCCTGATTATTGCAGCGTGAATCGCCCACGTCGTGACTTGACCCGGGCGGGAGGCGGGGCAGGCCCGACCCTTGTGAACGCGGCCTGCCCCACCGCGGCGCGCCCCGCCCCGCCCGCCCCGCCCCGCCTCGCCCCGCCCCGGCCACGGGCCCAGGCCGGGACGGAAATTAAATCGGCCAGGGGTCTTAACAAGTAAAGAGAGCGAGTGAGAGAGAGAGAGAGAGAGAGTGAGGAGCCGGGGCGGGGAGGAAAGCTGTAAGTCGAGCCGCCCGCCCGGCCCGCTCCGCCCCTCTCCACATCAGCCGTGACGTCGGGAGCGAATTGTGGCATAATTAGGTGCGCATTAATTTCCGGATGATGCCCCTCCCCCTCCCCCTCTCCTCTCCTCACCTTCCCCTCCCCTCTCGCTGCGGTTGAGCCGCGCGTGCTGCTGCAGATCCCGCACCGCCGGCCGCGGTGTCGCGGGTTCGAGCCCCGTCCGGTTCGGTGCTTATTCGCTTTTGATTACCGTGGCCGAGGGGAGGGCTATGAGCGTTATCCGTGTCGTTACTTTAGGGCGTGCTATCGTGGTGCGACAGAGCAGTGTTTGCGAGTGGGACTTTGCTAAACGGCCGAGAGAGAAATGACTCTGGAATTTTTGTACACCTCTTCACTCAAAAAATTTAAAAAAAAAAAAGAAAAGAAAATTCCAAAAAATCCAGAAAAAAAATTAGAAATGAAAAAATATAAATTGTCAAAAATTTACAGAATTTTGGAGATAAACCTCTAGGAAAATTTGACAGAACTCACAAAATATCAAGAAGATTCAAAAATTTTGTACACAAAATTCGTAGTTGTTTCCCCCTCGTGAACGGTCTTCCCATGGCCCCGTGTCCTACATCGTGCGAATCGACCGCGCTGTGCTCGTGCGGAATCTATCCGATTGTTTTACTGGCGTTAATCTGTACCTGGCGGCGGCGTCCGGGTGCTCAGCGCTGAGCAACGAGGAAAGTAGGCGCTGACTGTGGAGGGCTGTGAAGTGGAGGAAGGGAGGGAAGAAGGGAGAAGAGAGTCGGACGAGGGCGTTAACTTTTCCCGTTTATTGTTCGTCTCTTTCCGTGGTGCCGCGCCGCCTCTCTCGCTCTCTCTCGCAGGCGTGATGAAATAGTGAGCTGAATGCTTTGATGAAAAATCCAGCAGCGAGAGCTGCGGCTTAGTGAGGCAAAGTCTGTGGAGTTGCGAGTGGGGATTAGGAGCACTGTGCGAGCTCAGTGCATCAGTTTGTGTGCGTGTGTGTGTGTGTGTTTTAGAGAGACGCTGAGAGGAGGGATGTGAGGGTGAAGAGCAGGGTAAAAGACAGCAGAGAATGGGAGCGGAAGCGAATGAGTGAGGGAGGAGCGTGGTACAGAAAGGGCTGCTCTCTGCTCATATCGATTCGCATACTGTACCTCTTATTGACTACGTACCCCGGCGCCGCCCCGCGCCGCCCCGCGCCGCCCCGCGTTTTCCCCCTGCTCCCTGTTATTTGCATAGAACGGTAGAACAAAAAGAGCGCTCGGCTCGCAGAGGAAAAAACCGGGTCGAGGGTTTTCTCTCGTCTGATTCAACGTGACCTGGCGTGGCCCGGCGTGGCCCGCGGCCCGCGGCCTGCGGCCCTGCAGGCAGGCAGATATGCGGTCTACTTATTCTCGCTTTGGTGGGCGCGCTGTGCCAGAGGAGAGGGGAGGCGAGGGCCTGTGGGTGGCCGATTAGCACGCCGGGCACAGCCCTTAATTACAGCTCACCGTGTTTTGTGCGATTCTTAATTACGTGGCGTGGTGCGGGCCGGGCGGGGTGGGGCGGGTGTAGTGCGTGGGGGAGAGGGGCGCTCGGGCGGGCGGGCGGGAGGGAGGGCCGAGTCCACTCATACCACCCCGCTCGTTGACAAACCGAGCAGTTCATTGTCTTTTAACAATCCACCCAATTTTCCGGTCGCGGAGGCTATTTAATTACGCGCGAGTATATGTCATGGCGGAAGGGGGGCGGGGGATTAATTCAGGTTCAAAACTCGTGGTGCGCGCGCGCGCCCGAACCGAACTGCGGGGCAAAGAATAGGAGAGAGAGAGAGAACGAAAGCGCGAGAGCGTGCGGGCGAGCCGAGAGCAGGCGGGGGCGGGGCCGAATCAGTCAGAGAGAGAGAGAGAGAGACGTCGGTCCACGTCTCTCATCCCTCTCCTTACTCTCCTGCAAGGGCTCCCGCTCTCGCCGCCTTGGCCTGCCTGTCCAAACTTTGGCGCTCGGACTTTGTTTTGCGCACAAAAGACGTTAGAGCACCTTGAGCCGAGCGGTGAGGCTGTTCTGTGAGAGGAGGGAGAGCGCTGCTATAGGAAAAGGAGAGCGAGAAGGGGCCAAGTACGCGCGGGTCCAGGGCGGTGCACTGTAATAGAACGTGATCCACTGACGGCACTCGAGTGTTGAACACTTTTGAACGCTTTCCTAAGAAGGTGGACACACGTTGTAACCGTGTGGAGCTGATCAAAAAATGCGTCTACCTTTGGCCTGAGGCTGCAAGCTAGATACCAAAAATATTGTGAGAGTTAAATTTCCCTCTCTTTTTTCTTTGTTCTTATGAAACCCAGATTCACTTGCGATTGGTTGATCCGTTTGTACTTTGGTGGTTGTCTGACATGTCCACATTTCTCATCCCACGTCTCACGCCAGGCGCCTCACTTCCCACATCGTCTTTCCGTCGGTGCCGCCTGTGCGCTCTCTGACAGGGCTGAGCATTTTAAGTCAAATTTTAATTTTACCTTAGGTAAAGAGAGACAAAAGTGTCCAATTTTCAGGGGGAAAAATGTCGCCAGGCATTCAAAGTTTAGTCCTCAGGCCAGGCCAAAGATTTGTAGCCTTATAAATCTTTTTAGCTTCAGAAACTAAACATTCATAGCTGAAGCCGAGCAAAAATATTTTAGTGCCTTGCCACAAAAATCTTAAATGTGGTAACCAATCAATCAGTGCCAGGATTATGTTGGTACACTGTAAAAAATAGTTGTCAGGAGACAAGAGGTTGCACGTCGAGCACCTTGTTCTCGAACAAAGGAGTTGTTTTTAGTATTACACTTAAAAATATCCGAATGTTCTTACCATATGGCCCCATACAAAAAACCGATGTATATGGAACGGTATGGATGTGTTGTAACGTGACAACAAAATTGTTGTTAACTTTTTAACTGACACATTTTGTCGGAGATCAGTGAAGTTTGTAATTAATAACCTTTCTGCGCAGTAATGAGACCAAATCACTATTTTTGAAAAAAAGAATTTTTTTGAACTCTTGACCTTTGACAAAAAGTTTGTTTTTTAACAACAAATGTTGTTTAATAAGTTAACAACACTTTTGCTGTTAATCAACAACAAAAATTTTTACAGTGTAGAACTAAACAACTGTCTATTGGCAGGCAGGATTTCTTTGTTCTCTGTGCATTTGGACGTACGCAGAGGAAACTAGTCTTGAATTTGAAAAAAAGCCTTTTTTAGTTAGTTCGTTAGTTAGTTAGTTTGTTGGTTGGTTTGTCTGTTTTCCACTGTTTTGGATACATTTTGGATGCATTTTGGATTCACTCTAATCTTCAACAAAGATTTCTGTGCAACCGTAAGGTACAGGAAATTTCCTTGTGTAACAAAGATTTTTCTTTGTATTACAAAGAAAATTTTGGTTTTGTATTACGGTTGCACAGAAATCTTTGTAATACAAGAATTTTCTTTGTAAGAATTTAAGAGTGCAGTGAGAAGTGCGTGCGCGTGTTCGGCTGGGCCTGGCGGCGCCCCTTCTCACTCAGACAAGTTTTGGTAACCGGAATATTTCCGAAATTAGGTTTGCCGACCGAGCTTTAGGCTGCTCTGTGTTTCCAACACAACTTCCTGCTTGCCAGACGCTCGCTGGGTAGGCGAGGAGGGCGCGGGCAAGGAAGCCAGAGCGAAAGAGAGAGGGAGAGAGAAAGAGAGAGGGGGAGGAGAGAGAGACAGAAGGGGGTGGACAGTGGCGCCCGACCCCGAGCCGAGCAGGCCCCCTCCGGCTGTCTTGGTGGGAGGCGAGGGAAAGGGGAGAGGAGGGGGGGGGGCGAGGGAGCGGGGCTTCCGGCCTCGGCCCGGCTCAGCCGAGACCGCCGTTCGTGATGTCGTTTGTCGCCAGCGAAGCTTCCGGTTGCGGCGTGCCTAACCCCCAGTCGCTTTTATTAGCGCTCCCACTCTTATCGTTATTGCTATTTTAATGATATTTTTACTTCTTTTATCTCGTAACCGCAAGGTTTTACCTGACACTGTGCAAACTGTTTGGAAAGAGGGGAGAGGGAGGCTTTCCATGAACAATGTCAATGTCATAAAGTAATGATATCAAAATGTAGAACTACATAATTGAATTTACACTGGGTGTCGACTTGTTATTCTTTAACGAGCAACAGTCTAGACTGTAAAGTGAGTATATCGCACGCTCAAGTTGGAGTGAGCGTGGGATGCACAACTGCGTAAGAGCCGCGGGATGCCCACTCTCACTCAAGTATGCATCCCTTGCTCACTATAGTTAATTTACATCAACACCGAGGGGGCCTCAACTCACCCAAAATTTGTACACATGATTTCAAGATTTCACATGATTTCACATGATTACACCTCTTATAATTGAAAGAAATCATTCGTAAAGTGAATACAAGCGTATTTTGAGCTTTATGAGCCCAAAATACGCACTCAAATCAATTTTTTTCGGCAATAGATCCACATTTTTTTGACAATGATTACGAAGATATCAGCGATGGTGTACACATGATTTCAGGAGTTGAGGCCCCCTCGTCAACACTTTGTAAATCACGTTTTTCAAGGACTGTTGTAACTTTACGTCGTGACTTATCACTGAGGATAAATTATCTGCCTGAGACGCACATGTATTTTTTTTTTTTTTTTTTACATTCTCGCCCGCTCTGTCAAGTGCCTGCTGCGTGTGGGTTGCGCGCGTCATGTCCACCCCCCTCTGGGTTGACTTGTCCTCGCGTATGGTGTGGTGTGGGGTCTCAGCCCCGCCTCTACAAACCCTCCGCTGCTCTCTCCCCTTCTCGGATTCCAGCCATGCCGTCCGTCGCCATGGCTTTTGTGGATGTTGCCGTCTGCCTGTCCGAACGGCCCCGGCCCCCTCCGGCCCCGGCGGTACCTCGCCTCGCGCGCCTTGTGTCCGAGCGCATTCCGATCATGTCTCCCCTGATACACTGCACGACCAAATGCCAACCCCTTGTCTCAAAGGAGAATGTTCCTTTAAAAAAAAAAAATCTGTAGGCTTATTTACAGTTAGGGTGCTAAAAGCGTCAAACGATCGAGAGCTGAGTCCTTATTCTTGAAATATTTTGCCTGTTTGCGGCCTGATATTTTTCGCTGAGGCGCGCGCGAATATTACTGCTTTGACGTAACAACTGTCAAGGCTGATGTCGTCCCGAAGGCCACCGATAGAGCGGGACCCACCCTGCTCTCACCACCGCCCCGCCCCACCCCGCCCCACCCCGCCCCGCCCCGCCCCACCCCGCCCGCTCTCTGTCCCGGACCAAGTTTGGTCGACAAGAGGCCCTTGATTTTGCCTGCTCTCCATCCTGCTTCTGCGATTCCTATCGGTGGCGCGTCTTTCTGTCGTGCTGAAGCAGCAGCTTTATATTAGTTGTTTTGCAATCGTTGCCACACTTTGCAATTGCCAATCCGGACCATAATGCAAAGCTGTTGGTATTTAATGTAAAGTTAAGTTGGATAGGAGGAAATAAAATTTTACCTACTGTTGAGTGGACTGATCTAGTTGAAAAAGCCGTCTTAAACGTGCTGAAACGGTAAACACGTGCGTTAGCATAACTTAATAAAGTACTTAAAGCGGCCTAAGGCACTATCTCCGTCCATTGTCGATCAAGTTTGCGCGGCATTTCCCGGCGATGCGCAAAGTGTATATTATCCACATAACCCTTTGAAAATACAGAACGCGGAGAAACGCCTGAGTGCGGCGCCTCCAGCCAGCGCTGCGTGGAGTTGATTTGGCGAGGGGAAGTGACTCTAAGCAGGTAACTCAAGACTGTTGAGGAGGGCTTCGCTCCCTGCCGCTCCCACCTCCGCGCGCCAACTATACGCGCGCTCTCTTCTGGAGAGAGAGAGAGAGAGAGAGAGAGAGAGAGAGAGAGAGAGAGAGAGAGAGAGAGAGAGAGGCGGGGGTGGTCCCTGGTGCCGTGCGCCGAGGCGTGAGAGTCGCGATGAGCATCAATTAAATACGCGCGTAATTTGATGGAGACTGATTAATTTTATAGTAAGTCTCTCACTGTTATAAAACCTTCCGTATCGCACTGTAAAAAAAAAATCACGGTCACCCATACGGAAATATACCGTTAATTTAGATTACGGTGTCTCCGTACATTCGATTCCGTACCCTCTTTCCATAAGAGCCCATGTAAAAAAAATGTGGGTACGGTGCCAAGGTACGGAAAAGTTCCCGCTAATTTTGTGTCCGGCGGTTTCCGTTTTGGGTACGGACTGATAACGGCGTTCCGTACCCCTTTCCCTATGCTAGCCCATGTAAAAATGGTAGGTACGGTGGCCAGGTACGGTAAATTTCCGTTATCCCTTTCCGAAAAATGGGGTACGGAACGCCGTGACAAGCTCCGTATCCAAGACTGATTTTTTACAGTGCGCAAACTAAATAGTTTGAAAGTAGCGAAGCATTTGGCAGCTTTTGCGATTTGCAAAGTATTTCTTCGCAACTGACAAAATTTTTAGTTTGCTACAGAGCGCAGAAATGTGTAAGCTTGCGAACCGTTGCAAACTATTTTGTTTGGAATACGAACGAAGGCTTTTCAATTCCGAAGTTTCCGAAATCTGTACAACGTTTGTTTCCAAAGGTTTAAACAGTCCTCGCTACTGCCGTCTGGTGTAACAGTCGCTGCTCTTCCGTCTTCATTTAACTATGATATGCTAATTTTTTTCGTCTTTGCGTTACAGGTATGTCGCTGAAAGGACGACTCTCGGAAACCAGCCCCTTCGACCAATTAAGTTACAATTTTATTCTCTTTAATAGTGGGTCGTCTATTTTCTTCTTTTTTCTTTCTTTCTTTCCGGAAGATGATTATGTATAACAAATGCTAGACTGGTTGCACAAAATAAGAATAGCCCCCCTCCCCCCTCCCCTCCTCCGCCCTTTCTGCTCCCCTCTTCATACTTCGCGCTGACGACTCTGAGAGCTGCACACGGGAGAGATGCAGGTCACGCCCATAAATCTCTCGCAGCGCGCTTTCATCACGTGGATTTGGCCGTAGGTGGAGAGAGGGACGGGGAGAGAGAGAGAGAGAGAGAGATAGGAGATCGGGAGGGGCCAGGGAGGTAGGGGTGAAGCGGAGGGTGGAGTGAAAGAAATATTTCTGACAAAGAAAGAGAGAGAGAGAGAGAGAGCGAGCGGGGGGGTGGAGAGTGAGAGGAGAGCGGAGAGAAAGGAAGGGGAAAGGGGAGTCTGGGAGAGCATGGACGTCCACCGATGGACAAAAGGCGGACGTCGCGGGCACCAGCAGCGTTATACATGTCATGCCGTTGCGCTGCGCGATACACTGCTTCTCTCTTTCCCTTTCTCTCCTTCCGCTAGTCTCTCTCTCTCTCTCTCTCTCTCTCTCTCTCTCTCTCTCTCTCGGCCTACATGCAGAGCTCGGCCCAGCGCCCGCCCACCCCCAGCCGCGTGAAGCAGAGTGCCCTGAGCGTGACACGTGTTTAGGCCGGCCTGCAATGGATGGCCGGTGGAGGGGGCGGGGCGGGGCGGGGTGGGCTCTATTGACACCCTGCAATGCCATTGCATCAGTAATGGGGGCGCAGGGGGGGAAGGCATCCCCTGTCGCTCTCACCCCCCGGGGGGCCCCCTGTCTCCCCTCCCCCCCCCCTCACCCCCTGGGGGGCCCCGCCGGCCCCGCCGGCCCCGCCGGACCGTAATACTGGCCACATAGCGCATGTTTATGCGATACAATGCACTGCTGCCCGGGCGATCTGCCGAGGTGGTCACGCTGCACTCCATCAAAACGATCGTTGGCGTGTGTGAGTGTGTGTGCGAGAGAGAGAGAGAGAGAGATTGAGAGGGAGAGAGAGAGCTAAAGCGAGCGGAATGTGATGTAGGGAGACGGGTAGTGGTGAAAGGAATGGGTAGGGCGCGCGCGGGTACGAATACGAATACCCTGCTGTGCTGAGCTGTACTGGACGCTGGACGCAAGTCGCTCCGGAGGGAATGGAAGGGAATGACGCATACCACAGCCTTGTGTGTGTGTGTGTGTGTGTGTGTGTGTGTGTGTGTGTGTGTG
The DNA here is from genome assembly GCA_029379305.1 of Frankliniella fusca. Classification (NCBI taxonomy): domain Eukaryota; kingdom Metazoa; phylum Arthropoda; class Insecta; order Thysanoptera; family Thripidae; genus Frankliniella; species Frankliniella fusca. The sequence continues at coordinate 886,331 of JAHWGI010001300.1, read as the reverse complement.
TGTGTGTGTGTGTGTGTGTGTGTGTGTGTGTGAAAGAGAGAGAGTAGCTGGTCAGTGACGCCCACACACATAGCACGGGTACCACGCGAGTACCCTCATCGCATTTCACACGATAGGGGTGGGAGCGGCCTGCTGGGGCAGTGTAGGGGTACCAGCACACTACAGCGCGTACTAAAAGGGGAGGGAAGGTGGGGGTGGGGGGATGTGAAATCGGTGTTGGTGAAATTGGCTGGTGATAAGCACTTTTCTTGTCGCTTGTCGCCTAAGATATGCCGAAGTAGTAGAAGGACAGGGGTCGGTTAGCGCGTCACTCGCAGGCGTGTGCAGAAAGGCTTGCAGCAGCAGCGTGCACTTGGGCGCCCCGCCGGGTGGGTTAGGGCGGGGCGGGGCGGGGCGGGGCGGGGCGCGGCGAGTGATGGATGGGGTGGATGATGCAGGGGATGGAGTGTCGCCGCCGGTTGGCTTTAAGAAGCAGAGAGTGTGTTACTTTCTCTTTTTCTCCCCCTTCCCCGCCAATCTCCACCCCTGTGTCTCTGCCCTTTCTTGCTCCCCCCCCCCTCTCTCTCTCTCTCTCTCTCTCTCTCTCTCACTCACCCCCGGGTCTGCCGAGAGCATGAGGCAAATAACGCGCCACCGCAAAAGAAGAAAAAGGAGAGAAAAATAAGGCAAAAGAAGAGACGGGTAAAAATATGCGCGGTGGCGGTGTTTGAACCTCGCTGTCGGCGCGCCGCCACACTGCGCGTCTGCCCCTTGGCCATGGCTTGCCTCGCCCCGCCGCGCCGCCCATCCAGGCACATGTCAATAACAGAGACGAGCTGGCGGCCGGCCCCCTGCCCCCGCCCCGCCCTGCCCCCGCCCAGCCCCCGCCCAGCCCCCGCCCTGCCCCCGCCCTGCCCCCGCCCTGCCCCCGCCCAGCCCCCGCCTAGCCCCCGCCCAGCCCCCGCCCAATGCCCCCGCCCTGCCTCTTGTAGAAAGTCGCGCGCTGCTCAGTCTCGGCTACGTCTGCGAATGTGCCGTACCGCGTGTACCCTTTATTAAATTTTGCAATTCGCTGTCGGTGGCGTGGGGCGTGGCGGCGCGCAGGGCAGCTTGACGCCGCGAGCGCCAGAGCGGAGAATGTATATATATTTAACTCCGCGGAGGGGAAGGCAGCAGGATTAAAAGTCTGGTAGGTCGTGGCCGCGGGCAGGGCAGGGGCCCCCCGCCCACACGTAGAGGCGGGCATCAAGTGCTTTGATGCTCCTGTTGGACTGCTCCTGTTGGGCTGTTCCTGTTGGGCTGCTCCTGTTGGGCTGCTCCTGTTGGGCTGTTCCTGTTGGGCTGCTCCTGTTGGGCTGCTCCTGTTGGGCTGCTCCTGTTGGGCTGTTCCTGTCGGTGCGTCCCTGCGGGCCGCCCCCGCTGCTCTGCTGTGCGCCCCTGTTATCCTCGTGCCAGTGCCGCTGCCAGCTGTTGAGCAGAGGTCGGCAGTAACCAGTTTGTGCCGCTCCCCGGCCCAACTCCGGAGCAGTTGTAAGTGGGGCCAGATGGATGGAGTGGTCGATCGCCGGCAACGGATCCGGAAACGGTCCAGTGGCAGAGAAGAACTGTACACATTTATCGTGCAGGCCTGCCGCTGCTGCTGGGCCGGGCGGCGTGCCTAGAGGGGGGGGGAGGCCCACCTGACCTGTCTACTCTGTAAACGCGAAAACATGCTGGAGGAGTGTTTAAGTGAGAGACCTGTTCCACTTAAAAACTACGCGTGCAATAACCTGATGCCTTTATTGTCCTCTTTGCGCTTCTCAGACCTTTATCTTAATTTTTTGTCTTCTTCTTTTTTACTTGCTTGTCCTCTCTTTTCTTGCGACCAGCAGGCGAATTTGAGGGCAGCTTTTAATATTCTATCACCAGCAGCGGCGGCGCCGCTGAAATTTGTTCCGTTCTTATTTTTTTCCCCATCGAAGGCGGAGGGTGAGGAATGAAATGAGTTCTGTGTTTCGAAATCACATTATGGAAAATCCATGCGTATACATTAGCATGGCGTGGTGGCCACTCAATTTTTTTTTCTCGTCGTACTGAAGCCTCGCGCGGGGCGGCGCGGGGGCGGCGCGCGCCCGTACCACGCACATTATTCTCCGTCCCGGCGCGATGGCTCTCTCTCCTGCTGTCCAATTTATTCTGACCGAGAGCCGCCTGTTTTGAAGAGGTCGCCGCAGGGACAGGAGGAGAGCGCGCCGCCGCACCTGCCTCTGCTGTGGAGGCGGGGAGGCGGCCGCCGGGGGATTAGGGACTCAATAAGGGGGTTTAGTACCCAAGCAGCTTGCACACGGGGCCCCCGAATGTTTGACGAATACTGAGGGAAATTTATTTGGACAACTTGGCAGAGGACTTTGGCTTACGCTTACGAACAAAAGCGATATTACACAATAAAAAAGAGGAAGGAATTTATTTTATTATTTTTTATAAAAAAGAGAGAAATGTATAGGCAGTAGTAGAGTTCATATGTAAAAGCGAACGAGAGAAAAGGGTGTGGGGGAAAAAAAATACTTCCCCCTCTCACACTACGACAATAATACAATACAGAGTGCCTGTCATTTCCCGGACAGGTGTAAACGGAATAAAGCCCCTCGAGTACAAAAGGCCACTTTGAATACCGCTTTTCGCTTCGGGCGTCTCTGCGCGTGAAAAGCGATATGGTGCCTCCGCGCCGCGGATAGACGGCCTGACAGACAGACCGACAGACAGACAGACAGACAGATAGGCCTGCCCCGAACGAACCGCTGCTAGAGGAAGGGAAGGGAGACTTGCATGTTATTTCATATTCGCATTTTTTTTCCGCACGACACCACACACCCTACTCCCACTGCGCTTGCGGTTGTTGGCTAAAAGGCGCATCCTATTTAATAGCATTATATTTTCGTGTCGGTTTTTGTTGGCTGTGTATATACTCTATGTGATGTAAGTGAGCGCGACGGGGCTAGAGGGGGGGGTAGGGGGGGGGGCAATCCCCCTACAATTAGGGAAGTGCAGGCAGGAGGGCCGGGCGGCCGGGCAGGCGGGTAGGCACAGTAACAATGCAGGGAGTAAGTGAGGGGGAGGTATGGGGGAGGGAAGAGATCTGCCTGAGTGCTGTACTGTAGTTCTGTTGTGAGCAGGCGGGGGAGGGGGGGGGGCTGGCGTGTCGCACCACGCGGCGGCCCGCCCCCGAATACCACCACTACACTGGGAGAGGAAAAAGTGACAGCAGCCGGCAGTCACCGCGTGCGCCTGCCGGGCCGGGCCGCCCGTTGTGACAACTGTCGTCTATGACGGGGACGTGACGTGACGTACGGCTTTTAGGTCACTGCTGGCAGGATTTTTTGTGGGTTTTATTTTTTCTGGAACGTCGCGCCGCCATTGTTGCGGCTTGTGTGTCAAATGATGATTATGATATTCTAAAGACGCGACGACGTACTGATTACATTTGCAAGTTTTATTTTCTCGTGTACGCGTGCGTGTGTGTGCGTAGGTTTGGGTGAAAGTGAAGGGGTTGTGAACGAGGGGCGTGTGTGTGTATGTGTGTGTGTGTGTGTGTATGCGACGCACGTGTGTCTCCAAATCTTAACATAAATAATTATATTTTTTTGCGGCGGGTGGAGCATGTGAATAATATGGCGGGTGTGTTGGACGCCCTGCTTGGCCGCGCTCGCCACCCGGCCGCGCGTCTGGTCGGCAAACTTGCCCCGCTCGCAATATAGAAATGCACTAATGACCTCGCTGTTTACACGGAGAGGCGGGGCGGGGCCCAGCCCAGGCCCAGGCGGCTAGCTTTGGATGGCCGGACTCCGGAGCCCGGAGCCCGCACCGGATTATTAGGGCAGAGCCTGCCCCTGCCATGCCGCCGCCGCCGCCGGGAGAGGCAGGCCGGCAGGCCGTGCGCCGCCGCCGGAGAAATATAACGGAAGAAAAAAATGGAGCAAAAGAGATTTTTGTATTTCTTGAAGCGGCCGGGGAGAGGAGCCATACGACGGCCGCGACGACGGCGCGCCCATGGGCTGGCGGCAGCTGCTGCAAGCACTTGGAGCTTGTCATCCACGACCCTGCTCCGCACCCTCCTCCGCGACAGACACATGAACCGCTAAGCCCAACATGGCTGACTCGCATTTAAACTCTTGCCTAATTGCGTTCCTATGTCAATCCGCTTTTACAACCCCCTCTTCCTCCTGCTCCTCGCCGCCCTTCCCCAAGGGAAGCCGCGCGACACTGCTGCCTGCCATTCCCCCCCTCCCCCCCCCCGGCCCGCCTCTCCTCTCCTAATCCCAAATGAGTTCTCTGCATTTGATGACGCGTTTTGCAAAGTTCCGCCAATCCGTCTGCGGGTCGGGGAGGCTGACGTTGTAATTTCGCCGTCTCCTCGGAACGTTTCTCTTTCCGCGTGCGAGTCATGTTATCCCCGAGCGTGGCGTGCGGCAGTGACACGCGACCCTCCGGGGAAAGAAAATGAATCGGAAACAGTGTTGGCGGAAGTGGAACCTAACGTGAAATGAACGCTGTTATTCGGACCGGTATCCGATCACCTCATCACGAATGTATGCGGGAGGTGTTTATCCTGCTCTCTCTCTCTCTCTCTCTCTCTCTCTCTCTCTCTCTCTCTCTCTCTCTCTCTCTCTCTCTCTCTCTCTCTCTCTCTCTCTCTCGCACTATCTGTAGTCCTGGCAGCCGCAGCCGTAAGCTGGATTTCGAAGGAGTAGCGGTGGAATGCAAAGAATCCCTAAGCTCCGCCGGGTTCGGAGCGGCGGGGCTGCTACGGGCCTCTCAGGGGGTGAACGAATCTCCGTATGGAGACCTGCCGCACACGCCGCCAACATCGCCGGAGAATGCGAAAAGGGAGTAGCCAGTTCCCACACCCTCTCAGTGCAGAGGTGCGTAGCGCATGCAGGCTGCAGGCTCGCGTAGGCCCTGCCGCCATGCACCGGTGCGCGGCGGGCTTGCCTATCGCGCTGTTTGCAGGGGCTCGGCCGCGCGCAACACTCTACCCAACCTCCTCGTCTGTGGCTAGCTCGCCCAGGGGAAAACAACTCTTACATATTTGTACACCTTGTAATTGAGGAAATTCTGAAAAATTCAGAGAAAGCTGGGAAATTTTGGAGGATGCCCCAGAAAATACACGCACATCTGATCCAAATTATTCTCTAAATTACATGATTAAATAGGATTTTTAGTAAATTATTGTGCATGATTTCTATTTATTCCAAATTATTGGAAATTAACTTGCAATAATGCAAAATAATCACAATTATTTCAATTATTTTCTAAAACTTTTCAGAGACAAATTTTGCTCTGCAATTGAAACGGTTCCGTGAAAACATAGAAAATTTTTGCGGCAGTAAACCTCCCGAAGGAGGTTGCGGTTCCCGCCAGGCACAGGGCTTTAACCCCCTGTGGCAGCCAACTGCTTCGGTGTTCCATGGGAACCGGCGCTTTGCTGACTGCGATCCTATCGCGCAATTCGACAGATTTGATCCCCGTACCACCATTGGCCTACCCCTAGAGGTACGAGCGGTGTCAAGGGCGTTAGACTTCCTGATCCCAGTTTCAGAGGCCTTACCTCAGAGGGGTACGCGGGATTCGAACCCACAACCCCGAGTGCCGACACATAGCCAGAACGGGAAGCGACCCAACGCCCAGAGCCACCGAGCCAACGGCGGTGAGACGTGTTTAATTTCTACTTGGCCTGCCCTGGAGCAGCTGCCAAAGGAAATGCCAAGCGCGAAAAACACTTTCCCGAGTGGGAGTCGAACTTGGGACCACTCGGTTTGGTGTTAGGCGCTCTACCAACTGAGCCACGACGTCTCGATGACTGTGCTGTGCGACGGGTTGGCGTCGTATTTGCCCTATCCCCCAGCCTCCAGCCAGGAGGACAGGGCAAATACGACGCCAACCCGTCGCACTGGACAGCCATCGAGACGTCGTGGCTCAGTTGGTAGAGCGCGCAACACCGAACCGAGTGGTCCGAAGTTCGACTCCCACTCGGGAAAGTGTTTTTCGCGCTTGGCATTTCCTTTGGCAGCTGCTCCAGGGCAGGCCAAGTAGAAATTAAACACGTCTCACCGCCGTTGGCTCGGTGGCTCTGGGCGTTGGGTCGCTTCCCGTTCTGGCTATGTGTCGGCACTCGGGGTTGTGGGTTCGAATCCCGCGTACCCCTCTGAGGTAAGGCCTCTGAAACTGGGATCAGGAAGTCTAACGCCCTTGACACCGCTAGTACCTCTAGGGGTAGGCCAATGGTGGTACAGGGATCAAATCTGTCGAATTGCGCGATAGGATCGCAGTCAGCAAAGCGCCGGTTCCCATGGAACACCGAAGCAGTTGGCTGCCACAGAGGGTTAAAGCCCTGTGCCTGGCGGGAACCGCAACCTCCTTCGGGAGGTTTACTGCCGCAAAAATTTTCTATGTTTTCACGCCACCGTTTCAATTGCAGAGCAGAATTTGTTTCTGAAAAGTTTTAGAAAATAATTGAAATAATTGATTATTTTGCATTATTGCAAGTTAATTTCCAATAATTTGGAATAAATAGAAATCATGCACAATAATTTACTAAAAATCCTATTTAATCATGTTATTGAGAGAATAATTTGGATCAGATGTGCGTGTATTTTCTGAGGTCATCCCAAATTTTGAGGAATTTGAGAAGAGAAAATTAATTTAAAAATCACTAAAATTATTAAAAATTTACTAAAATTTAGAGAAAATTCAAGCAAAAATTCAATATATTAATTCTCAAAAATTAAGAGTTGTTTTCCCCTTTCGAGCTCGCCGCACGGCGTTGACCTCCCTTTTTCGTAAAAGGTGGCTGTCGTATATAGATCGCGAGCGAAGGGAGAGGGCAGAACCATGAGCAGCCGTCTTGTTCCGGGGATCGGTCTCGCGCCTCCGCCCTTGCTGCACTCTCTTGCGAGGCGGTGGTGCTGCCATTTCCAGCATAGGGCACCGCCACAGGTGCGACAAGGACGGAGGTACGAGAGCGCGCGATCGTCGGAATGAGACGGCGCGCAGGTCAGGTAAGGGGATAACGTTGGAAGGGAGAGGGAGGACTTGATGCCCCACACGCACACTTGCGACGCACGGCGCGCGACGACCAAACTAGCTTTCTAAACCCAGTTTATGAAACGAGCGCGCAACCTGCGCCGCAGCAGCCTCGTCGAGTCCCAGGCCGAAGTAAACGCGCGCGCCGTGTGCGCGCTCGGGGCGGGGGCCGGGGCCGGGGCCGGGGCCGGGGCCGAGGCCGGGGCCGAGGCCGGGGCCGGGGCCGGGGCCGGGGCCGGGGCCGGGGCCGGGGCCGGGGCCGGAAGCGCGGCGCGGCGGAGTCTTGGCGTTGAAACTCGGTTGCTCTCAGCTCTCGTGTGGATATATGTACGTGTGGAGTCAGCAGCACCAGCCACCTGTCTCCTGCTCCCGCCCCGCTCCGTACCATGACGCCGTGTCTCCCTATAGATCTGGACGGGAGGCAGGAGAGGGAAGGTTTTTTCGCCCTGATGGTGATCATTATGGTCGCCAGCGTCGTCGTGACTGTTTAGCGACGAAGGTGACCCCACACAGTAAAAAAAGTTTGTTGAATCTCAAGACTCAGCCTTGGATCCAATTGGCGTTCTCCATAAGAACCAAGACCTGATCTTGAAATTCAAGAAACGTTTTTTACCGTGCACTGTGAAAGATAACTTTGTAGATTCACGACAAACACCGGAAAAAATTGCTCAGCTGATATTAGATGTGATAAGTTAGTACTGAGGCTAAAAACTTTAAATGGCGGAAAAATTAAGAGTAGGGAAGCTAGCAAGTAAGCACCATAGCTTTAAAATTAACTAAGCCTATACAGAAAAAAAAAATAGAGAAAAAGTACACCTGCTAATATATTTCTGCTCGGAAGCGAATTTTTCTTTCTCTTTTTTGCGTGTACTTTGTTAATGAGGACTTACGAAAAATGTTGTAAATGTACAACAAACCATTCTTACTCTAATTAGAATTTCAAGTTGATAGGTAGTGCTTGTAATTTGACGATTTGTAACTGCAATTTCAAACTCTGCTTCGTGGGAAATTTTCCCGTAAACTTACGACTATTTTACACTGTGAGCATGATGACGGTGATGACGCTGGTCCGGATGACAGGGAATCATGATAGTGATTGTTCGGCGACGGCGATTGTGAGTTGATGGGGACGATAAATTAAAATCAGTGCCGATGGCGGCGGTGATGGCGACGGCGGTGACAGTGCGGGAGCGAGGTGTGTGCGGGAGCGCCCAGAATAGAATACTAAAGAGCACCGGTCCATGACGATTATGCTGCGGCTAGGGGAGGGGGGTGGGGGCGTAGTGGGGGTGGAAATTAATTTGCGAAGACACGCGGGATTACGATCAGCTGTTTGTGTGGGCGAGTATGCGTGGATGCGGGCGGGAAGGAGAGGGACGCGAGAGAGAGAGAGAAAGAGAGACGGTATAAGAGACATTCCGAGGGGGAAATAACCTCGGACCTTAGTGTACACCACTAATTCAACAAATTCAGTCCAATTCAAACAAATTCAAGCCAATTCAAGCCAATCCAAACCCAATTCAAGCCAATCCAAACCCAATTCAAGCCAATTCAAACCAAATTCAAGCCAATTCAAGCCAATTCACACACTAATTCAGTCCAATTCATAGGTAATTCAAGCCAATTCACAGCCAATTCAAGGCAATTCACATCCAATTCACGAAATTTGTACACCCAATTCACCGGTTATTTCCCCCTCGGACATTCTCTGAGAGCAGAAGAGGGAGAGAAAGCAGGAGAGGCGAGGGTGCTTCTGGGACCCTTGCAGCACCACACGGCAGCACCAGCAGCAGGTCGTGTTGTCCTGCTGTAGCGCGCTGGTATCTGCAGGACACCTGCTGTGATCCCACCCGAGCTCTGCTTGCCCTGCTTGGCCGCGTGGCTGTTTTGTTTCCCTGCTCCCTCTGGCCGAGGCGTGCTCGGGCGACGATCTCATGGAAACGGGAAGGAATAAGTGGCAGTCAGGGGAGCAGAGAAAACCCAGCGGTGGAACGGTGGCTAAACTGTTCTCGTCGGCAATCCCGCATTCCGTTGGCGTGTCGCGGGTCGCGGCGTGGCGAGGCGTGGCGGCCCGTACTGTGCCGGGGCGCGGTGGGGCGGGGCGGGGCGGGGCGGGGCGGGGCGGGGCGGGGCGGGGCGGGGCGGGGCGGGGCGTGGTGGGTTTGGGGTCGCCTTCCCTAATCATGAGCAGGTTGTAAGGCCCCGGGACGCCTAGGCGGGGGGCCGGAGGTATGGGGAGCACGTTTTGCACGGACTCTATTGCCCGTTTGATTTTCTCCTTGACTGCCCCGCCCCGCCCCGCCCGGCCCCGCCCCACCCCGCGCTCCCTGCCTATAGCCCCGGCCGCTGCGCAGGGCGAGGGGTCGCTCTCGGAGGGAACAGTCGATCTGGCCTTCAAGCACCCCGCCCCGCACCTCGCCCTCGCCGCCGAGTGCCCTCCCCTCTACCCTGTCGAACGTCCTGCGATCCGCCCGGCTCTCCTTGTCTTGTGACATGTAGACCCCGTGCAGCTCGCCCCCGCCCCCTTGCTTTGACCCGCCCGGACCCCAGTCCAGCTGCCCCTCGCCCCCCGACGGCCCGCGCTGCCTCCGCGCGGGGACAAGACACACGGATGGACAGAACTAACAATATCCATCGGTGGCCCGCGGACCCTCCGTCCCGCCCCCACCATCTACCCAGGCTACCCAGGCTGGGCGACCGGGTCCATGGCGGAGGACGGGGACTCTATGGCAGGCGGGAGTGGGGGCAGCAGATGTCAGGTGCAGACGGACGGACGGACGGGTAGGGCGTCCTGTAGCAGACAGACAGACAGACAGGCAGACAGACGCGCACACACGACTGCGTCGACATTTACATGGGCATGGCAGGGGCGATCAAGACGGCGTCAGGTCGGCGCGCCGCCCGCGCCCCGCGCGCCCCGCCCGAGTGATATATTGTGCGCAAGAATTCGTCATCGCGACATGTATGTTTGTCGGGGGTGGGGCGGGGCGTGGCGGGGTGGGCTTAGGGGTGGTATGGTGCCGGTCCGTACCGCACACGGCTGCTCCAGCTCGCTCCAGTCCGCTAGCCCGCTTCAGCCGAGGCTCAGTTTCGGAAATGGCTTTGTGACAATGCTGGCCTAGCTGGGCCAGGCCGGTTCCTCTCCTCTCGCATGTCTGAGTTGCGGGGTGGCGGGGCGGGCGCTCCAGTCCCCACGTCGGTTATGGTGCCGCTGTCGGAGCTCCCAGAGAGGAAGTGGACCGGTAAAGCGGCTCTACGAGATCTTTCGTTACGTGAAGAATTTATATTGGATTCTTATGAGCAGCAGCAGCGCTGGAGTTTATTTCTACCCCAACACGATCGGTTCTACAAGGATCTGCTGAGACGACTTCACTCCCCGCCGGTGGGGTTTTTCATTAAAATATTTAGAAAAAAATTCTTTTTACTAAATGAAGTGTACTGCCTGCGTCCGACGCTTTTTGGAAGTATGTATAACAGGCGGCCCGTCCCGCCGCGTCCGTTCTCGAAAGAATAAGAATTCACGAATACGATGGGGCGTCGTGGGGAGGGGCTTGAGGGGCGTGTAGGTTGCGATGGGGGGTTAGTTGGGAAGAAGAGGAGGAGTAGGTTGGGGGATTAGAGAGGGGTGTATCGTCTTACGAGAATGCTGATTCCCGCCGGGCAACTCACGCTGCTGCCTCCCTTTTCTGCCTTTCCCGTCCCGCCCAGGCGCGCCCCGCCCCGGCCCCGCCCTCTCCCAACCGCTCGGGCCTGGCCCGAGCCCCATCCGAAGGGCGCCCTAGGAGCTTCTTTTAGGCGCTCCCGCCCGGCTAGGCTCCCGGGCGAGCAGTCGGCTTCATCAATGACTCTCGTTCCCTTTAGAACGCCTCGCTCCCCCGGCCGACCGCGCCGCGCTCTGCCCCACCCCGCCCCGCCACGCCTCGCTCCGTCTCCGCGCGCGCTACACAGTTAATTCTTACAAACACTTTCGTCTGTAACGGCGAAAGGGTTTCATCGTCTCCCTCGGCTTTCGTCGCCTTTATGCTCGGTAATTGCAAATAAATGCGTCGGATTTGAATTTCCAAACTTGTGCGTATCCGACGAAATCGGCGTCGGCAAATGGTTCAGGAGAACGCCGCCGAGTAATTTGTAATCATCCAGTCTGGCGTATATAGTGGCCTGAGAAGTATTACAAAGCGACATGATTCGCAAATAGAAGCGACGCGCGCGCGCAATGTAGCTGGTGAATTAATTCATTATCAGTGTGTCGGAACAGCAGAGAACTAGGTTAAACCCAGTTAGACTCGCGCGCTGAGGGATAGGCAGAGGGCTGGCCTGGCTGCGCCGCGGGCGCAGGGACGAGCCGGACCGGCCTGCTGTAGAGGCCCGGCTGGGCTGGGCAACACTGCGAATGAATGGATGAGGTGTTGGCGCCTCTCCAATCACGGCCGGACCCTTTCACCATAGTGGCGGGGCGGGGCGGGGTGGGGTGGGGTGGCGAGACGGGACGAGCGATACTACTCGCAGTGGCGCCCTCGGTTGCACATCGTGCGGGCGGGGCGGGGCGGGGCGGGGCGGGGCTGGCGGGGTTAATTCCAATCCCAGCCACCCCGGCCCGGCGCGGCCCGGCCAGCCCAGCCGGCTCAGCCCAGCCCGTGAGCTCAGCAGCCCCGCCCCGCCCCGCTCCGCCCCGCCCCGCCCCGCCCCGCCCCGCCCCGCCCCGCCCCGCCCCGCCCGCCACCGTTGTTGCGACGCGTCCTCCCCCCCCCCCTCTACCGCACCGCACCTCTCCACCACCTGGGAGGGTCGCGATCAATCTCCGGCCGCCAAAGCCGCAAATGAGGCCCGGCGGCCGGGGTGGTGATGGTGATGGTGGAGGTAGTGAAGGAGGAGGAGGAGGAAACGTATCAGCAGAGAAGACGTCGTCGTCGGCCTTGGATGCGCACCGTCGAGGGGACCACCCGACTCGACCGACATGTGTAGTGTAGCAGAGATTACATGATCATGGTGGATTGCAGAACTTAAAATCTTAATTATTATATATATATATATATATATATATATATATATATATATATATATATATATATATATTTATTTATTTATTTATTTATTTTTGACGTTCTTGAGCTTTTTAGGATTAGGATGAGTGCGTCAAATTTATGCACCGTATGCTTTTCTTCAAATAGGTCTTTTTTTTTTTTTTTTTTTTTAAGCTGGATCGATAAGATTGCACCTAATGTGCACACATGATTGCACAAAGAAGTCGCGGCCCCCTCGCGTCTGTGTCATTCCGGTTTCCATCGCCTAGATCTAGATTAAGCTCCAGCAACAAGTTTCTAGGAGTTTCGAGGTGGCGATGACGCACGTGTTTGGTATGGTGTGTTGCCCGCAGGCGGTGTAGTGGCAGCGCTGCGCAGCTTGCAGCAGAGGAGGGTGCGTCAGATTGTCAACACTGCTGCTCAGAGCGACTCGTTGATTTTGGCGGCCAGATTTAAACACGCGCGCGGGGAAAGAGAGTTTGGGGAGAGGGAGGGGGGGGGGGGGGGGGGCTGCCATCCCGGTCAGCAAACACGGCCAATCTTGGCTCTCGTGATCTTGGAGTGTCAGAGCAGAGCCTGCCAGCCTGCAGCTGCGCCGGCCGCACCGCAAATATTGGACGGGTCTGTCCTGTCGTCCTGGCCGCCGCCGCCGTGCGCCGCACCGCAGTCCACCAGGGGGACCAGGGGGTCCTGGGGGACCAAGGGGGGACCAGAAGGGGGACAGGGTGATGGGGTAGGGGACCAAGGGTCAAGCCGAGCGCGAGACCAAACAGCAAGGAGCAGGAGTATGCTCGGCAAGTTAGAGAGACGAGTAAGCACGTGGCGGCGGCAGAGCTAGCCGTTCTGGAGGTCAGGCAGGGGTAGGCGAGAGGAGAGGCGACCGGGTCGGTGGTTGGAGGAGGTGAAGACTTGAGGGTAGGTGTAGATGAAATCTTCAAAAATTGAGAGAAAGATATGGTAATGTGTCTGAAAGAAATTGGCTGAGATATTAAACAACTTGAAAGTGTTGCTCGTAGTTCGTATTTCCAGTTTTCCGGTAAGTTTCTTCTTATTATTGTTTTTTTTATTTATTTTAATAAATCATTTTTTTACGTTTTTTGGGAAGATTTAAATACTGGAGTTTTTATTTCTGAAAGTAAGGAGGTTCCACGGCGTATACCTGCAGCACGGATGAAGCGCGTATCTACGAGGTCCACCATAAAGGACTGTAGCGCGGAAATTTCAAATAGGCCGGGTGGGCACGCGATGCACCACGGTGTAGCGCTTACCCCTGCTCCCACCCACTGCCGCCCCCTCCTTCCTTTGGATCGTGAAAAATGACTTCTGTATTCTGGCAAAGTGTTTAAATTGGTTCGATTGCCATGCTATTATTTATACCCACTGCGTGTCCGAGGCGGCGCACGGAGCGAGCAGACCGGCGGCGCTCTTTCTCTCTCTTTCTCCCTTTTCTCCCTTTTCTTTCGTCGCTCTCTCTTTCTCTCTCTCTCTCTCTCTCTCTCTCTCTCTCTCTCTCTCTCTCTCTCTCTGCCCGCTCCCGTCCTCTTCCTTCCTTGGCAGCGACAGAGAACTTCAAGGGGAAACGTGCCTTCCACGCAAAAGCGGATCGGGGTGGGGGGTAAACGCATTACTTTCAAAGGAGACTTATCTGCGTTGGAGAAGGTGAGGGGGAGGAGGGGAGGAGAAAGAATGCGAGGGAGATCAGAGAGGATGGTGGGGAGGAGTATGGGAGTGGGAGTGAGGGCAGAAATCAAGTCCAAGAGCCTCCTTCAAACTTGTGCCAAGTAAAAGGTGGAGTCGAAACCGCCCAAAAGGGAAGCGCCCACGAAAACGGTGAAACTTGTCAACAGTTTGTCTTCCGTCCCCTCCGCTCCGCACCTCTCAAAGAGCTAAAGAAGAACAAAGGTACGGGAAAGATTCAGAAGTAGGGCGATTGGAGGGAAGATAGAAAAGAAGAGGACCAGAGCAAACAGTGGAGAGGAGAAGCGGTCGAAAAGTCGGGAATGTACGAGGACATTGTTTCAGACGGAGCTAAGTGTCTGAATGGCGGATTATAGCTATAGCCGACCAGCCGGGGGCCTTTGACGCTGCGTCCCCATCCCGGAGGCCCCCCCCTCCCCCCTCGCCCCATGCCCCACGCAAATCGTATAAGTAGCATCTGAGCCTGTATTTGTGAGGAGTCGAGATCCCCCTCTTTTTTATCGGATGGGGCACCTGGGACGAGACCCCTGCTCAGCCGGCCCTGGGGTCAGCGGTCGCGGTTTTGATTGGGGATGATACAATCAGATAGGAGAACGAGAAAAATTGGGGCCGGGGGGGGGGGGGGGAGAAAGATAGAAGGGTGGGTGGGTGGGGTTGTGGTCGTTGAGAGGGCTTCTCGCAGTTCATCGGGTAGTTTGTATCATTTGTGTTTATTGACTACTGCTGCATGTACACACGCGCACTGCATTCTCACCTACATCTCTGATGTCGGTGATACTGCGGTCGTAGATTCACGGGAAAATTTTCCAGGAAGTGGAGTTTTAAAATTCAATTACGTATCGTAAAATTACAAGCATTACTCGCCGACTTGAGATTCAATTACAAGCAAAAGAGGGCTGTATGTATACAACAAGTTTTCGTAAGTCGTAACTTACAAAATAAATCGTAAATCTACGAATATATTTTACACAGTGTCACCGAATTTCCCTGGTTACTTTTTTCTCTTTTTTTTCTGGTTTTCGCATTTCTTAGACCAGGCAACGGTACATCTGCACCCTCGCTGCTACTCGCGCTAGAAGCGGTGGTAGGCCAATGCCAAGGCCAGGATATTTATCCAGCGCATACTCTGCTCCATCACAGCGCGCAGAGAGCGGGCTCGCGCACACGAGGGAGGAAGAGAGGTGAGAGAGGAAGTGAGAGGGAGAGTCGAGCGCGAGGGGGTGCGTGGCTCATGAAAAGGAGTCTCCCCTGCTGCTCCCTTCCCTTCATCTCGGAGATGAAACAGACTCGAACAGGAAGGCCAGTGCCCGCGGCCGGGCAGGCCGGCTCACCCCGCACTGCTGCCCCGACTTATTCCGAGGAGCGCGTTCCTCCTCGCCCTGTCTCTCTCACACTCATGTGGGCTTCGCCGTGAAGGTGCGAGAGAGACAGAGCGAAGAGAGCGCTCTTATTCGGAATAACTGGGTTGCCGCTGCTGTCTGCTGCGCTGCGATCCGAGATAGGCCGCCTCGAGTCCAGTGCGGGGCGCGGTGGGGGGCTTAGGGTACGTGCGTGCCGGGCTGCAAATAAAAGGATAGGGGAGAGGGGAGGGGCTTGGAGGGGGCAGTCGGTGGGGCGGGGTGGCCGCTGGGCTCTGGCGGGCCGGGCCGGGCGGCCAATATAGGAAAATGGTGGCGCAGAGCCGGACCCTGAGGGGGGACTCCGGCAGGGTATGGGTGCGGTGCGTTTGTTTGTACTGCGGCGGGGCGGGGCGGGGCGGGGCGGGGCGCCGGGGGTACACTGTCGGCGGTAAGCACTCGAGGAGGGTGCAGCAGCAGCAGCCACAGCAGCCGCACCTGTATCAAGAGCTCTACGCGCCGGGTCCCCTGCGGCCCGGGAGATAGGCCACCCAGCGCACTCGGGAGCGCTGCGGGACTGAGAGTGTCGACCGATCCCCCGGCGGCTGCTGCTGCTTCTGCTGCTGCTGCTGCTGCTGCTGCTGCTGCTGCTGCTGCTGCTGCTGCTGCTGCTGCTTCTGCTGCTGCTGCTTCTGCTGCCGCTGCTGCTGCTGCTGCTGCTCCCTCCCTCGCGGATCATCGTCAGTCAACAACCGATAATCGAAAAAGTTATCCCTGCAATATTCCGAGAGGGAGGAGAAAATTGACTCGCGCGCTGTAAATTAAATTGATACCTAATTCTGTCCTCGATGTTGACGCCAAACATCAAGCGAGTGTCAGAGAAAAGGAAAACGTACAACAAAATTCATCA
Organism: Frankliniella fusca; assembly: GCA_029379305.1. NCBI lineage: Eukaryota > Metazoa > Arthropoda > Insecta > Thysanoptera > Thripidae > Frankliniella > Frankliniella fusca. Next base: position 870,327 of record JAHWGI010001300.1, on the reverse strand, counting down.
GAATGTGGCGGCTTATATAGGCGCACTCTCAGTCGGAGAGCCTGGCGGCGTGCTGCTCTAAGCCTCGGTGTACATTAGTTCCAGACAAGGATGAAGAACGGCGGGAGGCAGAGAACTCGCTGTAAAATGATGATGAATGTAAAAGGGGGATGAAAGAAAAAGATAAGCAGGCGGTGGGTGGAGCCAACACACACACACACACACACACACACTCACATAGCCATATACACACACACACACTGTGGAGCGCGCGCGCTCACGCAGGCACACACAAACGGAGCGGAAAATAAAAGCTCCGATGTCGTGTGCGTCATTTGGCGCTTTGTTTGATATGATAAAGTGCTGGGCTAGGCCTGCGCGGACCTCGGACCCAGAGGAGAGGGAGAGATAGAAAGAGAAGGAGGAGAAGAGAAGCGGTAGGGGAGAAAGAGAGAGAGAGGAGAGTCTTCCTCTCCCCCACCTTTCCCTCGCCTACTCGGCCCCCAGACATTATTGTTTTCATTATTTTTTCAGCAGCACGCGTTTCAACGGGGGCCTACGGCGGCCTACAGTTTTCCAACACGGCCCCCCTCCCCGTCTCCCTCTTCCCCGGTGTGTCCCGCCGCCGTGCGACCCCCCTCCCCCCTCTCCTCCCCCCTACTCCCCTCGCCCTTTCCCATCACTTTTATTATTAATAGTTATTAGAACACCCCCGGCCCGCCCAAACTCCCGGCGCGCGCGCGCTACCCCCTGAGCCTGAGAGTTCCCGGGGCCCGGGTCCCTGGCGCGCCAACTTTTCCTTTTAATTCTCTGAGTCTCACGGCGCGGCGCGGCGTATGATGCGGATCCCTCGAATGCATTTGCGGCGGGGCACCGCACTCCCCGCCCCACCCCACCACGCCCCGCCACGCCCCACCACGCCCCGCCCACGTGACTCGCAGGCCTCGTTAGGGTTAATCCGCGCCGGCGATGAGTGTGGAAGCAGAGGTGACCTCACCGGCGGCGCCCCGCCCTGCCTCGCCCCGCCTCGTCCCGCCACACCAGTCGCTGCCACGCCCCGCCCTCGAGTTTTATCCCCGACGCTCAACTCCTCCTCCTCTCTCTCTCTCCGTCTCTCCCTCTTTTACGCTCTCCTTCTCTCTTCCTCTCTCACCCGCTCCTTCTCTCTGGCTCGGGCTCCGCACCTCGTCGCCCCCGCCAGCCTCACCTAAACGTGGCAAATCCCTTCCCAATACTTGAGAGAAAGTTGCGCGCGGGCGACGATGAGCCGCCGGAGGTAAGGAGGCTGGGCGGGGTGGGGTGGGGGGACTCCAGTCTGGTGTGGGCGGGGCACTACCTGGAACTGATTGGCAGACATTTCGTTGTTTCTACGCTTTTATTACACTGAGGAATGTTTCAGAACTTTTTTTTTTTTTTTTTCTTCTCTGCTGTTATTGTCCTACATAACAGGAAACGAGTAAAATGTAGCGAGTTGTATTTTCCTCTTCCATAAACCGCGGTAAGGTTTCAATTTGTTTTCGCCGGTGTACGAGCAATAACTCGCTTGCGTGGCCACGCTAGCTAGGCCCATAAGAGACAGGCCGGGGCCCGTGGTGGTGCGGGCGGGGCGGGGCGGGGCGGGGCGGGGCGGGGCGGGCCCCACCCTCACCGCACCCCTCGCGGTGAGGCGCGCGCGCGCTGCCGCTGGCTCGACGGGGCGTGGCGTGGCGCGGCGCGGCGCGCAGGGTCTCGGCCTTCTTCGCTAAAATTAAGTGATGGCGAAGGCATGGAGAGGCTTTTAGAAGGCCTCACGAGGAGGGAGATGGGAGGCCCTGTAGTACAGCAGGGAGGGTGAGGCGAGGAGGTGCCTCATCTAACCAGGTTCTGCGCCGCCGGAGCTTGGGTCTTCATTCGCGCAGAAGGGTATGGCCACTGCCAATGTATGGCTCAAATGTCTCATCTCCAAAATAAACGAGATTTTTCCTCTCGCTCCACAGTAAGGCGATGGCGATGGGCTAGGAGCCTTGATCCTCTTCTTACTAATATTAGTAAGAAAACTGTAAAAAAACTTTGTAAAAAAAAAATTACAAATTTAAGGTTTTGCTGTTAAATCGGTAAACAAATTATTCCTGTAGTTTCATGAAAAATGTAGTATATTTCAAGAAAAATCGCGAAACAACAGACAACGTTTGTAAAGTTACGGAACTCTTATGGACAGTTACAGAATTATTTTGTAAGCGAACACAAATGAAAAGTGATTGCAATCGGGTCGTTTAACAAAATTCACATATATTTCCTGGTAATTTATGAAATGTTTTTTTTTTTTTTTTACTGTAAAGAATCTGAAATATCACGCAGACCAAATGAGATGAGGATGAGATGAAGGACTTGAATTCTCCCTCTCACTAAAGGCAAGGTTTCCCAATCGTCTCCATAGAACTGTGTGAGGTTTCTACTGAAACTACTCGTCTCATCGAGTGACAAAACTGCCTCGCCCTGACGAGATCGAGAAAATTTACAGCTTAAACTCTCGCTCTTTGGTATTTACAGTGGTCTTCTTCGCCCCCCGACGACGATCAGCACTTGCTTGCTCTGGCATATCGTAAAGCGCGCGCGAAATTTTTCTGTTTTATTTTCTTGCAAACATATTTGGCCGGTGCAACGCGCGCTTTGCTCTTGGCTCGCTGCCATTCGGACGCTGGTGCCGCGTGTCCGGGCGGCGTGCGCCTGGCAGCCGCCGCGATACAAAGACAGACAGTCAGACAGACAGGGCAGACAGACAAACGTTGGCTCGATGCTGGAACTGTAGTATACACAACAATAACTATGCCTTTATAGGCTGATACAAAAAACAATTTATTGTGAAAAAAAATATCGGGATGACATGTTTAAAATATTACCTCATATTGCAAAACTTATGAGAAGCGTGTAAAAATAGTAAAAACAATAGTATACGCCACGCGCCTTATGCCGAACAGCGTGATCTGTAACATTAGTGGCGGGGGAGGATTGAGCCCAGCTTGTTGGTACACCACCACGCCCGCCCCACCCCGCCCCGCCCTGCACCGCGCCATGCCCAAACCTCGTGCACCGCCCCGTCGCCATCGCCCCTCCCATTCACTCCCACCCTCTTTTGTCTAGCGCCGCGCCGCACCACTGGGGCGAGGCGGGGCGGGGCGGGGCGGGTGGCACCTGCATCATTATGTCTGCTGATCACACCGGGGCGTCATCAGCGCAAGGAGCCTGGCCCGGCCCCGGACACATGGGCGGGGCGGGGTTGGGCGGGGTGGGGTGGGGTGGGGTGCGGCCTGATTACTCTGCCTGCTCCACGCTCACACAGCCAGAGCGGTTTCTAGGTTTGAGAAGATCCTCTGGTGTACAATAATGAAGACTGCACTGAAAAATCAAGTGTATGAATGTCTCTCAGACGTAAAGGTGTATGAATTTTTCATCCAAGCGTGTGTATTCGTAAAAGTGTCGGAAATTCTCAAGATAATGTACTCATTCTACTCATTCACGTGTTCACATTTGACCTCACACACCTGCGAGTGTGTGATACGATGCACACACTTGGGTTCCCACGGAGTGTGACACAGGCAGCGGACAGCCCACGTGTCAGCATTTCCCGCCGCCCCGCAGACGTGGTTATTATCAGCCCCCTGAGGGCCAGATACACCGGCGGGAAATTCAATTAATTTCCGACGCCGCTAACACCTTTACATTTCCCGGGGCCGCCGACGCAACAATTTTTCGGGCTGGCGCGCCTGCCGTCTCTATTTCACCCTCTCTTTCTCTATCTCTCTCTTTCTTTATCTCTCTCTCTCTCTCTCTCTCTCTCTCTCTCTCTCTCTCTCTCTCTCTCTCTCTCTCTTTATTTTCGTTGAGAGAGAGAGAGAGAGAGAGAGAGAAAGAGAGAGACCTAAATGAAGTGGATACATATTACATGGGACGGCTCGTTAGAGAGAGTTGCTGAGGTTGTCAGCACAATTCCCGCCCAGCCCCCTGTGCTTGCTGGACACGGTGGCAAATAACAATGCTCCCCCACCGTGTGTGTGTGTGTGTGTGTGTGTGTTCCCCACCTCTCCCCCTCACCTTTTTTTTTGTATTTGCTGGCCGTGACGTGGCTGGCTGCCTGGCTCCCGGCCGGTCGCCCCTTTGTCTCCCTGGGGCCGTGCGATTCATCGGTCCGCTGCCCCCCTGAGCTACCTCCTGCTCCCTCCGCCTCTCACCCGGGCTCTCCCCCCCCCCTCCCTCTTTCCCTCTGTCCAGTGGTGGGTCCAGCATCTCCATCCAGAGTCCGTCCGTCCGTCTGTCCGCCCGCCCGCCCGCCCGTGCCCGTCCCACCACCACGTCGCGATGTTATTGTTATTATTGGCAGGTACGCCATCGACAAAAGTGCTGCGTCGGTCGGTATTGCAGTTGGCCGCGCCGAGCACGCGGGCTTTAGCGGGGCGGGGTGGTGGCGTTGTGTGGGGTGGGGAAGCAGCTCTAGCAGTAGCGGATCGCAGCTGGGAGAGGATTGAAGCCAACGCGCGGGAAAAAAGACGACAGAGAAAAGACGCAAAATGGAAAAAAAAAAAAAAAAAAAAAGAGAGAGAGGAAAATCAACGAAAATTCCTGGCGCCGGAAAGAATATTGGTCGTCGCGTCAGGGATTGGCGTGAGATAATGGAGCGCTGCTGGTCTGGTCTGTCCGCAGCCTTAGTTTTTGCCGGTTTTCATATTATTATTTTTTTGACGGCGTGGTGGTTTGCCGGGAGGGTGTAGGGGGGGGGGGGGAGCTGGGTGCGGCTGGGTATGGAGCAACCTGCCTTCTCGTTATGCTGCACGTTGCCTGGCGTACTGCTTCGCCCTGTCCCGCGCCGCCGCCACGCCACGCCACGCCGCGCCACGCCGCGCGGACAGCTCGGGTTGCCACATCCTGCGCCTGGCCCAGCCCGGCCCTCATGCGCTCCCCCTTCTACTGCTCCCCCCCTACCCTCCCCACCAGCTCCCAACCCCTCCTTCTTTACCCCTACCCTACTACTACTCCTTGTGGGGGGGGGGGGGCGCTTCTTCACCCTGTCAAGGATGTGCCACCCATATTGGAATAGTTGCGGAAGGGCCTGCGCCCCGCCCTCCTCCTCACGATACCCTCCTGTGGAACGCCCGCTCGCCCCGCGCCAGGACCGGAACGCCTCTCGATCCTCACCCCGCAGTGTAAAGGAAACGCGCAGAAGGCTTTGGTCGAAATAAAAACTAACATCTCGTCTGACTGGGATTCGAATCTCCGGACTCGCCTCCCCCGATCGAGTTTGTTTCGGTCGGAATTAGAACCCTTTGGCCTTTTTTTTTTTCAGCAAGGCGGGTGATTGGGGGAGGGGAGGACAGGAGGTGTCTCTGATCCGGTAGCAGCTGCGCTGAGAACGGTAACGCCGCCCCCTCCCCGCCGCCCCCGCCCCCCGCCGCTGCGTTTCCATTTCGGCTGGAAACCCGATTCCAGGCCTGTATTATTATTGCTGGGCTGCTTCTCCTCCTGTTCCGCCTCACCCAAATCCCCCCTCTCCTCTGCCCCCACATCCCCGCTGGGACCCGAAAACACAACATACAGTCCGTCATCCGAGATAGTGGAGTATGGTGCGGGGTTATGGGAGCCCCCCTGTATCGATACATGTGATCGACTCCATCGTGGTAGTTGTGCTCTCCGTGATCAGTCTGTATTTCGGAGCGCCCAGGTCTAACCCCTCGGATGACCAGCAATGCGGACCGAACAGCCGGACCAAAAATGACCCCTTTGCGCCCGGATGTGTGTAGGCGTGTGTAGGCTGCTGCTTATCTTCTGTACCGAGGAGCTGGTTCGAAAGGAATGACTGAGCTTGCCTCATGGTGGTCGAAGGGTGACCTTATTTTTGAAAAGCAAGGGGAGCCCCTTGCACCGCAGATTGGAATGGAATAAGTAATGAATCAGGAATGAGTGTTTGCGGGGCTTTTGGCTTTCTCGAGGGAAGAGCAAAACAATAACAGCAACTTGTTTTTGTGAACTGCTGTTGTTCCTCCCGCCGTCCTTCTTGCTCTTCTTTCCGGAGTTTTTTTTTTCTTTTTTTGCCCCCTCTCTCTCTTTTCTTCTCTCGCGTCGTAGCGTCATATATTTTTTTCCGGCCCCCCTCTTTTTTTTCCGCCCTTTGCTCGCTGCTGTAAAATAAGCGACGGCGAGCCGGCCGGGCCGGGCCGGGGGTAAATCAATGGCGCGCCAGACGCGCCGTTCAAACAGCTCCGCGGCAGCGGCTCAGCGCTGCGCGCACCCGCGCGCCTCTCGCCAAAACTTGCGTCATGAAAAATTGCCTTTCTCTCCTCCCAAAATGAGCGATGTGCAAAGAGAGGAATTGAATCGAATTTTGTTAAGGATTGTGCCGGTTAACTTTTTCTTTGAATGTGTGTATAACAGTCGAGGTAACAGAGTGTTGTAGGCGGTGGCATTGCACACTCGACATGAGGGCTTCCGTGGAAGGCTTCCGTGCAAATGGCATAAGGCAAAGCCGCAACACTGCGACGCATTCAAAGAAACACCGCGTTTGCGGGAGGACCTATAAAGAGCCCTATTGGGGAGAGCAACGCAACTCGCACTGCATCGTAGTGGAGTTATAATTGTGAATAATTAATTACACTATTTTAGCAGTTTGAACAAGCAAATTTCAGAATTAAATTTTTAACATGACAATATGAACCTTCTAACAAATGGGAAAGGAAGAGAGAGAGAGAGCATTAATAAATAAAAAAAAACGGACGAGACAAGCTGTCCACTCTTTCACGTCATAACCTTAGCGCACCCCGCGCTCGTCGGCGACATGATGGCAGGTCGTTGATGTCCCGCGGCCGCCCGCCAGTCAATATTTTTTTCCCCTCTCATCTCTGTTCTATTTTCCTTCCTTTCGCTCCTTTTCTTCTTCTTTTTCCAAACGTTTGTCCCTTCTCCTCTCGGAATGTAAACCCGGAAGGACCATCACCCAAGAAGAGAAATTAATTTTGATATTCTGACGCGAAGCGAAGCTGTCGAAGCCGCAGTGACACGACGTGCCGGTTTTATACCCGCCGGCTCCGCGCGCCTGGGGGTGCGGGGTGGGGTGGGGCGGGGCGGGGCGGGGCGGGGTGAGGCAGAGCAGGGCAGGGTAAGGCACGGCTGCGCCCGGGGCCTTCACCCCCATCTTACTAAATCTCCCGCGGCCGGCCGCGCGATATATTTTCTCTCTTCTTTTCATTACTCTGGCCGGAGTGTCGTTACGCCGGCCGTTCCCAAGCTGGCTGGGCTCGGCTCGGAGCGGCCGCAGTCCGGATAAGTTGGCAGCACTGTGGCGCGGGGCGGGGCGGGCTGGGGCTGCACGCCGCGCCCCGTCCGAGTTGTCGCGTAAATGTAAGAAAAGAGGAGGACGCGCCAAAGAGTTTCGAAGCGCGAGCGAGCGAGGGCTGGGCGGGCCGGGCCGGGCCCCAACTGGAGGGAGAGGCAATTACCAGCGGACTAACCTAGTTACGCCGTTTAACGCCTCCTCGCTCGCCAAATTATGCCGTTTTCTTTTCTTCGCTGTCGCAATTCGGTTCCTACAGTATTATTTCGTTGTGTGTATTTTTTTTTCTGCTTCTTTTATTTCGGTACTTCGTTCGTAAGCCTCTCCCACCAGAAGCAGCAGAAGCAGGGCGTGTTTATGTCTGCGGCTGGAACTTTCGCTTCTCGCCGACATGGTGCGTCGCGTGTCCGCGCCCTTTTTTTAAAAAAAAATTTTTATGTGCAGCTTTTCTCTTCTTGACGTGCGAAACGTTTGAATGGTTGTCACCGGATGCTCTCCGCGCCGCGCCGCGGGTGCGTTATCCGTGCCGTCACCCGCGGTCACCAGTCAAGTCACAGTTGTTGCCCTCTTGCTGCATCCACGACGCCGCGCGGTCACCACCCGGTCACCACAATCCTTACCCCTCCGGCCTCCGCGCGCCAAAGCTGCGCGCCTCCCTCGTGGTCTTAACCTCGTCGCCCGCCCCGGCCGGGGCTGGGCCGGGTGGCTTAGGGATTGGAATGGGGTAGAAGAGGCGGGCGGTACAGGGGGGGACAAAGGGCCTGCTCTCACAAGAGAGGAGATGGTAATTTCGACCGAAGGGCTCCGCCGCGGTGGCGCGCGGAGGAGGAGGCGGGGCGGGGCGGGGCGGGGGGCAGCTGTAACGCCCTGCCCTAAGCCACTGTAGTGGCCCCCCGCCCCGCCCCGCCCCGCCCCGCCGCGCCCGGCCAGGCCGCCGCCAGCTCTGCCGCCAGGTATATCGGCTGCTTAGTGGCCGCCGGTCGGTAGCGCAGCGCAGCATGGTCGTAACTGCCGCGTGCTGCCCGCGCCGCGCGGTGTATACGAGGCATCTCGCGCACTATACCCTGCCAAAAAAAAATGGAAAAGAAAATATACACATTGTAAAGCCATGGCGGCGCGCGGATCGAATAGCCGGCAAAAATGACGGTGCGCTGTCACCGAGGGGGTATTCACTTTTGTAATACAAAAAAAAAAAAAAAATCAAATTATGCTCTAAAATTGAAAAATTGTCTGTGTAATACCAGTGAAATGCCACATAAGACAGTGTAATTCGGGGTACTCTGTTCAAGTTTTTTCGGAGTAAATACCCTCTCGGCGGTCACAGAGAGCAGATGTCAGCATGATTGTTCGATTTCGTCGCGACGCGCGGGGGGGGGGGGGGGGGTATGCGCGGCGGTGGCATTCTCTTTCAGTTTGTGCGCGGAGAGAGCGAGAGGGGGGGAGGGTGAGAGAGAGAGAGAGATGATGGGGAGCAGCAGGGAGAGGGAGGAGGAGAGAGGCAGGTAGTGGCGCTGTGCCGCGCCGTGTCGCAACGCAGCCAGAGCATTTATGACGCCATCCATCACTGGGGGGGCTGCCGCCCGGGCGCGCCCCGCCGACAAGCAGCCCCCCCCCCTCAGGCGGCGCCGCACCAGCTGCCTCCGCTTCAATGAAGCGGACCACCACTTCTTTAAGCCGCGCCCGCCCCGCGCCCGCCCCGCGCGCGCCCCGCCCGCCGACGCCACTTGAATAAGGTCGTTTTGAACCTCGGCTCGCGCGGCCGCCCGCCCGGCCCGGCCTCCGCCCTGCACCAAAGGGATTTGGTCGTTTCTCACGCTAATTTTTGTATGGGAGTCAAGGCGGGAGGGGAAAAGCCGTTAGTTTTTATATTATTGCTTCACTTGGGTGCCCGTATTTGTCGGAGCGCAGCCTGCTCGTTTATTTTCCGGCCGGCGCTGGTTTTGCTCTTTCGCAGCGCGCGCTATGATATTGAGAGAGAGGGGAGGGAAGGGGAGGGCGCACCTGTGTGAGAGACCGAGTCGCCCTGATTGCTTGATATTGACAGATGGTCTGCCTGATGTGGTGTTTGCAGCTGTGATTCCGATGTGCTGTGTTCCTGTTCCCTCTCTCTCTCTCTCTCTCTCTCTCTCTCTCTCTCTCTCTCTCTCTCTCTCTCTCTCTCTCTCTCTCTCTCTCTCTCTCTCTCTCTCTCTCTCTGAGCGAGTGATAGACCGAACGAGTGGAGAGGAGTAGTTGATATAGAAGTAGAGATTATAGGAGCGAGAGAGCAAGATGGTGAGAGGTTAAGAGAGTTGGCTACTGTTTGTGTATATTTTCGAACGTTCCGTTCCGTCTCCCCACTCTGCAAATCTAAGTGTGATACTACATGTCAGTTTAGACTGCGAAACTTTAGTTTCGCAGTCACAACTGCAAAACTCCCGAGTTCGTCAGTTTAAACCGTGAAACTGTTTTGCATTTTTAAACTGACGAACTGGGGAGTTTTGCAGTTTAAACTGACGAACTCGGGAGTTCTGCAGTTTAAACTGACGAACTCGGGAGTTCTGCAGTTTAAACTGACGAACTCGGGAGTTCTGCAGTTTAAACTGACATGTAGTATCTCACTTAGATTTGCAGAGCAGCAACGCTATATGCCGGCAGCTCATCCTCGTTATACGGTAACGCCCGCCTCCTTTCCACCACTCTGCCTCCCGCGCCCTGCACCTGCACCTCAGAAAGTATCGAGGGAGAAAGTTTGATCAAGCGTGGAGTGAGATGGTAAGAGAGAGAGAGGGAGGGAGGGAGGGAGGGAGAAGTGAGGGGGAGAGGACGGGGGAGAAATAGGTAGAGACGAATGGGTGTGCCACTGGACGCCGCGTCTCCTGTGTATTCCACGCGCCACCCGCGGCCGCCCCCTACCCCCTACCCCCTACCCCCTACCCCCTACCTACCGCCCCCTAACCCCCTCCCACCCGTGCGAGGCATGGAGGGGGTGTTGGTCTGGGGGGGCGGAGGTGGGATCCGTCCCGCCTGCAGGCATTCTGTGACATTGCGAAAGTGAGCCAATCTCGTGTGGTCATTCGGGACGTGTGTGATGAACGGAGTGCTCTGGCCTCTTTCGCTCGACCGTCTGTCAGCTTGTCAGTCCGCTTTCCGCCTGTCTGTCTGTCTGTCCGTCCGCCCGTCTGTGTGTCGCGTGTCCTTTCCGTCGTTGTGCCCCATGACGCGTTCGTGCGCCCCGAACCTCTTCTCTCTCTCTCTCTCTCTCTCTCTCTCTCTCTCTCTCTCTCTCTCTCTCTCTCTCTCTGATCAGCTGCTGACGCAAGTCCTCTTGTGTCGACTCTCGACCTCATATCGCTCTCCTGTTCTCCAGCCTTGCTCCCTCCGTCCCTCCGTCCCTCCCTCCCTCCCTCCCTCCCTCCCTCCCTCCCTCCCTCCCTCCCTCCCTCCCTCCCTCCCTCCCTCCCTCCCTTCGCACCGCTCTCCCATGGTGGCCCACCGGGCGGACCGCGATATACTTCTTTATCAGTTCTATGAGCTTTCCGAACTTGTGTCCCTCGGGAGGTACCGGGGCGGAGGCGGGGCGGGGCGGGGCGGGGCGGGGCGGGGTGTGGCCGTAGTGTGGAGACAAGGCAGCTAGTCGGAGCGAGCAGCGGAACAGCCGCGTCCCCGCCGTCATTTGTTGTCCAACTTTTGGTCCAGTTTGTGTTTTCCTCGTGCAGCGGCCTGCCGGACGGGCCGGACTGGAGCAAGAAGGAGGTGGCGGAGGGCAAGAAGAAGGAGAAGAAGAAGAAGATGGACTAAGGGAAAGGGGAGAGGAGGGCCTGCATCGGGACCTGGACCTGGAGGGGGACGAAGGGAACCGCGCGGCGCGCGCCGGGGGAGAATTTATACGGTCAGCGGGCGTAAGACCCTGCGGCCGGCTCGGCAGCCCAGCCCGACCGTATGGGAATGCAAACACAAGGCGGAGGCAATGCCAAGGACGCTTATCGAGCCGGTGCGGGTGCGTGGGGGTGGGGAGGGGGGGCCAGAGCAGGGCAGGGCGCCAATAACCCCTCGGCGGACCCGCCCGGTGCGGCCCCCGCGGGGGATGGGAGGGGGGGTATCCCCGGTCCCCCAACACGCGCAGCGGCGGGCGCGAACGGACGGCACTGCCGGCTGGCAAATGCTCAGCAGAGTTTTCACCCGGAAGGAAAAGGGGGGAAGGTGAAATCAGTAATTAAAAAAATTGTTTTGATTTTTATTTTATTTTTTATGGAAAATTCCTGTTACTTTTTGATAAATTTTGATCTTTTCTGACTTTTGTCATTTTTTTTCAGTCGTTCTGTTCATTTTTTCTCGATTTTTCCCCGGATTTTTCTGTATCTTCTTCATTTTTTTTCATTTTTCTTTAATTTCATAAGTGTTTAAATTTGGGGGGTCGTATACAATGATTTTTCGAAGTGACTCCCCCCTCGTTTCACCCTCTGCTGCGCCCCGCCTCTCGCCTTGGTGCAGCAGGCCCGGTGGCAGCCGCGAGCGGTGAGCGATTTCGCTGCCTCATCGAGAACGAAAGAGACAGCATTCTCGCACTCCTCGGTAGTCTTCTTGAGAGAGAGAGAGAGAGAGAGAGAGAGAGAGAGAGAGCGTGACGAGTTCCGGCAGAGGAATGGGTCGGCTGGCGCGACAGTGCCGTAAGGGGGTCGTCGCGGCGGCGCCAGGGGCGCGTGGGGGCGCCGTGTGCCGTGTGCCAGCGCGCAGTGCGGGGCTGCCAAAGTCAATGCCGCCCAGCCCTCTGCCATCTATAGCACCTGGCGGTAATGTAGTACTTCCCCGCTGGGCCGCGTGTGGCGGGCGGTGGTGGGCTGGAGCTGGAGCTGGAGCTCAGACCCCCCCCCCCCCCCTCCCGGCATCTCCATCAGCCAGATTGTGTCGCGTGCTGCAAGCGGAGCGTGGCGGCGTGGTGCTGCTGCGCGCCGGGGTGCTCTGCTCCTTCTGACTCTCGTTATAATTGGATATTGATTGGGTCGGGCCCACCAATCAGCTGCGAGCCTGCTCCGCTCCTGCCGGCCCGGCCGGCCAATCCGATGCGGCAGCGGCGGCAGCGGCGGCAGCGGCGGCAGCGGCGGCAGCGGCAGCAGCATCAGTGGTGGGCTGTGGGCGGAGGTGCAGCGGAGGGCGCCTACTGGCGTCTCGCCTCGCTGCTGCAGCCGGCAGCCGTCATCCATCAGATTCGACACCACGGCGGGGGGAGGGGGAGAGAGAGAGAGAGAGAGAGAGTTTTTAGTTTTTAAAAGGATTTATTGGGGGGATTTAATTTTACAATAAGGGCTAAAAGGGGAAAGTGTGATTTTGTTATAAATAGCTGGCATAGCAGCGAGCATGCGGTGCTGCATGTTTGTGTCCTAAAGTGTGAAATTTAAATTTAAGCATTGAAATAGAGAAAAATTAACAAATATGTTCTTTAGTGAGGGGATGGGGTTTTTGTTTATAAAATACAGGTTGCATTGTAATAAGATAACTTAGCAAATTATACATTATATGTAGTTGAGGCATCATTGATTACTTTTCTAAGAAGGTTGTTGTTAGTATTACATACAAGAGAGAGTTCATGTAATTTTCTTAAAAATTCTGGTATGTCCACATCAAGTTTGTAATGATTGGTAAATTTGTACATTACTCTTCTTATTTTATCGTTACTGCAATGATAAATAATGTCTAAAAATCTTTGTTCTGATAACTTAGTTTCATCAAATAGTAATAAGTCACACACTTTTTGTATGTCAGAATATTCTTGGGAAGTAACTGGGTTCTCATAGCCGGGGATGCATGATGGAAGTGCTGACCACTGGTCTTCTGGAGGTGTGGCTTGCCTTTTTGCTTTGGGAAAAACTGGGAGGGGTGATTGAGGCGAGAGGAGCCTTTTATTTGAGGTAGCGGGTACGGGGTTAGAAGTGAGAGGTGTTGATTTTTCAGGATTTGTTTTGGGGCATTTTGAATTTGGCTGGGGTTTGCTGGGCGAGGAGTGTTGGTTGGAAACAGCTGATGGAGGTTGGGAGGTTATGGTGGTTGGAGGGGGAGAGGGGTGGGAGGGCCGGGGTGCCGGCGGCACGGCTGGGCTGGTGAGGTGCGCGGGGGCAGAGGGGGGGCCGAGATTTGAGGTTATGGTTAGGATTGACTTGCCTTGGGTTTCTTCTTTACTTAAATTTTGAAGATCAGGGTTTATTTTGGTTTGATTGGCTGATGGGGTATTTCTTGCTTTGGTGATTCGTTGTGGTGGGGCTGGTGTGTAGGTTGGAGAGCGATGATTTGGTTCTTCTGTCTTCTGATTCATTTCGATGTAAATAGTATGTTTCACTCCTTCTGAACTAGTGATGTGCATCACCTCCGGACACGGGGGCGCATTCTTCGGGATCTCTATAAAAAGAGATCTCTTCCAGGTCTTGATATGTTTGAAGTTTTCGTTGGTGGTAGAGATACTGAGTCTGGTTGGTTTTGACACTATTTTGCCGTAGGGCTCAACGAGTTTTACTAGTTCTTCATCAGGCATTTCGGGTGGACAATTTGATAATATTAATTTAGTAGCGTCGGATACATATTTTCGGCATTGTACGAATGAAGTGTTGATGTGCACACCGTGCTGACGGCACAGTTTAGTGACGGAGGCTTCGTCGAGGAGGTAAATGCAAAATCGTCCACCACTTAGTTTGGAACAATAGGTTATGTTTTGACTGCCGACTAGGTCGGCTGTAGCACTGAGTAACTGATCTTGGGAAAAACTTTGAGTGTTCTCCAAAACAATTGCCTTACTTCTTGACGGGACATGTTGAAGCACTGGTGTTGTTGAGGCCATCTTGAGGTTAGGTTACGTGCCGCGACTGGGACTCCGGGAATCGAGTTTTTCACAGGTTCCAAGTAGTTGCACAGCTTACTACCAATAGTAGAGGTTCTTCGACACTAGTTTTCACAATTAGTCACTGAGATAGTTCACTAGGGTGTAGTTTTATAACTAAAATATTGATTAATAAGTGGAGTACTTGTGGGGTACGCTCAATCGTTCTCGTCGAGAGAGAGAGAGAGAGAGAGAGAGAGAGAGAGAGAGAGAGAGAGAGAGAGAGAGAGAGAGAGAGAGAGAGATATGGTGGCGGCAATTTTGGGTGAGGGCCCCAAAACCTGTCGAGCTGGCGAAGTAGTTCGTCGGCGTGCCGTACCTTACGATCGGGGCGGGCGGCCCCAGCAGGTAGTCGGCCGCCCAGGCTGAGCCCTGCTGAGCTCGGCTGAGCTTCACCCGAAAAAAAAAAGTCATTCTTGTCGCAAGTGAAAATTCTTGACATAAGTATTTTCATAAGTTCTTTTGCTCCCAACAAGAATATATGCCTGTTGTAAGTGTTTTTACTTGTAACAATAAGACAAGAGAACACATTTCCGGGGCTCGACTGACCGACCCGGCGCGCCGGTGCGGACCGACCCCACCCCACCCCACCCCATGACGCGCGCCTTCTTGAAAGTCGCGGGAGATCCTGTCTGCCATTTTCATAAACTGCTGCGGGGGAAGGGAGGGGAAGGGAAATGTCTTCTTTGAGGTCGTCTGCTCCGCGACCGCCCCGCCCCGCCCGGCCCGGCTGCCGGCTGCAGGCTGGCCTAACCTGCACCCCTCCCCCCACCTCTCTCCTCTCCAGCCACGCCTTTCCTTTTGTGGGAGCAGTCACACTCGTATTCACCTCTCCGTTTCGACGCTCTCTTTATTGGCTGCAAAGAGTCGTGCCGAATCGGGTTGCCAATAAAGCGCGCCAATAATTTGATGGACAATTCTATTTTCGCGAGCAGCGCTGCCGCCGCCAAACCGTGGCGTTTGTCAGCGCGTTAGTGTCTTCTCTCAAGTCACCTCCTTTTTCTTTTCCTGGTAACGTCATTGGCATTTCATAAGATATATTCTGCGTAAAGTACAGTTTTTCTTGCGAGATTTTTTTTTTTTTAAATCTGGATTTGTAAAATGGTCTAAACTATCTTATGTAATGGCACCATGCAGCGCCGAGCTGCAAAGTGAAACGGAGAGAATAGAAAGAAAAGAAGCGTGTATATAGCACTTTTTTTCCCCTTTTATCGTGTCGTGGAAAAGAAGCGACGTGGTCCTTTTTTAATGTTAAACTCTCGCTGGGCCGGGCCGGGCGCACGGCCGGGCCAGGCCGGGGCGGGGCTGGATGGGATGTGATGTTGCAGAATGTTGCCACTCCATTCGGGTGTGTTGCTCTCCTGCTTGTTATTAAATGCGGCCGGCGTTACGGCGGATGTGGCGCAGCGTACCGCGCATGGTACCGCGCATGGTACCGCGCGTCCATCAAATCTGCGCATCCCCCTGCCTTGAGAGGAGGGCAGGCGGGAGCGGGTAGTGGAGTGAAGTCGGCTGAGGCTTATTTTCTACTTTGTGACCTGCCGGCCGGCCGGCCGGCCGGTCGCGAAGCGCTCCTGTCTTATTGTTTCACGTTTGCTTTTAGCGGCGAGTGCCTTTTACTCGTTTTTGCAGCCTGTCATTAACATCTTGCTGCCCTTTAGAAATAAAACAAATTGATTTAAAAAAAGGAAAAAAGAAAACTCTCCTAGCCTGCTCTTTTGCCATGGCATAATATTTTAACATTGAACTGGTGCACTGCAAGAGCAAGAGTGCAAGAGTCACAGATGTCTCATCTATAACGAGCCATTTAAGTAATTAGTTAAGGAACATTGCTCTTAGTACAATTCTCGTGCTCCTGGGTGAGAATCCTCTCTCTGGTATTTACAGAGCATAAGTGTTAGTAGCGTCACAATCGAGCCTTTTGTTTCTAAATCGTATTCAGCTAAATATCACAAAACTTTAAAAAAAATTCTTGCATCATTTTTATTTTTTTTACAATCCAGTTTTATAGTTATGGCTGCGCTTTAAAAAAAAATGCAAATTTGTCGGCTTGACGACTTTTCTTTTCTTGGCGTGTATTGCGCGCCTTATACTCCCGACACTCATAACTAGCGGGGCCTAATCTCCCTGGCGACGCCATGGCGGTGCTGCAGGGCAGGAGGGCCGCGGGCCCCCCGGCAGGCCAACACAATTCCGAAAGACTGCGGGGAAACTTTCCGCGTCCCTCCGCCCTCTCTCTTCTTACTCCTCCCACTCAGCCTTTCTGCTATTGAGGCTGTTTTACTGCCAGACCTCACCGCTGCCCCCCCCCCCCTCTCTCTCTCTCTCTCTCTCTCTCTCTCTCTCTCTCTCTCTCTCTCTCTCTCTCTCCTCCCCGAGTCTCTTTTTCTTCTCCCGGTACGATAACTTACGAGGAGGCGCTGGATCGTGTCCGGGAGCACCCGCCGCCGCCCCACCCCGGCGAGGCCTCAACTTCTTTCCGGTTTCAGCGGCAGGGACACTAATTTTTATTTAAGAGCGAGGAGCAGCGGCGTTGCCGTGCCCGGTGCTGGGGGTGGGTTTGGGGCGCGCCGGGGCGCAGAGTTCATCGGACAGGACGTGATCACGGGCGGGGCGGGGCGGGGCGGGGCGGGGCGGGGCGGGGCGGGGCGGGGCGGGGCGGGGCGGGGCGTGCTGCTGCCGTCAGGAAAAGTTTGGCTGGCGCGCGTGGCAGCGGCGCGACCGAGAGCGCGACTCTGCTCCCCCGCATTCCCCAGTAGACTGATTCCGCACGGGACTTTTCGTACCCCCGCTCCGTCCTTGTCGCACTCATGAGCCACTGCCATTGGGTGGGAGAGAGAGATAGAGGGCCGCGTGTACCTCCCGCCTCCTTGACCGATGTGCTCGCGGAATCAGCCTGCCCCGCGCACACCTGCGCGCTGCTGCTGCGCGCTACGCCGGTGACGTATTACAGCAGATGGATTCATTTCCCGCGCGCGACGCCTTCGACGCGCGCGAGGCGGCCGAGGCGCCCACTCCATCTCCTTGTTGCGCGCGCGCTGCGAGAGATTTCGCGACACGATCTCATTGCGCACTCCGCCCCGCCCCCCGGGGGGTGGGCCCGGGTGGGCCCGGGCCGGGCACGGCCTGCTCCAGTGACCGTGTTGAGGAGAGGAGGGCGGCCCGGGCCCGCGGCGACGCAGGCGGCGGCGGGCGGTGTGATTCGAATGAGGGGTCGGCCTATGCCGCGCGGGAAAGCAGCGGGCTGTGTCCGAAGATCGCTCTCGCGCCTCCGTCCTTGTCGCACTCGTGGAGCCTTGCCACCACCCCCCCCCCCCCAACATGGGGCACTGCCATGAGTGCGACGAGGACGGAGGCACGAGAGCGATCTTCGGAATCAGACGGCTGGGAGGGAGTGTGGGTGAGAGAGAGAGAGAGAGAGAGAAACTGGGAGGGTGCGCCTCGCACCGCGCCCGCGGGGAGAGCGACAGAGAAAGAGAGAGCGGAGGAGCGCCAGTGGGGCAGTGCGGGCGCCGGGGATTGAAGGGGTCACTCAATATGTATGAGATGAGCACAGGGCTCACCGCCGCGCGCACGCGTGTGCGTCCGTGTGCGCACGCGCCTCTCTCTGTGTGTGTGTGTGTGTGTGTGTGTGTGTGCGTGCGTGCGTGTACGGCGGTGGGGGTGTTTGTACAGTGCGGCGGCGGTATAACCAGCGGGTCTTGAAACAACTCTTTTGCAACTCGGCTGGCTTGCGGCAGCGGGCGGCGCCGGCGGAGCGAAGCGGCGGAGCTCATGATTTTGTCTTGCCGTGTATTGTGGCGAGAGCCTTCTGCTCTCCGCCCCTCTCACATTCTCTCTCTCTCTCTCTCTCTCTCTCTCTCTCTCTCTCTCTCTCTCTCTCTCTCTCTCTCTCTCTCTCTCTCTCTCTCTCTCTCTCTCTCTCTCTCTCTCTCTCTCTCTCTCTCTCTCTCTCTCTCTCTCTCTCTCTGCGCAGGCTTTCCTTTCTCACTCCCTGGTATAGCTCGTAGGTTGCCGGGCAGGCCTTCTCTCACGGCCGCGGCCCGAGAGAGCCCGCCCCCGCCACGGCCCAGTGCAGCTGCAATCGCATTGTTGCAAATCTCGTTGCAGCTGGAGGAGCTGGAGGCAAGGAAGGCCCACAGCGGCATTGCGCCTTGCATTCCTCGCTCTTTTTCTCTTCCCATCTCTATATCTATATCTCTCTCCCTCGCTCTCGCGTGCGGCGCGGCGCGCCTGCAAATGCAATATGGCTCAAGGCATTGCCAATATCGCCGACACGCGACTCTGGCGCGCCGAGTATTAAAAAGAAATCTCGGTATTGGAATGCCTGGCAGCAGCGAACTGGTTGAGTGGGGCTGGGCGGGGCGGGGCGGGGCGGGGCGGGGCGGGGCGGGGCGGGGCGGGGCGGGGCGGGGCGGGGCGGGGCACCAGCCATCGCTGAGAGGGTGAAAGACAGTCCAGACCAGATCCCGTGCGCGTGCGCGGGGCGACACACGCCCACACCACACACTCAGACCTCTTCTCTACTTTTTCGTGTTCTGCGCTTCGGCTTTCCTCTCCTCTCCTCTCGCTCTGCTCGGTCCCGCGTGTCAATACCCCCTCCTGCTGCTGCTGCTGCTGCTGCTGCTGCGAGAGAGAGAGAGAGAGAGAGAAAGGCTAAAGTGCTGTCTCTCTCGCTCTTATTATCAGTCCAAGGGCTGCGCAGGGCTAGCGAGCCTGGCCAGCAGGGCAGAGCCGAGCCGCTCACCTCCCGAGTGCCGGCCGGGGCCGGGGCCGGGGCCGGGGCCGGGGCCGGGCGGGGCGGTTGCCGGCCGGAGCTAAGCCCCGTAGCGCAGAGTGACCAGGGCTGAGCGCGGGTCGACTTAGGCCCTCCCCGCCCCGCGCCGCCCCGCGCCGCCCGGCCGCACTGTTTGCCCCGGCGGCTAGGCCAGGCTGTACTGCCCCCCTGACTGGACCGCCCGGCCCGGGCGCGCCCCAGGGCCCAGGGCAGGGCCGCCCCAGTAGCACCGCCGCCGAGGCCGAGGCTCGGTACGGCCCGGGACCAGAGCCTATTTCGTGCCTTTTTGCCCTCCCCTGCTGTCAACTGCGTCTTGTGCCTCCCTCCTCTGCCCCCGTCTCTCTCCCTCTGCCGCCGTCCCCGGACCTCGCCGCTCTCTTCAGTGTCGATAAATCCGCCAGATTAACACGGAGGCCCTTATCGCTGCCCTATTGCTGCCTCACTCGTTGCCGCGCGCTCTCTCTTCCTCCCGGGTCCACCGCTTCGTAACTTACAAAGAAAAAAGGAGACTTCGTAGTCGACAAAGCTCGTGCTTCGCAGACTGCAAATAAATTTGTTTGCAGCCTACAAAGTGTCTGTTTTCTTTGTAAGTTATGAACCGAATATGCTTTGCAGTTTACGAAGAGTGAGAATTTTTTGTAGCCCTGCGAAGCAAATACTTAGCAGAACTTTAACACACTGATAAAAAAAATCTTGAATAGTCAGAGTAACTTTTTCAGACTTTGCAGTCTGAATTGTGTTTTCAGAGGAAATATCTTAAAATTTATTAGTGAAGAGTTCACTAAAAATAAGTAAAGATCGGAAGAACGATGTACGTTGTGCAGATTTTACCTTTCTTCTGATGTAGTGTTATCCAAGAGTGTTCATCTTCCTCCTGAGGCGAAGGTGCGGTCCATTGGTTGGTGCGCACCTTCCCTCGTTCTCCTTTATCTCCCCTACCCCCTCTATTCCTCTCTCTCTCTCTCTCTCTCTCTCTCTCTCTCTCTCTCGTCTCTCTCTCTCTCTCTCTCTCTCTCTCTCTCTCTCTCTCTCTCGCAGACACTCTCATATAATTTGGCCCTGGATCTCTAATGCGATTTCCTACTGTGCCATAGTACCTCCTTAAGCCCTTTCGCCTCCACATCAGCTCCCGCCAGCCCCCCGCGCTCCCACCGAGCCTGCTCCCCGACTCGATCCACTAATTAAATTTATTTCCTTGTGCGCAATTTTCTTTCTCCTTCCGTAGACACCGCAAAAAGAAAAGGCGAAACAGGTACAAACGGGAAAGGTGTTCCTCAAGACGCCACAGATTTTCTGTCCCCACGATTTTTTACTCGTTCTTTACCACCACCTCTCTCCTGAGTGGTGAAAAGAACGAGTATTGTTCTCAGTCGGGTGTAACGCTTAACTGTCCACACTTTCATCTCAGATCTCACAATACCTACAGGCATAATAGTTATACCATTCTAAACTGGAAACGCTGGTCATTATTCCAACAATGAACTATTTTTCAAGTTTAATAGTATTATTTTGAGAACACTTAACAAATTTTGCGTGTTTTCATTCTAAGTCCCATAACCCAACTATATGAGTGGAGTTTTCAATCTCATCAAGCACAATACCCACAGACATGAAACTTGCGCTGATCTCAGCTTGAAGCCTTCTTCTGCATTGCAGCAATGAACCTTTTTTAACGTTTAATAGTATTATTTTGAGAACACTTAACAAATTTTGCGTGTTTTCATTCTAAGTCCCATAACCCAACTATATGAGTGTAGTTTTCAATCTCATCAAGCACAATACCCACAGACATGAAACTTGCGCTGATCTCAGCTTGAAGCCTTCTTCTGCATTGCAGCAATGAACCTTTTTTAACGTTTAATAGTATTATTTTGAGAACTCTTAACAAATTTTGTGCGAGTTTTCATTCTAAGTCCCCGAGTCTAGTCCTAGCCCGAGTCGACTCGCGCCAGCTCGCGCGCTCCTCTATGCGCCCCAACAATCGGACCCGAGCGGGAGGGCCGAAGAAGGCCCGAGCACACGAGACGAGCAAGGCAAGGGCGAGTGTCCCGGGATAAACTTCCCCTGCACACACGAACTGTGATGAAATCTGAGATGAAAATGTCTTCACTCGACTCACATCATGTTTTACACTCCTACCTCTGTAGCACATAATTATGTAAAGAACGAGTTCCATACTTATCACAAAATTCATTTTGTGTTCTATTTGGCCCTTGTTTTTTTTAATGTAGAAGTAAGGAGAAAACTCTATGCTCCAGTGTTCTGCAAAGAAACGCTTTACTAATTGCTTCTATTTTCTTTCGTTTGTTTCAGGTACGACACAAAGAATGGGGATGCTTGAACTACGTGGGAGTAGACGCACGCGTGTTGGTGATGTGAAACATCCTTTTAGATTTACGTTTTCCTTTGCAAATTTTACGAATAATATCTTGCACATTAACGAATGACGTCAACCCTCTCTTGATCACAAATGATTTTTCATTTGTCCCTTCGTCCTTTTAATTTTACGATATGTTATTTTAATTTTACAACTACGCTCAATTTAAAATTGTCTTGTAAATCTGTAACTATTTTTCATCGTGCATCGCATGTTTTTGACCCTTTCAACCGTTTCTTGATCGCAAATGAATTTCAAGTTGTTAAGTCGTGCTCTTAATTTTATGATATGTTATTTTAATTTCACAACAACACTCAGTTTAAAATTTCCCCGTATATGTGCAACTATTTTTCACAGTGGCGTGTTTTAGTGAACACATCGTGACAGTATGCGGAGTTGCCTATCCGCTCCGTCCGTGAGGCGCCGTGGCCACTGTGAAAAATATCTTTGTATATTTACTATTTATTTTGTAAATTGCGATCTACGATTTTCCCTCGTTAACAAGTCGGTCCGCGCAGTGCTTGTAATTTTACGATTTGTAATTATTAGTCAACAACTTCACTTCTTGCGAAAAATTGTCCCGACAAAAAAGACAAAAACCTACTACTACTATTTTTCGCAGTGGCAGGACAGACCCGCAACTCTGTTAGGTTTGAAACCCCCGCACCGCAGCGGTACGTGGGCGTCCCCGCGCGGCCGGCGCGGTGCTCCGCGGTGCTCTCCGCCCTTTGATCCGAGTCCTGAACCTCTTTTCCTGTTGCGTCGCGACGCCGCGCCGCTCCACGCCACTCCACTAGTTTGCGGTTCACACCAAGTGGTTCCAGAGCAAGCAGCAGTGAGAGAGGATGTGTTGAGGCGCGGGGCGCGGGGCACGGCTGGGCACGGCGAGCGAGCGTGGGTCGAGGGCCGCGCTTACGTGACTGCTGACCTTGGCACAGCTAAGCAGAGCTGCCACAACTCTGGGAAAAGCTTTAAAAACTCACGGCAACTTTGAAAACGATCAGGGAATCACTGTAAATAAGAAAAACGACAACTCGGGGAATAATTTACAGATTTGACTTACCCTATAATGTTGCCTAATGTAAAGAAAAAAACAGTAATTTTTGTGACAAAAGTTAGAAGTTTTTCGAAAATTAGTCAGCTTTTGATACTTTGTTGAAAAAAAAAATATCAATCAAGATTGGTATTGATAGCAGATGATACCGCACCGCAAGAGAAATTGCTATGGGGTGCGACAATTTGTGTGTGGAACGCACACGATGTAAACGACGAACGACGCCAGCAGCGCCGCGCCGCGTGCCTGCGGGGTTGAGAGGGAAAGGGGTGGGAGGGGTCCGCCGGCGGGGTGGCGGACCGAAGCGGTCGCTGGCGAGGAGGAGCTGCGCGCGGGGAGAAGGTGTCATTGTTCCGCGCAGACTGCGCGTCAGGCGGCCATGGGGCCCCCCCCTACCAGCGCCACCCTATATTATTGTATAGTTGCAATTGGTTTCTGGACTCGAGAGTACAAGCTAGCTGACACCTTAGTGTCTTGTACTGTTCTATAGTAAAGAAAGTAAAGGTATCATCTGCTAAAAATCCGCTCGCGCGCTTCATTGAATCAATCAAGATGCGATACTTAAAAGTCAGAGGAAATCTGATTTTAAAAAAGGGGGTGGGGGTGGTAGATTATCGGGAAAAACTCAGGGAAACTTGTGTGTGTGTGTGTCTCTGATAGAGAGAGTCGCGAAGGAGGAAGGGAGAAGTGAGAGAGTGACTGAGTGAGAGTCGAATTGGTAGAGATAAGGAGTGGGAGAGAAGGACAGAGGTATAGAGATAGAGGAGGTGAGCTCGTGTCAGATGCCAAAGGTACGTCCGTTGGACGTTTCATTAACATCGGAGTGGTCCGCAGAGTTCCTCCCTCCTCCTAATCCGTTTGTCGCCCCGGGCGGAGTCGTAGTGCGGGAGCTGGCCTCGCCTGGGTCTGCCTGTTCTGTATCGGAGCCCCCAGCTCCGGGCTGGGCTCCGGGCTGGGCTCCGGGTCCTCCGGGCGCGTAACAGGCCTGGGGCTGTGCTGGGTCGGGCCGGGCCGAGCCGAGCCGTGATACAGCTGCTCCACCGCTGCGCTGTGCACACATCATGAACAGCTTCCCACCCGCCGGGCCAGGCAAGAGGAATCACCCGGTCGCCCCGCCCCGCCCCGCCCCGCCGTACTCTCCGTCTCCGTCACACCCGCACCCCGCCGCACCGCGCCGCGGACGCTATGCAAAAACATGCAAATGAGCCAGCCCAGGAAGGTTAGGTTATCTCATTGCGATCTCCCCTCTCCCTCTCCCCCGCCCGCTCTCTGAACCCTCCCCTATCTCCCTTCCTCTCTTTCTCTCCCGCGTGCCCATCCACACACTCACCCCGCCGCCATGGTCTCTCTCTCCCCCCTGCACGCCCCCTGCAGTGGCCTCGCCCCTCCCCTCCCCTCTGGCGCCATGGGACGGCGGGACGCACCGGCGACAAGTTGCAATAAAGAGGTGGCAGTACACGAGCCCCCGAGGGCCTGCGGGGCGGGGACGGCCCTGGTGCAGCGAGCCGGTCCGGCTGCACTGAGTGCCTCAGGGGGCCGGCATAGGGCAGGGCTGCTGGGGGGGCAGGTGCATGGGGGGTGGGAGCGGGTTTGGTCGGAACAAGATTTGCCGAGAGTCCCGCCTGCCCTGCCCCGCCCCGCCCCGCCCCGCTCCGCCCCGCCCCGCCCTGCCTCCACTCCCGCGCTCGACCGCCCCATGTTCGGACCAAGTTGTGAGACCCCGCGCCCGGCCCGTCCCACCGCGCGCACTCTGCGCCGCTCTGCCGTATGAGAGACCAGTGGGGACCCCGCCCCCGGGCCTGCCCCCGGGCCTGCCCCCGGGCCCGCCCTCGGGCCCGCCCCCGCCCCCGGACCCCACACTATCACTGTTCTGTCATCCCCCGCTCTGTGCCCGGCCTCGGCATACCACTGCTCTCGACCGCTATGTCGAGGTTTCTGCTCGAATGAGTTCCGCGCGGTCTCCACGTTTATGCTGTTGTACCTTGTCCCGTCGTGGTGTTCGTGGTTTCCTGGTTTTCCTCTTTTCGACACCGTTTGGAGTGTATTATTATTTTAAAATAAATATTTTTTTTTTACAATTTTGTTATCTTGTCGTTGCGCCTAAATGCTTTGCCGCTTTCGCTCCCTAATTGCTCACCAGTGCTTCTTTTCCTCTCGAAACTAATCGTTCGATAAATCACCCGCGGGGGAAAGCTGGCCGTTCTCGGCGGTGCAAAGTGGGGTCCGCTACAGGACCACGCGATGTGATGTAAAAGAAGCACGTGGCCTCTACTCGCCTGGGCTCGGGATTCAGGCGTCCGGCTCGGCTCGGCTCGGCTCGGCTCGGCTCGGCTCGGCTCAGACTTTCAAATTGTCTGACGGGGTAGAGGGCCTATGGGCCGATGGGGACCCGGAGGAGCGGGCAGGCCCGGCAGGCCCGGCCGGGCTGAAGGAGGTTTCACTTGTCTTGTTTAAAAGGAGGCAGGGTTGGGCGGGGTGCGGCGGGGTGGGATGAGGGTCTGTCAGATTGCGGGTTGCGGAATCTCTGCGCGAAGCGGAGGCTTTCCTGCTTGGGAGCAGAGGAAAAAAAGGGGGAGGAGGGAGGAAATAGCATGCTGGATGCTGGTGTAGCAGAACTAATCCGCCGAGCGTCGCTTTGCTGGTTCCCGCCCGCCCTGCCCTGCCATACCACCCTCGGCTCCACCTCTCCCCGCCCTGCCCCGCCCTGCCCCGCCCTGCCGCAGGCGGGATTGAATTTCAGACCAGCGGCGTGACGTGGTGCGCCTAGGCCTTTTGAATCCAATAGCCGCGGGGTGGTTTTGCGGGTGAAAGGGGAAGGGGGGGGGGTAGGATTATTCACAGATGAATTCCTCTGCCTCGTGTGTATAGTTTCACGCTATGCGCAGGGCAATGTGTTCGGAGATAGTTGCCCACTAACAAGTTAAAGGGGAGGACCCAACCTCCTTACTTGGTCGCGGGTCGCAACTTGGCTGGCTGGCAAGTACAGGGGGACGGGGGAAGGAGTTGCGGGGATGCCGGCGGCCGGGCCGGGCCGGGCCGGGCCGGGCCCCCATCTCCGACTCTCGCTCCAGCCTGATGTCTTTGACTGCCTTCCCCTCCCCTATACCCGTCCCACAACCCTCTACCATGCAGAGACTGATCCAGCCAATCAGCAGCGGTTCCCTATTATTAGGCCCCTCCAAGTGGGAGAGCACTCGTGAGCGCGGGCGGCACGGCGCGCGGCACACCTGCAGGCGAACAGGCCCCGCCGGCCCCGCCTGCAATCATGTGTGAAGCTACGCACTAGCTCGCCGTATAATCACACACCGTCGGAAACTGCAAAATTAAAACAGCAAAAACACGTATTCTTGGATGGAGACCGTCAAGGGGGAAACCACCCGGAAATTTTTGCACACGTCGTAATTCAGTAAAATTCATAAAAATTCAAAAAAAAATGTACAGATTTTTTTTAAAAAATTACAAAAATTCACAAAATATACCCGAAATTCACAAACACTTCTCAAAATTTGTACTCTTAAATTCAGAGTTGTTTTCCGCTCGGAAAACGTATAGTTTTCGTTCGGTTGAGTAGCCATCTCGAATGGTTATGGTTTTGGAATTCATTTCACCGAAATGTGCGAAATCGTTGCAACAAAATTAGTAAGTTATTCGGGGAGTGTATGCGCCTTCGCAATGTGATTCCCCACACCATTCTGTACACGTCACGAATGTGTTAACAGTGTGCGTTGGCCTGCGCCCTGATCTTTCTCCAGCCTCCATCCCCACCCCCACCCCCTCCTCCTCCCACTCCTTCCCTCGTATCCGCGTCCCTCCACGGCCCTCTCGAAACTTGGAGGGTGGAAAGCAAACGTGACTCAGGTTAGCGGGGCCAATCCCGGGCGCTACAGGCCGTGCCGCGGCAGTTGAGGAAGGCGAGGGGGTGGGGGTGGCAGGAAGGATCTCCGGGGGAACAAGGGGCTTAACAACACGCACAGGTGTGAGCAAAAGGGCAGCGCAGCTGGAGCTGGGCGAGGCGCCCGAAGTTGCTGACCGCTGACCACCACCGGTGCTGCTGCTGGGCGAGGCGCGCTGCACAACAGAACTAGAGCAGTCAGGGGAGGCGAGCTACCACCACCGGGTCACCCTAAACTGTAAATGGTGAGGGTCCGGGTGGGGGGGGGGGGCGACACGGCGGTGCTGGTGCTGCGGCCCCCGCCACGGTTCCTCATCCGCCCCGCCGCCCCTCCCCGGTCCGGCTCGCGGATGGGCGGCAGAGGCAGACGACCGCCTGCGGTGAGGCGGGTAGGCAGACCCGCCCGACACCCGTGCGCCACGGTGGCCTACCCTCCGGGCGGGCGGGCCAGCGGATGTGATGTAATGGCTTAGGGCTGGAGCGGGCTTATGTAGATGACCTTGTGTCTGTCCATCTGTCTCTTTCATTTGATGATGATGCGCCAGAAAATTTTCAGTTTTTTAAAAAAACTTTTACCGTACGGAGGAAACGAAGTCTTGGTTTCATAGCAGTTTTTGAAAAACCAAGCAGCTCTTATGGGGAAAATACACATGGTTTCCGTGGCTGCTTGAAAACCGAGTCGAAGTTTTCTCCGTGCGTTTTGGCTTAGGAGCCACATGGACGATCTGAATATCTCAAAACATCACGTTGGGTGTCGTCTAATGTGCTATTTGGCTCCATCTCTCGACCCTGAAGGCTCGCGAACGAGCACCGCCGGCCCCTTCCGTGATGCCGATCGCGCGGAGCTGCCAGCGCTGCAAAGTGGAGCCGGCAACTTAGTTATAGTCCTGAGGCCGCGGGTGAGACTCTGCTTGTTTTGTGCCCGTCCCCCGTGTCTTATTTGTTTTTGTCCGTGGCGGGTCGTGCTCGGCCTTGACCTTGATTGTGCCCCCCACCTTATTTTATTGTGTGTTTACTTGGCCGGTCGGAGCGCTACGGGCCGCACGTGTAACGAGACTCCAACAGGTGCGCGGCCCACCCCAACGCAATGAATACTTGTGTCGTTTTTTTTTAACCGTACGGTATTGTATTTAACTTGGTCGCGGCGCGAAATGCATTTGTCTGTACAAGTTTGAATTTTCTCGTGTGTATACTGCTTTTGGCCCCCCAGCCAGGAGGGAAACTTCTATTGGTCGCTCCCGTAAAAGTCCTCACAGTTGTGGTGGGTTTCTGTGTCCCTGCGGCCCCCTTCCGCGCCTCTCTCGCACTTTCTCTCTCCTGCTGTATGAGAAATTTGCGAGGAAGAAAAAGTCTCCTGCTAGCATGATGGCGCCGTGCAACGAAAATTCTCATTTTCCCCGGAACGTATATCTGTTGCTCTTCAAAAAGTTTCGGGCCGGGACGGTAATACTGCGAGTTTCCCGCTTTCTGTCTGCAGATCCCCCTTTTTGTCCTCCTCTTGTTCCGCCCCGTGCCGCATACCGTCTCTCCCCCTCTATCTCCCCTCTCGCTCTCTACCGTTCGCTCGGAAAAGTTTGCAAAGTATGTGCCACCAGTTTTATCACGTAATAAAGTCTGTAAAACAATGCAAATCCGTTTCCTTTTCTCTATCTGGCTCTCCACTTCGCCGCCGGCCGCCTACTCTGTACTTTTGAGGGGCCTTTCCTTTCAGTGCACTTTAGTTGCTCGGCGCGCAGCTGCATACTGCGGGTTGGAATGAGAAAATGTCATTATTCCGCAGTGCTCTCGCAGGAGGTTATTGTAGCGGTGCAAACTTGGGCACTACGTAACTAGAGCCTATTAAGAAATAAGTAAATTATCCTTACATAAATTGTATCGAGGTAACGCATATATACACGGAAAAAAGGGCATTATCTGGATAAGCACAAGGTGAAATATTAGCTGCCTTCGCTAATTTTTTTTGCTGGACTGTTAAACGCCAGATGTGGTACAGCAAACACTCGTAGTTTTCTCAGGCAAAAATTAGCTGAGAGAGGTAATATTTTCAGCTAATGCCATATTAGCTGATATATTAGCTCTTTTTCCGATTTTGTTTACGGGTATCACGACCTAAATGTTGACCAAACTTTCTTGATAATGTTTTTTTTTTCTTTTTTTTTTAATTTTATTTTTAAATTTTGCTTAAAGCGTTGAAAAGTCGGGGTGGCAGGGTATGGGGGAGGGTATATGGTCTAGGATGCCAAGTGGCGCCGAGAAGCCGGCCAGGCTAATACCTGACAAATTGGGGTTGGATAAGCTGGGCGCCTACCGGTGGGTCCGGCCCCACCGCACTGGGGTAGCGGCGGGGCAGGCCGCGGGGCGGGGCGGGGGCGGGGCGGGGGCGGGGCTGCACTCCCGGGGCCGAGATGGACCCGACAGGCCCGTCTCGGCCCGTCCCGGCTGGAGCAGACGCTGGAGTGAAGTCTGCCCCGTCAGATTCAGAAGAGCGCTTTCGTATCTCCGTCCTTGTCACACGCATGGGTCTCGGCCACTAGGAGTGAGTGAGAGGGCACTACTACAAAACGATCTTCTGAATCTGGGGGCTGGAGTGAAGTCTGGCGGCTGCTGGAGGAAGGCCCTGCAGGGCCCGCCCCGCGGCGCCCCGCTCAGGTTGCAGCGGCCCGGTAATTGGCAAACACCATCAGCATAAAGTTTGAGGCGCGCGGGGCGGGGTGGGGCGGGCTGCACTAAAAGGGACGGCAGGCACGGGATGTTTGGCGACTCGCTCATCTTTCTGCCTGCCACACTCCACCACCACCTCGCCACGCCACTGTCAAAAATGTCTTCGTAAATTTCCTACTAGTTTTGTATATTTCACCATTACCAACACTGGAAAAACAAAGGTAGGACGAGAAGGGTTTTAATGCCTTTACCAAGGCATTAAAAATTAGCACCCCTGCAAAGGCATTAAAACTGCCCAAAGGTGTTAAATTTTAATGCCTTTGGACAATTTCGTGCCTTTGCAAAGGCATTAAAATTTCACACCCCTAGAAAGGCATTAAGTCCTACATTTGTTTTTCCAGTGAAGACATACTGAAAATATGATAGTCACATTTCTCGCCCGTAATGAGCGAAGCATAATTTTTTCATCGCTCAGTAAAAGTGACTTTCGCTGAAACGACTCAAATCGTGACTTTTCTGGTATTTTTGAATCGTTCCAGTAGAGTGACGTTTGATGACTTGACTCGAAAAGAGTCATCAAAGTAACTCTAAAAGAGCGATGTTAATCCGCCTCGCTCTCCCAGGAGCATCAAAATTTGGCACAGAAAAGTCGCTCTCGCAAGAGCGACGCAAGTCTGACTCCTCCATTTTCAGTGATGTTGTTAATTTACGAATGCTCATATTCTCTTGCTTGTAAGTGAATTTTACGTTTACTCGCGCAAGTGCTGCTTGTCGCTTTCGAATTTTCAACGCCTCTCGCTGCAAATTTGCCTGAAATTTACGACAAACTCTTTTTGACAGTGTGGCCGCGCTACGCCGCCGCGCTACGCCACGCTTGCGCTCTCATTAGCGCCAAACAACGGGCCAAGTCACTTCCCACGGTGGTGCTGGCGCTGGTCGGTCATGAAGTCAGAGAGAGAGAGAGAGAGAGAGAGAGAGAGAGAGAGAGAGAGAGAGAGAGAGAGAGAGAGAGAGAGAGAGAGTACGCAGTGACAGCTCCCCGTCTGCTGCTGAACTGGTTGGCGCGGCCCGCACCTCGTTGCTGGAGGCTGGTCAGCCTGCTCCGCTCGGCAGTCCACTTCTCCTCCTCCTTCTTCCACTTCTTCTTCCTCTACTTCTTCTTCTTCTTCTCCTACTTCTTGTTCTCATCGCCGCGCCGTTTCTTTCTCCTTTTGATGCGGCGGGGTCCTGGAGCGCTGCTGAAGAGGAGGCGGGCGGACGAGGAAAAGTGGACTTTTTTTTTTTTTTTTTTTTTTTTTTTTTTTTTCGATTCTTGTTGTGATGGTGAGGAGAGGGAGAGCAGAGAGGGGGAAAAAAATAGGCGTGTAGGGGTCTGAGCAGGTGGGGGTAAAGGGGGAGGGGAGGAGAGATAGGTTCGTATTGCTATCTGTGGAAGGTTAGAGATGCGTAAGCGGGACGCAATCGCACTGCGTGGCGGGGTGGGGTGGAACAGGGTAGGGCGTGGCGAGACGGAAGACGGGGCGTGGCGTGGCGGGGTGTGGTGCAGAGAGAAATCATGCTGATTCATACAGCGCACTGGTTGTCTCCCCGCTCTGACCCTCCACACTGCTACTGCTGCCCTCTTGTCTCTTCCCTTCTCATTCACTCGCTCGCCGCGCTCTCGCTTCTCATCGCCTTCCCTGTTAATATCGCGAATTAATTACACGAGAAAGTGTACGCCCCGCGGGCGTACGATGACAGCGAATCCCCTTTGCGCTCGCTTTAGCGTCTCTGCCACCAGTCCCATTATCTGGAGAAGGTGTGCGCCAAAGGTCGTGTCGAGTCGCACACAAGGCGTATTTAGACAGTACTGCGTTATTGGTGCACGCCTCTGCCGTGCGATCCACTGGGAAGAAAAAGTTTTGAGGGTCAGGGTACAAATAATTTAAGTGTCGTAAAGTTACGACTTCAAGTAGGAAGTTATGAATATTTTTTTTGACACCATGTGCCGACTTAAGTTTTCTTCAATGGGCAAGACTCTGCTCTCGTAGATTTACGACTTCTGTCATAAATTTACGAATCGGTGTCGTAATTGGAATTTATGAAAAAAGTCGTAACTTTACGAGTATTTTTTTCCCTCATTGATCACTGTAAACGTACGCCAGGCGTACAATTTATTGAGCACCCCGCAAACCAACTGTGTACCCAACCCATTGTCTCTCTAACACAACACATGGAAATAATGCACTCACAATCGCGCGCTCGCTCGCGCTCTCGCGCTCACAATCAAATTCTTCGCCGTTTCCCATGTGCTCTTGTCCGCCCTCTCTCTCGTTCTCATATATCCTCTCCTCCTCCCTCGCTCTATCAGCGCGCTTCGTTTTTGCTCCCCCGCTTCGACGTGGTGCTGCTTAACTTTTAAGCAGCACGCCCGTGATTTTAATTAGCGAGCCGAGCAGCGGCCCTCCCTGGCCTCCGGTCCGGTCCACCTCTTCTCTTTTTCGTTCCCTCGTGCTCCCGCCGCACGCTTCCTTTTTCGAGCACCGCACTTGTTTCTGTTTCCCTGATCGGCCCATGGCATCCTCTCTATCTCTTTATTTCTCTCTCTCTCTCTCTCTCTCTCTCTCTCTCTCTCTCTCTCTCTCTCTCTCTCTCTCTCTCTCTCTCTCTCTCTCTCTTACACGTGCACACACACACACATACACACACACTGTGAAACTAAGTGTGCAACTGCTAAACACTTGTAAGTGTGCAACACCGAGGCAGCACCCTGTTTTACATGTACAAGTGTTCAACCCAGAGTTAAGCAATGGCGAGTGTTTAACTCGCTAATTTTATACTTGTAAGTGTTCAGCTCGACAGTTAAACTCTTGGAGGAGTTCAGCAAGGAAAGTGTTGCACCGCACAGTCGAACACTTCTAAGTGCACGACTGCCGTGTCGAACACTAACAAGAAGTGTGCAGCCGTGAAGTTGAGCAGGCTTGGCCCGGCTGTTAAGTTGAACACTTTGACGTGATAAACATGGAGTTGCACACTTACAAGTGTTGAACAGTTGCACACTTGGTTTAACAGTGCGCGCGCGCGCACACACACACACACACACACACACACACACACACACACACACACACACACACCTGTGCTGTACCGGAGTAGAGCTATTGCCGTATGGCCGGCGGTTCACGATGCACGCTGCAGAATTGTCACTGTCTGTCTGTCTGTCTGTCTGTCTGTCTGTCTGTCTGTCTGTCTGTCTGTCTGTCTGTTTGTCTGTCTACGTGTGTCTGTGTGTGTGGAGCTCGGTGTGGAGGGGAGGGGCCGAGTTCGGTACAAAGCGTTTCCGTTTCAATTTGCAATCGGGTCGGGCGGCGCTGGCGTGGTGGCGCGGTGCTGCGGGCGGGGCGTCGCGGGGCGGGGCGGGGCGGACCTGGGCGTCGCGGGGCGAGGCGGGAGGCAGAAGGGGCCGCCGCGGGCCGGGGGAGCCGGGTATAGCAGTGGTCCTGAAGGAGGAGGGGGTGAGGCGGGAGCAGGACGCAGGGTGATACGGGCTCCTGGAGATTTACGGGTCGTTACGCTCGGGTACATGCACGCCCGCTTTGGCCTCGCCCCGGCCGCGCGCACGCCAGCGCCCAGGGCGCGCCGGCGGCAGCGTGGCACTGCTGCACGGTACACTGGGGGGGGGGGGATTTATGGCAGTGTAGCGCGCGAGGGCGGCGGCCAGTGATAATTGAACGCGCATCAACGCGCGCTCCCGGAGGGCGGGGTGGGGCGGGGCGGGGCGGGCCACTGCGTAAGGCTGCTGCGCGCGCCCAGGCTTGCACTCTGAACTTGCACGTGTATGCATTTTAGTATGATTTCTGCACAGCAATTACGAATTTAAAGGAGAGTTATTCAAAATATTTTTTACAATGTTTTTTGATTTTAGGCTCATAATTTGGGAAGCGTGGTTTTTAAAAAATTAATTTGCGGGAAAAAGTCCATCCATCCATCCATCCATCCATCCATCCATCCATCCATCCATCCATCCATCCATCCATCCATCCATCCATCCATCCATCCATCCATCCATCCATCCATATCCATCCATCCATCCATATCCATCCATCCATCCATCCATCCATCCATCCATCCATCCATCCATCCATCGTTCTATCTCCTCGTTATAGCGTGGGTCGGTGTCGGCGCCGATACCTCCATCCGATTTCCGTGTCGGAAGCAAACGAATTAATTATGTGAGGAGTTAATCCCCCTGGAGGGAGGAGGGGGGTGGGTTGGGAGTCCTTCCGCATGTAGTGCTGGGGGAGGGTGGGGCGGAGAGAGGAAGCGGAGGCGGAAGGGGAAGGGGACGAGGCTTTGACTGGAGCGCCACGCTTTTGCTAATTCAAAGATTGCTTTGTTTCCTAGATTCAAAATTTAGACTATATGCCACCTCGCAGTGCTTAGGGATCGGGCCCACGATGTAGATGTGATCGGGCCGTAATTTCACGCTGATCCAATCGCCGTGGCAATAATAACCCCTTGACAAAGCTGGAGACAGTGGCGTAAACTAAAATCCGACAGATGAGGCACACAAAACAGTCCAGTTTTGTGATTTAAGTCGAGTTTTTTCTTTGTCCTTGCAATGCCAGCGGACGAGATTTCCTCGCAGCCTTTGCATCTCCTCCCCAGGTCGTTGAGGACGCGTATAACATTGTTGCGAAAGAATTCCGGTGTGTCCTCAGATTCCATCGCGCCCGCGAAACAGGGATGAAATTTTTGTAAACTTTTTATTTTTTCGTAAATTCTTTCTGCTCAGTGGCACGCCCCTCCCACTCCACTCCCCCACTCATTCACGTGCCCCTAGCACGCAGCGCGCCTGCCTGCCTGCCTGGCTGCCTGCCCGCCTGCCCGCCCGCCTGCCCGCCCGCCCGCCCGCCCGCCTTGTGGCTTTTTGATCAGTCGACATATTTTTGTGCTGACTTTCCCGCCACAATGAATGTCACATCACAGCACCGGTCCCTCTGTGCCCCCCTCCCCTCTCTTTTTTTCCCGCGCCCTTTTCGTGGGTAAGAGTACACCAGAGGGAGAGAAAGTGAGTCAGTGAGAGAGAGAGAGAGAGAGAGAGAGAGAGAGAGAGAGAGAGAGAGAGAGAGAGAGAGAGAGAAAGAGAGAGAGAGAGAGCGACCGTGTCGCGGGCTCACAGAGAGGGCCGTGGCAATGTATCGAAAGCCTCGCCGTCACCACTCGTTGCTCAGCTGTACAGATCCCCGCTGCCTGCCTGCCTGCCTGGTGCCGGGAGAGGAGGGCACACGGATCGGGCGGGGCGGGGCGGGGCGGGGCGGGGCGGGGCGGGGCGGGGCGGGCTGAGGCGAGGGTAGCGATGGCGTACTGGCACAAAGGAGCGGAGGTCGGGGCGGGGCGGGGCGGGCGTACCACTCGGTGATCCCGTTTGATGGATGAGTGAGAGCCAAGGGGCGTTGCGTTCCGCTGCTGGGGCTCACTCGCGGTTGTTTGCATGTCGTCATACACGGCGATGTTTGTTGAGGTGCTTTTGCTGTGGGTTTTACTATGCGTCGGAAATACCATATACCACTACTACCCGCTCATTCGCGTGCGTGCTACTCGCTGTAATGAGATCATTTAATTTTCCTTTATTAAGAACATATCAACTTTGCAAAATTAAGAAAAAAGTTTTGGAGGATCACACACTAAATTCTTAAGAAGATGTTTTATTCGTTCGTATGGTTATTTTTTTTTATTTTTTTTATTATTTTTTTTTTTTTTTTGCACAGGCTCTACTTATGCCTTTTTAAATACACAATTTTGAATAAATTGCATATTTTGTGCGCAATTGTGAAAAAAATTGTTTATGATTGCGTGTTTAAAAAGTTTATTAGCTGGGCATGTGCAAAAACAAAATATAGAGTATAAAAGCATGTTCATAAAAATTAGATGTGCGCATGGGTACCCCAGGGACAACCATAAAATTGTATTCGAGGCACCAATATTATGGTAGTGGTGACCGAAATTTTCGCAACCTGAACCATAGTATTTGTTGCTGCTGCTCCTGCTCTGTTCACGTTCTTGAAAACAAATGTTCTCGCCGTGCGCAGGGCAGAGGGGGGATTAACTCCGGCGCCCCGCGAGTATCGCGCGTTCATTTACTGGAGAGGCGGTCTGGTCGGCGGCGGCGCGGAGGGCAAGGCGGTCGGGCCGGGCCGGGCAGCGCGGCGGCGTTCAAGATAAAGCAGCGGGGGAGACAACATGGTGCTCTCTGACGTGCCGTGCAGCCACCCGCCGCCGCTCCTTCACCTCGTCTTCTTCTTCTTTTTTTTCTCTCTCTCTCTCGCTCTCTCTCTCTCCTACTCCCTCTCCCTCTTCTTCTTGCATAATTAGTGTGGTGCATTATAAATGAGGTCGCCGCGGCCGCGGGAGCCTGCAGGCCGGCGTCGAGGACAAAAGAGGACTTTTTGGGTGTGGGCTGGGCTGCCGCGTGTGGGCGGGCGCCGCGCGCTGTGCCGTGGGCTGCTGCCGCGTGTGGGCGGGCGCCGCGCGCTGTGCCGTGGGCTGCTGCCGCGTGTGGGCGGGCGCCGCGCGCTGTGCCGTGGGCTGCTGCCGCGTGTGGGCGGGCGCCGCGCGCTGTGCCGTGGGCTGCTGCCGCGTGTGGGCGGGCGCCGCGCGCTGTGCCGTGGGCTGCTGCCGCGTGTGGGCGGGCGCCGCGCGCTGTGCCGTGGGCTGCTGCCGCGTGTGGGCGGGCGCCGCGCGCTGTGCCGTGGGCTGCTGCCGCGTGTGGGCGGGCGCCGCGCGCTGTGCCGTGGGCTGCTGCCGCGTGTGGGCGGGCGCCGCGCGCTGTGCCGTGGGCTGCTGCCGCGTGTGGGCGGGCGCCGCGCGCTGTGCCGTGGGCTGCTGCCGCGTGTGGGCGGGCGCCGCGCGCTGTGCCGTGGGCTGCTGCCGCGTGTGGGCGGGCGCCGCGCGCTGTGCCGTGGGCTGCTGCCGCGTGTGGGCGGGCGCCGCGCGCTGTGCCGTGGGCTGCTGCCGCGTGTGGGCGGGCGCCGCGCGCTGTGCCGTGGGCTGCTGCCGCGTGTGGGCGGGCGCCGCGCGCCGTGCCGTGGGCTGCTGCCGCCAAGGACGTGCCTGGTGAGATCACCGCCCGCGCCCGAGGACCGAGGGGGCACTGGAAAACGCGTTGTACACGAGGGGTACTCTTGCCAGATGCGTGCTAATACTTAAGAAAAATCGGTAAGAAAAATAAATTAACAAAAAATGGGATCAGGCTTGAATGTCCCCATGAAAATCGTCCTCAAGACATTTTTCGTCCCGTCATTTCGCCCTCAATTTTTATGTCCCAATAATGGGACAAACCCGACCATTTTAGCAGTTCCTGAAATTAAACTGTGACGATTTCGTCCAAATTTTTTTCAGGAAAAGAAGTTACCCTGAAACTTGAAGCCCTCGCAGACGATTGGTTTACGAGGTTTATTTTAAAAAAAAGAAAATCTTCGTATTTTGTGGATTTTTTTTTTTGAAAATACCAGACATCTAATTATCCCTAGAAATTGGTCCTAAATTCGGTCAAAAACTGTCGAGAAATACTCGTTTTTTCTCACGTTAACTCGCGTATACTCACTGATATCTTTTTACTGATACTCCCGGATTCTCGCGGACATATATACCCGCTGCCTGCTGGACTGTGGTGCGGGGGACCCCCGGGGACCCCTCGGTCCTGTCAACCCCACCGCCCGCCTGAGCGTTTCGTTTGACGTTTGGTTAATTTTGCACATCGTTTTGGAATGACAAGCGCTGCTATGGCCCGTTCCGCGGGCAGGTATAGCGCACAGAGGTTGTATACAGTGCTTGTACACGGTCCGCGTCCTGCGTGTGTGTGTGTGTGTTTGTGCGCGCGTCCCTACACATGCGTACGTGTGCACACTCACACAAACACAGACGTGCCGGCTCATACGCCCCGACAAACATCAACATTAACGTGTGCGCCGTGGCGTGCGCGGTGGGCGTCCAGCCCGCGTGCCCAGCCCGGCGGGCCCGGCGGTGTCAATTACCAGCGCACTGGACTGAAGCGACCTGACCTGGACCTGACTGACCCGCCTCAATATAACGCTGTGGGGTGGGCTTTTACGCTCACCGAGCAAGTAGTACGTTCATACGAGTTCCGTGAGTAGTGTCTACATACGAGTATCTGCGAGTA
Source organism: Frankliniella fusca (assembly GCA_029379305.1). Classification (NCBI taxonomy): domain Eukaryota; kingdom Metazoa; phylum Arthropoda; class Insecta; order Thysanoptera; family Thripidae; genus Frankliniella; species Frankliniella fusca. The sequence goes on along the minus strand of JAHWGI010001300.1, from coordinate 833,282 downwards.
TCTTAGTATCTTCGAGTATATTTGCGAATCTGACCATTATCTACGAGTATCTTCAAGTATTCGTGAGTTTGCGCGAATATTTTTGAAGTAACCGCGCGAGTTAGCGAGTAACTCTTTTTCTTCTTTTTTTCTGCGAGTTGTCTCCAGCTTTTTGTAAATATTCGCAAAGTTTTATGCGAGTATTCTCGAGTATCTTTGCGAGTAGTTTTCCTCGTTTACAACGAGATTTTCAGTGGGTTCCCTTCCCTCTCGGACCGTACCGGGCTGGGGAGGCACCGCAACCGCAAGCTTGCCAGTCGCCTTGCTCCCCCGCACAAGTTTGTTTCCCTGCGTATATTCCGAACGCCGCTCCAACTCAAAACTACCCGAGTACCTATTAGTGACCCTTTACTGCGCTTTACTGTGATACCCTATGCTTATCGCCAAAGTTGTGGCGTTGCTCGCGAGTTAACCCAGAATTTAAAGCTTATTTTTTATGCGTGTTAGTTGTGCCTACCTCCCCCCCCCCTCCCTCTGGCCGTGTGGCATATTTCACTCTCGCAAACTGTGCGTCGTGGTCGATGTGCCAGTTCTCTGCTGCGTATCCCCATCCCCTCTTCTCCATCTGTCACGGCGTTCGAGTAGGTCGAGATGAGGAGGGATAGGGATGGGCGGGGGTGGAAGTGGGGGGGGAGTGGGGGGGGAGGGAGGGGGGCTGAGCTCCGGGCTGCGGAGGATCAGCTCGGGTCGGCCCCGCGGTATAGCAAGACGTGCCGAAAGCGACACGTTTTTCGACACAGGCTGAGCCTGGCGGGGGTTGGGAGTGGGGGAAATGGGAGGGGCACAATGCTGCGTAAATCTCAGCGCCAATGGCGCCTCCCCCTCCCTCCCCCTCCCCGGGTGTGGCGGTCGAGCTGCTTCTTGCCGTCCACGCCCCTCCCCCTCCCCTCCCCACCGCCGTTCCTCTCCACCGCATGCGGTCCCGGTCCGGTCCCCCTGGCAGCGGCGCCTCGGTATCGCCAGCGGCCTGCGCGACGCGCCACGCATATTTGTGGTGTGTGAATCGACTTCCCAATGTCGTGTTTTCTACCCCTACTTTACGTTAAATTCACTGTAAATTAACTTTTATATTCGGGTTTATCTGCCCCTGTAACAAAGTGTTTTTTTTCTTTTTTTTTAAGTTGGAAGCACGACGTTGATAGTATTTTAATTATGTCGCGTAAAGGACCCAATAATCAGGGAAGAAGGTCTTCATCAAGGTAAAAGATGGAGGAGAAAAAAGGTGTAAAACTTTGTTATTGGAAGTGATTAAACATGATGTCGTCAGGTGGAGGAGCGGGTGGGGGGTTGCGGCTGCGGGAGGGCGGCGCTGCTGGAGGTGAGAGCCTGAGCCGGGGACAGGGACTCAGACGGGCTGCTGGACGGCTGGCGAAAAGAGACTGTAGGGGTCAGAGAGAGAGAGAGAGAGAGAGAGAGAGAGAGAGAGAGAGAGAGAGACAGCGAGAGCGAGAAAAAAACGGGGGTATCTCGCGAGAGGGAGGATGTTGAAAATAAATCACACTGCCGTGAGGCAGGAAGGACGGCAAATATATGGTTGGGTGGGAGGGGAGAGGAGAGATAGAGGAAGAACGATGAGAACGAAGGGAACGTGCTAATGAATGAGAGGGCGAGCGAGTGCACAACGAGGGAGTGAGAGAGAGAGAGCGAGCGGTCAGGTGTTGGTGTCGTGTGTGATGCGCGCGGTCCTTTGACAAACGCAACTACTCCGAGCCGTGTGGCCGAGTTTCGTTGACCATTCCGAGTAAAGTTTGCCCATTTATCATCGAATTGGGAACGAGGGAGGGCTGGGGTGGGGGTGGGGCGGCGAACGGGTCCGCTGCCCCGCTAATTTGCCAATCTGGTGACATTTCTGAGGACGCCTCGATGGCCAGCAGCGGGAACAGATTGGACCCTGCGGCGCGCGCCCTGGAGCCCTGGGCCCTGGAGCGCCCTGACACCCGCGGTGCCAGTCAGTGAGCTGACCCTCTGCGGACTTCCCTGACGTCCGGCTGACGGGCGCGGCTGACCCGGGACTCTCAACCCCTGAACCCCAACTCAAACAAGACAGTTCAGGCAGGAAGAGACCCCGCTCTGTTAAGAAAATGTTTTAAATAAATAACAAGAAAAATCTTGTATTTTTAAAATTTTTGTTTGCAAAAAAAAAAGCTGTTTGTATACTCTGGTTTCGGCTTTTTTGAGCAAGACTAAGAGTTATTTGTTTTCCTTTCATTATAAATATCATTTATAATAATAATTTAAAAAATTATCTTGTATTACTTTAGGTATTTTATAACGAATGTTTTGGTCGTAAAATTAACAAAATTTATTGTTGTTTAGTGACAAGGATGTGGAGTTACTTAGTCGTGTCTACTGTGGACCATGGCAATCTAGGCAACCCAGAAAAAGTTTCGAGTGGATATTTTTTTTTTCCCAAGAAAATTCTTTGTGTTTGTTTTTGGAACAAGAGTCTCATCATACATAAAGTCTTCAAGTACCGCCTTTCCCCCCCTTTTTTTTCCAGTGTGGTTTGTAGCGAGCGTGAGCTTGAGACGTGTTGTTATTTCCTGGCCGCACCACGGGGTGTTGTTCGGTTCGGCATTTCTATCTTCTCTCCTCAGCATGACCCCGCGCGCCGCACACGCGCTCCCCCACCCGCTGTGCACACACAGACACACACACACACACACAGACACACAGACACACACACACACACACACACACACACACACACACACACACACACACACCGTCACGCACTTCTTCTTCACGCCCCATCTTTTGCGCGCGGGAAACTCGCCTCCTAAACTCGCGGCCGCCCCCAGCGGCGTGTCTGCCCCGCCCCGCCCCGCCCCGTCCCGCCCCGTCCGGTCTGACCTGACCGGCCCCCACCATACGGCCGCAGCATCACCACCACCAACAAGGCGGTAAACAGGGTAGCGTCCGCCCCGCCCCGCCCCGCCCCGCCCGGAGGACCCGGAGGATCCGGAGTCCGGGCCAATGGAGGGGCCCACGGGGAGAGGGGCGGAGAGGAGCGGAGCGGGAAACCCACTCGAGCTGAAATGGGGCTGCGAAACACAAACAAGGCCGAGGGTGCGGCGGGGCGGGGCGGGGCGGGGCGGGGCGGGGCGGGGCGGGCGGGGGCGGCCGAGCGTTGCTGGCCCGGCCGCGGCCGGGTCGGCGATGGCGGGGAAGAATCGCTCGCGCCACGCCGGCTGCCCGTCACCGCGCCCGCCCCTCTCGCCGCGCACGCATGGACACTTGGCGTGAATGGCTTGATCAAAAGGCGCGGGCGCGTGGGGTGCCGTGCCGACTCCCACCAACCCACCCCCACCCCCACCCCGCGCCTCCCTCCTCGCATGCCTCACACATTATCGCCCGACCTACGCCTCTCACTCTTCTTGGCAAGTCTCCCCCCCCCTCCCCCCCCTCTCTCTCTCTCTCTCTCTCTCTCTCTCTCTCTCTCTCTCTCTCTCTCTCTCTCTCTCTCTCTCTCCCTCTCCCTCCCTTCCTCCCCCTCTCCCTCTCTCTCGCACACACTCCCACATTGGCCCCGCTCGGCGCTCGGCGCGGCGGGGGCGTGATGTAGAGACGACAGCCTGGAGGGTAGGCACTCCCGCAAACACGGGCGGCCTTGCGGGCCTGGCGAGCGCGCAGGGGCTCTGCTGCACGACATGGAGGAGAGAAGGGTCCATGAGTAAGGGTCTCCCTCGCTCCCTCTCCCCCCCTCTCTCTCTCACTCTCTACCTCGCTCTATATATCTCTCTCACTCTCTTGCTCTGCTTCCGCTCTCATTCCATGCCTTTACTCGTCCACCTGCTCCGCGCTCACGTTGCGCGCGCGCGTAAGGTTTATTCCATGAGTGTAAGTAGCAACAAACACAGGAGCTTGCCGTTTTGCTAATTTCCTCGCGCGCGCTCGCCCCCCGGCCCGGACCTGAATGGAGAAACAGGTCAAGGCCCGCGTCGTACAGGCTGCTGCTGCTGGTGCTGCTGCTGGTGCTGCTGCTGGTGCTGCTGCTGCTGGTGCTGCTGCTGGTGCTGCTGGTGCTGCTGCTGCTGCTGCTGCTGCTGCTGCTGCTGCTGCTGCTGGTGCTGCTGCTGCTGGTGCTGCTGCTGGTGCTGCTGGTGCTGCTGCTGCTGCTGCTGCTGCTGCTGCTGCTGCTGCTGCTGCTGGTGCTGCTGCTGCTGGTGCTGCTGCTGGTGCTGCTGGTGCTGCTGCTGCTGCTGCTGCTGCTGCTGCTGCTGCTGCTGCTGCTGCTGCTGGTGCTGCTGCTGCTGGTGCTGCTGCTGCTGCTGCTGGTGCTGCTGCTGCTGCTGCTGCTGCTGCTGCTGCTGCTGCTGCTGCTGCTGCTGCTGCTGCTGCTGGTGCTGCTGCTGCTGGTGCTGCTGCTGCTGCTGCTGGTGCTGCTGCTGCTGGTGCTGGTGCTGCTGCTGCTGCTGCCGCTGCTGCTGCTGCTGGTGCTGGTGCTGCTGCTGGTGCTGCTGCTGCTGCTGCTGCTGCTGCTGGTGCTGCTGCTGCTGCTGCTGCTGGTGCTGCTGCTGCTGGTGCTGGTGCTGCTGCTGCCGCTGCTGCTGCTGCTGGTGCTGCCGCTGCTGCTGCTGCTGCCGCTCCTGCTGCTGGTGGTGGTGGTGGTGCTGGCGCTGCTGCTGCTGCTGCCGCTGCTGCTGGCGCGCGGGAGAGGAGAGGAGAGGAGGCGCCGCGGGGCAGCAGTGCGCCGGGCCGGGCCGGCCGGGCGGCAGTCTCTGCTGCTGCCAGGAGAGAGAACAAGCTAATCTGCATGTAATCAACTCCATCCCCTTTAATGCGCGCGGGACGGGACGAGGCGAGACGCGCGTTACACGTGAGACTGCGCCCCGCCGCCGCTGCGCTCACCGGCACGACAAGCTCGCGCCTCCTCGCTGCCCCCAGTCACTCTCCTCTCTCTCACTCTCTACGCATATCTCTCTCCTCGGTACCTGTCTCCCTCTTACTTTCTCTCTCACTCTTTCCCCAACTCTCTCTCTCTCTATCTCTCTCACTCCTTTAGACCGTCTCTCTCCACATCTCTCTCTCTCTCTCTCTCTCTCTCTCTCTCTCTCTCTCTCTCTCTCTCTCTCTCTCTCTCTCTCTCTCCCTCTCCCTCTCACCATCCCTCTCTCTCTCTCCCTCTCACCATCCCTCTCTCCCCCTCTCCCCACTTTGTTTGCCGACATGTCGTCGTCGGGAGGCCTCCTCCCGCTCGCGCCGCCGTTGATTCACGCGCTGCCATCACATCGTGCACGACTTCACTTCGCCTCAGCGCTTCGCAGCGATTTCCATCGCCGCGCCGCCGTCGCATCCGCGTTCTCCGTCTGTTTGTCTGCTCGTGTCTGTCCGCGCGGGTCGGTCGGTGCGCCTTGTTATTGGAGGCTCCGCCTGCCCTTCTGTGTCTACCGCAGACAATGGATGTAAGCACAAGCTCGCGGCACAATCATATTCTTTAATTGGATCGGCTCTCCCTCCCCGCCCCCGCGCCCGCCCCGCCCTGACTCCACTCCGCCCTACCCCATCCCCCGCTCTACCCCGCTTCGCCCTGTCCCCGCTATCCCCCTACCCGTCCTGCTCACCCTGGATCACTATGAGGTCCGGCATACCGCGGAAATCTCGGTGTTTACTTTTCGTCGTGCAAGCCCACGACGAGAAGAAGACACGTCCCCTTATCCCTCTCTACGAGGAGGGGATGTACGGCCCCCCAAAAACACATCTATAAAATTAAAAAAAAAAATTGAAATCAAGAAGAAAACCGAAATAAAATTAGAAAAACAAATCGGAAATGGGGGTAAAATATCAAAATTTATAAAAAACTAGTAGAAATTTTCCTTGGAAATAGAAACAGAAAATCAAAACGATTCAAACAATCATAACAATCAAAAGTCCAAAAAACCATTGTACACATTTGGTTTGAGTGATCCCCCCGCGCCCTTCTACTCATGCGGTCTCTGCGCGCGCTTTCTCCCTCTCTTTTCGCGACTTGGTCGGTGAAACAGATAGAGACAGGGCAAGAAGGCTGGAGAGCGTGTGAAAGGGAGGGAGGCAAAGAGAGAGAGAGAGAGAGAGAGAGAGAGAGAGAGAGAGAAATGCGTAGGCAGAAAGAGAGAGTGAAGACGTGAGCGCGAGTGAGTGAGAGGGAGAGAGCAGCGCTTGCATTATTCCTCCATTTGGCTCGGATCCTAAGTAGGGAAGGTGATTTGGCTCAGCATGCACCGCGGGACCCCGGTGAGGGGGTAGGAGGGGGCAGAGGCGGGAGCGGGGTGCATTGTCCCCCCGGGTGGAGCCCAGCACCACTAAAGTTCCTGTAGCGGGTATAACGTGAAGAATTAAGTAGGGCGTCGCGAGTGGACCCTCACCACTCGCTTTAGAAGTTTGTGGTGCCTCGCGCGTGCTTTAGAGAGAAAGAGAGACGGGTGCGGACACGGGGAAGGGGGGGAAGAGAGAGAGAGGCAGAGTGGTGCTCGCGCATGGTTGTGATGGATGTTCTCTGGCTGCGCGCTGCGCCCGTCCCTGACAGCGTTTTTATATTGCAAACTTTTTTCCGTGTGTTGACAGTTGGTGGGCGGCGAGTTCGACATGGAGCTCAACTTCGTCATCCAGGACTCGCACAACATCAGGCACATGCTGGAGCTCCTGGACCACTGCCCGGCCAACCTGCAGGTGAGTCTGACTCCCCACACCCGACAAGTTTTGATTCATAGCCACCGTGAAAAAAAAATATATACAAAAATAAAATCGTGCTCGCTATACACACAATTAATTCGGGTTCGGGGCTGCAAAACAAAATTAACGTGGCGTGGAAGTAAAATGAAGCAGCATTTTTACTCGAATGATTTTCAGTGCTGACGTATTTTCCGCGTCCGCTGGCCATTACACGGACATTCCCTCGAGAGCCTAAGGCTGCTGTCAGAGCCGACGGGATTTACATATATTTTAACTAACTGTGTATCGTTGTGGTCAGATTTAAACAGAAAGCCTCCCCCTCCCCCCTCCGCTCTCCCCTCGGCTGCTTCGCAATCAGCGTGAGAGTAGACTTCCATTATGAAACTGGGCAGGGGCGTGACTCGTAGAGGGGTAGGAGGGAGAGAGAGAGAGAGAGAGAGAGAGAGAGAGAGAGAGAGAGAGAGAGAGAGAGAGAGAGAGAGACGGGGCGTGGCGTGGCGAGAGGGGCGCCGCGGTGGTGGTTGTTTACGCGTGAAGCATCGGTTGACCGAAAACAATAGCGGCGCAGTATGAGGCGAGACGAAAAAGAGCGCGGGGTGGCGCTAGCGGCTAAAAGGGGGAGGGGAGGGGGGGGCAGGAGGGTAGGCATACGGCCTGAGCGCGGGTGGGAGCTGGAGCAGGGGTGAAAAGGAGGGGGTGGGGGGTGGGGGTCGGGGGTTGATGCGTGAGCCACACAAGTTAGGCCGACCTCTTATTTAATTACGGCACCCACCGCCCCTCGAGCCGACCCATCCCGCCCCTCCACCGCCGCTACTTTAAAACTTTTAAGTGGCAGTGTATAGCAGCATGACGCAACGTGCGTAGCGCCGCGACGCTCTGGTCCGGGACGGCGTCATGTCGCCGCTTCTGTCCCCAGAAAGGAGTCACGTGGACTTAATTTTGTTTTGCTTGTGGAATAAGGGTGAGTGGGGGTGGGGGGGGGGAAGCTGGTTAGAGGGCTGCGGGCTTCTGTTAACAGGAAGATTGGTCGGTAAACAGATTTTTTAAAAATGCCCCCCCCCCCCTCCTCCCTGTAAATTGGCTCTTTTTGTGATATCCAATATCGAGGAAGTCACAACTGTGTCACGAGAAGAGGGTGAGGTGTACTTTATCGCGGATATCAACTCGAGTTCAACTGGGACGGGTTTGATAATTCAACTCCCCTCCAAGTGAATAAAAACCTGGCAAACTAGGTTGCCTTATTTTGAAGGGTTAAGGTCACGTTATCCCGGTGTTCGAGTGACAATAATAATGAACGGTACTGGAGCTAAAATTCGGTTATATATAAGTTAAGCGTGACGTCGGCGAAAATGATCAAATCTTTGAATGCGACTTTGGTCGCCTAGACCTGTGCGAGAGCTCGAAAGTAATTCGAACTGGGAAGTACTCGACGTGAACTCTTATTTTAACCTATATTTAGATTTTCAAATGAAAAAGTCGTATGCCTCATTTATCTAAGGGGCACATCTATCTATCTATCTATCTATCTATCTATCTATCTATCTATCTATCTATCTATCTATCTATCTATCTATCTATCTATCTATCTATCTATCCATCCATCCTGGGCGCCAATCACGCTGGAAAAATAAAGGTGCGATATTCTATCTTTCCAGGGGTCATGGTTGCCACAACTCTGGAAAACCGGGAAAACCGGGAAAACTCAGGGAATTTAAAAACACTCAGGGAAATCAGTGAAAACTCAGGGAATTTGAAAAACAGTCAGGGAAAATTTGAAAGATGACTGGCGCGGCGTCGCGGTGTAACAAAACTGTGTTTTGTTACATGTAGTATCCCGGAGAACGGTGCTTAAAAATCAGGGAAATTTGGGGGAAAACGGTCTGGAAATCAGGGGAAACTCAGGGAAAATGAAAATGAAAAATTTGTGGCAACCATGAGGGGTGCTAAACCCGTTGTAGGGGTGCTAAGGTGAACATTTTTAGCTTCTTTCAAAATATTTTCTTTAAGAGCAAACCAATGACATTTTAGGATATATACTCACTGGAAAAACTAATGTGACACATGTCATATGTGCTCATGTGACCAGGTTTGGTAACATCACGTAATGTTACCATATTTTCGGTAACTTTTGTAATGTGACATCCTCCATGTTATTACTAGAGGCAGACATAACACGTGGCACCGGATGTCACGTTACCAAACGTGACCGAGAATTTGGTAACGTTTTGAAATGTGACACAAACTGGTCACATCAATTGATGTGACTCATTTCACATTAGTTTTTCCAGTGCTATCGCATCCTACCTTTGTTTTACCAGTGTAGAGTTTGTGTATGTGCGTAATCGAGCCCCACAGCTGACACCTCTTCTCTCCTCTCCTCTCCTCTCCTCTCCTCTCCTCTCCTCTCCTCTCCTCTCCTCTCGTCTCGTCTCGTCTCGTCTCGTCTCGTCTCGTCTCGTCTCGTCTCGTCTCGTCTCCTCTCCTCTCCTCTCCTCTCCTCTCCTCCCCTCTCCTCTCCTCTCCCCACCTCCGCACGCGCCCACGCACACCCACGCACACCCATTCTCTGCTTGGGCGGGGAGGGAACGGGTGTCGAGGGAACCAGCGCCCCTCCAAGGGCCTCCAAGGGCCGGGCCCGCCCCGTGCCGCTGTGCGCTCCACTGTCGCCGTCCGCAGCGGGTGTCGCTCACTCCCGCCCCACCCCGCCCCGCCCCGCCCCGCCCCGCCACGCCACGCCACGCCGTCCCCGAAGTGAGCCGTGCCGAGCCCACCTGGGGAATACGCTACCCCGCCCTGCTATGCGCGCTCTCCCCTTCCCTGCCTGCCGGGAATAAGAAAAGCGCGCGCGCACGGGTCCCCGCGGGGGAGGACGCGAGTCAGCGACGCGTTGGAATTAGGACAAACGGCCAAATCAAATTCCCCCGTCCGCCGCGCCGGAAAATGGAGACAACTAGACGGGCTAGCGGGAATATCAATAGAAAGGGTGGAAGAGGTGGAGGGAAAGAGACGCGTCGTCGTCGTGTCGAATCGGGCGGCAGGCGAGGAGGAGGGAGACAAACAGACGAGAGGCTATGGCAAGCAGCGCGGGGGGGCGGAGCAAGAGCGGAGCGCTCAGTGCCACCGCCGCGCCGCCCGCAAACCCAGTCACTGCGCAACCTTCGCGCGGCAATGCAAACTAAGGGTTATATCTTGTATAGAACTGAAGGGAGAAAAGTTTTGTAATTTTTTCCTCCTTATTGTCAACTAAATTTCTCTCATATATCTTCTTCAGTATTTTTTGTTTTCATGATTGAGGAACCTTACTTTTATTTAGAGAGATAGCAAGATTAAAATTAGGAATCATCGTTTCAAGAGAGAAAGGTTTTCTAAACATCACTCAGATAGAGTAAGATATATTAAAAAAAAAAAAAAAAAAAAATGCTCTTTTAAAGCAACGTTATTAAACTCTTATAGCAGAGCAAGAAAATGGATAATTCGCGCTGTACTCAGGGTGAGAATGCTCGCTCCCTTATTTACCGTGAAAGGTGGTAGGGGTTCTCTTCTCTTCTTCTTCTTCTTCTTCTCCTCGATAATGAGAGCGGGGGCAGAGGGGGGTGGCGCCGGGACGCCTGAGGCCTTAGGCGCCGCGACGCACCGCGACGCTTCGTCTCTCCCAGCCCATCCCCATCCGCGGATGTTTTGCTGCTCCGTTCCGTAACGTAACGCGGCCCGCGCGCCACCGTTGAATTATTAACCCCCTGGCTGTGAGCGCGGGGGGTGGCGGGGCGGGTTGAGGTGAGGCGGGGCGGGGCAGGGTGGGGTGGGGCGGGTTGGGGCGGGGCGGGGCAAGGGCCACACGACACGGCCGCGCTCGCCCTGGTCAGTCCCGGCCTCGGTCCCCCGCCCCGCCCGCACTTCAAAGAGAGGTGTGTCCCCGTTTCATTTTGCCTTTCGGCCCGCTCTCTTTTTACCTAATTAATTCCCAGCCCCTATACCACCGCTGCCTCGCATGCTATTTACAGACACACACACACACACACACACACACACACACACACAGACATACACGCATTCGCACACAGAGTTCTCAAACGGGTGGGTCTGAGGACCCGGAATGCGTCCGAAGCCGAAGGTGCGAGTGAGATGCTGTAATCGAATAGTATCTCCCCCTCGCTCTCACCTGCGCATTCGGACGCGTTCCGGGTCCTCGGACCCACCCGTTTGAGAACTCTGTTCGCACATACGAGCCCATACTGTGTAGGACGGGTGCGCGGGTTTCGGTACCTGCAGTGGTGAATTTAATCTTCGAACCCTTCTCTACCCGCCTCTTGTTCCTCTTGTTCCCCGTGCCGCGTGCCGTGCCGTGCCGAGCTGAGCCGAGCCCGCCGAACCGAGTGTGGTGAGCGAGATAAAAGTGTGTGTGCGCGGGCTATTGCTCTGCTTTACCCCTCTCCTCTTGCTCGCTCTTTACTCTCCCGCTCGCGGTCGGCACTCGAACTCCCCTTATATAGCTCTTGCTCTCTCTCTCTCTCTCTCTCTCTCTCTGCAAGGCAGGCGGCGGTTTTACTGCCCTTCTCTTATCTCTCTCCCACTCTCCCGTGGACTGCTACAGGGGCTCTGGCTCCAGCGCGCGGCGCGTCCCGCTGCAGCACCGCACTCGCCAGACGGTCAAAGTAATGTCCGTTACTCTGAGGTTTCTGCTGCGGGTTGGGCTGACGGCTGGCCTGGGTTGGGACGGGTCGGGTCGGGTTAGGCAGGGGATTGCTCAACGCCAGCTTAGATATTGCCCCCCCCCTCTCCCTCCATCTCCCCGCCCTCTGCACTCCCCCCCCCCACACACACACACACACAAACACACACCGCCTGCAAGAGCGGAGGGACCGAGGGAGGGACCTTGATACCAGTAGTTTGGACTCGGACCGGAACGCAATGATTATATTGCTCCTTCATGAGAGAAAAAGTTGATGTATATTTCAAGTGTTCGCTCTATTTTCGTCGACAGGAGGCAAACCAACAGATTAGTATACGGGCTTATTTAGCCTAGTTTTGGCAAAGCGTTCAAGTGTGTCAGTGTTGCAGGGGAGAGCTGCTCGTGCCGAGAGGGTGTTAAGGAATAAAAGAAAGACGCGGAGAAGGGAAACACTGGCGTATTTTTTATTTACGGCAAGACAGAGGTGTGTCCCCAGCCCCAGCCCGGCCTCTCTCTCTCTCTCTCTCTCTCTCTCTCTCTCTCTCTCTCTCTCTCTCTCTCTCTCTCTCTCTCTCCTCTTGTGTACGTATCGTGTGAAAATGGTGCGAGGCCGCAGCGGCGCTCGGACCGTGCGTGCCTGCCCGGTGCCTCTACTCATCTGAGAATCTCTTTGTTTTCCTCTCCGTAAACCCTCTCTCCACGCCGAGAGAGTTAGAAAGAGAGCGGAAAGAGTGAGTGTGAGAGAGAAAGAGAGAGATGGGAAGGGGTGCTCGCAACAGCTAGACCTTCTACCCTCCCCCCCCCCCCTGTCCGTCTCTCTCTCTCTCTCTCTCTCTCTCTCTCTCTCTCTCTCTCTCTCTCTCTCTCTCTCTCTCTCTCTCTCTCTCTCTCTCTCTCTCTCTCTCTCTCTCTCTCTCTCTCTCTCTCGGCTGCCGTGTTTCAAGGGTGCGGTAACAAGCACGCGGTCGGGCACCGGAACACCTTTAAAAGTAACGTCCCGGGCTTACAACAGTCTGGACGGGACGAGCTCTCTTGCTTGGCGCCAAGCAAAATAAGGCGTGGGGAGGGAGGTAGGGGGCGGGGGATTGACGGGGCGAGGAGTGGGGGTGGGGGACGAGAACGAGAAGAAAGTGCGTGGGGATTGGAGGGGGTGGGAGAAAACGCGTAGGAGGGAGGAAGAATAGGAAGATAAACGACTAAAACATGAACTAAGTAGAAACGGGGCGCCGATTCCCGGACGAAACTTGTCTCCGGACTTCTCGCAGGCTCGGCCTGCGTAGCAGCGCCGACCGTCCCTCCCTCCGCAGCATTCTGATGATGATTATTATTATGTTTTATTATTAGTTTCCGCGGAAAAGTTTCTTTCTTGGCAGTGTGCGCCACCGGGTGACCGGTGCGGAGTGCGGGCGCGGGCGGCCCCGTCGTCCCGGCAGAAATCCTCTCCAATTTATGCCGATAAATCTTTCTCTCCGGTGCGGTCCGGCTCGACCGCTCCTTCCCCTCCCGGGGCCGCGGGTCGCCGAGTGGACGGCGCACTTGGCTCGTATGTCGTTCGGCCCTCATCGTTATGGCCCGGGGCGGCTCCATGCACCGCCCCCGCACCGCCCCCCGTCCGACCCCTACCGTCTCGGAATCACGTTCCCGCGTTCGTCTTCGATTGATTACACAAGTTCCTGTGATGCCCTCCCCCAAAACCTCACGCCGCCCCCCTTCCGAACATGTTCTGCGGGAAGGTTCCGGGCTGGCTCCAGGAAAGGCTCCAGGAAGGGTCCAGACCGGCAGGCGAGCTGCAGGAAGAGCAGGCTCCGGGCAGGCAACTGTCTGGAGTTTGAGGAGCTGAGGCGGCGTCGGGATGCGCGCCTTTAGAGGAGCGGTACGGTGCGGATCAGGGGGTTGCTATCGCTATGCGCCGCTTTTACGGCCGGGTTGGGTTGACTCGACTGGGACGGGGAGGAGCGCCTGGCTGACCCTCGTCCTGAAGAAACCCTCTCCAGTGATGAGTGGTGGGGCGGGGCGGAGCACGAGGGCTGCGGCGGCGTGCCATTGAGCCAGACGAGAAGAAAAAATTACTGAAAGGGAAAGCAGGATGTCGTAGCGGGAGAGAGCAAGAGGGGAAGGGAGATGGAGAGAGCGTGATTCCTATAGATCGGGCTTACCACAAGCACCTGCTTTTGTTTATGCGGAGTACGAGGGGGAGAGAGGGGGAGAGAGAGGGAGAGACAGAGTGGGGACCTGGTATGTGTCGAGGGGCGCGCTGCTGGCGAGCTGAGGGAGAGAGAGGGGAGCGAGCGGAGAGCTGGAGAGCAGAGAGCGAGGGGAACCGATTTATTTTCGATTATAGCCCATTCGAGCCCACCTGAATGGCGCTGTTTGGGCGATACTCGCGCTGCGCTCTGTCCACCACTGCAGGCCTCCTGCTCCCCCTGCTCCTCTTCCTCCTCCTGCTTCTGCTCCTACTGCTCTCCCTGCTCCTCATGTCCCTTCAGTTCCTCTTCCTTCTCCCCTAAAACCCCCATGTCCTCACCTGGGCTCGCGGCCCGGGCCCGCCGACAGAGGGGAGGGCGCGTCCATAAATAATGTGGATAGCGCCCTGCTGCTGCTGCAGAGCGGGGGCATACCGCGCTCGTATTTTTGTCGCAGAGAGGACGCGAAAGAAGGAGAGGCCGGACGTGAAAGAGGGAGTGAGCGTGAGAGAAAGAGAAAGAGAGAGAGAGAGAGAGAAGTGAGAGAAGGAGCGGGTGGGAAGCCATACACTGAGCACACCCAGCCTTCCGCGAAGTGTGTTCCATTTTCACGTCGAGGGAGTGGAAATGCGCCTTGGCGCCCCGCACGGATGCGCCCGTGTATGTGTGTGTGTGCGCGCGTGCGTGTGTTTGTGTGTTTGTGTGTGTGTGTGTGTGTGTGTGTGTGCACCCGCGATGGGATAGGGAAGACGCGTGTGTATTGTGTGCACTACAATGTCGCCACCTCCGTCTCTGGCCACTCAAGCCCGCCTTGCGCAAGTACTTCTACTAGTAGTAGTTGTAGTGGCAACAGAGTTTGGACGAGGTCGCCCGCAGAGGGGAGGGGAGAGTGGCGCGGGGGTGGCGCGGGACGTGCGCCGCCGACGGAGTAGGTCCATAATGTGTGCTTATCGCGCGGGGCGTGGCGGGGCGGGGCGGGGCGGGGCGTGCCTGCGGTACGCGCGCGGGCTCTCCGCAACTTAACAGTCTCGAACACTGCGACCTAAAGACGTCATCGCGCCCGCGCCGCGCGCTCGCGGTCTCACTGCTCTTCGGGTAGCTTTTTTTTTCCCCCTCCTCTCTGCGTTCGTTCTTCCTCTAACCTCCCCGCGCTCCCCACCCCCCGCCCCCCGCAACCGCAAACCGCAGTAGCAGCCCTAACCAGCAAATTGCTTGCCGCGCTTGGGAACCACGGCACGGTTTGCCGTAGTCACTGCAGACGTAGCGCTGCTCGGCCCCCCTGCCCCCGCCCCCGCCCCCGGCCCCGCCCCCGGCGCGGCTGGGGGGCAGGACCGCTGTGGCAGCGCGGGGTGGGGGCGGTGCTGGGGGCAGGCTGGGGGCGGCACAGGGGGGCAGCTGCTGGGGGCGGTGCAGGGCTGGCGGGGTGTCCTGCCGCGCGTGCTGCGCCGCTGCCGCTGCATTGTTTCTGAGTGAAGTATGTTCGGGTCGGCTGCTGCGAGGCGTTATGGGACCTCCTCGCCCGACCCGACCCGACCCGACCGCGCCGCGCTTCGCCTCGGTCCGGAAACGGCCCAAGTTGCGCGTGAGTCGAGTGAGACGGGCTGTGTGGCCGTGGGGACCCCTGTGTGCCGCTGGCTGTGCTGTGCGCGCGCCTCCAGGGAGCAGAGGGCCTCCTCCTCCATGAATCAGTCCGCACGGACGTGGTCGCATGGTCATATTTTTTTTCTGGCGTCGTGCGGTGGCGGTGGCGTAGCTGTGACTGCGGGGGCGGCCGGACCGGGACCACCCTGACCCTGCGGTGTCGCCCTGCGCCCGGCGCGTGCCTGAAACTTTTATATATAGGGAGTTGAGTTTATGATGTCGCCGTCTGCGGGACTTTCGCATGGTATCGTATATAATATACCCGTCAGATTTTTGTGTGTGTGCGCATCTTGCCAGAATTCTAAATGGATTCTGCCGTTCGGGTGCCCCCCTGCCCTGCCTCAGCAACCTTAACCCCTTTAAGGAGAAGCGGGAGCAAGGTCCCAAACGGCACCACGGGGGAGGTAAGGGTAGCCTTGAGGCTCGAAGCCTAGCTGTTCTTGTATTGTCGGGGGATCCGTGTTGAAAACCAATTAGCGATTCGCCTGCGATGCCGCCAGTCTTCCGGAAGAGGGCATCCGCGGCAGGTGCGAGGGGAGCTCAGAGGAGAGTTTGGGCTGAAGGGCGGGAGGGCGAGCGGAGAGAGAGAGAGAAAGAGGGAGGGAGGGAGGGAGGGAGGGAGGGAGGGAGGGAGGGAGGGAGGTTAGAGAAAGGGTAAGGAGGTGGCCTCGCGAACGCCCCGCCCCGCCGTGCGCTGTCCTCTTCAAACAGTCGTAGCGAGATGCTGGGCCCGGTGGACCTCTAGTCCTGGAAGGGATTCGTCCCGCATCGACTCTCCCGTCCCGCCGGTGCCCGTGTCGGTGCAGACCATCTACCCCCGATGAGACAGACTTGATGGCTGCTACGACGGAGTAGGGTTCTTGCGCAGGAGCGGCGGGGAGAGAGAGGGGGCGGGGAGAAGCTTCAAACCTTATAGTTTGCGCTCAGCTCCGGTGAGGCTGTCTGGCCTGCCAGGGGCGGGGCGGGGCGAGGCGGGGCGGGGCGGGGCGGGGCTGGGTGTGCTGCTGGCTGCGGGTGACCTGACCTGACCTGCCTCTCTCTCGCTTCCGTTTTCTGCCCCTCCCGCTCTTCCCCGAGAATCGCATACTCTTCGTCTTCAGCAGGGGGATTCAGGGTATCGTTCAGTGGTGTCTTCTCTCTCACTCCTTGCGGGCCAGCCCCGTGAGAGCAACAAGGACAGAGAGACACGAAGTCGGCGCGCGGAATCGCCCTGCCGGGGCAAAATGACGGGGAAACTGATGAGCAGCATGAGCAGCGCTCGAGCGGGAGGAGCACCACTGTTGGAAAATACCACGGTAAATGCCTACGGTATGCGCTGTAAATTTGTTGCCTGGTCCCGGACCGTAATTTTTGACTACGGTCTGAATCTTGCGGTACACACCGTAGCCTGCAGATATGTCGGGGAAGTGCAGTGGAGCACACTCCATCTATCATAAAATACGGTCCGTACCGTAAGTGTACGTTACGGTCTGACCGTACATGAAAATTACGGTACGGACCGTACGCATACCGTAACTCCTCACGGTATTTTTAACAGTGACGCTCTCACTCTTCCTTTGCTCCCGCGCAAACCTTATCATTTTCAGACAATACTCGCAGCTGCGCGCGACGGACCGCGGCGCTATGGGGCGGGGCGGCGGGGCCGGACGGGACGGCTCTGCTCAGGTGTCCGTCCGCTCCTAATTTGTCACTGTCGGTTGGTTCCGTTGTGTCCGTTAGGCGCCCGTTAGGCCGCAGTGCATTAACGCTGTCCGTTAGGTAAGCAGTGGCGCTGCCCAGTTTGCCAGTTGGGACGCGGGGCGCGCAGTCCGTTTATGTTGGCGGAGGAGAGCGGCGAGTTGGGGCGGGGCGGGGCGGGGCGAGGTGAGGTGAGGCGGGGCGGGGCGGGGCGGGGCGGGGCGGGGCGAGGTGAGGTGAGGCGGGGCGGGGTGGGGCGGGGCGGGGCGGGGCGAGGTGAGGTGAGGCGGGGCGGGGCGGGGCGGGGCGGGGCGCGGGCGGGTTGATAGATAGAGGAAGCCCTAGTTCTGGCAAGACGCGCGAACTCTGCCAACTCTCCCGACGCCGACAGTCGGACAGTCCCGAGTGACACTGCTGCAAAAGTATTGAACGGAATGTCAATTCCGCCTTTCGCTATGCTGCCGTGTCGGGGTAAGAATGTGAGGGACCGAACCGGTTCGAGGGATTCTTTATCCCAAAAAAGTAATAGTAATATTGAGGACAGGGCAGTGCTATGTTTAAGTAGAGGACGGAAATGACGGGCTCGTGTTTGCCAGCTCATGATGTCGATGACTGTTTTCCCGCGGCCGGTGGATGCGGGCGCTCGAGTAAGTAAGTAGGATAAGCTGGGCGCCATTGCACGCCGCGGGGAGTGGGGAGAGAGAGGGAGGGGGGGGATTATCCTCGTGGCAGTGACCCATTTGAATTATTCTGCTAAAGAAGTCGCGGTGGATAAAAAGGACCTCAGGGCGCACAGCGGGAGGGGAGGGGGCACGGACTCCGCCTGCTAATACACTCTCAATCTTCTACAAATATTTTTTTTCGTGTAATACAAAGAATTCCGTGCCACCGTAATATACAGGAAATGTCGCTCTATAGCAAAAAAGGAAATTTGGCTTTGTATTACAGTTGTTTATAATGCAAGAGTTTTTTTCTTTGTAAGGATTTAAGAGTGTGCACTGTCAAGAAAGACGGTCGTTGGGAAGTCTAGTCCAGTCCTCCTGGTACTGAATGAGCACAGCCAATTTCCACATGAAGTGTGAGAGACTTCTTGTGAATTTCGCCTCAATACCTGGGAAACCGTAGAATAAGGAAAACATACATTAATTGTTCCTCGAATCTAGCAGCTAATTTGCCTCTCGCCTCTGTAACCCACGAAAAAGGAAAAAAAAGGGGGGGGGAACAACTTGAGAAACATTAAACATTCTCCCCCGCCTCATTATGGAAGTGCGATGAGGAAATGTGGCATTGCTTTTCGGTGAGCGGTGAAGAACCCCTCGCCTCGCGCTTTGCCTCCGCCTCAGCATCCCCCGGGCCGGGTAAGCAGGCGTCTCTTAAAGACACGCTGGTGCGGCTCCGTTCAGGCCGGGCCGGGCCGGGCCGGGCCCTCCCCAGCGCCCGCTGACTTATGTGCAATTAGTAGACCACTTTTACCCCCTCATCCTGTAGCTCCACGCTCCGCCACGCCCCCGGTGTGCAGAGGTGAGCCCCGCAGAGCAACATTAAGAGGCGGGCGGCGATATTTTAGGGCGCGAACTCACACGCTTGCGCACACACGCACACTCCCGTGGGCACACGTATAGGTGTGTAGGTGGGTAAGGCGATGAAATAGGGTTGGGATGGGGGAAGCCGATGAATGGTTTTGGAGTCGCTGATATCTGAATGTGGATCCGACTTATCTCTTTGTTATAGGCAGGGGGGTGGGGATGGTGGATTCAGGGGAGGGGGAGGGGGGTCTGCGCTCCCCTTGCTCCATCGGCACCGGCTGTTTGCAGCGATGGTCTCATATACCTGGATCGCTGCGGCTCGCGCACCATTGCTTTTCGGAATTCATATTCACCGCATTTTAGGCTGCGGCGGGAATGAGAGGTAAAGCGGGGCGGCCCACCATGAGACCTGCGCCGCCCTCCCCCATTACAACATCACGCGGGCGATTTTCATCGTCAGCTTATACAGTGAACTCTGCCGCACTTCGTGGCTGACGCGGTTCAATTTCGACTATGAGCTACGGAGAATGTCACTGCAAGCAAAGCTACGCAGAACCAGAAGGATGCATCAATGTGACGTATATTGTGTCATTCGCCGCAGATATCTGTGGATGTGGATATTCGCCAGTGAAATTCATCTTTAGCAGCTATTGGTGTTTATCTGTCAGAGCCTTCGGCTGGTGATTCAGTCAGTGCACGCGCCCCACACGCACGGTAATTTGTGTGCGTTATAATAACATAAATGGCCTACCATATTTGTTTTTTCCTAGTTTAGTCTGAACGACCGCTCTCGATCTCCTTTCGTTTTATTTCCACCCTCCCTCCTCTTTTGAAGGGGGTTGGTTTGTGGGGGGCCGATCACGCGTGACTTAGAGAGACGGACGGAGAGGGAGAGGAGGAAAGAGATGGAGTAGGAGGGGGAGAGAGAGAGAGGGGAGAGATAGAGAGGGGGGAGAGAGGGGGGAAGGCGTCCAGCTGTCGGCTCTCAAGCTCCACTCTCCGGCGCCTAACCTGGTGACCGCGACGCGTCTCGCCTGCAGCGGGACGGGCGCGCCGCGGCGCGGAGGCAGGTCAAGTGCGCGCATTTTCAAACACAAAAATGGATTCATGCCGCGCACCTGTAAGTTGGGTGTGTGAAATTTCAATTCCTAGACTTACGTAAGTTTTAAATGTTAATTTTTCCATGGAATTTAACACACGAGCATTGAAAACACTGAAAACCCAACAGTGAGCACTGCACACTGTATATAAAGCGTGCATAGCATGCACGCTGTATAAACAGTGTGCACGGTATGCTCACTGTTTATAACGTGTGCATGGCCATGCTCACTGTAGGTAATGTGTGCATGGCAATGCTCACTGTACAAAATGTGAGCAATGCTCACTGTTGGGTACGCAGGAAGCATCACCATGCGCACGTTGAGTTGCAATGCTAACTGATGAAGATTTAGTGAGCATTACCATGCACACATTACATACAGTGAGCATGTCCATGCACACGTTTTATACAGTGAGCATATCATGTACACTTTATATACAGCGCGCATGCCATGCACGCTTTACATACAGTGTGCAATGCTCACTGTTGGGTTTTCAGTGAATCAGCCGCTAGCAGGTTCCATGCAGGTATAGGTACTCTATGACAATCACTTAAGGGGACACTATGGTGAAAAAAATTGCTATTTTCGGCCCAAAAATCTATTTTCAGATTTTTGCATTTTTGGCACCCCTGAACCTTCCTCTAACCAGGGAAAATAGCCCCAGGCCCCTGAAAAAAGTCTGAGACCGTTTACATTAACCCTTTGTCCTGACACTCAAAATGGTTTTGGAACTTTAAAGCTGTTTTTCTCAAAAGAAAAGTTTCCGATGTTTCAAAAATCTCCTGCGCAAGGCTATTTGAGTTGTAGGTTTGGTGTATTTTTTTTTTCATCCTTCTTTAAGTGTATGAGCGACAGAAGTTTTGTAGTGAACGGGGGCGTAGCTCAGATGGTAGAGCGCTCGCTTAGCATGCGAGAGGTACGGGGATATAGGCATACAACTTTAATTCCCGGCACGGATAAGTCCATCTGAATGTGTTAAGCTCTCCACTGATTTTACTTTTAACTGAATTTTGAGACTTTTTACAACTTTTAATAAACTTAATGATAAAAAATTCACTGAGAACACACTGCTTATTTGATTTTGATATCCATGCCGGATTTTAGACTTGAGTCATAATGAAACATTTTCACAATATGCTGAGCGACATTCAGCAACCCAGTTTGCGCATGGGATTTTTCAAACATTGGTCTATTTTAATTGAAAACAGTTAATTACTCAGAAACCACTGGCCCAAAAATGCCAGTATTTTTCTCACAACATATCTAGGGGTAGGCTACTAAGAAATGATGACAAAGATATTGAGGGTCACTCCTTTCTATGACATGCCAATTTCACCATAGTGTCCCCATAATCATATTTTTGCTGAGCGAAGCCAATTCGACCCGACCCTACTCTCTTCGTCCCGTGTAGGTAGGCCACCTTAATCAGTAAGCGTTATCAATGTATGTTCGCGGACATGGTGGGGTTTGAACCCAAAATTTATTTTCACGTACAACGAAGTATCTATTTACATGTAACTCGCCTCATGCATCCGTGAGATACGGCGGCACGGTATCTCGAGGAGGGAGCGCGCTCGCACACACAAACACAACACGCGCACGCGCGCACACACACACACACACACACAAACACAACACACACACACACACACACACGTGCTCACGCTCGCTAACGCTCGCTCGCGCACGCATATCAAACTCATCGCTCTAATTTGGATGGCAGTTAATTAAAGGCAAAATTAATGTTTACGCCACGCCGCGTCACGTTGCCTCAAATACTGCTCCTCGCGGGAGGGTAAGGGATTGAGGGAAAGGGGGTAGGGGGGCTTACCTACATCACATACCCCGCAGCCCTACCCCCTACCTCCAAGGGGAGAGGACTAAGACGGCCTCCTCTGTGTTTATTTGCGGGCCAGCCGTTAATCAAGCAGTGGTCGTGATGCTCTGTGTGCGTGTGAGGGGGTGAGAGACAGAGACAGAGACAGAGACAGAGACAGAGAGAGAGAGAGAGAGAGAGAGAGAGAGAGAGAGAGAGAGAGAGAGAGAGAGAGAGTGAGTGAGAGAGAGAGAGAGAGAGAGAGAGTGAGAGTGAGAGAGAGTGAGGGGGGAGGTAGCACATACATCATTACTTGCAGGTAAACGGATCGGCGCGTCGACAGGCAAACACATCGTGGGAACAAGAATAAGTCAACCGGTGCTACCAATTGCTTTTTTTTGTGGGAGGGGAGATACCAAGGGGTCGTCAACTCTGAAATTCCTCCGTACACGAAAATGATATTACCCCGATATTACTTCAATATTACCCATATTTTTGCCAATATTACATCAATATTACATCAATATTACCCATATTACCTACAATATTACAATATTACCCTAATAATACTCTGATATTACTGATAATACCAATATTCCTCCGTACACGGCTAAAGGCAGTTGACGACCCCTCGGGAGGTACAACCCGTATCTGGTATTCTCGTTCTCGGTAGCGCCCCGTCGTCAGGCTGCTTGACTAGGCGACAGGCTGGGGCCGGCGGGGCGGGGCGGGGCGGGGCGGCCGCCATCTCTGCCCAGATGCCGCAGCAGCCAGCTGCTTTTGGTGCACCCCCGCACTCGGGGCGCGGTGAGGAGGTGTGGGGAAAGGCAAGGTGGGGCGGGGCGGGGTGCCGCCGGAGTTGATGCTCTATCTGCCTTCCCCCGTCGTTCCCTCCGTCTGCTAGACCAGACCTTCTCCCGACGCCACGTGACTTTCTCTCCCTCTCCCACTCGCTCGTTTGGTACCCGCTCCTCTCTTGACCCCTCTGCCTCTGCCTGCCTCGGCCGGACTCTCTGCTGCTGCTCCTCGGCTACTTTGCCTCCCCGCAGAACGGCGGAGGGCGGGGCGGGGCGGGGCGGGGCGGGGCAGGCGGGGCACCGCAGTGTGGCCGCAGATGTTAGCCGTGTCGGCTCGCCCCGCCCCGCCCCGCCCCGCCCCGCCCCGCCAGCCGCATTTGCTTATTGCGGAAGGCCAGCAGTCCTTTCCTCTTCCTTGGCCAGCGGCAGCGTTGGACCGGAGCGGAGCGGAGCGGACCCGACCATCAGCCGACTGATTCAGAAGATCGCTCTCATCTCTCCGACCTTGCTGCACCTACAGCGGTGCCCTATGCTGGCGATGGTAGTGCTCCATATGAGTGTGACGAGGACAGAGGTCTGAAAGCGATCTTCGGAATCGCTCGGCAGCCAGCGGAATAGCGCCTCTCTAACCATCACCCTTTGCGCTGTGACTTGGAGGCCGTGCCTGCTGGCCCCGCCCCGCCCCGCTCACACTGTCTGCTGGCGCTGCTCCCACTCGGCGCGCACGCCCCGCCCCGCCCCGCCCCGCCCCGCCCCGCCCCGCCGCGCCCCGCACACACACGTCAAGTGTAGTGTAGAGAAGCCAGACAAGCAGCGGCCGCAGAAGGCAATTTTCTCGCACCTGCGGGAGGGAGCGGCGTGGCGGCGGCACCGGCTGCGGCAGCAGCCTCGGAGGAGGCGGGGGAGGAGAAAAAAAAAAAAAAAGAGTTTGGCGAAGGAAAAGCGAAAATGTTGGGGCTTTGCTGCTGTTACAGCTCTGCTCCGTTTCTGTCCTTTTTTTTACGTCAACATTTTTTTTTCTGTCCGTGCGCGCGCGCCCGTGCGTGAGTCGAGCAGGTGGCTGCCCTGCTGTGGTGCGAGAGAGACGGCTCGGCCGCCCTCGCCTCCAGTTCCCCTGTCTCTCTCGCACCCTCCCCCCTCCCTTCGCCCACACGTTTATTGCCCGCTTTTCTCGACAAGATTTCTCCGAGAAACGCTTCTCTATCCCATGAGACGATAGGGTAACTCATTATTTTCTTAACGGCAAACGGCGCGTTCTTGAAAACAAATTGTGAACTACTCGTGAAAAAATAAAATGTAAGACGCGTGCCTCAATGCTGTCTGTTACCAAAGTGTAAGACGGGGCTGGTGTGGCTGGCCGTGCGGCTCGCTACCTTAATAGACTCCTCCAGGGTGCTTTTGGCCGAGCAAGCCGCCCCGCCCTGCTCCGCTCCGCTCGCCAACCCAGTGCGCCTGGAGTGGGCTGCCCAGTTAGCGCCGAGGCGGGGCGAGGTTGGGCGGGGCGGGGCGGGGCGAGGCGGGGCCGGGGCGGGGGTGTGGCGGGGCACACCCGAGCCCCTAATTCGGACGAAAGCCTCGCCTCGCCTCGCCGGCCCAGGCCATGGCTTTACAGCGGCGGAGGGCAGCAGCATGGACCGCACGTCTGTTTTGGGCGCATTCGCCCGACCCCGCCCCACCTCGCCCCGCCTTACCCCGCCCCGCCCCGCCCCGCCCCGCATTGAATGGGCCCCGCCCCGCCCCGGCTGGGCTGAGCTGATGGACAGAGGGTCGGCGCCCCGCCGCCCCAATTTATCCCAATCCACACCGGGCGCCGCATCAGCCGCCCGCGGCCCGGTCCACTCCACTCCCCCTCCCCTCCCCTCCCCCTCCCCTCCACCCGCCCCGTCCCATACCCGAGCCCACCCCCACCCCCGCCCGAAGCGCACTGCCGCGCCGCGCAACCTCGCATTTCTCTGAGTTACGGCAAAAGGGGGATGGAGGTGGTTCTCTTAGGTTACGTTACGCTGCGTTCCCTTCGCACGGGCGCGCGCGCGCGAGCACCTCTGTGTGTGTGAGTGTGTGTGTGTGAGTGTGTGTGTGAGTGAGTGAGTGAGTGAGTGTGTGAGTGTGTGTGCGCGCGTGCGTGTGTCGTCATTCTTAGTCTCCGTCTCTTTCCGACTTCCTTTAGCATCCGTCTCTTTCATTCTCTCTTTTTTTCTCTTCCTGTTCCCTCTCCCTTTACCTTTCTCTCTCCCCCTTTCTTTCTCTCCTGCTGACTCATTGTCACGCGGGGTAGGTATGGGAGGAGGGCAGAAGAGAGAGGGGGAAAAAAAGACACCGGGAGTGGGACAAGGATGGCAGAGCCAAGGAAGGATGCGACGTGTCGAAGGAGAGAGAGTGAGGAGTGAGTAAGTGAGTGAGTGAGTAAGAGAGAGCGAGCGAGAGAGAGAGAGAGAGAGAGAGAGAGAGAGAGAGAGAGAGAGAGAGAGAGAGAGAGAGAGAGCAGAAACGAGGGCACCAAGGGGGCGGGGCGGGGGCGTGTGTGAGTGGGAGGAGTGCAGAGCGGGTAGGACAGCCCCTCCCCCCTCCCCGCGACGCCCGCCTGCAGGCGTGAGGTGCATGCATGAGTGCCAACTTACCCGGTACTCAATCACCTCAGGCCCGGCCCGGCCCGGCCCGGCCCGGCCCGGCCCAGCCCTGCCGGTGCCACTCGGAGGGTTCCTGGAGGAGCTGCCCTTGAAGGAGCTGGTTGCTCCTGCCTGCTCCCGAACTTTTACCGTCGTATAGCCGCCCTCCCCCCTTCGCGCCTCTCCGGGAGGCCCTTTATTCCCGCGTCGTCGTTGCGTCCGCCTGGCCCTGCTGGCCTGACGCCGCCTCGCCTGCGGAGCGCGCCCTACCTGTATACGATGCACAGGACAGAGTTCTCAAACGGGCAATGGTGGTAAGGCTAACCGGACGCGTCCAAAACCGTCGGTGCGAGTGAGATGCTGTAACCGAATGGCGTCTGCTTCAGGCTCTAACCTGCGCTTTTGGTCGCGTGCCGTGTAGCCTTACCCAAGAGGTCCTTCACAATAAATTGAAGCGTACACCAATTTCTTTGATTTTTCTGTTTTTCCTTTTTTTTCTTTCTCGATTTTCGTTGAATTTTACTGATTTCCCTGCCTCTGCTTTTTTCTTATTTTTCCTCGATACTTTTTTTTTGCTTTGTCTGATTTTGAACTGATTTTGTTTTAGGCTGTGCACTGATTTGTTTGAGAGCGAAGGACCCCTCGGCCTTACCCACCCGTTTGAGAACTCTGGCACAGGACAGTGCGGGGCGCGGGGACCCCTGCGATCAGCGGGGTAGGCAGTCCCGCAGCATCCGCCTGCACCGCGGGCTGGCCCACCCGGCCGGGCGCTCAGCTCCGCTCAGCCGACCTAATCCGAAGGGCGCTTTTCTCCTCGCCCTGTCTCGTCTCTCTCGCACTCATGGGCCTCGCCGAACATGTGCGAGAGAGACAAAGCTAGGAGAGTGCTTTTCGGAATAAGTCGGCTGCAGCGCACACACAGCGCAGGGCTGGGCGGGGCCGCTCCGGACCGGGCGTCACGTTTCTGTGCGGCAGAGTGTACCGGCCGTGCAGCGCGCCATGGCAGGGGGGAGGGGAGGAGAGGAGAGAGGGAGATCGATTTTCCCCCCTCATCGGGCATTCCGCGGGAGGCGATAATTTGATATTCCGCAGCGATGCGCCGTATTTTTCACGGCCGAACTTGCAGATGTTGTGGACAGAGACAGCCAGTGTATTAGGCGGCGACAGCGTCGGAATGCGAAAGCAGCTGCGGACTGGAGGAGGAGGAGGAGGATGAGGATGGGCAGAGAGAGAGAGAGAGTGTGTGTGTGTGTGAGAGAGAGAGAGAGAAAGAGATAGAGAGAGGAGAAGGAGACGGTGTTTGGGTTTCTCCTCAGGCCGCTTGATCTTCGGCGCCAAATCCTCGGCGTCGACTTTCGATGCCTTCTTATGCGCTGCCAGCACTCGTTGCGTGTGTGTGTGTGTGTGTGTGTGTGTGTGTGTGTGTGTGTGTGTGTGTGTGTGTGTGTATGCGCGCGTGGGAGCGTGCAGAGAGAGGCGCGCGGCTTTGTTTCTGTGCCACAAACACGCGTCTCGCCGCCGCCGTGGCACGTTGATACAGCGGTGGCTGGACTAAAGGCGTCGTATCGGGGCGGGGAGGAGCAAGGGTGTGGTGCGGGCCCTTTGAGGATCACGCGGCCTTGAGGGCGCCGGTGTCGGGGAGGGGGGGGGGAGAGAGAGAGAGAGAGAGAGAGAGAGTGAGAGTGAGAGTGAGAGTGAGAGTGAGAGTGAGAGTGAGAGTGAGAGAGAGTGAGAGTGAGAGTGAGAGTGAGAGTGAGAGAGAGTGAGAGTGAGAGTGAGAGAGAGAGAGAGTTGACGTTGGATCCGCGGTTCTGGGCGGGGAGAGCGCGGAGCAGAGTGAGGAAAGAGAATCGTCAGCCTAAAGGCTTTCTTACACTGACGCCCGCCCCACCCCGCCGCGCCGCGCCATCTCCCTGGAGTTAGGCCCCGCTGCCTGCTTCTCCTCGTCCCTCCGCCCCGCCGCGCCATCCGCGCGCCTCGGCTCAGCACTTGACGTTGGCGACGGCGTCGCCCTGAAAGGGTTGACAAGCCCCGCGCCCCTCCCCTCCCCTGCCCGCCCCGCCTTGACCTGGGACCTCATTTGCATACCTCAAGGCGCTGGGCGCTGGCCGCCGTCTCGTCTCGTCGCCCCCCCCCCTACCCCCCCGGGCACCCCTACGCCTCCTCGCTGGATGCCGTTCTACTGCAAATTGCCTGGCCGTGTTTCACTCTGCAAACTAGTACCAGCAATGGCAGTACCCTCACCACTGGGCAATACCACCTCAGGCGTTATGCCTCATCCTTCTTCGGAGGAAATTGTATCGTTTTTGGGTAGCGGCTTTTGGAGGAATTTTCTATTACTTTTATTAAAACTGGTGCCAACCGCTCTCTGCATCGGCAATAACCTGCTTACTTGCTGAACCGCCATCCCCGGTAGCAGTAATAACAAGCAACTAAAGGTCAGGCCGGGATCAACTCACTCCTAAACTTTTCGCATAAAACTCTCCTGCTTCGCTCGTCAGACTCGTTGAAGTTTTTTTCTTTTTTTCTCTTTTCTTACCTCCTCTGATTGACCGCCGGCCAGGGCTGCGAATCGGTTTATCTTCGCGCGGAGCTGAGCTGCTCCTCCCCTGTTTGTTTCACTCCGAAGGTCGAATTTGGCTCTCCCCTCCCTGTGGTCTGGAATTGCTGGAGAGCCACTTGGGCACGGATTCGCCTACCGCTACAAGGGTCGGCACGGAGGGAAGGTGGGGCGGGGTGGGGCGGGGCGGGGCGGGGCGCAGGAAGAAGAAACGGGGACTGAGAGACTGGACCGGTGAAAAATGCCGGCTCCCTTGTTTTCCTTGCGTTATCGGCACAGCGCGGGCCTCCGGCCGTATTGCAGTGGAGGGTAGCGCGAGAGGGAGGGAGAGCGAGGTTCTGGGAGAGAGAGAGAGAGAGAGAGAGAGAGAGAGAGAGAGAGAGAGAGAGAGGGAGGGAGAAAGAGAGAAAGAGGGGAGGAGAATATAGAGGAGGGGGCAAGTAGCCACTTGTTGAGCGGCGCGGCTCGGCACGGCTCGGCACGGCTCGGCCCGGCCCGGCCCTCTGCACGCAGACAAGTACCTCTGATATGCCCCGCGCCCGGCACCGGTCCGGGCCCCGGTGCCCCGGTGCTCCCCTTCCTCTCGCCTGTCGTCCTTGTTGCGACTGGCGCACAAGTGGTTCCCCTCCGGGTCCTCCGGGGCCACCAGGTCCTCCACGGGTCCCCCTACCCCCTACCCCCTACCCCCGGGGGCCGCCGCTGGAGCCGGGACTTTGTCGCTTTGTGGACCTTGCAGTGCACTGCAGGCAGGCCGGGCCGGGCCGGGACGGACTCACTCTGGTCTGGACGGGGAGAGCTCGGCTTGACGGACGGGACAGGCAGGGCGGCCGCGGCCACACAGCAGCGCTGTGGGGGGCAGAGCACACACTCTCCTATCCGCGCTTGTAGTTTTGTGCACCAGTCACCAGCAGTCAGCTGCTCTTTCTCTCTCTCTCTCTCTCTCTCTCTCTCCCTCCCTCCCTCCCTCTTTCTGTCCCTCGCGCTCTTTCTTTCTGTCTCCCTCCCTCTCTGTATCTCTTGTTCTTTTTCTCTCGCTCTCACTCTCACTGTTGGTGCCCGCTCCCCATCCTGTGGCACGGTGGGACTCTAGAGGACCCGCGCTCTGCCTCGCCTCATCGGAGCCCGGTGCGCCTGGTGGGATGAGCTTCATCAGAGTCCGGGAGTGTCTGCCCCCCGCCCCGCCCCGCCCCGCCACGCCACGCCCCGCAGCCGGGTCGGCCTGGAAGACAGGGAGGGGAAGAATGACAAGAAGTTGGGAGGGTGTGTAGTCTTAAAGGCACCGAGGAACCGAGACAGACAGACAGACAGACAGATGTCGGAAAGGAGGAAAGGAGAAATGGCAGGGGTGGGGGAGGTGTTTAGCCTTAATCAAGCTCCGCTGGGTCGGTCCAGAAGCGAGGCTTGTCGCAGCGCGCGATGAGTTGGCCTACGGTAGCCCACGGCTGCCTAGCGCCCGCTCCACCCCGCCCCCCGCCCCCCGCCCCGCCTCGCTTTGAGACACTACTATAGCCGCTCTACCCTCCGCTACTCTCGGGATTGTGGCATAACGTGGGTGGGTTACAGTTCCACCCGCGCGTCCCTTCCACAATCCGGAGTGGGTATCTAGGAAATGAAACGGTGTGAGGTGAGCGAGAGGGGGCGGGGGGTACTTGAACCTGCCGCGCCGCAGTCCCCGCGCCATCCATTCACCTGTCGCCTCGCCGCCTCGCCAGTCTCCCTCGCACTCGCACACACACCTCCTCCTGCTTGTGCTCCTCCGCGCTTCACGCCACGCCCCGCCACGCCCCGCCACGCCCCGCCACGCCCCGCCACGCCCCGCCACGCCCCGCCACGCCCCGCCACGCCACTCGGGGCGCGCGCCACGCAGCTGCCACGCAATCCGAGTTACAAACTGGCACTCTGTCACTCGGTGCCGCGGCGCTGCGCGCTGCGCTCTGACGCTGACTCGCGGGGAGTGGAGTGGAGTGTTGAGGACCGCCACGCCCCGCCCCGCCCCGCCACGCCCCGCCTCGCCCCGCCTCGCCCCGCCTCGCCCCGCCACGCCCCGCCACGCCTCAACGCGTCGAAGCCGCGTGTTTATGTTGAAACAGACGAGTTGACGTGTCACGCGCCCTATATATTTTGCTCCAGCTCTTCGCGCGACGTGAGGAGGACACGGCGTCACATATATAGCGATTGCTCGCGCGTCTACTTCCACCGCGCGAAAATCCTTTTTCTGCATACGCTGTCGTACTACACGAGCGACGAAAGTTTTTCATTGTGCTCCCGTGAAATGAGCCCCCCCCCCCCCCCCCCGCCCCCTTCACCCCTGTTGTTTGTTGGCAATATGGAACAAGCTTGTCCCGCTGCGCTGCTGGGTGCTTTATGTTCGCGGCGTTAAAACCGCGGAGGACGACCCGGATATATAGGCTGTAAAATTCCGCGCAGCACGCCGCGAAGCATGGACATGTTTTACCTTTATTGCGTCGGCAGGTTAATTTTCGCACATTTTTTTCTGTTTTATGCTCTTTCTCTACTTGCCAAGTCGGTTCTCCCTCAACGTGTTTACTCGAGCTTTCTGTCTTCTTCTTTCTTTAAAAAAGATGTAATTTTTATATTTCATGATTCTGAGGCTGGATGTAGCCGACGTGTAGTGTACCTTCTTAGAAAAGGCGTATTTCGCGTAGGAAGCCAGCGGCCACTCCCCTACCCCACCCCACGCCGGCAGAGCCTACATTTTATTTTTTTGCCTGCGAAGCCCTTTTCCTGCTCCCCCTCGGCCGCGGCGTTCCGTGTCCCTCGGCCATCACAACAATAATAATGACCGTGGCGACAAAAGCGAGGAAGAGTGAGATGCACAGCACAGAGGAGGTTATTGGGATAAAGAGAGACAGGAGAACGGAGCAGGGTTCGGGAGAGAGTAGCGTTATGGGGGCTGGGCCGTACGGCGAGAGGGAGAGAAAGAAAAAAAATGTTTCGGAAAGCCCGTGCGGCCCGTCCCGGCTGGCGCCAACGCACTCCACGCGCCGCGCCCGCGCGCGTGTACTCCTGCGGGAAATCAAGCCTTTGATCTGGCGAAATGCGTATTCGTTGCAGAACGGGGAGCTAATCCTCTTTTTGTGCCGCGCCCGCGTCCCGCGTCCCGTCCGCCTCCCGCAAAACGCGGCTCACTTGGGCGGGGCGGGGCGG
The DNA here is from genome assembly GCA_029379305.1 of Frankliniella fusca. Lineage (NCBI taxonomy): Eukaryota > Metazoa > Arthropoda > Insecta > Thysanoptera > Thripidae > Frankliniella > Frankliniella fusca. The sequence continues at coordinate 802,849 of JAHWGI010001300.1, read as the reverse complement.
GGCGGGGCGGGGCGGGGCGGGGCGGGGCGGGGAGGCGTGGTGGTGGGGCCCGCGCACCTGCTGAGGAGGGGAAGAGGGCTGACTGTGATGAGAAATGAACCAACTCCCTGTGCGCCGCCGCTGCCCGTCCGGTGAGCCCCGCCCCGCCCCGCCCGGCGCCTTGCTGTGCCTGCCTCTGCCGGCCTGCCTGCCTGCCTGCCTGGCCTGCGGGATTACTGAACCGGGAGTCCCGTATCTCCACGTTGTATTATTATTATAAGGGGGAAGAGTATGCTGAGGAGTGTGCGGGGTATTGTGACGTAAGGAAGTTTTGGCGGCGTCAGCGTCGAGAACCAGCAGCAGCAGCAGCAGCAGCAGCAGCAGCAGCCGGCCACAAGTTGGCATCCGCGCCGCGCCGCGCCGTGCCACGCCTCATCGTCTGGACTGAAATATGCAAACCATGGCTATGGGGCGAGGAGGGTCCCGGGCCGGGCCGGGCCGGGCCGGGCACGGCACTCTTCATGCATTCGGAATGCTCAGAGCAAAAGTCATCGCTTGAAGCTCAACTTCGGTCGGCCCGGGGGTCGTCGGAGCGGGCCGCGGGTGGGGCGGGCGGGCGCAGCGCAGCGCAGCAGGCGGTAAAGGGACAGGAGAGGTTAGAGTGAGAGCGCGAGACGGACAGGCAGGGATGATGATGAGATGGGCCGCGGGATTAAGGTTCGTTCTTTGCGGTGCAGAGTGACTTTCCGCCGCGCACTCTTACAGGAATTATTATTTGTCGGTGGAAGCAAGGAGCCGCTGGCTCGCCAAGGCGTGCGCGCGTGCGCTACACTGCTGTTTTACTCTGCCATTCTCGCGGCTCCGACCTTGTCGCCCCGCAGACGGCGGCCCGAGGGGTCGACCACTTAAAATTTTTGTGTACATGGAATATATTCCACTTGGAATATCTGGAATATTTTTGGATTATCTGGAATATTTTTTGGAATATGTGGAATATTTTGGGAATATCGCGAATATGTTGGAATACTTTTGGAAATATTTAATCGATTATTTCATTTTTCTGCGCAATGGACAGGGATGCGTGAAAACATGGAAAATTTTTGCGGCAGTAAACCTCCCGAAGGAGGTTGCGGTTCCCGCCAGGCACAGGGCATTTACCCCCTGTGGCAGCCAACTGCTTCGGTGTTCCATGGGAACCGGCGCTTTGCTGACTGCGATCCTATCGCGCAATTCGACAGATTTGATCCCCGTACCACCATTGGCCTACCCCTAGAGGTACGAGCGGTGTCAAGGGCGTTAGACTTCCTGATCCCAGTTTCAGAGGCCTTACCTCAGAGGGGTACGCGGGATTCGAACCCACAACCCCGAGTGCCGACACATAGCCAGAACGGGAAGCGACCCAACGCCCAGAGCCACCGAGCCAACGGCGGTGAGACGGGTTTAACTTCTATTTGACCTGCCATCCAGCAGCGGCCAAAGGGAATGTCGAGCGCGAAAAACACTTTTTCGAGCGGGAGTCGAACTTGGGACCACTCGATTCAGTGCTGCGCGCTCTACCAACTGAGCCACGGCGCCTCGATGGCTGTACAGTGCGACTGGTTCGAGTCGTATTTGCCGCATCCTGCAGCCTCTAGCCAGGAGGACAGGGCAAACACAACCCGAACCCGTCGCACGATACAGTCATCGTGGCGTCGTGGCTCAGTTGGTAGAGCGCGCAGCACTGAATCGAGTGGTCGCAAGTTCGACTCCCGCTCGAAAAAGTGTTTTTCGCGCTCGACATTCCCTTTGGCCGCTGCTGGATGGCAGGTCAAATAGAAGTTAAACCCGTCTCACCGCCGTTGGCTCGGTGGCTCTGGGCGTTGGGTCGCTTCCCGTTCTGGCTATGTGTCGGCACTCGGGGTTGTGGGTTCGAATCCCGCGTACCCCTCTGAGGTAAGGCCTCTGAAACTGGGATCAGGAAGTCTAACGCCCTTGACACCGCTCGTACCTCTAGGGGTAGGCCAATGGTGGTACGGGGATCAAATCTGTCGAATTGCGCGATAGGATCGCAGTCAGCAAAGCGCCGGTTCCCATGGAACACCGAAGCAGTTGGCTGCCACAGGGGGTAAAAGCCCTGTGCCTGGCGGGAACCGCAACCTCCTTCGGGAGGTTTACTGCCGCAAAAATTTTCCATGTTTTCACGCCACCCTTTCTATTGCACAGAAAAATGAAAAAAAAATCGATTAAATCTGTAAAGTATTGTTTGTATGACCGTTTTTATTGGATTAAATAGAATCCTGAAAATCGGGGTATGTGGAGCAGGAATATGTGGAATATTACTGGTATATGTCTGGAATATTCGGAATATTTGGAAAACTTGGGATATTTTAGAATATCTGGAATATGTTGGAATATCTGGAATATTTTTGGAATGTTTGGAATATTATTGGAATATTTTTCAATGTGTACATGGAATATCCAAGTGGTCGACCCCTCCTCGCGGCGGCCCATGCCCCCGCAGTCTGCAGACTTATTCCGGAGAGCAGCTCGTAGTGTCCTCTCTCCCCGGCCGGCAGGGGACACCGGCGGAGCACCGCGACCCTCCGCCCCCTGCATGGTCCTCCTGGGGGTCGTGGGGAGGAGGAGGGACGAGGCGCAAATGAGGCCAGGCCCCCTTCTGTCCCCATCTCGCCCTCCCAGAGGCGGGGCTCGCCGCCCTCTAATTTATATTACGAAAGGGAAGTCCCGGAGGTGAGACCCCTTTGCGGGGGTGGCAGGCGCCGTGACACTGCGGCTCGGCCCACCCGGCACAGGGTCGCCGGGGTACCATACCGAGTGGGGTGGGTGGCGGGGTGGCACGGGTAGGGTGAGGGTGAGGTGGCCGTGTACCCGTGCCAGCGCCAGTACAGCACGCCAGGCAACCAGCAGCAGCAGCAGGGGCCGGGGGCGGAGCAGCAGGGCAGAGCAGGCAGGGCGGAGCCCCGGGACAAAAGCTACTTTGCACGCCACAAAATAAAGCAGCGGGGGAAATAATTAGAAGCAAAGAGGGGCGTGTTGGCAAGCGCAGCAGCTGCAGCGCGGCGGGCCTGGGCCCCGGCCTGGCATGGCTGGCGTGGCCTGCATGTCTGCTCTCCCGCCCCGCCCCGCCCCGCCCCACCCCGCCCCACCCCACCCCGCCCCACCCCGCCCCACCCCGCCCCACCCCGCCCGGCTGCTGGGTTGTCATCGCTGCTGACACACATACAGCCGCGCACTCTCGCCCACTTGATGACACTAGAAAGCTGTGGAGGCTTGCCTCGCGTCGCGCTGGAGCTCGCCCCCTCGCGCGCCCGCCGCGCCCGCCCTCGTGCTGGGGGTGTTGTCGGTGGGCACTCACCGCAACTTCACCCCCTTGCTGCTGCCCCGCCACCCCCCTTCGGCTCTCCCGTGTCGCTGGCACACACGTGAATGCCTACGAACACACATATGTACGTACACAATCCCTCGCTTCCCCTCGCGCGCGGCCTATGCCTGCCTGCCTCACCCCTGCCCTGCCCTGCCCTGCCCTGCCCTGCCCTGCCCTGCCCTGCTCACCCCTGCTCACCCCTGCCCTGCCCTGCCCTGCCCTGCCCTGCCCTGCCCTGCCCTGCCCTGCCCTGCCCTGCCCTGCCCCGCCCTGCCCTGCCCTGCCCTGCCCTGTCCTGCCCTGCCCTGCCCTGCCCTGCCCTGCCCTGCCCTGCCCTGCCCTGCCCTGTCCTGCCCTGCCCTGCCCTGCCCTGCCCTGCCCTGCTCTGCCCTGCCCTGCCCTGCCCCTGGCAGTGGGGCTTTTCAGCCCTTTTGTAGGAGTCGTAAATAAAATTCTAAAATTCTAAAAATTCTAAATTCTAATTCTGCCCTGCCCTGCCCTGCCCTGCCCTGCCCTGTCCTGCCCTGCCCTGCCCTGCCCCGCCCTGCCCTGCCCTGCCCTGCCCTGTCCTGCCCTGCCCTGCCCTGCCCCGCCTTGCCCTGCCCTGCCCTGCCCTGTCCTGCCCTGCCCTGCCCTGCCCTGCCCTGCCCTGCCCCGCCCTGCCCTGCCCTGCCCTGCCCTGCCCTGCCCCGCCCTGCCCTGCCCTGCCCTGCCCTGCCCTGCCCCGCCCTGCCCTGCCCTGCCCTGCCCTGCCCTGCCCTGCCCTGCCCTGCCCTGCTCTGCCCTGCCCTGCCCTGCCCCTGGCAGTGGGGCTTTTCAGCCCTTTTGTAGCAGTCGTAAATAAAATTCTAAAATTCTAAAAATTCTAAATTCTAATTCTGCCCTGCCCTGCCCTGCCCTGCCCTGCCCTGCCCTGCCCTGCCCTGCCCTGCCCTGCCCTGCCCTGTCCTGCCCTGCCCTGCCCTGCCCTGCCCTGCCCTGCTCTGCCCGGGCCCTCCTGGCAGGGCGCCCCTTCATGCGACGCACGGCGGCACTCGGCTGGGCCCGGCGCCGCCGTAGGATATGCCAAATAGTGCGAGCAGGGAGGTCTCTCCCCCTGCTCCGCGCCACGCCGCGCCACGCCGCGCCGGTAGTCCCCCCGGTAGCGCAGGCTTTGGTCGGCTCTTTTGTTTCTCGTGTTACACTCGGCTCGGCGAGAGGAAGGGGTGCAAGCCACGGACTTCCGTCTGCTTCCCTATCTCCTCCTGGCCCCGCTCCGGCTCCGGCTCCGGCTCCGGCTCCGGCTCCGGCTCCGGCTCCAGCCCCGCCCCGCCGGGGCGCCCCCCGCGCGCCGTTCCTTCCAAGTTTGGGAAGCTGTCACCAACCCCCGGCGCGGCGCCTGAGCCTAGGCCTCCGAGGCCCCCGAGCCCGAGGAGCACGGAGCACGGCCGCCTGGCGCGCCCCGCCCCGCCCCGCCCCACAACACCCCGGCCCGGGCCCACTACTAGACCCGTCCTCGGCGTAACCCTCTGGAGTAGAAGTGGCGCCAACTGTCACAAGGATCACCGAGAGGGGTGGGGGAGGGGGATCAGGGAGTGCCTGGAGGCGCGGGCGGGGCTGCTCCATTCGAATACACACCAGCTCAAGCCGGGATGGGTGGGACCCAGTTTTTTCTTCTTCTTTTTTTTTCTTACCCCTTTGCTCGATATTTCCTTTTTTTTAAAACTTTTCTCGCATTGCACCGTCGTGACTGACTTTTAAAATGCCCTCTCTTGTTTTGTCTGTTTCTCAGGCCGAGATCTGGAGCGTGTTCATTGCCATCCTGAGGAAGAGCGTGCGCAACCTGCAGGCGTGCACCGACGTGGGGCTGATCGAGCACGTGCTGCACCGGCTGCAGGCTGCGGAGCCCGTCGTTGCAGGTGAGTGAGTTAGTGAGGCGGGGCGGGGCGGGGCGGCGCGGGGGTGGCATAAGAGCAGAGGTGCCTTCCTTCTTGCCTATGCCGGGCTGTCGGGTCGGGTACTGCCGAGTATGCAGCTCCTTTTTTTTTCTCTTCTTGTTTTTCTGCTCTCCCTCGACCAGAGGCAAGGGAGGGGCAAGACACTCACTCTGGTGTGTTTGGAAGGGAAGTGCTGCCAGCGGCAAAAAGGAAGGGGAAGGCGAGGAATGAGTTGCGGTGCCCAGCCTCTGGCCTGCAGCCGTTTCTGCTTGGCTAGCAAAAATCCAGAGATGAAAATATACTACGGTCAGGGAGCTGGGTCATTTGAAAAATTGGTTTCGTGAAGCGCTCTCCTTAAAATCAATGAGAGGAGTCGCAAATATTTCTAGCTAGTTTTTAATAAAGTTTTTGGTCATGCTTCATTTTGCTTTTGTTTTCAGATCTGCTGATAGAGATGCTAGGAGTCTTGGCCTCATATAGTATAACTGTGAAAGAACTGAAGTTATTATTTGGTGCAATGAAAGCTGTAAATGGCAAATGGGTAAGTGTGAACATAATGAAATAAGATTAATTTTAACTTTTATGTGATTAATTGATTTTTGTCCTCTTGCAACACAGCCAAGACATTCCGCTAAGCTTTTGAATGTCCTTAGACAAACACCTCAGAGAAATGGCCCTGATGTGTTTTTCAGTTTTCCAGGCAGAAAGGGTTCGGTAAGCAATCTTCAAACAAATAATAATAACTTTTTTCTGCTCTGCAAGGGCTCTCATGAATATTTTATTGTTTTTCTTCCAGGCAATTGTGCTTCCACCATTAGCCAAATGGCCATATGAAAATGGTTTTACATTTACTACCTGGTTTAGGCTTGATCCTATTAACTCTGTCAACATTGAACGGGAGAAACCATATTTATATTGGTAAGCCTTCCTACTTTATTTTTTTGTTTGTTTGTTTTTCAATTATATTTAATAGTATATTGCAATATCTTCCTCTCCTGATTTCAGTTTCAAAACAAGCAAAGGAGTGGGCTACTCAGCACATTTTGTTGGAAATTGTTTAGTACTTACCTCTATGAAAGTCAAAGGAAAGGGCTTCCAACATTGTGTCAAATATGAATTTCAACCCAGAAAAGTAAGTATTCTTGAAAACGTTTTTTCTTGTACTCATTTTAAGTTTTGTCTGCCAACTACGTTTACTCATTACCACTATTTAATTTTTAACAGTGGTACATGATAGCTGTTGTATATATTTATAATCGATGGACCAAAAGTGAAATAAAGTGTTTGGTGAATGGACAACTTGCCTCAAGCACAGAAATGGCATGGTTTGTATCAACAAATGATGTGTTTGACAAATGCTACATTGGTGCCACACCGGAGTTAGATGAGGAAAGAGTATTTTGTGGACAAATGTCCGCTATCTATGTGTTTAGTGAAGCATTATCAACTCACCAAATTTGTGCCATGCATAGACTTGGTCCTAGTTACAAAGTGAGTGTTTGAAAAAACTCGTTGATAAGTTTCTTTTTTTGTGGCTAAGCCATTGGAATGACTAATTTATTCCACCTTTTTCTTTGAACAGAGCCAGTTTCGGTTTGATAATGAATGCAATCTAAACCTCCCAGACAATCATCGACGGGTGAGTGAGTGGGGTGACTTAGAACATGAGCTTGAGCCACCTGAATCAACTCATAACCCACAGAGCCTTGAGGCTCCTCAATGCATGACCGAGCAATGGCTGCGTACAGTAAGCATGCTTTAGTTTTGTATTGTGTCTTTTTACTATCCCTTCTAAAAATATTTTTTATGAACTGAGCTGTAAAGTAACTGAAGTGAGTTTAAACATGGCAGTGTTTTTTATTTCATTAAGTTAGTTTTCGTCAGGTAATAATTATGTTGAAATGGGAAATGGTCAAGTAACAAGGTGGATTCAGGGGCAATGATATCCCTTGTATACTGCCTACCTTACTATGGGCGAGGGGTTGGGGGTTGGGGGTTGGTGGTGATGGGGGTTCCCGTCTGGGAAGTTGGCCAACATGAAATATTTTTCCGAAACTGCTGTAACCCATAATTTTTTTAAATATTTTTTTAAATCTCCGTATTGATAGTGACACTAAATGAGCTGTAGGAGGAAATTTGCCATCTCCGTATTAAACAATTTACAATTTCGCTTGTGATTTTGTCGGTTAAGTCCGATCTATCTTCATCCATCTTTCCTCAATGTCAGATAAGACTGTTTTCATATTCTTCGTATTTTAATAGCCCTCGAAAAGTTCATACCTAAGATAAGTAGAATCTTGCAACACGCTTGGCTTATTCTAAACATCACTGTTTCTTTTCTTTGTGATGTCACTTGTTTTTCTTATTTTGAGTCACTTTTGTAATTTAGATATTAATTCAGTAGGTATTTAACCTTAAGTGTTTTTTATTAGCTTTTGTAGCAATTCCCAGGGAGGAATCTGAATCTCAACCCTGGTTGTCAGCGTGATGTCAAAATGGTCCCTTATTTTGCACCATTATGATGTCATGCTGATGATCAGAGCTCAAATTCCTCCCAAGGAAAGTGTTGCTGTAGTTAGTTACCTGTAGGTATCAGTCGGTTTTAGTTAGTGTGTGTTCTTGCCTGAATAATGTTTAGTATAGTTTGCTCCAGAACTGGTACTCTCTATTAAAGTCCCTTCACCATTTCACAGTAAAAATTTGTGTCTTCCCATTAAGTGAAAGTTCAGGTGTGTTCGTAGATACGGTAGCAGTATGAACACTTGCTTTGTGTTACTTTAGTGCAGCAACTGCCAAATCATCTTATTTAATTTCATAACTAAATTTCATAACTTAATTTATTAAAGTGATTACATCACTGAAAATTTTTCTCCACTAACGTGGCACTTAATGTTTTCCAGGTTTTATATGATGGAAAACTGTCAAGTGCAATAGTATTTATGTATAATCCTGTGGCAACAGACAGTCAGTTGTGCCTTCAGTCAGCTCCTAAGGGCAATCAGTCATTTTTTGTGCACACACCTCATGCTCTTATGCTTCAGGTAAACATAATAATTTGAACAGCACTCTTTGGAGTTCTAAGTTTTTTTAATCTAATTTAACATTTTTACTTCTCAGGATGTAAAAGCTGTTATAACGCACTCAATTCACTCCACGCTCAATTCAATAGGAGGAATTCAAGTGCTTTTTCCATTATTTTCACAATTAGATTTGCCATATGATTCACCTTTAGGAACTCAAGACACTAAAAGAGATTTGCAACTATGGTGAGTAACATTTCCCATATGTGCTCTTTTTTATGGATTCAAATTATTCTTTAGGAGGAAACTGAATGAATGCAATTTTAATGTTAAAAGTGTGCCATTTTCCTTTTTTTTTTTTTTAACAGCTCAAAACTTCTTGGATTTATTTGTGAATTGGTGGAAAGCTCGGCCACTGTCCAGCAACATATGATACAGAATAGAGGCTTTCTTGTTATTAGTTTAATGCTTCAGCGTTCATCCAGAGATCATTTGACCACGGAAGTGTTATTATCATTTCTAGCTCTTACAAAACATTTAGTAACTTGTCTCACACCCAATAGTGAATTACTATTAAAACAGGTTTGTAATTTAATTTTTTAATGGATCCATATTTATAGATTTCAAGAATCTATTCATCTATTGCTGTTCTGTTTTCCTTTTTTTTTTGTTTGTTCAGTTGTTGGATCATGTCCTTTTCAACCCAGCTCTTTGGATTTACACCCCAGCTAATGTTCAGACCCGTCTGTACTCATACCTTGCCTCTGAATTTTTGTCTGACACTGGCATTTATTCAAATGTCAGAAGAGTCTCTACAGTATTACAGACAGTACATACCTTGAAGTATTACTATTGGGTTGCTAATCCACGAGCTAAAAGTGGAATTACACCGAAAGGACTGGATGGACCTCGGCCTGCACAGAAAGATATTCTTGCTATCAGAGCATACATTCTTTTATTCTTGAAGCAGTTGATCATGATAGGAAATGGTGTGAAGGATGATGAGCTTCAAAGTATTCTAAACTACTTAACTACGATGCATGAGGTATATTTTATGATCTCTGCTCTTATACGTAAAACTGTAAGTCATCAACTCAATGGGTAATATGAATTTACATAATTCTATTTTTTTGTAGGATGAAAATCTTCATGACGTTCTTCAAATGCTCATTTCCTTGATGTCCGAACATCCCTCCTCTCTTGTGCCAGCATTTGATGTCAAACAGGGTGTGCGTACTATTTTTAAATTACTTGCATCAGAGAGTCAGCTTATTCGATTGCAGGCTTTGAAACTTCTGGGTTTCTTTTTGAGCCGCAGCACACACAAGTATGTTACAAACTTTTACATACTGACATTTAATGTTGTTGTGCTTCTTCTCAAATAGGCATTAATTCTTTTGATTATTTTTGTAGGAGGAAGTATGATGTTATGAGTCCACATAACTTGTATACTCTGCTTGCTGAAAGGCTGCTACTTAATGAGCAAACTCTAGGGCTTGCTACTTATAATGTATTATATGAGGTAAGATTATCACCAATTCCTATTTTATTGACACCTTTGCTAGAAACTTTAAAAAATTACTCCTTTCTAGATTATGACGGAACATATAAGCCAACAGATACTTTACACAAGACATCCAGAGCCAGAGTCACACTATCGGCTTGAAAACCCAAGTATGTTACAAAACATTGCAAGTCACTTCTTTATTCATTCATTCATATTTTTAATAATTTGTTTTAATCATTCCCCAGTGATTCTCAAAGTTGTTGCTACTTTAATAAGACAATCCAAACCAACTGACCAACTTTTAGAGGTGAAGAAGCTATTTTTGTCTGATATGACTCTCCTCTGTAATAACAATCGCGAGAACAGGAGAACTGTCCTCCAGATGTCTGTCTGGCAGGTTAGTAAAAGGATTCTGAAATCTGGTAAATCTCCTTCTTGAACATTAGGACAACTGTGTGGGATGTAATATTATTTCTTTTCATAGGAATGGTTGATTGCCATGGCATACATCCACCCTAAAACTGCTGAGGAACAGAAAATATCTGATATGGTGTATATTTTATTTAGAATGCTCCTGCATCATGCCATTAAACATGAGTATGGTGGATGGAGAGTTTGGGTTGACACTCTAGCAATAGTTCATTCTAAGGTATGTGCTCCTTATTTTTGAAACTAAACCTGCCTGTCTCTAATCATATTGTACCGTCTGATTCTCTGTGTGATGCATTTTATTTTATTTTATTAGGTTTCTTATGAAGAATTCAAGCTACAATTTGCTCAAATGTATGAACATTATGAGCGTCAACGCTCAGACAACATAACTGACCCAGCACTTCGTCAGCAGCGACCTATTAGCACAATATCTGGGTGGGATCAACAGCAACAGGGTCATCATCCAGGCTCACAGCGAGCGATTGCCCATGCAGAAGGTCAGACTAATGGGTATCACGAGTGGCACAATGGTGAAACAGATCATTCTCAAGTAAGGATTTTGGAAAGAAAAAAAAGTCAAAACCTCTTTTTATTAGTAAACATTTTTCATTCTCATAACTATTTCCCTTTAAATTTCACAGGAAATTGAAGACCAACAGCAAACTACACCTGTGTGCAGCTGTGAACTTGACTCTGAGAATTCTGACACAGCAGCTGGTAACTGCACAGAAGGTACATGTTATGCTGTAGCTTCTGTTGAGTCTAAAGATGATGGCACGCTCGCAAGCTCATGTCAAGAGGAGGCATCTTGGTCTGCAACACCTGAGCCAACGGTCGACATGCCGACAGATTCTTTGCCAAATGATGCACAAACCCCTCTTTCTGAAAAAGTTTGTGATTCATCTGATGAACTTGTGACAAGTGAAAGTAATACAAGGACGTTATCCGAAGCTCAGCCTTCCCCTGCCAAAAGAACCAGTGTTAAGTCATCTCCAGTTCGTTTAGCATCAACTCCTTTACCATGCAGTCCAAAAAAGACTGAATCTTCAGAAACTGAAGCCACAAATTGCTCAAGTAGTACAATCATTAAGGACAAGGACAAGGAGGATGGTGTTGTGGAGATACAATCTACCGAAGAAAGTGTTATTTGCTCAAGCTCAGTTGAAGAGAGTCTAATTGAGATGACAGAAGATTCTTCAATTAGTTCTCCTAAAGTTTCTAAAACGGAGGTTGAACAAGAAAATGATAATGATGATGAGGAAGATGAAGAAGAAATTATTTGTAGGCTTGGTGAGGAGACGTCATCAATGCATTCTGCCATTGAAGAACTGTCTAGCCCTTCGCCGTCCCATAGCAAAATTAGTGAATCTCGCTTAGAGTCAAAAACTTTGGATACCAGATCACCTACTAAAGCTGAGGAAGATAGTGATTCTATTGTTACACCAGAATCTCATGAAGAGTTTGTTCCTGTTACTGCACCACATGCTGTTTCTGAAACCTTCATCAGCTCTATTGAATCCTCAGTCCCCAATGCTTTGTCTTTAAGTACCGTCAGTGACAGTGTGCCTTCTGATTCTGGTGTATCTGGAGTGACCCCAACCACTGAGGATGTATCAACTCCAGGTGACACTGATACCGGTATGTTCTTAACTCAAAGTTTCAACAATGTGCCTTTAATCCCCTTTAATTCTTTGCTTTCTTGTCTCACTTTGAAATTTTTCATTTTCAATGTGTTAACTTGTTGTTGTATTCTTCTTTTTAGCATCTGAGGCACGCCGGTTAGATTTAAGTGAATCAGAGACTTTACCTCCGTCCGTATTAAGTGAAGAGGCTATGCCCACTGATACTTCTTCTGATTCCACTACTGTTGCGGAACCGGAGTATATGGAAACAGAAATCTCCCAACCAGTTGCCTCTAATGTCTCTCAGGAAACAGAAACATTTACAGAAGTCTCACTCTCTGCAAATGGTTCTGGAGATCTAATATCCCCAGAAGAGACTCAGCTCCCCTCTGCGACTGCGAGCTCACCCAAACATCAAGAGCCAGAGCAGAGTATACCTGCACCTGTCCCTGTTTCCAGTCTCACTCCCGACAATGAAGGAAATTTCATATCGACAATTCCTGACCAATCAACTAGCCCACCTGCCTTTTCAGAGGTGGAACATGGAGATAACTTAAAAACATTATCTGAAAATGGCATTGAATTGATATCTGAGGAAGAAAACGCCAATGAGATTCCTACTCTGGAGGCCTCTGCTGTTGAAAGCAGTGGTGTCATTCAGGGTGATGATCATCAAGAAGAATCTGAGGTGAAGTCTTCTCCCCAAAAGAGACCTCAAAGTACCTCTACTGCCACGCAAGTGGAACACTCACACTTCGGTAAAGTTCCCATATTTCTTTAATTTTCCTGTTTAATATGTTTTTTTGACCTTTTATTAATAATGATTACCTGTCCAATTTGCTTACAGATTCCAAACAAAACAAAGATGAGAATTCTAATGCAGAGCAGGGAGGAGCCAATGGTGCTCAAGGAAGACCAATGTTTAGTCCTGGCCCATCAAGACCCCCATTTAGAATACCTGAATTTAAATGGTCATACATACACCAGAGACTTCTCTCTGATGTTCTTTTTTCCCTAGAGACTGATATACAAGTGTGGAGAAGGTAGGCTACTAGTTTTCAAAACGAATAATAATATAATACAACTAATTTTAAGTTTAATTTTTTACCATACTTTGCAAAACTAATGTTATGGTCCGGTATGTTTTCAGTCACTCAACAAAATCAGTATTAGATTTTGTAAACAGTGGAGAAAATCAAATATTTGTAGTGAATACTGTTCACTTAATTTCACAACTAGCAGACAATCTGATAATAGCTTGTGGTGGATTACTTCCACTCTTGGCGTCTGCAACTTCTCCCAATGTATGAAACTTTTTAATAATCTCAGTCACTGCATTTCCTGAATCTTGTATTAATATCTGTCTATCTTTCAGAGTGAACTAGAAGTCATAGAACCTACTCAAGGAATGCCAATTGAAGTTGCAGTATCATTCCTTCAACGACTTGTAAACATGGCTGATGTTCTCATTTTTGCCAGCTCTTTAAATTTTGGGGAACTTGAGGCTGAAAAAAATATGTCAAGTGGTGGGATTTTACGGCAATGTCTACGACTGGTGGGTTGTTTAGTGCATTACAACTTTTGTTTTAAACTGGTTCTTTGCTTATCTTAAATTTTGTTTCAAATTCTTAGGTTTGTACCTGTGCAGTGCGGAATTGTCTGGAATGCAAGGAGAGAAGCCGACCATTCTTTAATGCCAGTGCAACCCCTGTTTTTAATGCCAACAATAAAAATGTCCACCTTCAATCATTAATTCGGGGTGTCCAGGCTTCACCTAAAGTAAGTTTACTGTTTATGGAGGTTTTTAAATATCACTAATCCATGTTTTGAACTACAACGTTATGTTAATTATTTTTCACTTTTAGCAAAATATTGTTGAGAACTTGTCCAATCAGTCAAGTCCTGTGAAAGACCCAGAAAAGCTTTTGCAGGATATGGATGTGAATCGCCTGAGAGCTGTAATTTACCGGGATGTGGTAAGTTGCTATGAAAAATGAACTATGTAGTAATCTTTGAACCGTTTCTTTTCTGCTCTGACATCAAACTTTCTCTTTTAGGAGGAAACAAAACAAGCTCAGTTTTTATCCTTGGCTATTGTCTACTTTATCTCGGTGCTAATGGTTTCTAAGTACCGAGATATCTTAGAACCTCCACTGATTGCAAGGGTGCCAAGTCCTCCAACACCTGTACCTCGCAGTAATGGGACTTCCCAACATAGCAACAGCCCACCTGGTATGTTATCATTTTGAAAATTCTCGGCTTGTTTGTTGCCATGTGCAATTTCTTGTATGTACAGTTCAATTTCAGTAGGTATGACACAGATGCACCTATGACATATGCCAATTTACTGTAAGGAAGAATTGGGCTCTATCTCAGAAAAAAATTGTTTGTTTCTCACAGTTTTTGTTAACATTTGTGTTAAGTGTCAAAAGAAATGTTGTGCCATGTTCTCTGTTCCTTATAAACTTCTTCATTGGTGTTTTAGATGAGGTTAGCCTGGTTCACATTAGCTCACAGATTTAATGTTATAGTAAGTTGCACATGTGCACTTGTAATGTTCTGTGTGTCCCTACTTCAGAAGTCATTTCATTCATAGATTTTAAAGAACTTTGTTGGACTAATCTTAGCATTTTAGTATTTCATATAATACCACCCTCATGTTCTCTGGCTCCCTGCAACAAAAGAATATTTTTGTTGCAAATTTGAAACACACTCACAGCTGTGAAATGATGCGACAAAATTTTTGTTAGTGGATTGGTCTCTGTGTAAACCCTGACGATGATCTGATCAAAAATTCCTTGGTTTTCTTTCATGCTGGCTGTCTAGAAGGAGGAGCTAGACCTTTGTTCCCACAATGGTCACATCATGTATACCCCCAGTTCCTTCCTGGGTCCCATCCTGATGCTTCTCCCCCTCAAAATGCCAACACCAATGCAATGCCCCCACAGAACATAAATGTTAACCATAATGCCCACCATCAACAATCACAACAGCGGAATCACCAACTTAATAGAAATCACATCAACAACAAGCTTGATCAAGCAGCACCTCCGCTGCGCTTCCGTAGAAATATGGCGAAGCCAGGTAATAGACAAGTATCTGGTGTGAGCATGCGTCCACTTCTTTAGTGTGCTAGAGTTTTGGTACTGCCCATTTTTGTTCATTAAAAAAAATTATCCCATTTTCTGCTTTTTCTATCCTGGTAAATACAATTGTTTCATTTTTAATTTTTTTCCCCCTCTATGATTTTTGTTTTGGTATTGATTGCCTGTTTTGTAATTGTACTCATAGTGTAGTGACATTACATTTAGCACTGCTTGGCTTCCGGTTTTGTAAATGAAGTTGAAATAGTCTTTCTTTTAAAGATTTATTCTGCTGAGAAATCGCCCTAGTTTTCTTAAAGTTTTGTTCAAATGTTGATTAGAATGTGACTTTTAGCACAATTATTCTAAAATTAACACACAATACAACTCATTTTTGTCCATTTCCAGCTGGTTTCTATTATGTTTTTCTTTGCAGGCTTCGCTGATCATGCATGCATTCCATTAGATACTATGGAGTGACTCACTTCTGTTGCATTATTAATTGTTTTTTTATTTGTTTGTTTGTTTGTCATTTCAGTTTACATTTCTATTCTACAGCTCTCTCTGCGTAAAGCCCTGTGTAAGAGAATGCCCATATTCCCCTTGTAGAAATTTCTAATGACCTGTCAACCTTCTGTGATTGAATTTATAAAACAATAGTAATAGGTACTATATCTGATTTGTAGAAGATTGCCTCCAGTAGCTTATAATGTAGACTTCTCTTTTTTTTTTGGTTAATTGTTACCACTAAAATTTTCTTCAATCAGCCACTTAGCTCCTGCTACTAGAGAGAAATTTAAACCTTCAGTTGTAGCAGACCGTAGGAAATCCTCAAATTCTTCCTATAATGCATTTGTGAAATGATACCCGAGAGTCATTGGCCTGGATTTCATCCTTTAGAATTAGGGAAATAGGGTTTTGCATTTTAGCTGCTGTGATTTTGTTTTTGTTCTCCTCATCCCTGTGTTGTTTCTACTGGTTCTTGCGTTGTATAATAATTCTGAACTGTAGATATTCTTTACCTAAAACCCAAAATAACAAGAGTGCTAAGTTGAGTATATTAACAAATCTGTTCTCATGTTTTCATTTCAGCTCAACACAGGTCTTTGTGCTCTCACGAAGACGGTGAGTATGATGTCATTGTTGTTGATGAGAACAATTCATCAGTTCTTGCGGATCATGACTCTCATTCAAGTGGACCTACTTCTCTGAAGGCAAGTACAGCTTACGTGTAACTACTCTATTCTCTTCGTGTTCTTTTTATCTCTTTATTTGGGATGTTTGATATCTAGATTTTAAAAAGCATTCTGGTTATGGTGATTGGGTCAAAACATGGCTTTTGGCTGAGTGTGAGATGAGTGTTGCTTTACAAAGATATGCCTTATGTCAGAAGTTAAAGTAATTGACTAACTTCACTTTTGAAACTTATTAATTAAATGTAATTAATTATTCTGATTCCTTCTGTTGTCTGAGAGGTCTTCCAGTTCTTTTTTCAGAACTCTAACTTTTCCGGTGAATTTTTAATCAAAGATTGACATTGACCAGGTGTTGTCTCCCAATCCACATTCTGCCTCATTCTTTGCTCTTTTACTTCTCTGCAGTCCGATCTAATTTCTAGATTTTAGCGACTCTAATGTAGGAAAATTTATAGCTGAAATAGAGATTGTTGTCTTACATAAACTGTACTGTACATTCATATTGTAGATTCATTAGTTGTAATGTTGGCAAGTGTCTGTTTTCTGAAGACATTTTGTGGAAAGTGATTTCTTTCCACTTAAAATTTCTAAATATGTAAAGAATTGAGTAGACATGTAAAACTTTGAGTACATTGGCATGCAGTTACGAGACCTTCCCTTGACTGGAAGAGTTACTCTGTATATTAGATTCTATCCTATCTCACATCTGCAGAACGCTAGATGTCCTCATCTTATCTCTATTGGCATGCCCTGTCTCACTCTTTGCATGTCAATCTATTTCCAGTCATACTCTTACATAATTTGTGGGTCATCTCAATCCTACTCACATCTCTCAGTTAACTATAATTATTCATTAGAAATCTATAGCAACGGATAATCAAGCATGTAAATTTCAATTTTGTGCTCTGTTTATAATGTGGGCTGGTGCTGCTTTTCACTGCCAAAATCTTATGGTGTTGATCTTTGTGTCTCTTTGCTGCCTGCCAACATTCAAACTCCTAAAGGCTAACGAACGGAACCATGTAACAACTTCATGCCACACTAGTTATCCTCAAGGTGCAACAATTTATCCTGCATCAAATAATGCAGTACAATCTGCTCAACATGCCTCACAAAGACAACAACCAACGATGCTCTGCAAGGTATGACGGATAAAAAGCACAAAAGTCAAATTTAAAAAAAAAAATGAAAAAATTGAGAGCTACTTTGCAATGTATAATCGGCACAGCTAAAATTAATCATCCTCAAATTTACGTTTAACCCTCATTAAAATCATGTACTGTGTGCATTTTTACCGTTTGCACAAGCACTTCAATGTACTAATGTTTTGAGTAGTATACTTGTATTACATGTAGTTTTGGTACACTTTTGAAATGCAATTTTCAACTAATTTTATACAATTTTACTACATCTATTACTAGTAGCTTGAATTCTGAGTGAAGTTGAGCTTGCAATACTTTGCATTTGTCTGTTGAAATGTTTTGCATGCCTCTTAGGTTTCCTGTGTTCTGTAATTTTCTAGTTTTTCCTTTTTTGTTCCCTAATTGCTTTTTTGTTTACACAAAGGATATTCTCACAGTTCACTGCTGCAACCCTTCTTCTACCTTTTATTGTTTTGTTTGTTTTTTGTATAAATTAATTCTTCTACTTTATTGACACCTCACTTCTTTCCCAGCCTTCAATGTCTAGAAAATATAGAGCAATGTCATATCTGGTTTTGCTTCTTCAAGGCTTCTGTCGTACTATTATGTTAGAATTTAAAATGTTTGTGTATTCTGTATTTTATAGAGTGCCGCATCTACTGAAGATATAAATGCCCCTCACACTGCTGTCGTTTCGGTGGAAAATGCTGAGTACAACCAGACTGTAACCCCTCTATCGAATGATGAAATAATTCAAAACAATAATGAAGAACCAACAACCAAGAATGTTGGTGAGTAAAAAATGAATTTTCGGGTCCTTTACCTTACCTCATTGAGAAGTCCGTAAAACCCTGCGTATCTATGCTTTGTTAGGAATGGGAGTGGGAATGGAGGACAATGACGACAGCTGGACTGACGTCAACCTGAATGAAGACGGCGACCTCGTGGCGACCGCTCGTATCAAGGACCGGGCGGAGGAGAACAGGAACCTGCAGAACATGTCGCAGGCGCAGCCGCAGCCGCAGCCGCAGCCGCAGCCGCAAGGGGCGACCCAGGACGGCGAGGGTGGCTTGGAGCGGGGCGAGAAACCCCCGGCCGAGATCTCCGTGGTCCGGGTGCCGGCCGAGGCGAGCCCGTGCGTGGTGCCGGGCCCCGGGCTGGGCCAGGCGCCGCAGCAGCAGCAGCTGCAGGGCGTGCAGGGCCAGGGCCAGGTCCAGGGCGGGCCGCACGCGCCGGGCGCGCACCCGCAGGCCTCGTCGCTGCCGCCGCCCTCGCGCCCCGAGGAGCTGCCCATGAAGGGCCTGGAGACGGTGCCGCTGCCGCTGCCCCTCGCCACGCCCTCGCGCGAGGCGTCGCTCACCCAGAAGCTCGAGTCGGCCCTCGGCTCCGTGTGTCCCCTGCTGCGCGAGATCATGGTGGACTTCGCCCCGTTCCTCTCCAAGACCCTGGTCGGCTCGCACGGCCAGGAGCTGCTCATGGAGGGCAAAGGGCTGACGACCTTCAAGAACAGCCAGTCCGTCGTGGAGCTCGTCATGCTGCTGTGCTCGCAGGAGTGGCAGAACTCTCTGCAGAAGCACGCCGGCCTCGCCTTCATCGAGCTCATCAACGAGGGCCGCCTGCTGTCGCACGCCATGAAGGACCACATCGTGCGCGTGGCCAACGAGGCCGAGTTCATCCTGAACCGGATGCGCGCCGACGACGTCCTGAAGCACGCCGACTTCGAGTCGCAGTGCGCGCAGACGCTGCTCGAGCGGCGCGAGGAGGAGCGCATGTGCGACCACTTGATCACGGCCGCGCGCCGCCGCGACAACGTGATCGCCTGCCGCCTGCTGGAGAAGACGCGCAACATCCTGTCCAACAAGCACGGCGCCTGGGGCTACATGGACCCGCAGGCCGCGGCGCTCAGCGAGTTCTGGAAGCTCGACTCGTGGGAGGACGACGCGCGGCGCCGCAAGCGCTTCGTGCACAACCCGCGCGGCTCCAGCCACCCGGAGGCGACGCTCAAGGCGGCCCTGGAGCACGGCGCGCCCGAGGACGCCATCCTGCAGGCGCGCGAGGAGTTCCACGCGCACCTGGCCGCCTCGCGGACCTGCCTGCAGCAGCAGCAGCAGCAGGTGCAGCAGCAGGTGCAGCACGCCGACCTGCTCGACGACAGCGAGCTGCTCGCCGACGACCGGGATCTGGACGTGGACCTGACCGGTAAGCCCCGCTTCTCTCCTAACTGCAGTCCTGTTGAGTGTCTTTTATCGATGTCGGCCGCGCTGTTCAACGCCGCGTCCCTGTCCCCCTCGGTCCAGGCCCCGTCAACATCAGCACGCGCGCCAAGCTGGTCGCGCCGGGCATCGTGGCGCCGGGCACCGTGTCCATCACGTCGACGGAGCTCTACTTCGAGGTGGACGAGGAGGACCCCGAGTACAAGAAGCTCGACTCAGAGGTGAGTCTCCTACCCTTACCCCATTCCACCCGACCCCAGACCTCTGTCACTCGTGACGCCCGGCGAGTAGGCAACCCCTCCGGCTCGGGGCGCTTGATCAGCCGCCGCCGGGCGCGCAGGCATCCCCTCGGGCTCCACCCTCCCGTCTCTCGCCCGACTGGTGGCGCCCTCCAGCGGGTGGCGCGGGTGCGAGCGCGCGCGTGCCTCGCGGGCCGACCTGCCGACCTCGCGGGGCCGGAGTGAGGAGTGAGCTGACGGTTCTGTGCGCCCCGCCCCCCGCCCCGCCCGGGCAGGCCAGGCCGACCAGCCGTCCAGCCGTCCAGCCGGCCGGTGGCAGCGGCAGCTTGTTGATGAATGGCGCAGCTCTTACCGCCGACACGACACGACAGGCTGGCGGGGCGCTCATTGATAACCCTGGCCCCTGCCCCTCGTGCACGCGAGCTGGAGCCGTTGCTGATTGAGCGGGGGCCCGGGGCCGGGGCCGGGGCCGTGGGGCGCCCAGCACAGGCCCCCCGATGTGTCTTGTGCTCCGGGGCCCGGGCTGAGGCCCCCAGCAGGGACCTTTTCTCCCCGGAGGCCTCCCGGGGCGTGCAGCGGTCCGGCCCCAGAGGCCCGTGGGCAAAAGTCGGCGCTGTCAGCTCCCTAATCGATCGCTACCGGCGGCGGCGGCGGTCTCCACCTGTCGGTGTCTGGTCTGCCGGCCGGGCTGGGCTAACTGGGCTACCCTGCTCTGCCCTGCGGTGGCGAATCGTCAACAATATCGTCTCGTTATCGCGAACCTGAGGGCGTGGGCGATTTAGCGACACGCGCGACTGTAGGAAACAGTATCTCCAGCGGTGACGGTCTGCGGGCGGGTGAGTGCTACGAACACCATAGGGGAAAGCGACTTCGAATTTTGTTGAACAAATATTGAAAATGTTTGTGAATTTTTATTGAATTTTTTAAAATTTTTGCTAGACTTTCACCTTAATCTCTGAGAATTCTCGTGTATTTTAGCAAATTTTCATGATTTTGGGGGGATTTTTCCAGGTTTTTTCTAAATTTTCTGAATCACGAGGTGTACAAAATTTTCAGAGTTGTTTCTCCCTCGCACGAACATAACATATACACAAGTCTCCCTTGAACTGCCTTGAACCGCACGGACGTACGTCCTACGTGCCCCGGCGGCGCGGCGTGGGTCCGCCAGCGCCGCGGTAACTGTTCCACACGTACCGCATACTTCCTTGATTATTTATTTCATATTAAAGATATGGAAGACAGCTCTCCTCACTCACTGGTTAATCACACAGTTTCCCAGGGCTTTGGTCCGGGCCGGAGCCGCGGCGCGGCGGGCCGAACCTCATCGTATTGCCTTCGTAATTATGTTTGTTTAGCGGCCCGGCCCGGCCCGGCCCGGAGCATGGCGCGCGCCGCGCCGGACAAGCGCCTGCAGTTACATCGCTAGAAAAGTGGCGGCGCTAACCTTGCCGTCGGACACATTCGTTCGCGGGTTCGATGGCGAGAGAAGGGTGACCAAGGGGCGGGCGGAGGGAGGGAAGGGGCGTGAAAATCAAAAAGAAACGTCGAGCAGAGAAAGAAAGCAAGGAGAGCGCGCGCGGCGGGCGGAGCGGAGAGGGCGGTGCAGGTGGAAGGAGAGTGCTAGGCCCGCCCCGCCCCGCCCCGCCGGCCCCGCCCCGCCCCGCCCCGCCCCGCCCCGCCCCGCCCCGCCCCGCCCCGCCCCGCCCCGCCCCGCCCCGCCCCGCCCTGGCCCGGCCCCCCGGCGCACCGGGCCTGCCTGTCCTGCCCGGTCCAGCCCAGGCCCCCTCCGGCCCTCCGCGTCATGTCCATAACTCACCTCACTAAGGACCTAGTAATTGATTTTTAAACGCTCCGCGCTGGGCCTTTGCACGCGCTATGGGTCCGGCCCGGCCCGCCCGGCCCGGTCCAGCAGTGCATGGGCGGCTTAGGCTGATCTGATCCGGCCCGCAGGCCCCGCCTGCTGCACTGCGCTGCGGGCAGGACAGCCCTGCAGGTACTTCCGGTTGTGGTGTATTATGTGATATGACCCGGGCGCGATATATACGACTTTTCTCGACCATGCGACTGTGTTGCCGTTCTGGAGTGCGCCGCCCCACCGTCGCTGTGAGCTGATCTCGATACGGCAGCGTTCTTGCTGCCTGCCACCTCTAAGAGCCATCAAAGTGTTCTGTGCTGCGCGAGGCGACCAGACCGGCGCGCCGCGCCGCGCTCACCTGGTCTCTTTATTTATTACGATTCCGCCCGTCCGCTGTGTGTTTACCTGGCTCGGCTCTCCTCCCTCCCTCCCCTCCCCCACAGCACGGGCCGCGGGCCTGATTTATCGTCGCTATTCTCTGACTGCTCGTCTCGTCTCGTCGTCACACTGTTGTTACGTCACCGTGACCATAATCTTGCCCGCGAGCAGCTGTGCTGCGCGAGTTCAACCTATATAGTGTTTCACTGCACCCCAATCGAATGAGGCACCTGCATTGCATAGTGCCGTTCCCGGGCTGAAGGGCGTAGGGTTGCCCGGCGGCTGGGTACCGTTGTCGGGGTACCAACCGGGTCCCTTCCCCGCTCCACTCCCCGCTCCACTCCACTCCCCGCTCTCCTCCTCCCGAGGAACTACTCTGAAATTTTGGACAGCCCGTAATTCAGAAAAATTCATAAAATTTCAGGAAGAAAAATCAGAAAAAGTCATGAAAATTTAGGAAAACTCATAAGGATTTACGAAAAATTAGAAAAAATTCTAGGAAAAGTTCACAAAAATTCTCAAAATTTGTACACCTAAATTCAGAGTTGTTTCCCCCGCCCCCTCCGCTACACGCGCGGCGGCGGGCCTCGCTCGGCCAGGCGGCCGGCCGGCGCCGACCCCATAGGGCGCGCGCGGTCCGGCGACATGGCCCGGCCCGGAGCCTGGGAGGTACCAGGTACCCAAATGTGTGTGTGTGTGTGTCTGTGAGGAGGTGAGGTACCTCATTCCATTCAATATCGGACTTTGTCAACGCCACGGGTGCATACCGCCCCAGTGACTCACTCCGATATGACTCAGCCGGGGAGCATGTGAGCAGAGGAAGCTGGTTGCTCGCGCATGCCGCAGTGCGTGATCCAAGCGCCATTCTCTAGCGCCTCTCATTCTAATAGCTGTTTTATGGGGTGGAATAATCTCTTATCGGATGCGAGATGTTTTAATGAAAACGGTATCGACATAGACTTGGTTACGTCATTAGTATACCGTGGGGAAAAAAAAAACAATTAAAAAATGGTAAAAATAATATATATTAGTAGCCCCGAGCCTTCCCTTGGCAAAAGTCTCTTAGTGGTTGTGAATGAATGAAGCTGTTGCGTTTCGAGCTCTAAAACTGTGTCGCTCCAGCATACCCTGTATGAACGTCGACCACCGCTCGCCCACGGAACACCCCTCGCCCTCGGTACGCCCTTCGCGCACGCCGCCTCGCCCTGCCCCGCCACGCCTTTGGCACGCCCGAGCGCGTCACCTGTCCGTGCGTGGAATTATGTCTTCCGCTGTTTGGAAATGCTGTGGGCAATGCTGGGGCGGGGCGGGGCGGGGCGGGGCGGGCCACATGGCGCTGCGCTGTCCCTTGCCTGTCCCACGCCTGTCCCCGTCCTGCTGCCCCTGTCCTGTCCCCGCACTCCTACCTGACCCGGCCACGCCAGGCCAGGCCCGTCCCCCGCGCCGATGCTATCCGCCCCCCACTCGGCATGGGCCGCACGGCCGATAAAAAGAAATAAAACACTGCGCTGCCCGCGCCCCGCCCCGGCCCGCCCCGGCCCGGCCCGCCCCGCCCCGCCCCGCCCCGACCCGCCCCGTCTGGGGTCGAACTGTCAACACATCGCGTCCCGGCCCGGGCCGGCGCGGCGCACCCCTACCCCTACCTCTTCTCGCCCGCGCGTAATCGGAAGGGTTCATCTCGCTCGACGCACCCGGCCGTAACCTACCACAAATTTTAGAGAGCGGGAAAGAAACATAAAGAGTTCTCCAGTACCTCTTTTCCAAAAGTACGTGTTCGCGATGCTCGGGGAGGAAAGCTGCTGCGCTCTCCACAGACCAGCCGAGTGAGGAGGAGAGTGTCTTTCGTGGAGAGTCAGCGCTCTGCTGGAGTGTCTCCGCACCGGAGTTTGTCCCTTCCCCCCCCCTCCCCGCCAGCCGGTCCGTCTGGAAGCTCTGGAACAAATGGTTGGCTCTCTCTCTCTCGATTGATATCGGTCGTGCTGGCTGCGTTCCGAGAGACACAGGACGACGGTCCCGGGGGATTTCAAATGCCGTGCCAGTGGACATGGCAGTGGTTCATATTCCTCTAACGAGCCGTGCCTCTCCCCGGGCCCCGGGTCCAGGTGTGATTCCGGAAGAGATAGCCCCGGATCAGATACAGCCTCCCCGCGCTCTCGTCATTTCTCCTCTGAGCTGGACGTTTTGCCTGAGAATGAAAATAAAAGTTTAGAAAAAAAGAAGTCTAGATTTTCCCCACCGACGGATCGGCTGTGGAATTCCCTGCTTGTGCTGGCATGCAGCTGCACAGAGCTGTAGGTACGCGAGCAGGCGTCATGCCCCCCCTCCCCCTCCCCTCCCACGCGCGCTAAGCTCGGCAGACAGTTGGTGGCAGACGGTAGCCGGGACCCTCCTGACCTGCATCCTTCATGCTGCTCGGCTCGGCTGCGCGTTAAGCCCCTCTGGCACCCGCTGCGTCACCCTTGGGTCACCCTCCCCCCTCCCCTTCCTTTTCTACAGAACTCCATGCGTGCTGCCTGCACACGCAGCACGGGAATGATTTGCCCGGGTGGGGGGGGGGAGGGGGGGGCTAGAGCATGTTCTCATCTGCCGTATGGTTTAGTTTTTCCTCCCCATAAAACATAGACTTCCCTCTATGTTGTATCGCAGTCTGCCATGCTCGCTCCCCGTCCGCACTCGCGCCTGCGAGGGAAAAACAACTCTGAAATTTTTGTATACACCTCGTAATTCAGAAAAAAATCAGAAAAATGAAAGACAATTAGGAAAAATTCACAGAAATCCAGGAAACACTAGGCAATAATTGCCAAAAATAAAATGAAAATGGGAAAAATTCTGAGTTGTGTTCGTCTCTCTCTCTCTCACTCTCTCGCTCTCTCTCTCTCTATCTATGCCAGCGTACTTTCTTTCTCCGCTTCGCGGTGAGGTGGAGGAGAAGGAGGGCGTCGTCGTGAGTAATTTATGAACGCCCCCTCACGAGCTACTGTCGCTGGCCGGGTCGGGACGGGCCTGTTGCTGCTGCTGGCGCCAGGGCCCCCCCGCAGGTTTCAGGCCGAGGGTTCCGATCCGGGTATTCAGCCCCCCCCCCCCCCCCCCCCCCCCCTCCAGGCCCCAGGGCCCGTGCACGGGCCTGGAGGGGCCCATAGAGGTCCACAGGGGGGCCCATAATTGGTTGGTCAGAGGGGCGCGGAGGAGCAGGGACGGAGGGAACTTGCGTGAGTATTGAGGGGAGGGAGGAGGGGGGGAGGGAATTGTGTGTTTGTTTTTCTTTACTCCCCTATGGCGTTTACAACCCATAAAAAACGTTGCAAGTTTGAAACGAGACAGGAGGGACCTCGGCTCGGACACGGTAGGGTCCTGCATGGCGGGGCGCGGGCCGGTCGGGGAGGAGGAGGAGGAGGGGGAGGAGCAGTATAGGAGTGTGATCGACCTGTGTCCTTGGGAGCTGCGCGGGTGCGGGGGGGACGAGGGAGAAACAGCTCTGAATTTTGCTGTTCAAATTTTGTGAGTTTTTGTAAATTTTCTTGAATTTTCTTGAATTTTTGTGAATTTTTGCTCTAATTCGACCTGAAATTTTGCTTTAGTTTCACTGACATTTTTTTGTGAACTTTTCTGAATTCCCCTAAATTTCTCTGAATTTTTCTAAATTTTTCTGAATTTCCGGAACATCTCTGAATTACGCCAAAAAAATTAAGAGGTTTTTTTTTTTTCTTGGCGGAGTACCTCGACAGACCACAGCCTAGCACTGTGAGAAATCCTTGTACCGGTACGGGAAAATTTTCCATGAGAGGTCTTGTACGATTGCGATTCAAATTGTAAACTTTTTATAACTATGCTTATCAACTCAGAATCGATTGGTGAGCCAACGAAGTCGTAACGTGTAAAGTCGTACATGTACGAGATATGTTGTACATAGTGAATTACACAATATATTGTACATCTACGGAAATATTTTTCACAGTGTAGTAGACAGCACCTGACAGAAACATGGAGTGGCGCACGCGCCCGACAGGTAGGCAATGCTGTGTCACAGATGTGGGGACGTTGCCCAACTGGCAGGCGCGTCCCACTCCGCTCCCGTCGTGCATTAGGATGTTTTCAACTTTCCCCCCACTTTTTCAGTACGTTTAAAATGTGTTGACTCTTATCACACCTGAAAAGTGAGCAGCTTTGGCGTGTTTAGTCGCTGTCCTCCAGGGCGGCACCACCAGCAGGCCTCGGCCCGCCGATTACTCCTTTGGTGGGAAATCTGCTTATGCGTTCCGTCTGCATTTTCGTAATCTTTGGCTGGCAATCTGACAAGGGCGGGAGGGAAATAAAAACGGCTAAGTCCCACCACCTCGCTCATCTCTCTCTGGCCGAGCAGCCCTCAGATATTTCACGAGTGTTACGATTTGCTTTCCAATGTCGCCGTTATCGCGGACCATCTTGCATTTACGCCCCAGGGTTACATTGCGAAAAAAAAAAGAAAAGAAAAGAAAACGAGACTTTTACCCAGTGTGTTATTCAAATTGAAATGATCGCGGACCGACGGCCACGGTGTGGCTCTCCGGAGTCGCACACCGGAAAGATTTATTTTTATCGCCGAATTCCGACCCAAAAGTGCCTCAGTATTTCCCGCATCAACGAGCCTCTCTAATAAAAGTCACATTTATGCCGAGTTTATGTTGCGGTGCGCTTCGAGTACTATTTCACCTCCTCCACCCTCCCTTCGTCCCCACAGAGCCCTGTTAAGATTAAGTTTGATAGTACGCGGGTCGTTAATAAGGAAGCTAGAGCCGGCAGGTGGTCGGCTGAGCGCGGTTGCACGCCGCCCTGGTCCTGGTCCTATAGCGAAGCCACACCCGACTTGTTCTATCAATATTCCTGTACTTTGTACTCTTCGAACTCAACAGTTAAAGTTGTATCTCATAAAGCACAGTTTATTTACGATTTTTGAAACAGCTGACATAAATTAATATTTGTTTTGGGTATTTCAGTACCTCCTAATGCAACATGCTTTTTTTTTTTTCATAGCATGAATGGCTTTGGATCTCGGACAGTAAACTCAAACTTTTTTTTTTTTATAAATATAATTTTTTGAGTTGGGGTTGGCAACCCAACAAGAACAGGGTTGTTACAGGTCATGGAAAACCTGGAAGTCATGGAAAAGTCAGGGAAAAAAATTCGAGTCATGGAAGTCATGAAAAAGTCAGGGAAATCAAGCGCCGAGTCATGGAAGTTTGTTAAATTGCAGTGCCGCCGATGTCCTCTGCCTGCCGCGCCGTAACAAAGGTTTTGCTCGAGGGGATGCTGTCTTCGAAAACCATTGAACAAGGCCAAAAAAATCACGAAAACAAAAATTTAAAAAAAAAATCAAAATGACAATTTTAAAAAAATCAAAAAATAAAAAATCACAGGTTTTCTCAGAAATCATAAAAGAATCAATGCAAAATCAATTTTAAAAATCCCTCAAAATCAGAAAAAGTCAAAAAATCTATGAAAATCAAAAATCATAAACCAAAATGAAAATCAACACAATCAACAAAATAAAAAATCAAGGTGTATTCAAAAAATAAACAAATATCAGATAAGAATCAAAGTAAAAGATCGAAAAAAATCAAAAAAATTAAGAACAATCGGGGCCTGTCCTCCTGGCTGGAGGCTGGGGGATAGGGCAAATACGACGCGAACCAGTCGCACTGGATAGTCATCGAGACGTCGTGGCTCAGTTGGTAGAGCGCGCAACACTGAACCGAGTGGTCCGAAGTTCGACTCCCACTCGGGAAAGTGTTTTTCGCGCTTGGCATTTCCTTTGGCAGCTACTCCAGGGCAGGTCAAGTAGAAATTAAACACGTCTCACCTCCGTTGGCTCGGTGGCTCTGGGCGTTGGGTCGCTTCCCGTTCTGGCTATGTGTCGGCACTCGGGGTTGTGGGTTCGAATCCCGCGTACCCCTCTGAGGTAAGGCCTCTGAAACTGGGATCAGGAAGTCTAACGCCCTTGACACCGCTCGTACCTCTAGGGGTAGGCCAATGGTGGTACGGGGATCAAATCTGTCGAATTGCGCGATAGGATCGCAGTCAGCAAAGCGCCGGTTCCCATGGAACACCGAAGCAGTTGGCTGCCACAGGGGGTTAAAGCCCTGTGCCTGGCGGGAACCGCAACCTCCTTCGGGAGGTTTACTGCCGCAAAAATTTTCTATGTTTTCACGCCACCCTTCTAATTGCATAGCAAAATTTGTTTCGGAAAAGTTTTAAAAAATAATTGAAATAATTGTGATTATTTTGCATTATTGCAAGTTAATTTCCAATAATTTGGAATAAATAGAAATCATTCACAATAATTTACTAAAAATCCTATTTAATCATGTAATTGAGAGAATAATTTGGATCAGATGTGCGTGTATTTTCTGAGGTCATCCCGAACAATCAAGAAAAATATCAAAAGATCAATGAAAGATCAAAAATCAAAAGAAAAATCAAAAAGTCATTTTGAAATAAAAAAAAAATCAATCCAAAATAAAACAAAATCAATCCAAAATCAAAAAATCAATCCAAAATCAAAAAAATCATTTGATTTTTTTGAAATTTAAATCATTGAACTACTGCTACTTGAGACAGCACCCTCTTCGGTTTTGCTCTTTTATTTTATGTCGAATGAGTGCCTCAAAGGGCTTTAAAATGGATAAATAATTGTGCAAGTGGAAGTATTGCTTTGCATCGTTTTCTTTTTAAAAACCTAGTCCTATATATGTCTGGGGAAAAGTCATGGAAAACCTCGAATTCAGTCATGGAAAAGTCATGGAAAAGTCAGGGAAATAAAAATTCCCGACTCTGTAACAACCCTGAAGAAACAATTGTCGCTGTTTTCGCCCCCACTTGTCAGCTGAGCGGTCAGGGGGGCCACTGGGGGGGCCAGACAGGAGGCAGGCTCTGGCTGAACTGATGCTATGCTCCCCCCGAGGCCGTCCGCGTGCGGCCCGCCCGCAGACAGAGAGCGAGAGAGAGAGCTAGGATCCCCCTGCCTTGTTCGTAATGCGAGAGCAAATAGCCCGAGGGGTATAACTGAGAAGGCAAGGAGAGGTGGGCTCCCCCACGCCAATAGGCCCCCGGGCGCTCAGGCGCCCTCCCTCCCTCTCTCTCTCTCTCTCTCTCTCTCTCTCTCTCTCTCTCTCTCTCTCTCTCTCTCTCTCTCTCTCTCCCTCCCCTGCACCTTATGGCGCCTGGTCACTGCACTGCAGCAGCAGGTCCGCGATGAGGAGCCCAGCTCAGCACCTTTGCGCGGCGCATGCTGTTTACACACCGGAAGGGCATTAGCATGTATATAGGGAGCGGCGCGCGCCCTGACCTGACGTACGTGACGTGACGGCCTTGATTGACAGCTGGGTGCGCGCATGCGCCCTGCGCTCACGTGCAGCTGCGAGCGTGAGAGAGAGAGAGAGAGAGAGAGAGAGAGAGAGAGAGAGAGAGAGAGGCGATTGCGCGCTTTCGTTTCCCCTCCCCTGACCTCCCCACCCCATCCCGCTGCTTCCACTTAATTCAAGTAGCTGTTAATTGAACCCTCGCGGAGGTGTATTACCGCGCGCATAACGTAATTTCCTGACGAACCATGGTGACGACGAGTTTTGCCTAAATAAATTATTTCGTGTCGTGCCGTGTTTTCTTTGGTCCCGAGGAGTGGGCAGGGGGCAGGGTATAGAGTGTGGGTTGTACCTAACTGTGAAATGCTCCGGGTTGGAAATAAATGACTTATACGCTGTCCTGTACGTACGCTCTGGGCTCCGGTCACCCAAATCTACCGCCCTTCATGTCCTTCTTCTTCTTCTACTTCTCTCTCTCTCTCTCTCTCTCTCTCTTTCTCTCTCTCTCTCTCTCTCTCTCTCTCTCTCTCTCTCTCTCTCTCTCTCTCTCTCTCTCTCTCTCTCTCTCTCTCATTTGATCTCCTCATGACCTTTCCAATCCCACTCCTTTCTGGCTCCGCTGACCCGCTCCCCCTCCCCCTCTTTCTCTTTGTTTCTTTTCCGCTCTCTATGAATCGTTTCCTAGCGGGGTACATCAACCCGTATAGTCACCTCACCAGGATGAATGAACGAGATATGTGAATTAATGAATGGATCGGAAAGACGGTCTGTCTGTGTGCGCGTGTGTGTCAGCCAGCCGTGTACACACACAAACGTGCGCCCGCGCGCGCGCCGGTTATTCCAACAACCGTATACCCTCCAAAAATAATAATGGATGTCGCTTTGCCGGTGTGCGCAGTGAGGCGCGTCCAGGTATGTGCGTGTGGGCGGGGCGGGGCGGGGCGGGGCGGGGCGGGGCGGGGCGGGGCGGGGCGGGGCGGGGCGGGGCGCAGGGTGGCGACAGGGAGGGCCCCCGGGCCCCACCATAGGGGCTCCACGCGCCGTTAGCAGCGACACGGCCGGAAGTGGGGGAGGGGCCCAACTACTGCTGTGGTGGTGGTCTGCAAACCTCAATTTTTATTTTCGCCCTTAACGGTAGATTTCATCCTCAGACCTGTGCTGATTTTTTTTCTTAGTAAATACCTACGATTTTTACGCAGCAGGAGTACTGGCAAAGTCGCCAGGTATTCTGTGTAGTTTTGCATATGGTGTATACTGACAAAATAAAAAATAGTAACGTGAAAAGGAATTAATTAGTGCGTCCAACTGATGAAAAAAAGTAGCTTATAAAGGTTTTTGAACAGTACTGACAAAGGGATCCGAAAAATCAGTAAGGGACTGAGAGTGTTTGAAAGGGAAGAAAAACGATGGCAAAGGCGCGGAATTCACGTTTTTCGTGTAACCAGAAAAATCTTAAAACCACAGACGGCCCTGTTTGGTTAAGCTCGTCGCGTTCTTAGTAAGCCGTTCCTCCTTAATCCAACGAGCCGGGCTGCATGTAGAGCATCGCTTAAGGAAAATACACACATGCACTCTCTCACCGGCTCACACACGCGGGCGCAGCCGGTGAAGCGCGCGCGCGTTGACGTCCCGACCGCCCAGATAATGAGAAAGGGTAATTGCTGCCTTGAAGCGGGAAGCTTCAACGCATGAGTGTGTGAGAGCAAGAGAAAGAGAGAGACGCGACCCCGCGGTCGCGTGGAGAGAGCAGGAGAGAGCAGGAGAGAGAGAGAGAGAGAGAGAGAGAGAGAGAGAGAGAGAGAGAGAGAAAGGGGGGGGGGGGTAGGAGGGGAGTGAAAGAGACCGTCACCCGTCACATAGTCACGCGACGGCGGAGGACTGAACTGCATAAAATTTCTCTCACAAAAAGAGACTTGATGATCTGCTGGAAGGCGTGGGCGCAAGTGGATATTCGGGCGCCTCCGCTGTCGGTTTGGGCCCCTCCTTTCGCTTTGGGTATGCAGCGATGAGTGTGGGGCGGGGCGGGGCGGGCGGAGCCCGGCCGCTGCTCAGGTGATGGATGTCCGGCTCACCCGGGCCGGACGGATCGCCACGGGAGGTCCTTGGTGGCGTCCTGGGGGTCCTCTCCGCGGTTGTCCTCGGTGACCCCGCGCAGGGCCCCGCAGGGTCCGCTGACGCGGTCCCCATGGGCCTGCTGCTGCCACCGCTCTGCCGCCTCAGGTCTCTCGACAGTGCTTGCTGCACGCTCCCAGTTCACACCAACTTATTGATTTGTACTTTTTAATTGTTTAAAGTTTAAGAATCAAATGTTTTGCACATATTTGTGCGCGCATTTGAACACTTTAGTGCATAATTTTGTACCAAAAAAATGCTATTTATTTGTGCACAAATTCGTGCGAAACGAAACGCAGGTTTAGCCATGGAATTAACTTTGCACAAACGTTTGCACAAAAATGTATTTAGCCTGAGAGCCCTTCCTCATCATGCGCAATAATATACTTGAGTTGTAAGCAAAATACGTGATAATCTCAACTGCTTTTGCTTACATTAAGGTATTTTGGCCCAATTCAGCTCCAATTTGTTCTCAAATAGTCCCTCTCTATGCGTTTGTATGATACGCGCATTTTTCTTTGTTCAAGGGGAAAATGGGCTTGGGTCGAGCCCCAATTTGCACATGAGATATTAAAATACACGCTTGCTAAGGGCGATATTTAACATAGTTATTTTCTTTTTCTTTTTCTTTTTCTTTTTTTTTATAAATACATAACGTTGACGGTTCATCCGAAAGAGGTAGCGCTTTAGGCCCTCACGCTGGTCGGGTCGGGCCGGACCCTGGCCGCTGGCCGCCCGTCCCGTCCGACTGAATGATCATTACAATATAATGGGGATATGTCTCGTTTCGCGGAAATCAGCCGCTTAGCAGCACTGTGGTGTGCTCAGTGGTCAGGGCGGCACAGCTCAGCTGCTCAGCGCTTGCTGACTGACTTGCTGACTGACTGACTGACTGACTGACCGGGATCTTGTATGCAAAAGCGCTGCGGCGGGGCTGGGCGCGCGGGTCCGCGGCAGGTGCGTAGGGACGGCCGGCCCAGGCCGGACGGGATCGGGACAGTGGCGATGCGTGGATCGTCGAGCGGGACGAGTAGAGCGATCATTTCGAGCGGATTACATTTTTCTTTCACAATTTCTCAAAAAAAAGCCCTACTAGTTTGAACTTGTTTTGAACGAGAAGTGTGCTTTTTTTCCCCTCCCCGAAGAGCAATGAATCTATGGTGTGGGCTTTTCTTCTGTTTTTGTACGACGTGCTGAGAACTGTTTTTCATGAAGCCTGCCATCCGGAAGGGTTCAATTTTCTCGGTAATTTTTCAATCGGTGATTTATGCGAGAGAATAATGCTTCAGAGGCTTCAGCCCCCACGGACAAAGTGCGGTTTTTACGCGCACTAACACATGAAAACATGCTTTGCTTGTCTTGACACTGCAATGAATATATTTTTTGAAATCATATTGTTAATTTTAAGGTATTTAAAAATATCTAATGACAATAAGGAAATCGGAGTTTTCTCGCGGTTTTTTTCTCTAGTTACACCCATGTTTTTCACGCATCCATACGGTGAGAGGGAAGGGGTCGCGAGAGAGGAGTAGAGTGGGGGGGGGGGGGAGTGGGGCAGGGCTTACGGTATCGGCCCGCTCTCATCGCCTAATTGTAGACTACCGGCCTATAAGTAATGGGAATAAATTGTGAGTCTGGCCGCGCGCCTCGCCGCTGCCTGCCTGACGTCGCCCTGGGTGGTTCATTCATGGCTCCGCCAAACCTCTCTCACACACACACATACACTCACTCTCTCACAGGCTGGTTTTACCCGTAGTAAGTACGCGGGACACTCGTAAGTTCTTCGCTGGCGGCGCCATGCGCCACCCAACCCACCCAGCACGACGCTCATCCGAGGGGGAAACAACTCTGAATTTTGGTGCACAAATTAGGTAATTTGAATTTTTGCTTGAATTTTACCTTAATATTTTGAGAAATGTGAATTTTCCTGAATTTCCCCGTATTTTCCTGAACTATTCTGAATTTTCCTGTATTTATTTTATTTTGAGTTGTTCAAAAATTTCTGAGGTTTTTCCCCCTCGCGCCCAGCGGTGGGCGGACAGTGCGGGCGCCAGCACTGGACATGTTCCGGACAATAACCGACACCGTGTCGCCGTCGTGTCCCGGGCGGTCCGGGCCGGGGCCGCGGGGGGGAGGGTCCTCGGCCCCCGGCCCGTCCCCTCTGCTCCCGCTCCTGTTGGAGGACGAGTATCGGGTTGCACAGGTGACCCGGACCACCTCCGAGCGGTCGGGCCCCGGGCCGGCCCGGGGAGGTGAGGGGGCTGATGGAGGTGCATTGTCCGAGTATGCACTTCATACGAGGGGGAAAGAACTCTGAATTTTGGTGTACACACTTCGTGAAATTTTTACGTGAATTTTACCTGAAATTTTGTGAATTTTTCTGAAATTTCCTTTACTTTTCTGAATTTTTCTGATTTTTCCTGAAGTTTTCTTTTTTTTCTCTCTTATTTTTTTTAATTTCTCTGAATTACGAGGTGTACACAAATTTCAGAGTTGTTTCTCGACCGTACGGGTGTGCTGGTGCTAGTGTGTGTGTGTGTGTGTGTGTGTGTGTGTGTGTGTGTGTGTGTTTGTTTGTTTGTGCGACGTCATGAACGAGCAAGTTTCCCACATATATCTATACTTCCGAGTCGCTGGTCGCGACGACGTACGTAACTCGGCGGAACATGTCACGACGCGGTCAGCTCGACAGGTCGTCGTCAGCTGATCGGACGTGTGTGCGCGGGTCTGCGCGCCCGCCCCGCCCCGCCCCGCCCCGCCCCGCCCCGCCCCGCGCTCGCCTCGCCTCGCACTCTCGTTAGCCTCCGCCCGCCCCGCCCCGCCCCGCCCCGCCCGCTACCAGTCAGCTAGCTGTAGACAATTGGGAGCCTAATCGATTCCCAGCCAATGCGTTGATGGGTGCACGGGAGCGTGGCCGGACACACACACACCCCACCCCGCCCCGCCCCGCCCCGCCCCGCCCCGCCCCGCCTCGCGGCCCACACAGGCAGAGAGGGAGGTGCATCATGGTAATCATAGTTATTAGGGAGTCGCCATTGACAGCTGCGCCGGACCGGGCCGGGCTGGGCCCGATAGGGGCCTACGTGTGCGTCGTGCCGTCTCTCTCGCTCTCACGGGCGGCAGCGCCCCGGACGCCCCCCGGGCGCCACAAGTGCGACGAGGACGGCGATGTACGGTCGGGGCCGCCGGGGCTGTCGATACCACCAACGACTCGGTGCGTTCGCGCCCTGCCCCAGTCACGCCCCTGGAACGCCCCGCCACGCCCCGCCACGCCCTCCGCCGCGGGCAGCCGTTCATCTCAGCGCGTGCCAGAGAGAACGCCCGCCCCGCCCGCCCCCTCCCCATTCCCTTCTCCCCGTGGCTCCTTCCCGCCCAGCTGGTTAGGCCCCTCTGTTTGTTCTGGTGGCGTTTCTTGTAGAAAAGGCCAGAGTATAATATTTTGCAAGATTTCATTTTTTAAAAAAATATTAAAAGCAAGTTGATATTTGGTTTAGTCTGCTTCCAAAAAAAATGTCCGTACAGATGTTTGTTCTCAATTTGAAGCTATTCCTCTATTCCTTTGTGTTTGACGGTTTGCCAGTGAGACAGCGCGGATGCGGGAATTACTATGATCAAAGCGTTTATCCTCTTTATTCATTCATATAAGTTCCCCGTAGGTTAATTTCCGGTGATTGAAATAAAACGCTGTATAAACAATGTAGCGGTGCATGGCAATTACCTGTCGACGCCCCCCCTCCCCCCTTTCCCTCCTGCTCCCTCTCGCCATGCAAACACCCCCCGCCCACTGACCTCTCTCTCTTTTTCTTCCTTTGACTGACGGGGTTACTCTTTTCTCTTGTTTCAGGTAAGGCAGCAGAATTTTCGCTCAAGGGTCGTATTCGCTCGCAGCAAGAACAGGTGAGACGGGAAAACAGGCTACTTGCAGGACACTGTGAGTTCGTTTTATACTACCGCAGTCATTTTTATTTTGGCGAACTGTTATTCATAACTTCCCTGTATTTCTCTGTTCGGTTAAATTTAGGGTAAAAATTTTAATTAACAGCGTTTTGGCCATGCGAACACTGTCAATACCAGAGCAGTGAACCTCCCCCATTTTTAGTGTGGAATCATATCCTCAATATTACTTAATTTGAATGATGTTGTAGATTCTTTCTTATTTAGAGCGAGGTTCTTATTGTACTACTTTCACTTAGATAAGGCAAGATAAAAAAAAAAAACTCACTTTTTTCCAATGAGACATCTGGCTCTTGCATTTGCAGCGAAGTGTAAAAGTCATGAAAGTTTACTGTGCCGCTCATTCAAGAGACAGCCCTGCTCTCTCTCTCTCTCTCTCTCTCTCTCTCTCTCTCTCTCTCTCTCTCTCTCTCTCTCTCTCTCTCTCTCTCTCTCTCTCTCTCTCTCTCTCTCTCTCTCTCTCTCTCTCTCTCTCTCCCTCTCTCATTTCGCGAACTGGAGGGAACGCGCCTGCTTTATTTCGGTATCAGTGCGGGTCTGGTAACGAGTCCTGATGTGGCTCCGCGCTAATGCTGCCGGGCCAGACCAGACCAGACCGGGCGGGCCCGGGGCCCGGTATGTAAGTGAGGTGAAGTAATAAAGCGCGGACTGTCCGTGGGCCGCTGGCCGCCGCTGGCCGCCGTCCGGCCCGGCCGCCCTGCTGCAGCCCGGGGCCACACACAAAGGCGGGCCTCGGGTTCACGTTTCACGGCGCCAGAGTGTATGCACCACGAGGGGCCGTTTAAAATACCCGCAGCCCTGACGTATAAACGAACGCACCGAGAGACGATAGTACTATGTGTGTATAAGGTATCGGGTGTCGTATTCTCTTCACCTCCCGCCTGAGCGAGCGAGCGCCTGACCGTGCCCGCACCTCCGGGACTATTGTCGTATAAGGCGTTATGATGGGATACTATTAATTTTAGCGACGTTGAACTTCTCTTTAATGTCGCTTTCAGTAGGGGAAAAATTACTTGCTCGTTTGGTAATTATTTGTACCGAAAAGAACACAAAAAAACAACATTGGTCAGTATTTCATGCTTGCATTTTTTTAAAATGACCCACCATTCGAGAAAAAGAATTGTCCCCTTTTTTTAAGGTGTTGGAAAATGGCAATTTTTATCTTTTATAAAGGTGAGTATGCGATGAAGACAAAACACACTTTGGCCCGGGCACGACCTACCTGCACGGCCAACAAAACCAGTTTCTCGTCCGTCTCGCCTCCTGTGCTTGTTGGTTTTTCGGCCGTTTCCTTGAGGACGCTCGCCACGCCACTTTGCCCGCCACCTAACTTTATATGAGGAGGAGAGAGATGGTGAAAGAGAGAGACTGAGACGGATAAAGGGAGAGAGGAGTGCGGCGTATATCGTCCATGTTATAGGTTAGGTCAACAGGCAATCCTTCTTCCTCCGGCGGGCTGTCGACGTCTGTCCGCAGGAGCTTTGACTCTGCCCGGCTCGGCTCCGGCCAGCTGCAGGGCAGGCGGTATAGTTAAAAATGATTTCAGGTGTAACGGGATTGATTCAAGTAGCTAGAGATACCTTAAGCGATGCGATGAAATTTAAAAAAAAAAAAAAAAAAAAAAAAAAAAAAAAACATTGTCTTAATTTAATCAAACAACTTGATTCGAGAAAAAATACAAATTGATGCTGAAATTTCAGTAAATAGTATCACTGCCCTTTTCTTCAGAATCAAGTTATATTACAGTATCTCTGTATGAAAGATTATTTTCCGACCTTGACTGGACTCGAACCTGCAATCTTCGCATCCGAAGTCCGATGCCTGATCCAATAGGCCACACGGTCCGCTTGATATTCCACTTCTGGCAGCCGAGCTCCATCGGCACAATTTCGTTGCGCAATGTGCGAAAAATGAATCCCCGACCGTGACAGGACTCGAACCTGCAATCTTCGGATTCGAAGTCCGACGCCTTATCCATTAGGCCACACGGTCCGCCTGGCTCTTACCCCGGCAGCCGAGTTCTGTCGGCACAATTTCTTTGCGCATTGTGCGGAAAATAAATTTCCGACCGTGACAGGACTCGAACCTTCAATCTTCGGATCCGAAGTCCGACGCCTTATCCATTAGGCCACACGGTCTGCCTGGAGGCCACCTTCGACAGCCGAGTTATGTCGGCACAATTTCGTTCCGCAATGTGCGAAAAATGAATTTCCGACCGTGACAGGACTCGAACCTGCAATCTTCGAATCCGAAGTCCGACGCCTTATCCATTAGGCCACACGGTCCTCCTAGAGGCCACCTCCGGCAGCTGAGTAATGTCGGCACAATTTCGTTCCGCAATGTGCGAAAAAGGAATTTCCGACCGCGACAGGACTCGAACCTGCAATCTTCGGATCCGAAGTCCGACGCCTTATCCATTAGGCCACACGGTCCGCCTGACTCTTACCCCGGCAGCCGAGTTCTGTCGGCACAATTTCGTTGCGCAATGTGCGAAAAATGAATTTCCGACCGTGACAGGATTCGAACCTGCAATCTTCGGATCCGAAGTCCGACGCCTTATCCATTAGGCCACACGGTCCTCCTGGAGGCCACCTCCGGCAGCCGAGTTATGTCGGCACAATTTCGTTGCGCAATGTGCGAAAAATGAATTTCCGACCGTGACAGGACTCGAACCTGCAATCTTCGGATCCGAAGTCCGACGCCTTATCCATTAGGCCACACGGTCCGCCTGACTCTTACCCCGGCAGCCGAGTTCTGTCGGCACAATTTCGTTGCGCAATGTGCGAAAAATGAATTTCCGACCGTGACAGGAATCGAACCTGCAATCTTCGGATTCGAAGTCCGACGCCTTATCCATTAGGCCACACGGTCCTCCTGGAGGTCACCTCCGGCAGCCGAGTTATGTCGGCACAATTTCGTTGCGCAATGTGCGAAAAATGAATTTTCGACCGTGACAGGACTCGAACCTGCAATCTTCGGATCCGAAGTCCGACGCCTTATCCATTAGGCCACACGGTCCTCCTGGAGGTCACCTCCGGCAGCCGAGTTCTGTCGGCACAATTTCGTTGCGCAATGTGCGAAAAATGAATTTCCGATCGTGACAGGACTCGAACCTGCAATCTTCAGATCCGAAGTCCGACGCCTTATCCATTAGGCCACACGGTCCGCCTGCCTCTTACCTCCGGCAGCCGAGTTCTGTCGACTGGAGCTTTGACTCTATCCGGCTCGGCTCCGGCTAGCTCATGGAGAAGGCCAGAGTACTGGATTAGATAGACATCTGTCGGTCGCACGACCCTCTACTTGATGGCGCAGAGAGCGTATCCTGCTGTCACATAAAAAGAAACGTATTGCAGAGGTTTAAGTCTTTAGGTTCATAGATGGACGATACATCGTTAAATGTAATTAATATTGTCCCT
The DNA here is from genome assembly GCA_029379305.1 of Frankliniella fusca. NCBI lineage: Eukaryota > Metazoa > Arthropoda > Insecta > Thysanoptera > Thripidae > Frankliniella > Frankliniella fusca. The sequence continues at coordinate 764,087 of JAHWGI010001300.1, read as the reverse complement.
GAGAAGCTTGAAATGAGAAGAAAAGTGATGTGCCGCACTCTACGACCGAAGCTAGAGAGAGAAAGCAAGTGTCTGAAACCAACTTGATGGTATACCTCCCAAGATTGGGCGATTTTTCTTGCCGAGTTGCAGGGATTATTGTCCTCTAGTGCCCTCGACGTACGAGTTGAAGTTCTTACACTTCGAAATCAATCCGCATGCGTTACAAGCAATAATAAAAGAATCGCTCTCTCGCTCCTCGGTCACCGAGTGCGGCCCGCTCGAGCGCGAGAGGCCTTTCCAGCAGCTATTCTCCATGGGCTAGGTGCGGGGCGGGCGGCGGGCGGTATAGTGGCAGTCTGGAAAACGATTTCAGGTGTGACGGGATTGATTCAAGTAGCTAGGGATACCTTAAGTGATGTGCTAAAATTGAAACATCACACATTTTCTTAAATAGTTCAAAATTGATTCCAGTAAAAATTCAAATAGGTACAAAATTATCATTGTGCCCTTCTCTTTAGAACCAAGGTTAATGACGGTGCTCAATGTGCGAAAAACTAATTCCCGACCGTGACAGGACTCGAACCTGCAATCTTCGGATCCGAAGTCCGACGCCTTATCCATTAGGCCACACGGTCCGCCTGGGATTGTGCGCAGCGCAGTGGGACCCCACCCACCCCGTGGCGTTACGCCGCGAGAGCGCTTTGCGCATGTCCTCCGGGCCGGAGGGTGGGGGAAGCCGGGCGGTGGCGCGGAGTAGCGGCACGGAGCCCTGCGCTATCTATACCGCGCGCTGCGAGTGCTGTGAGAGAGCTCTACCCCGTGCGCCTATCACATGGAATTCCCTTTATCGCCGTAAACTTTTATCCGACTCGACAGGCTTTGACAGCCGAGTGGTTTGGTTGCACGTCGTCTGAAAGCACATCTGTCGCCGAGAGAGAAATAACAGTTATTTTCCTTGAAATTTGATGAAATGTTTTATTATTATGATTTTTGTTTTAAATTACCCCGTGCCTCTCGGGATCATGATATGATATGACTCACGCACACCGGGGGCATATTACACACACAAGCGCGACAACCGTTGTGACAGCCGAGACCCGGGGGGGCCCGGCCAGGCCCCGCCCGCTGCTCCAGGTGATCCAGACGGCTATCACAACTGTCTCTCTCCCTGACGTCCTTGCCTTCCTTATTCCTCTCCTTCACCGTCATTTCTCTCTCTCTCTCTCTCTCTTTCTCTCTCTCTCTCGCTCCCTCTCCCTTGTCCGAAGAATGTGTCCTGTTTAGCTTGCCGTGGTCACTGCATGTGTGCAGTTCCCCCCCAACCCTCTCTTTTTCCTTTTCTCCTCTTCATCATTACACGTTCGTTCTCCTCTCTTCCTCTCTCTTTCTCTATCTTCCGCCAGGATTCTCTCCGCAACCCTTGATAATATAAGCGTTTAAAATATCATTCGCCGTCGCTTGGGTCATCGCGTGCTCGCATACGTACCTGTGAGTGGGTACCGCATGTAATCGACATAAATACTCGTTATTTAAATCAGTTCTGGGTACGTGCCCGTCGGTGTCGGCGGCCAGTGCGGTGCCCGTAGGACCGGGCAAGGCATGCGCACCGAGTGGTACCGTGGTACCCCATCGGGTGTTTATACTGAAACACGGCTAGGAGGGACCAAGGTGCTGCCGCAGTTGTGTGCTCACTACTTTGGGGAGGGGAGGGAGGGGGGAGGGGGGTCCGCGAAGGAAGGTGGTAGGGTCAGGACCCGAGCAGGACAGAATGTACCGGTCGTCTCTTTGAATGCGTAACAGTGTTGCGGGTTTGCTTACTCACCAGTGCTGCAGTGGCCAGTGGCCATGGCGCCTTACGGGCGAATGGGGTAGGCAAACCCGCAACACTGTTACGCATTCAAAGAAACATCCGGTACCTGCGAGGGAGTTTAGTTATTACCAACGACCTTACAAAATTATCTCATCTGCAATGATACGCTCATTTCCTCGCTAATTCACTTACGGATAACATTGGGCACAAATCATCTTCAAAAGGGATAAAATCATCCGTATTCTGGATAACTGGTTTCATATTTTAAACTGACCTTCATTTGAAAAGTATAGTCAAGAAACTTTTACCTTGACTTACAAATCAAACTAGTTTGTATTGCTGCTTATAAATTATCGATATTATCATATTATAGAGGATTTTATCCGTATTACGAATGATTTGTCATCCGTATTACGATTACCATTTGGGTAGCACATCGGTAAGGATGTGGTGGCAAGTTTCGTTGCAAACAATCAGCTTACGCCTATTTGCATTTCGTTCTGTTTAGTTATAGAGAAGCGCTTGGAGAAGCGCTTGAGCGCGTGTTCTTCATTAGAAGAAGAGGCCTTGTCGTTTTAGAAATTCATATTTTACAAGGCGTTCAGCATTTTTTCTTTTTTCTCCCGTCTTCACTCAAGCGAGCACTCGCCCCTCTCAGACGTGAAAATATGGTTTTGCTGTTTAGATGAATATTTAATGCGAAAATAGGGGGCGCCTCTCAGCTCGGCCACTTAGCGCCCGGCACTTGTTCGCCCCGAGCACCTGGTGTGCACTTCCCTCATTTTTTTTCGGTGTGGGAGGCTCGCACACACACACACACATACACAAGCACGCTGCACTTTGTTCCCAGTCGCCGCACGTCCTCAGCGGACGCGTCGAGTCGCAGGACACCGCGGTCACGTCGTTATGATGTCAACTTTTGCTCTTTTTTTGTCCAGTTTTATCTCCGTCTCTTTCCATTCTCAGTCCTTCTTCCGTGATCTTTCTCCGCCCGCCCCCCCCCCCCCCTCTCTCTCTCTCTCCGCGCCGCTGCTTACCATTCCCGCATGTGTCTGAAACGACCCGACACTCCTTGCGCGCCATCAATAAAAATGTGAACCACGTGTCTCTCTTGATAGAATAAAGTAAACTAAAGTTGACAGCAGTTCCGCCCGCAGCCTTGTCGCACGTAACGTTTTGAATACCTGTTGTTTACAAGTTGGTGAATGTATTTTTTTATATTGTGGGTGTGCATGTTAGTGCGTATACGCCCACAAGAGCAGCACGGTATACCCTGGTCCCGGGGAGCGAGGGGGGTTGCATTGCAGTAGGATGAAGCTTGGTCAGCGGGAGGTCGCTACATTGTGTGTGTGTGTGTGTGTGTGTGTGTGTGTGTGTGTGTGTGTGTGTGTGTGAGTGTGTGTTTTGCTGCGCGCTCAGTGGTGCCTATCTGGAAGTGTTATGGCTACTTGTATATCGACGGTAGCCCGTTGACAAGGCGACGCGTCCTGCGCGCCGCCGACCACCACGGCCTGCCTGCCTGCTGCTGCGCCGTGAAGCAGGAGGGGAATTCCCAACGGTCGACCAGAGTTGCTGCTTCTGAATAACGCAATGTGGGTACATATCGAGTGAGCACGATGAATGTTTTGCGGCAGAAGCCCTTGTGCGGATGCGGCCCGCGGGATCAGGATCTCTGCAGTATTTGAACGCGGCAGAGTAGTCAGGTCTGCACCTAGAAAACTATGAGTTTTTGGCTTCCGATGTTCTCGATTCAATCAAATTGCACTTGCTTCGAGAGCTATATGTTAGGTGCACTTGTTGCAAATACAAACAAATGTCGCATGAACACTGAGAAAAAAAATTGTTGTATGTGGATAGATAACATTAGGAGCTATGTGTAGCTAAAATTAAGCAATATCGCTAAACGCTATGCTCTTTAGAATGTTCTGTGGTACAGGCATTTGGTTGGCTGTCAGCTCTAAATGTTAGCTGTCCATTTATAGCAATTTTTTTTAAAAAAATTGTTGTTGGTGTTGTCGTTGTTGTGGTTTGTTGTGCTGCATATGGGAAATAAGTTTTTTCTGAGTGAACTACAGGTGGCCTGATTGAATCGAGGAGAACATCGAATTTCGAAAACCGTTTGGTTTTTGTGGGTTGTGGCGGGACTGTGCGTGTGCGGACGGTAGGCGGCGAGGGCGAGGAGTCTGACTCACCTGCTCGAGATGTTGTTGCCGCCCAGAGCCAGAGCCGAGGCACAGGCCACAGCCGCCGCCGTCGCTGCCGTCTGCCGTCGCCAGACAATTTGACGCTGCTCGCGGAATTTCTGAGAAATGATACGCGGCATGTCCTGCGAAGTCGTCCGTCAAGGGAGCCGCTCGGCTCGGCTCGGCTCGGGCCGTGCAGCCGGCTCGGGGTGCATGGAGGAAAAAAGGGGACGAGAGCAAGCAGGCAGCCAGGTCCAGGCACAGGACCCCTAAGGGTGTCCATTCACTCACACGCGTGCTCGTGTGCGTGTTTTCTTTTCTTTTTTCTTCATATCATATCTTTTTCTTCGGAAATTCGGGGAATCGGGGCGCGAACTCCACGTATATCCTGCTCGCAGCCCTCAGTCCAAAAACGGAACGTGAAAGAAAGGTGATGCGAATTTTAAGATAAGCATCGTGTTTCAATTTTTCGAAATGTTTTCTACCGAACCTATGTCTCTTGCACTTTTATGACGACGAAGCGCTTTGTGTGAGAATGCGGCACCATGGATGTTTGAAGGTATAAAGGTATCTTCTGCCCAAAATTCAGCCCCGAAGATGGTTTTTTTGACTTAAGGGAATTTCGATCCATCTCAAACGAACTGTATCTTAGGCCGAGAACATTAGGAAAATCTTCCACGCTTGAAGTAAATTTACATGAAGTAAATTTTGATTTCATTCTCAATTTAACTAGAAAAAAAAAGCATTTCCTAAGCGCTTGCGACACTTCTGTATAATATTCTTCCACTTGCTGCTCGCTGTCTGAGAGTGCAGCGAGGGGTCCTTCACTTAAAAAAATCAGTTCACATCCTTAAACAAAATCAGTAAAAAATCAGGGGGAAAAAAACAGAAAAAAAAAATTAAAAATGTCAAAAACATCAAGGAAAAAAGAAAAGAAAAATGAGAAAGAATTAAGAAAAATCACGAAAAACCAGAAAAATCGGTGTACGCTTGATCTTTTAGTGTGAAGAATACCCCTCGGAGTACAAGCTATCTAGCCTATAATCATCTCATGATATTTCTTTTCAGCTTGCTTTATTTAACTGAGAGCGTCTGCCAAAAAGTGACTGGCGCTGACTTATTGCCTGTTCGCGTCGTTATTAAAAGTGTGTCGGTCGCGAGATGGCTGGCGCTTGCTTGGCTCCGCGGCTCCGCCGTGGTCCTGGCCGGGGCCCGCGGGGGCCCGGGGCGCGGCAGCGGTGCCTTTGATCGCCCCGATGAGAACCTCTGACACATTACCCGGCCGTGGGTAACGAGGCGGCCCAGTCCGGCCCGGACAGACAGACAGACAGGCGGACCAAAACCTGCTCGCCTCCTCTATCGATTCGATATCGAAAAGTTCAAAGGCCTCCTCCTCCGCGCGCGCTGCGTTTCCGAGGTGCAGGTATTGCATTTACTTTCTCGAAAAGGTTTATATGGCGTCGTTTTAGACCGCAAATGAGTGGTTCCGCCCTGAGTGCTGCGATGAGCGCACCTCTGCGGCCTGCGATCCGAGCAGCACCAACAGCGCCGAGCAGAAGCATGAGAAATTGTCGGCACCTCAAAGAGCTGGCCTTTTGCTTTCTGCACACAAGCCAAAGGGATCCGACTGCCTTGTTCTGAATATTATTTATGTCCCCTTGCGGGATTCTTTGACCTGTGAGTGTATGTGTGCGTGAGAGAAAGGGAGAAATAGGATGAGAAAGGGAGAGAGAGAGAGAGGAGGAGGCCGGACCGGAACCCCTCCCGCGCACGATGTGTCTTGCCCAATCGTTTTGGTTTATTTTGGTATTTATTTAGTGAGGCACATGGCGCCGTAATTGGCCGCGAACATGTCTCTCCCTCTCTCCATGTTCAACTCTTTCTCTCACTCTCCCTCCTCTTTTTTCCTGTCTCTCTCTCGTTACTTTGTAGAGAGCGCGGCACACCCCGAGGCCTCTGGCGTGGCGCCGTGTGGTGTGCCTTCATTGATTAGACTTCTTCAACGCCCGGGATTGACCACATCCGGAGTCACATTATTTATTATTCGTAAACCCTGAATGTGCTTGAATGTGAGTGTGTGTGTGTGTGTGTGGTGCCCGGGGTAGTTCAAACATTTTTTGTGATGGGTATGCGTGGGTGGGGTGAGACCTGCTAGCGCCGGCGCCTTTGCGCGTGTATACGAGTGCTGGAGAGAGAGAGAGAATGCGGGCCAGTGATGGTCCCGTCCAGTAATACGGCACATTGCCGTGTGAGTTGCGTACTATATTGTACGTAAGTTGGCAGGCGGGCGAGGCGTTTCCAGACGCACTTCTTTTCAGAGTGTTTTTCCTCTCCGTCGCTGCTCCCTCTTTTGCCAGTATTTCGCATCACGATGCACCCCCAACCGATCTGCTGGCCTGCCTGGCAGGCCTGCTCACATATATCATACAGCGTCGCTGAAGGGAGATGAGAAAAAAGTGCCGATCGTATTACCTAATTGGTGATTCGTGGCCCTTAAACGTGTCGCGCGCTCCTCGCACAAGCAGCTGCGTCTTCGACCACCAACGATACACCCATTTCCATTTTCAAAGTGACGAGAGAGGAGATCAGACAAGTTCACCCTTTTCTTCTTAAAATACTAATATTTTATTTTAATCGTCAATTTTTGAATGCCTGCAGTCGGTTTGTGCCTTGCCAGGCCCCCTTGACCCCCTTGGCAGAGTCACGGAGCCTCATTGGTCTGGTTGGTGCAGCGTCCATCCCCACCTGGGAGTGGCGGAGGAGGGGGGGGGAGGGGGCGAGGCGGGCCTAAGTTATGGGTCCATTAGCGGCCCGACAATGGCGGCTCCAAGGGACGCGGCAAAAGGCTGCAACAATGCCCTTTGCAAACGCCTCGCCGGGCCAGGCCGGGCCGCCCTGGACACGGCGGCCCGGTGAGCACCGCCGCCGCTCAGCGGGGCGTACCGCCGCCACGCCCCGCCACGCCCCGTCTCGATGAGTAAGAAATTAAACGGCTACCTCGTCGTTTGGCGGATCGGGCGAGGCGCCACGCAGTGGGCGGAAGAAAAGCAAACAAGAGAAAAATTGCACATGACTGTACTGCCGAGTGCGGGATTCGAACCCGCGGCTTTTTGGAAGAGATCCCACCCGCGCTCTCTCTTGCGGCTCCGTCTCTGTCCCACTTCAATTTTCCGCGCCGCAGAGCGCCGCGCCGCCGCCACGCGCCGCCACGCCCCGCCGCCGGCCGCTGCAATCCCACTGATCCGCGGCGCCCCGCCCCGCCCGGCGCGTCGCGACGCCCTCCGCTCCGCTCGCGTGAAATTTGACTCGCAGAAGGGAAGGGAAGGGGAAGGACGGTGCTTCGGGCACAAGAGGGAGGAATTTTTATGAATTTTTTTCTTGGATTCTTATTGTATTTTTGGTAATTTTCCTTGAATTTTTTCGAATTTTCCTTAATGGTTTTGAGTTTGTCTGAATTTTTCTGAATTACGAGAAGTACAAAAGTTTCAGATTTGCTGTACTGCACGGTCCTTCTGGTCAGCTGCTCCACACTATATTGCCGAAGTGCATGGTGCATGGCGGTGGGGCGCGCCGGTTTGTCGCAGGCAAGGGAGAAACGGAAACATCTCTGATATTTGGGGCATATACTACTCTCCTCGTAATTCAGAAAAATTCAGGGAATAAGTTTCAGGAAAATTTCAGAAGTATTTAGAAAATTTTGGAAAAATTCATTTTTGAAACCGGGAAAATTCACAAAAATTTACTAAAACTCACATAATTTTAGAAAATACTCAATCAAAAATTCACAAAAATTGACAAAATTTTTACCTAAATTCGGAGTGGTTTCCCCTCCGACGCAGGGTGGCTCGGGGCGGGAGACGGGGCGTAACGGAACGGGGTGGGGGGGAAGCGGGATGGGTGGACTGGGCCGGTTGGATGCACCCCCTTAACGCAGATTAATGGTGCCACGTGCCGCGGGGGCGGCGGCGGGGGCGGGTGCGCAGAGCGCAGCCTCTCGCGGCGTCGCGACGAGCAGGAGAGCCGCTGGAGCGCGGCGCGTCGCGGCGCCCGATGTGATGCGCGCGACTGATCAGCTGAGATGATGGGCGTCGCGCATCAAGACTTTTATTTCGTCAGTCGAGGCTGAGGAAGTGGGTCGGGTCTTTAATGCGGTTCAGTGACATTGTCTGTACGGCTTTAGTTTCGTTAAACTGGTCGTGATAATGTGGGTTGCGAGACCCTTATTTAGCAAATACCTCTGTAGCTGCGGTCATGCTCGCTTCCTGTCTCGCCCTCTCTCTCTTTTTCTCCCGTAACTCTCTCTCTCACTCACACGCGCGCGCAGTACGACCGCGCAATAAGTCCCTCTTTGTACCGGGCGTCGTCGTGGCGAAACATCCCGGTCGCTTTGCGGAGCGGAGCGGTGCGGTGCGTGAAGCGCCACCGTCGTATGGACCCGACCCGCTGTTTGATGGAATCTAAAAGGCGCCGCCCCGCGCTGGCCGGTCAGGCCAGGCCGCCTGCAGCGCAGCCCGCCTGGAGCCCGGAGCCTACTAGACAGGCAGACAGACAGATTCCAGCGCGGTGCTGGAGCGGCTGAGCGGCTGGAGCCAGGCTGGAGCCAGGCTGGAGCCGGAGCCGGCGGTGCGGTGCCTTCAACGGCTCAATCTGACGATGAGGTGAAGCGACCACGCGGAAAACGACCAACCGCATACTAACCCCTCCCTCCCTCCCTCCCACCCGCCTCTCCTCTCCTCTCCTCCCCTCCGCCTCCCGCCCCCTCTCCTCGCCCCGTACGTATACACCGCTACCTTATGCCCACCAAGCGCGCCGCCGCACCCACGGCGAGTCTCGGTTGTGTTAAAGGTGTGACGGAGAACTCTTTAAACGCTATATAGTACGGACGAGGCTGTACACATGTTGCGAGCAGCCTCATAACTCCCCTTCTTTCTTTCGCGCTGTGTTCTGTCTCTATATCTCTCTCACACACAAATGCTCCATCTCTCTCCAAACTGGAGCAACCCGTGAGCAGCCTGAGCAGCAGCCCGCCCTGCTTGTGTCGAGCTCTTTGTTGGAGATCCAGAGGAGCAGAGAGAGAGAGAGAGAGAGAGAGAGAGAGAGAGAGAGAGAGAGAGAGAGAGAGAGAGAGAGAGAGAGAGAGAGAGAGAGAGAGAGAGAGAGCAGGCGCGGTGCGCTCGCGCTGCACAGCATCAGAAATACTATCCTCTCTCTGCGCGGGGCGGGGCAGCACAATGTGCCTTCCAGTCTGTGTGCACCTTGAGCCCTGTCTCCATTACGTGCTTCCCACCCCTTTCTCACGCACGTCGCGTCGCAGAACAGCCCGCCCAAAACCCTCCTTGCACTGTTGCTTTTGACAAGGGGTCGTCAATTACACAGACTGATAATACTCTTAAAGTGTTACTCGAATATTATAAATATTACCGGAAATATTAAATGCTTTGTTACACACCTTTCTTTCATTCCTCTGTCAACACATGTTTCTTTTTCTACAAAATTAAAAATATTATCAGTAATATTGAATTTCCCGCAGTAGGGGTGGAAATTAGTTGACGACCCCTTGGCTTTTGGTAAATATGACTTGATGACTTTCTTAAAGAAAAAAAAAAACAATAAAAAAAAACTGGTTGGCATTTACTGGCTACTGGATCAATATACGGGGCTTTTCTTACTGGGCTTCGTACTATACGTAAAAGTCAATCTAATCAACTGCCCCTAAAAATCTGTGTTAAGGAATCCGGAATCTGTAAGCTTTTGCGAAACAACAAACAGACGGCGCGCGCGGCATTGTCATCGTGGCTCGCGGCGCCTTCGCTATTGTTCATCAACGTCACTCACCGGACCAAATCCTGCCCGCCCCGCCCCTCCCCTCCCCTCCCCCTGCCCTCCCGCCCCGCGCTGAAGTCATGCTGAAGTCCTCCCCGGAGGGTCGCCCTGCCGCCCTGCCCTGGCCTGCGCCATGGCCGTGTCCCCTCGGGGGCCGCGCCGAGCCGAGCCGAGCGCGTGGACGCGTAGCGGCAGCGGCGGTGCGGCGGCCGCCTAGAGGCGCCCCGGCCTCGGCCCCTCCCGCCGGCCCCGGCCCCGGCCCCGGCCATGTGCGAGGCGCCCCCGCCCCGCCCCGCCCCGCCAACCCTAACTCCACTCCGCCAGGTCCCAGCGGTAATCAAATTTGGATTTGGGATTAATCTGAAGTAGTGCTCGGCTCTCGCGCCGGGGGGTGTGGGGTGGGTTGGGAGGGTGGCCAGCAGAGTGCGACGGTGTAGAGGAGGGGTGCAGAGAGTTACTCATCCCTCCCTGCTGCTGTGCCCGCACCACGCGGGGTCAACAGACCAATCCCGCCTAATTGGAGAGGCTTTGCGAAAACGGTGGGTGCCGCCGGGAGTCGAACCTGCGACCATGCGCGGCCGGCTGTACTTACTGCTGACCGCTGCTGCTGGGACGGGCTGTCCCCCGCTACGCCTCGACTTGTACGGGCCGGGCTGGGGGCTGGGGCTGGGCCTGGGCTCCGCGCTGCTGTCATCGGAGCTTAATTTATCCTCAAAAGGAACCTCGCAGCGGTATTTATTTATTTTTATTTTATTCGACTATGTGCGCTCGCGTGCGCGGAGGCTGTTAGTGTGCCGGAGGGTGGCGTCCGCAGCACCCCGCCCCGCGCCCAAAGCAGCACACTGGCGCCGGCCCGACCCGGCCTCTTCGGACGCCTCCCTTCCCCACCAGCAGCGGCAGCAGAACGGCTCCAGTGGCAAGTGGCCAAATGCCAATACCGAACAATTTAGGAGTTAAAAAGAAAAATGTAAACATGTTAGCTCATATTTTTCATATTTTAGTTTTTCAAACCAAACTATATTTTGTATAACCACGTATACAAAGTATGTCTTACATCTTTCTCAAAATAAAAGTGAGAAGACTCGGTCGCACTGTCGTTTTAAAAAAAAAGGTCACGACGCCGCTGGCTCTGGCGTCTCGTTTCCTCCCGTTTTCCGTGACACCGCGTCGTCCTGTTGTGTCTATTGATACGTAAGCTTGTACTACAGCGTGTTGCACTTAGGAGCCGCCCTGCTCCTCCCCCTCCACCACTCCGCCACGGCGCGCCACCCCTCCGAGATATTGCCCTCCTGGGTCAGCTCGGCGCCTCTGGGCCGGGGGCCGGGGGCCATACCGCACCCACCCCATATGTGCCGCGCTTCCTGCCGGAAGTAAGGACAAACACTACTAAACGACGACCTGTCCCTGGAAAAAAAAAAAAAGGTTGATAAGGAAAAGCAACCTAGTTTTTGCTAGTTTTCCTCCTTCCATAGCATGTCCCTCCTTTTTTTCATACGCAGCTTTAAATCCAAAGAGGAAAATCCGGTTAGAAATCAAATCTATAAGACATTTTGGGACAGAATCCACTACGGGAAAATGAAGTTAAAATAATTATTTTCCTTTTAAAAAAATAATCCATATGGAAACTTGAACTTGGAAACTAGAATCCAGACAGGTTTTTCCTAAGGAATTTTACGCTGGGTAACCTAAGAGTGTCTTTATCATGTTTGGAGAGTGCTCCTTCCCTCCTCCTACCTGGCCACTCAGCAGGCCCTGCCCGGCCCGGCCCCCGCCCCGCCCGCCGCCGCGATCTCCATTCAAAAAGAGTGTTGCGATCAATTATGAATGTGATCCGGCCATTTGTTACCGGTATGGCGCGGGGCGGGGCGGGGCGGGGCGGGGCTCTCCCACACACTCCAAGCCGGATAACGACCCCCACTCTATACCCCGGGCCCCACCCTCACCCTCACCTACGACGACCTCTCTGTTCTCTCTCTGTCTCTCTTTCTCTCTCTTTATCTCTCTCTCTCACCCTCACCTAAATGCCCCTGTGGAGCCTGGGCTGCTCTCATTCGTCAGCAGCAGCAACAGCTGTTTCTTCAATAAAACTCCTTCTGCCTGCTCGTGCGGCAACCCGCTAGTGTGTTCAGTTGGGTTTTGTTATATACTTTTACAATTTTGCCGCGATAAAGGTAACAGTATTCGAGACACAAGAAACATCCCCCGCTGCCCGTTCCCACCTCACACTCATTTACCCACTCCTCGAGACAAGCTCCTCGAAGGGGATGGCGAGGCGACAAGATAGCCCTATATAGTCTGCCTCTTTGACTGTAGTCTCTTCTCCAAGGGGACGTGAGCAGTTTAAAGCGTATTGTGCGGACGTGTCTCTCCCGCCCCCCTCCTTCTCTCCCAACCCCTATACTCCCTTCACTGACAGTAATCGCCATGGGGTTGTAATACGTTGTCGCGCGGGCGCTTTATGGCTTCTCCCGGTGCCATCCACTTGGGCGTAGAGAGGAGAAGAAAAAAAGAGATTTTTTTTCGTAACAAGGAAAAAAAAGGGGGGAGGGGGAGGAAAAAATTCACTTCGACGGGGATATTGAAAAAAAGAGAAAAAAAGAAATAAAGCATTAGTTTTCATCGGCGGACGCTGCTTCGCTGCTCCGCTCTGCACCGCACCGCACTCCACCGGGAACATTATTGATGCTCCGCTTTACTCCACTCTGATTGGATATCGATTTCACTTACAATCGCGAGTGCAAGATCCTCGCTGTCTGCAAATTGTTTTTAAAAGTTGTTCGTCAGCAGTGCAACACTTAAATCATATTCTTGTTTTGTTTTTTTTTACCTTTTCGTCCCTTTTCCCCAGGGACGATCTCGTCTTTAAAATATAATCTGTATGTCCTCTCTCTCTCTCTCTCTCTCTCTCTCTCTCTCTCTCTCTCTCTCTCTCTCTCTCTCTCTCTCTCTCTCTCTCTCTCTCTCTCTCTCTCTCTCACGCACGCACGCGTATTAAATTACGCCGAGATGGTTTATAGAATAAACGTAACGCTAAGTGTTTGTTTTTCGTGGTTAATTAATTTTTCCCTCCCGGCCGGGTGGGTTTGGTTCGGCTAGGTCCGGTCACCGGTGCGCGCGCACGGCTGGACGATCCATTTGTCTCTGAGAGGCGCCAAAGGGCAGCCGGCCCCCCATGCTAATGCGGGGTGCGGGGAACCTTAGCCCGTAAGCCTATCGTACCTGTCAGGCGCGAGGGCGGAACACCCCACCTGGCGGGGCGGGGCGGGGTGGGGTGTGGCGGGGCGGGGTGCGCGCGATTAGCCGCTAAGTGACCCCTTAGCGCCGCGCTGCGCCGGCTCCGCACCTGCGCCCCAGTAGAGCGCCTCTCCTCGCTCTGTCTCTCTCGCACCTATACGGCGAACACCTCGAGCGCGAGTGAGACAGGGCGAGGGAGGAAAGCGCCCTTCTGAATCAGCCTGCTGTAGATGTACAAGAGGTGAGGGAAGGGGGAGGCAACGCTATAGCGGCTCTGTCGTTCAGGGTTGTCACCCTCAGGCCCTGCACCGGGGCGGGGGAGCACGCGCTCCGCTCTATAGGTAGTGGAGGAGGCAGGGGGGGGGGGGGCCATGCTAACGACCTGGTGCAGCGGTGGGGCGGCGTGCAGCATTTGTTTTAGCCTGAGCGGTGCTGAAGGCACCTGCCAGCCCCGGGGCCGGGCCGGGCCGGGCCGGGCCGGGCTGGGCTGGGACCTGTGGCGGCGTGGCGGGGCGTAGCGTCACGGCAAACTCGCGCGCCGCCGAGCCAAGCCGAGCCGAGCAATTAGGAGGCAAAATTGAAGCCTTTTAGTGTATCGTCGAGTTTTCGAACCGCCCGCGGCGACCAATATCACGGACGTAAATAAATTGTTTGTCGGCGGCGTGCGGCGGCGCGGCGGTCCGGTGGTGCGGTGCATGCGTGCCCATGGCCCTGGCGTGGCGTGGCGTGGCGTGGCGTGGCGTGGCGTGGCGTGGCGTGGCGTGGCATGTCGTCGGGAGGAGGAAGAATCATGAGCTCTGGCCGTCTGGCCATGAGCGGCCCAGCGGCCCGGCGGCCCAGCCCGGCGCCCCGGTCTGGCGTATCGCACGGCACGGCGAAGGCGCCGGCCTGCCGGGCAGGGCAGGGCAGGGCAGGGCAGGGCAGGGCAGGGCAGGGCAGGGCAGGGCAGGGAGGTGCCACCGCCGCAGCCACGGAGAGGAGACGGAAAAGTTTAACGCGGTTCCGGCCATGCGATAAAGCGGTAGTGATGCTATACTTCTAATAGTGCTGTGCACGGCGGCCGCGCGCTGCATTGCAATATCGCAATGGAAATTAACTTGATCCAGACCAGCGCAGTATGTGTGTGTGTGTGTGTGTGTGTGTAATGTAATGACTGCGCGGCGTTCGAGAGATTACGCTAAAACTGACTCGCTGTAGGAGTTTTTTTCTCTTTTTCTTTTTTCTGAGTAGTGTTCACCGGTCGCCGCCGCGGTGTCCTCGTGCCCAGCTGACGCGCGCGCACCTCGGCTTCTGTCGAGCTAATCGCAGATATCCTCCTCCCCCTCCTCCCCCCTCCCCTCAGCTCGGCTCGGCTCTTATTGATTGCCGACCGACCACAGTTCTAATGAAATGTTCCAATAAGCAGCTACTTCCGGCTGTCCGTCAGGCCGGGCTGGGCCGGGTCGGGTGGATCCACCCTGCACGCTGCTGGTACCAAGGGGGGAGCCACTTTTAAAAATCTTTGTATACCACCCCCTAAAAAATCATTTAATATTTAAAAATAAAAAAAAAGATAAAAAAATATAGAGAAATCGAGAAAAATGGGATGACCCCAGAAAATACACGCACATCTGATCCAAATTATTCTCTCAATTACATGATTAAATAGGATTTTTAGTAAATTATTGTGAATGATTTCTATTTATTCCAAATTATTGGAAATTAACTTGCAATAATGCAAAACAATCACAATTATTTCAATTATTTTTTAAAAACTTTTCAGAAATAAATTTGGCTTTGCAATTGAAAGGGTGGCGTGAAAACATGGAAAATTTTTGCGGCAGTAAACCTCCCGAAGGAGGTTGCGGTTCCCGCCAGGCACAGGGCTTTTACCCCCTGTGGCAGCCAACTGCTTCGGTGTTCCATGGGAACCGGCGCTTTGCTGACTGCGATCCTATCGCGCAATTCGACAGATTTGATCCCCGTACCACCATTGGCCTACCCCTAGAGGTACGAGCGGTGTCAAGGGCGTTAGACTTCCTGATCCCAGTTTCAGAGGCCTTACCTCAGAGGGGTACGCGGGATTCGAACCCACAACCCCGAGTGCCGACACGTAGCCAGAACAGGAAGCGACCCAACGCCCAGAGCCACCGAGCCAACGGCGGTGAGACGTGTCTAACTTCTATTTGACCTGCCATCCAGCTGCGGTCAAAGGGAATGTCAAGCGCGAAAAACACTTTCCCGAGTGGGAGTCGAACTTCGGACCACTGGGTTCGGTGCTGCGCGCTCTTCCAACTGAGCCACGACGCCACGATGACTGTACCGTGCGACGGGTTCGAGCCGTATTTGCCGCGTATCCTGCAGCCTCCAGCCAGGAGGACAGGGCAAATACGACTTCTGGGGCATCCCCGAAAAAATTAACCAAAAACTTTAAAAGAAAATGAGAAAAGGCAGGGATGGGAGAAAAAGATCAAAATTTATCAAAAAGTGTCAGAAATTTTCCCTCGACAAATTAAAACGATTTTTTTTTTTTTTTCAAAGTCAAAGAAATCATTGTACACATTTTGTATGAGTGCTCCCCCCCTCGGCTGGTTCCGGCCCGGCCCGATGACCCGCGTGTCGTGTCAACCGTTGTAGAGGAGCGGAGCGGGGGGCAAAGGCGAAGCTCCTCCTGCAGGAGCTATGAGACTGTTATTTGTCCACCGGCGAAAAGGCCGTGTCGGCGGTGAGCTCGCGTGTGTTCGGCCACGCCCCCGTGGCCCGCCCCCGGCCCGCCCCCGGCCCGCCCCCGGCCCGCCCCCGGCCCGCCCCCAGCCCGCCCCCGGCCCGCCTCCAGCCCGGTAGGGTTGCATGCCATGCCTATCACCGCCGCTGTGCTCGCGGCCGGCACTCTATTATGTGATACCCTTATACCCTGTTATTATGATTATTAGATTTTAATCCAACTCGTCGCTACCTGTTTCCTTTTTTGTTTTCTTGTCAGTGTTTACTTTTACGGAAACGCTGCTTGCGCTGCTGATGGCTTAATATTCATTATCTTTTTGATGACGAGCTGTGTTTGGCGGAAAACTAATTTTTAATATGTTTTTTCGTCCTGTCTGTTGCAGGTATGTGGTTTTCACTCGGAACCAACGAGGTTTTTTTACGCCGGAAAGGTAGGCTTCGTCCATCACATACACTCTAAATGTCTATGGACTTTTCCTGTGGACTTTTTTGTCCACAGTTTCAGTGACAAACACATTGTTACCAATAAGATGGTCAACAATTTTGTGAACAGCTAGAGACAAATTTGTTCATAGCTGTCAACAAAAAACCCTCTATGGACTTTTCTGCGTACATTTTGGACGCAATTTTTCAGACAGGCTGTCCATATTTCTGTGCGTTACCAAACTTATGGACAAATTTTATTTGTGTCCAGCTGTCTACAATTTGTTAAACATTATGGACAAATTTGTCAATAATCGTCAACAAATTTGTCACCAGCTTGGAAACGCTCAAATATATGTCCAACTTGTCCACAAAAAAGTCCATAGACATTTAGTGTGTAGTGCCTAACCACACGGCGCCTTGGCAATAACCCTCCCCCCCGCGCAAGTTTACTGCGGTACAGTCCAGCCACGGAGTAGACGGCGTGAAGCACTGCGTTGCACCTGAGTGCTGCGCTGCGCGGCGCGTCCGCTGCCCGTGAGAGTGCATTGTGAGCGCGAAGGAAAAGGGGGGGGGGAGAGTGTCTGTCCCGGTGATGGCGCCGGCGCCTGTCCCCGCGGTCCATAAGATGGATGTGGTTTTAAGTGCGGCTCTAAAGCCCCCTTGGTGACACGGCTCACACCCCCGCGAGGGCCCTTTACAAATGGGGCGCGTCCTGTCGGCGCCTTGTATCCCCACCACCACCACCACCACATCGGCCCCCTCACTACTTTAGTTTGGGATCAAAAAGAAAAAGGAAGAT
This sequence comes from Frankliniella fusca, assembly GCA_029379305.1. Classification (NCBI taxonomy): domain Eukaryota; kingdom Metazoa; phylum Arthropoda; class Insecta; order Thysanoptera; family Thripidae; genus Frankliniella; species Frankliniella fusca. The sequence continues at coordinate 747,127 of JAHWGI010001300.1, read as the reverse complement.
AAAAAGAAAAAAAACTAAGTCCTACGCGGCAGACGAAGCGGCACTATTGCACACTAGAGGGAGAAGAAAAAGTACATTTGAATGAGTAAGTGTGAGAGGGAGCTAAATCAGAAAGAAAAGAGGGGCGACGGAGTTATTCTCGCTTCTCGGATTGAGTTAGGGCCCCTTCCCTTCCCCCTCCCCGATCCCCTTTCCTAAATTCTTCCCCTTCCGCTCCTACTCTCTTGAGGAAATGCTGGTGTGGGCTGGCGAGGTTTTCAGTTCAGAGGCTGAGCTGGGCGCGCTTGGTTTGGTTTGGTTTGGTTAATCGCCTGCATCGGTCTCGGGCCCTCTACTCGGGGCGCACCGTTCCCTGCCGTATTCCACCTCCAAAAGACTTATATCAATTTCGCTGAATGATGTTTTCTGCCTGGACGCGAGGCGGTCGGTTTGATCCGACCGCAATAAGGCCGCACTCCATCTGTAAAGGGCGCAGACTGGCGGACCCGAGGGCCGAGGACCATACCGCTGCTGCTGTTGTTGTCTTTCGCAACGAATAATCGTTAAACGTCCAAATTTACCGCCGCCGGCCGCCGCGCTGCGCTCTACGGCTTGTTTGCTGTATTAAAGTTGCCGTGTACATTTAGCGCTCGCCGCGTTCTAGTACATACCCGCGGCCAGCGGGCCCCACCCCGCCCCGTACTGTACCACCCCTATAAAACGAGCCCGACATGCATTATTTTTAGACTTTATTGGTCCCCAGAGGCGCCACCCGCCGGCGCCCCGCCAGCTCAGTGGATGTCACCGTCACCTCGCCTGCTGCAGTCCGCCTGCAGGCCTGCAGGGTTTTGCTGCAGACGAGTAAAGGCGCCTGGGCTCACACTTGTTAGCCTCCGCAGTGCCGGCTGAGATCTGAACGCTGAGGTCACATAATGCAGGATGATGACTTTACGATATTGAAGACCAGAACTAATTGACTTAGGCTTTCAATGCACGCGTAATTTCAATTTCGTCATGGATGAAAGATTATAATTTCCGTTTTATCGACTTTGGTCGGTGAACAACGTTGGGTCATTTGTGACCTGGTTCTATCAAGTCAAGTTTTATCTGTTTAGCCCCTGTTAGAAGCTTCCTTTCGAACGCTCTGGGGGTTGTCGGTGCAGCGGCACGCAGCGCTTTCTGCTGTATATTTTGTGACATTCGAAAAACAAAACTGTATACCGTAAGAGTATCAAAAGCGAGGGGGTTTTCACTTCTGTAATACCCTGTACACCTGACTGGGTATTACACGGTATTACGCGTAATGTAATACCAAAAAATATCAAAATATGCTCTACGATTGCAAAATTTTCTATGTAATACCGGTGTAATACCGCGTAATACTGTGTAATACGGAGTACTCTGTACAAGTTTTCTCGGAGTAAATACCCCCTCGATCAAAAGTCTCGCTGCAGGCAATGTGATTAGTAGATGGCCGTCCGTCGCGGACAAACAGAAAGACAAACGTGCAACCTCGTTAAAGCGACGCGCCGCGCGAAGCCGTCATCTATTAAAGAGCATATGCTAATGCGGCTAAATGATTTCACCGCCCTCTAGCAACGAGATAACCAGCCCAGCGCAGCGCCGCCGCACCGCACCCCACCGCACCCCATACCCCACCCCACCCCACCCCGCCTCGCAGACGACGGGACGGGTCGGTGAACGCACTCCTTCTGCTTTGCGCTGCTCTGCTCTTGCCCTTTTCCCGCGCAGAAATGTTTGATGCGCTTCCTCTCCGCTGCGAGCAGGTCCGCCCCGCCCCGCCCCGCCCTGCCCTGGCGCTCCCAGCGTGACAGCAAGACGGATTATTTATTTACACGGTGGAAATCAGCATGAGAGATGCGGCGGTCGTCATAATTTTCAGAGCGGCGCGCCAAAGGGAGCGAGAGAGATAAAAGGAGAGAGAGAGAGGGAAGCGCAATGCGGTAGCAGAGCGGTCAGAACTTAGGAGGGAGAGAGACAGACGACGCGCCACGCCCGCCGCCGCCTTGTTTTAAAGCAGTCGCACCCACAGACGTACTCGTCTTGTTTCCGGTGGTGTGTCCGTGTTCCGCGATGAGTTGCCTCCGGAGATGCCGCGGTGCCGCGCTTCCGGTCGCGTTTCCCCACCCCTCTCCGCCCGCTCTGTCCTGCACCCGGGGGGGTGACCCCTCCATGGGGTGGGGCCCGCGTGCCCCCCCCCCCCCCCCCCCCCCCCTCCCTCCTGCCGCGGATACGGTTGAGCACTCCGTGGCCAGGGCCGCGGAACGGAAACAAAATGGTGGGCAGGCAAAGCAGCGCGTCCAGGTTGACGGCGTGGATAAACTGCGACGGGTCGGGCCCGCCCCACCCCGCCCCACCCCACCCCACCCCACCCCGCCCTCCCTGACTCTCTTTCAGCCGCGCCGCGCTCTCATGGCCGCCACGCCGCCGCGCCTGCCTGGCCGCGCCCCCTTAGAACCTCTGATGTCACTCGCGGCCGCTCTTCAGCATAAGGGCAGGCTTCATCATCTTCTTCTTCCTTCATATTATCTCGCAACTGATGCCGGCAATGATGTCTTTAATGACGACAATCACTGTTAAATTTTTGACTCTCATTTGACAATTATCGTCCGGATAAAAGTGGAACGTGATGAATTCGTCATAATGGGCTTGCAAATTATTTGTAATTTGCCAATGACTGTAAATTCGTCTAAAATCAATCGATTTTGATAATTTTTCTGTCAAAAGATGAATGTTTTGTAAAATATCAGACAAAAATTTAGTCATTGGCGGACAATTTCCTTGTCATGCAGCAAAGCCAAAAAATATCGCAACAAGTATGCTGTCATAAACAGATCATTTGTCACGATTTGTCATAAACACAACATGAATTGTCACGAAATATGTTGTAAAATGATGAAAACTTTTAATGAGACCAATTCTTTAGAATTTTTCGTATGAATTCTCGGCAATAAGTTCCCCGATATGGCTTCGGACTACCTGAATTTTGGACTTTCTCCCTTCGGAAAATTTTTTCATAAGTGCTCTATATGGAAAATGGGCTGTGCGTGTTCGGTCAAAGTCCGCAAGTTACTGACCCGGAGTTTTCCCGCTGCATGCAACTTATTTGCAGATGATTGAAATAATATACAACAGGTTCTAAAAAATGGAGCTTTAATAATATTGCACGTAGAGTGACACTTTTGTGCCGTAATGATTTACAATAATTGGCTGACAGACAAAGTATCGTAGGCCTAAAAAGTAGATTGAGTTAAAAATTTTACGACGCGTTACATTTCTCTTTCTACTTGCTAGCGGGTAAGAGTGCTTATAGGAATAGTAAGTGGGGAAATATTTTCAGCGGTGAGATCCATCTTAACTTATGCGATGCCAATTTAACTTGGTTATGGCAAACGGTATACACGTTACATTTCTTACGGGGTTAAAAAAAATTTACGTGTTATGTACATTAAATAAGAGAAAAGTTAGGAAACCAGGCAGGTCTTCCCTTAAAAAAGATAAAAAACACAAATGTAACACAAATATTTAAACACAAGATCAACGAAATATAGAATTTGTACGTATACATGAGAGGCAACATCTGTCCTTGTGTGTGCCTACTAAGACTAGTATAGTGCGTCACCACTTATCCACTCACAGTCTTCTTCTTCATCATCTTAAGGATTATTAAAATCAACAAAAGGGTCATAAAAAAAACACTAACAGAGTAAAGTCTTCGCTGTCGCGACTCCAATCACTTAGTATTGAGCATCACAGTAGCAGAAATACGATCCGTATAAAAAAGAGGACCGATTATATCATGTCGTTGTCGTTCCCTTCAGCGCCTCGGTATCTCCAGGATCCTGGACCAAATCGCAGCGGGGTCCTGGAGAGACCGTGGCCCCCATCTTTACGCAGGGGAACTTGCACGCCCGGCCCGGCCCGCGGCCGCCTCCTCCTCCTCCTCACAGCTTCTCCAGGGACCGGCTGTTGGTGAGCAGCTCGCGCGTCAGGCGCCACACCTGCTTGGCGGCGTTCTCCAGCGCGCTGGGCGACTTGCCCTTGAACAGGTCCAGGTTGGGTAGGAAGTAGTGCGGGCAGCGGCGGCACTGCAGGCACGAGATGAGCTGCAGCAGGATGCCGTTGATGCGGTCGCCGAGGCACGCCTCGTCCCACTCGAGCTCGCGCGGGTGCTTCTCGCACTCGTACAGCAGCAGGGTCTTCATGTGGTAGCTGGTGACGGGGTTGCCCGGCAGGTCGAGGTGGCGGTCGCGCAGCGTCTTGAGCAGCGACAGGCAGCGGCGCCGGCAGCCGCCCTGCAGCAGGCGCATCTCGGCGTCCGTGAAGGAGAGCACCCACGCGTCGCCCTCCATGGCGGACTGCTTGCCCTGCATCGCGACCGACTCCTTGCTGAGCAGGTCGAAGCCCTCCGTCTTGACCTCGGCCACCAGGTTGGGGTGCGGCCAGGGGATGTGCGGGATGGGCCAGTGCGCCGCGGAGCGCGGCCAGACGCCACTGCACTTGAAGGCCGGCGTGATCTGCACGATGTACCTCTCCCGGATGCGCAGCTTGACCTGAGCAGATCGGGCGAGTGAGTCAGGTCAGGAGGTTTGCGAACAGGGCCGAAAGAGAGCGGTAGAGAGACTTTAACGCTGCTCACCTCGGTCGTGTCCGCGATCATCTTGACGGAGTCCCTGTAGGCGCATTTGTCACACGCCTGGGCGACCAGAGTCTGGAACCGGGAGCGGATCTTCCGGGCCGACAGGTAGCCCGAGGCGGTGATGAACTCGACCCACAGGGACATGGACCGCTTGCGGCCGTCGGACAGCTTGAGGACCGCGCACCCGGGGAGGGAGCCGTCGTCCACGAAGTTGAACACTCCTGCTTGGATCACAAGGACAGAGAAAGGAAAAGCTATTTAATTCCGTTTTGGCGACGCCTGCCCTTCTTGCGGGCGGACCACCTATAAGACAAGTGCACCGCAGCGTTTCATTGCGCGTCCTCTCGGCGCTGCGAATTTTTCTTGGATATCTTGTTTGTTTTGCCGCGCGCTCGTTTATTTTATTTTTTTTTCCTGAACCTTTTTACTTTTTGGTTGTCTTTTGGTTTTTGGTCGGGCGGGGCGGTTTGGGCTGGGTAGGACGAGGACGGGTTTCGTGAGCGTCACGCACGCCTGCGTCCGTATGGTAATGGGCCGGCTGTGGCCCGACCGGGGTGGGGCGGGGGCTGGCGGCTGAGCCCGCCCAGACCCGGGAGACTGATAAGCGACAGGGTTAAGAAACACAACCAAGGACAAAACAGCAGTGGGGACAAAATCAAAAGTGTTCACACATGCAACTGGTGTTGTTAAATAATAAGAATAAGAAGAATAGTAATAACGTAAAATACTAAAACACGAACCAAATCGGGAATCGGGCGTGCCGGGCCGGGGCGGGGCGGCGGGCCTTAGGTCCCGTTTCGAACAGTTTTGAACGCACCCATTTGGTTGAGGTAGAGCACGACCTCGAACTCGCCGGGCGAGATGACGTCCAGGCCCTCGTAGCGGCCGTTGCACTCGGTCAGCGAGGAGATGAAGCGTGGCTCCTGCACCTCCACCTCCTTGAGCACGTCCTGCACCACCTTGCACACCTGCGAAGGAGCACGGCGCCATCAGGCAGGCGCCAGGGCGGGCGTTACTCGCGCTACACGCTCACACGAAAAATAATGAAAAGGGAAACCCGCACCGAATACCGTGTCCATGTTCTGTGTTTGCTTGTGTTTTGGTCTTCTTTTATCAAGCTGATGTGTGCGTCATGAGTGCTTGTCTGTTTTTGTTGCGGAAATTATTTTGAGCCCTTAGACCGTTATTCGTTGTGTTCTGTGTTGTTTTGCAGTCGGATTTAAGAATATTTCGAGCGAGGAGAGGAGGATGATGATGCGCTGGAGGAGGTGTATTTGGTGATCATGAGCACGGTGATGGCAAGGCAAGCTCAGATGAAAAGAGAGGGAGGGGAAAAAAATCGAAAATAATACCGGCAAGGGAAAAGATAAAGGACGCCGGCTTGATGCGAGTGCCGGCGTTTTTGACAGCCACGCTGGGTTGCACTTTTTTTTGTGGTCTCTGTCTCCCTCTCTCTCTCGTTCTTTCACACATTTTAGCTCGGTCTGCATATCTCTCTCACTCTTTTTGTCTGAATAACGAGTCCGCCGTCAGGGATAATCCTGTCTCCTGCGTGAATGTGTGTGTGTGTTTTTCTCTCTCACTCCCTCTATATGAAGCCAGTCCTTTCTGCGAGCGAACTCGATACGCTCACATGCGCGTGTGTTTGCGTGTGCGTGCATTGAGATGGCGTTGACAGCCCCCCCGGCTCATCCATGTGGGGCTCATAGAGGCCCAGCCGGCCGTAGGCGAACCGTCCTGGCGCCAGCTGCCCCTTCTTCCCCACCCATGCACCGCTCCCGGCCCCGGCACGGCCTGCTACCGGGCAGCAAATGGCCAGGGGGGCTTAGGCAGGTCGCCTTGTGTGCTTTGTTGACGTGCGACAAATGACCTGTTGCTATTTGTGTGTGTGTGCGTGTGTCTTCAGTGTCGTGAGTACGGCCGCAATATTCACCACACATCTCCGCCCTCGTGCCCAAGAAATATGTTCACCCATAGACGCGGTCGCGCCCCGCGAAAGCTGTACATCCGTTCAAAATACCTGACTCTTTTTTTTCCTGGTCAGAATTTTTCTGAAGTGCCCCCGTCCCCGCCTTACCAACGCGGTGGCCCCTGCTGCTGCCCCATGTGGGGCCGTGCCGGGCCGTGCGGGCCCCGTAGGGGGTCGCGCTCCACGCCCCGGGCCCCGGCCCCCAATTAGCACGTGTTATGCCTTATGGTATCATTTACGGCAGAATTTTACGAGGCGTGTCCCGAGCCGTGTGCTCCGGTCCCCTCTGCCGCATGACGGCTCGGCACGGCGACACTATGCCATCAGTTTCCGTTTCTGCGCGACCGCCAACAAAAATTTGTGCGCAGTATTTGCAAACTTTGGATATTTCCCCTTTGTTGTAGCTCATATAATTCGGAATTTACTGGGACGGGACGCGAAGTTTGCTACTATGACGCTCTCCCGCTACAGCCCGTTTATAAATCTCCTGCTCAACATGGAAGCTCGCGGGAAAGCTGCTCATTGCACGCTAACTGGCAATGTACTTTTTCGTACATGTGAAATGTACGCATATAAACGTGCGGATTTATGTAAAAAATCGTGCAGAATTATGTAGAATATTGTACATGAATGTGTTTTTTATTGTGCATTTTTCCGACGTGTAATAAATTCTGCAGATCTATGCACAATATTTTACATAGTTCTGCACGATTTTTTACATAAATCCGCACGTTTATATGCGTACATATCACATGTACGAAAAAGTACATTGCCAGTTAGTTTGTGAGCTTACTTCAATTCTTCTAAATATTTAAGAGGCTTTTCTATCCGCCGTCTTTCAGGGTGAATAGAATGAATCATGAATTCTCTTTGGCCCCGTTTCATCCAGATGAACAAATTTCGAAGGCTCAAAGGCAGGTTGCGTGGGGTACTGCTTTGAATCTCTTATCCGTGCTTGTAATTAACATTGGCCGGGCCCGTTTAGTCGGGGAATAATTATAATTGCCGAACACAAAAAGCAGTTTCTTGATCTAAAAGCAAATTACGCTAAAAAGCAATCAGATTTCGTTATACATGTGCGGAGAAAAATTTTACATGTTGTGAGACAAACAGATTTAATCCAAGTACCAAATGCGGTTGGATTCAAGTTTTATGGATTAAGGGTGGAAAAGTCTCACAACAAGTGCAATTGTTCGCAGCAAAAGTCCAAACGAATCTTAATACTTTAGAGTGTATTTTATTGTCAGATTGAAGAGCCACTTTTTATTGAGAGTTTCGACTGGGCGGGGGCGTTGGACATGGGGGCGTGGGGACGGTGAAGTAGAATATCTCCAGTAAATAAATACAATTTCTAAATGTTAGTGTTGCATGTCAAGAACCACAAATGTGTGGATTTTGACATGACTTTGGTGTTTTTGAAGTGATTTTCGACAGGTTTTGGTGGTGGACAACGGCGGCTTTGGGTAGAACGTGAAAGGATTATAGTCCACAGCGCGCGCACCTCCCGGATGGTCTTGGCGATGTGCCCCTTCCGGGTCTGGACACGCTCGCCATAGTACTTGTTGATCTGGTACAGGAGCTTGGATTGGGCCGAGAGCATGTCGGCGGGCACCAGCATCTTGGCGTCGTCGTAGGCGTCGAGGATATCCAGTGAGCGTTGAGCGCGGGGCCGCGCGGGTTAATCCAAATCCAAAAAGGCACTGATGATGCGCGCACTCTCTCACTCGCACTAGCGGGCGCGTGTACCGACACCGAACGCGCGCTCTCACTTTCCGTCGTGGTGTTTTGTTTGTTGTTACTCGTCCGCGCGTTGCCGCTGCCTGCCCCGGTGCGCGGGGAGGTGCCTACCGCGGCGGCGACATGCTCTGCTCTGCCCTGCCCTGGACGCGCGGCGCGGGGGTGTTTGGCGGGTACGGGCGGCGGGTACCCGCGGTGCTGCAGTCCAGTGCGCCGCGCTGCGCTCCTCGGGCGTGCCGGCGTGCCTGGCGCCTGGCCTGTGTGGGACTGGAGGCAGGACGGCGGCAGCACGGCCACGGGCCTGGGCCTCTGGGGCCTGCGGGCGGAGCGGCCGGCCGGCGCGACGGGGAGGGGAGGGGGCGCCGAGCCCGGCACCGCCCCCCGCGCCCCGCGCCCCGCCCCCCCGTCCCGCCCCGCCCGGCCAATGCCGGCGACGCTGCCTCGCCATTGGCTGGCGCGCTCCGGGGGAGGGGCGGGGCCAGGCGAGGAGGCGTCGCGCGCGTCGCGGCGTCGGCAGCCCATTCCAGCCTCCTCCTCCTCCTCATGCTGTCTCTCTCGCTCTCTCACCGGCGCATACCGCTCTCTCTCTCACACACTCTGTTGTACGTACATGTCTACAGAGTGACGTGAATGTATCGCGCGGGGCGCGAGGGGACTGAAACTGTCCGGTGTGGTGGTGGTGCAAGAGGGATACGCCGGCCGCGGCCCTGCCGGCCTGGCGGGGGGCTGCGGTACGCTCGACCGCGCGATTTGTCGTACCGGGCAGCAGCATTTTTCATCCCCGTAGCCGGCGCGGCGCGCTGGAGCGGGGCCGGGCCGGTGGGGTCGCTCACCCCTCCGCCGCGCCGCCGCGGCAAGGGCTAATATTTTTTTAATTTTTTTTTTTTAATACATTTCAAAAAAGTAAAGGTGTGCGTGGGCGCCGACACTCCGTATTCAGACGTGTCATGCAGGTGCCGTGTCGTCGGCGGGGTGAATCAGGCACGGCCGACAGTTTTCGGAACGCACTCGGCCCTCGCCAATTAGCGCGTATAATCGCGCATAAAACATATCAACTCCGGATGCATGTGGGAGGTTGTTGGCAAAGAAGTGGAACGTTGATAGGAAGGAACTAACGATCGATCTACAGCGGGGTAACGTTTTGACATGGTTTCTCACCGCGACTCGGCGTGATGGATCGATACGGTGGGGCCGGTGCTTCGGGACCGGTGCGCCAAGCGCGCGGCGGGGTGGGGCGGGGCCAGGACCTAGAGGAGTGGGCTGGCCAACCTGCTGGAACTACACTCTCATGGTTAGACCTGTGTATTTTTACAAATAGAAACTGTCTTTGACCTTTTGTTGAATATAGTTTTGGCAGTGCACAATTCCTTAGTTTGGACACACTGTACCGGAGAAGTGTGCAACTGGGGAGTTGAACACTGTTAAGTGCACAACTTCTGAGTTGAACACTTTTAAGTGCACAAATTCTGAGTTGAACACTTTTAAGTGCACAACAACTCTGTTGAACACTTTTATTTGTTTAAATGGTATTTGAATAACACTTTTTAAGTGTTGAAGGGTTGAACACTTGGTTTATCAGTGTGCTGCTGCACCCGGCGGCGCGGCGGTGGCGGCAAATGCTCTTTGGCTTGGGCATGGGCATTGATCGCGGCCGCCAGCAGTGCCCTACCCTGCCCTGCCCACCAGCTCTGCTGCCCCCAACCACCCCAGCGGAGCCGGGGCGGGACCTGCCAGACCTGCACACCCCGCCCCGGAAACTTATGGGACGGCCCTGCGGGGCCCTGCGGGGCTGGGGGTGGGAAGGGCTTAGCCGGCGTAGCCCCACGATGGGCTCACGTGACAGGAGGATTTGGGTCCGGGCCGAGTAACGCCATGATGCCGCCGGCGCCCGCCCCGCGCCGCCCCGCGCGCGAAGCCTTTGCTTGCATCCAGGAAAAGCAAGTGCAAATTCCTGGATAATTTCAAATTACCGTTGTATTTGGGATCAAATCATGCACTCCTCTTTGTTCTCAAATTCTTTTCCCCTGCGTGCCTGCACTGTTAAAACCTTACGAAGAAATGCTTCGCATTACGAAGAAAATCGTTCGTAACCCTCGTAGTGTGCGAAGAAATTTCTTCGCAAGGCGGGGCTTGCGAAGAAAATACTTCATATTGCGAAGCCTTACGAAGCAGCCAAATTCTTCGCAACGCTGCGAAGAATTTTTTTCGTAAGAATTTTACAGTGTGTGCGAGACGCATATGATGCGAGCCAATAACTCGGGCTTGGATTGAACGCCTAACTGTAACCGTGCTGCTCGAGATATTTCAGTGAACGCTCCTGGGACGAGATGGGGCAGCACGTGTGCCTTGTATTCTCGAGAGACAACGACGCCGCATCGCCATCCCAACACGACACGGAAAGTAGACGTTTCCCAAAATTTGTCCTGAAGTACGACATCCGGTCTGAGCGGTCTGGCCTGCCCGTGTGTCGCTATGAGGCCGCGGCCCGACCCGGCCGCCTCCCCCGCGACCGCCACGCCACTCCACGCCACATCTGGAACGTATTTGGGCCCGGTCCGCCGCGCCGCTCCCGAGGAACAGCCTCGCCCGGCCTCGCCCGGCCTCGCCCGGCCGCCCCACGCGACTTTACTGTAATCACTCTCGACAGCTCCGCTCCGAGCAGCCGCCGTCGCGCGCCCCGCCGCGTCCCCGCTGCGCGTCCCCCTGATGTGGAGACGCCCCAAGTGGAAGTCCCTCGCGTTCCCTCCAAATTTCAACCGAATCCGTTCGGTTCCATCCCACTGGTCCTGGGGCGGTGGCCGGGCCGGGCCGGGCCGGGCCGGGATGGGACAGTCCATCTCGCTGCTGGCGGCTCGCCAGCCCGCCAGGCCAGGCCCTGGCCTCTGCTCTCGCGGCTGAACGACTGTTGTGTCGTTCCCCCTACATTAGCGCCGCCGCCGCGGTCCCGGCTGCCGGCTGCCCCCACTCCGCCCCGCCCCGGCCGGGCCTCCGGTGAGCTAGGCCACCCGCTCTTGAGCCGAGCCGGCAGGTTGCCTATCTTCCCCCCGTGGCCCGCGTTCGGTACAAAGACGTTGTGAGCTTTTTGGGCTCTATCCCCCGCCACCACCACCTATACCGTGGTGAAGCGAAGTGACTCGGAGAACAGGAGCATAACATCTTTCTTGTTCATCCCCTTGTTCGCTACCCCGCCCCGCCTGACTCTATCTCTCTCCTCTCCCCGGTAATGGAAAGCAGTACGCCGGCCGGGTGGAGCGGGCCGGGGCGGAGGTTCGCTTCACGCCCCGCTCCCACTCCCCGTCGGCGCGCGCGACGTTGTGGAACAGACCGCAGACCCGCCGACGCCTGGCGAGGCCTTCCTACCCCGCCCCGTGACGCCCCGCCGCCCCGCCCCGCCCCGCCCCGCCCCGCCTCTGCTCTGCCATGGCCGCTGCCGCCGCCGCTGCTTCTGCTGCTTCTGTTTCTTTATTCCCCTGTTTCCAAAAGTGAATCACACTCCTCGTGTGCCGTGTAACGCAACACCACTCCTAACTCGGCCGCGCCGCCACGCCCCGCCACGCCTGTTCATAACTATATGCCGCCGTCGGTGTTCGGTGCGTCTGCCCTTTTCCTGGAGTCGGCGTCACGTCGGTGCGTCTGGCCTGTCTATGTCAGAGAGGTCGGTCCGTCTCTACTTGGCAGAGTTTTCATTCAATGCGGGCATGGCAAGGAATGGGTGGAGCCATATAAGCGTTGTACGTCCGTGTAAAATAATTAGATCCGACACTTCTTACACATTCGGAGGCGCTGTACTCGTACAGTGGCGGTCATCGTATTTTGAGCCGGGGTGGCAAGCTAGTCTACCTACCTACCTCCTCGTCCGAGGGGCCCACAACTCCGAAAAATTTTGTACACCTGATTTCCGGATTTCAAAGATTTCACATGATTTCAGGTGATCTCAACGAATTTCAAAGATTTCAAGTGAATTCTCTGATTTCGCGAGATATCACATGATTTCAAGTGATTTCCATTGATTTCACATAATTTCCATTGATTTCAGTTAAATGTCTACCGAATTCATATGATTTCCACTGATTTCGTGAGATTTCCAACGAATTCAAGTATTTTTGGGGCGACTCAATGTACTCAATGTATAAACAATTTCTTTTTGTTTAAATTTTTGCCATTGGAGGTATAAATAATAGTCCTACGCAAATCCACTTCCACAAATCTGGTTTAGAAGGGAATATTAATTTATTAACTGGAGCAATAAAACGAAGTGAAAGTGCTAGATGACTAAGATTCTTTAAAATACCTCCTTGTTACGGCACAGTTGAAGTGAAATTCTCAAAATCGTGCAAAAAATACGGGGATTCCCAAGAAAATACACGCACAGCTGATCCAAATTACTCTCTCAATTACATGATTAAATAGGATTTTTACTAAATTATTGTGAATTATTTCGATTTATTCCAAATTATTGGAAATTAACTTGCAACTGCGCAAAATAATCACAATTATTTCAATTATTTTTTTAAAAAATTCAGAAGCAAATTTTGCTGTGCAATTGAAAGGGTGGCGTGAAACCATGGAAAATTTTTGCGGCAGTAAACCTCCCGAAGGAGGTTGCGGTTCCCGCCAGGCACAGGGCTTTTACCCCCTGTGGCAGCCAACTGCTTCGGTGTTCCATGGGAACCGGCGCTTTGCTGACTGCGATCCTATCGCGCAATTCGACAGATTTGATCCCCGTACCACCATTGGCCTACCCCTAGAGGTACGAGCGGTGTCAAGAGCGTTAGACTTCCTGATCCCAGTTTCAGAGGCCTTACCTCAGAGGGGTACGCGGGATTCGAACCCACAACCCCGAGTGCCGACACGTAGCCAGAACAGGAAGCGACCCAACGCCCAGAGCCACCGAGCCAACGGCGGTGAGACGTGTCTAACTTCTATTTGACCTGCCATCCAGCTGCGGCCAAAGGGAATGTCAAGCGCGAAAAACACTTTCCCGAGTGGGAGTCGAACTTCGGACCACTCAATTCGGTGTTGCGCGCTCTACCAACTGAGCCACGACGCCACGATGACTGTACCATGCGACGGGTTCGAGTTGTATTTGCCCTGTCCTCCTGGCTGGAGGCTGCAGGATACGCGGCAAATACGGCTCGAACCCGTCGCATGGTACAGTCATCGTGGCGTCGTGGCTCAGCTGGTAGAGCGCGCAACACCGAACTGAGTGGTCCGAAGTTCGACTCCCACTCGGGAAAGTGTTTTTCGCGCTTGACATTCCCTTTGGCCGCAGCTGGATGGCAGGTCAAATAGAAGTTAGACACGTCTCACCGCCGTTGGCTCGGTGGCTCTGGGCGTTGGGTCGCTTCCTGTTCTGGCTACGTGTCGGCACTCGGGGTTGTGGGTTCGAATCCCGCGTACCCCTCTGAGGTAAGGCCTCTGAAACTGGGATCAGGAAGTCTAACGCTCTTGACACCGCTCGTACCTCTAGGGGTAGGCCAATGGTGGTACGGGGATCAAATCTGTCGAATTGCGCGATAGGATCGCAGTCAGCAAAGCGCCGGTTCCCATGGAACACCGAAGCAGTTGGCTGCCACAGGGGGTAAAAGCCCTGTGCCTGGCGGGAACCGCAACCTCCTTCGGGAGGTTTACTGCCGCAAAAATTTTCCATGGTTTCACGCCACCCTTTCAATTGCACAGCAAAATTTGCTTCTGAATTTTTTAAAAAAATAATTGAAATAATTGTGATTATTTTGCGCAGTTGCAAGTTAATTTCCAATAATTTGGAATAAATCGAAATAATTCACAATAATTTAGTAAAAATCCTATTTTTTGCACGATTTTGAGAATTTCACTTCAACTGTGCCGTAACAAGGAGGTATTTTAAAGAATCTTAGTCATCTAACACTTTCACTTTGTTTTATTGCTCCAGTTAATAAATTAATATTCCCTCCTAAACCAGATTTGTGGAAGTGGATTTGCGTGGGACTATTATTTATACCTCCAATGGCAAAAATTTAAACAAAAAGAAATTGTTTATACATTGAGTACTTTTATTGAAATGGCACTAAGCTTTAAGAATAAATAGGAATCTCAATCTGTTATGAAAGTATCTAAAAATCTTAAAATATCTCGAATTCGCCGAACAGCTGTTAGTGCACATCGCCCCCCTCCTCTCCCCACACCGATTTGAGTGAGCTTCCCGAGACGCTTTTTAAATGTGATTTCATGTGAATTCAATGTGATTTCATGTGAATTTGAATTTAATGTGATTTCACGTGAATTCAAAGTGATTTCAACAGATTTCAAGTGATTTCAACGGAATTCGTGTGAATTCAAGAGAATTCAACTGATTTCAAAGATTTCACTGATTTCAAAGATTTCACTGATCTCAATGAGATTTCAATATGATTTCCAAAGATTTCGGTGGCCTTGTACACCTGAATTCCAGAGTTGTGGGCCCCTCGTCCTAGTCCAAAAACCTTCCACTTACCCCTTTCCCCTCTTTTCTTTTTCCTTTCTCCTCTCCTCTCTTTCTTTTCTCTTTCTCCTTTCTCTCTCTCTCTCTCTCTCTCTCTTTCCCTCCCTCTCTTCCCTTTCTTCTCCCTCCTCCTTTCTCTCACCTACCTCCTCGGACCCCAAACCTACCTCCTTTTTCCAAAAGCCGCGGTGGCAGCTGCCACCCCGGCTTCATGCGATGACCGCCACTGTACTCGTATAAAGATAGTAAAACGCACGACTGGTGGGGTCGTTGTAGCACGTCCTAGCACCTGCTTGTCGCGGTTTGTAAGTAGCGGAGTGGGGCCCCGGGGCCGAGTCCGTCGTGGTGCCACCCCGCCCCGCGGCCGCCCCGCCCCGCCACGCCCCGCCACCGTGTCGTCGTCCCGGTGATGTGTGGCGTCGCGAGCACCCCCTCCCCTTCCCCGTCACGAATTAGCGCCGCTTGAACAGAGAGCGTCCATTAAGAGGCAGCCGGGCGGCAAACCAAAGCCAAACACTTCAACACTCATTTCCGCAGCGGGGCGTCGCGCGGCCGCCGCAGCCGCGTGGCAGGGCGGGGCGTGGCGCAGCGCAGCGAGAGGGGCGCACGACGACGGGGACTTAATTTCTTTATTCCTCAAATTCTCGCGCCGTGCCCGTGTGGAATGACTCATCATCCGCCGGACTGCCGCCACAAATCACTGAGAGCGGGAGCGGAGTGGAGCGGAGACACCTTCTTCTCCTTCTCCTCCCCCCCCTCCTCCTCCCCCTCCTCCTCCTCCTCAGATGTGGACACTCGCCGGCCGGCTCGTCGGCGAGCTTGCCCCGCGCCAAGTTGTAGCAGAAGACCCTTCTCTTTATCCTGCGCGTCGCGATATGGCCGCCGCCGTACGGCAGCCCGGAGGCCCTGGGGCGGCCGGTGCAGGCGGCGCGGTTGGCTCCAGGCGGCACGCCGCCGCGCCGGGAGAATTGATTATTATGCGTCTAAAATATGTTCGCGCCGTCGCTGACAGCGGTGGCGACAACTCCTACCGACTCTCGTTCGTTTTTCCTGTCTCCTCCCCGCCCCCCCTCTCTCTCTCTCTCTCGCCTTGGCCCTCTCTCTCTCTCCTTCAGGCTATAGCGTCCTGTCTTGCGGCCCGTCCTGCGCTCTCGCGACATTCAGCTGTCACACAGCCAGTGCCCCCCCCCCCCCTCCTCCCCCCCGACCCGCTCACCGGAGTTTTTGAACGCCTCGCTGCTTATTTGAACTCCGGCAAAGAGTGAGGAGGAGAGGGGGGGGGGGAGATGGAGGGACATTCCTGTTCCAGCAGGAGAGCCTCCTTCGGGGCCTCTCCCTGCGCCTTGCCCACTCCGGTACGTACTCCGGAGCTCTCCGGGCGGGACCGGGCCGGGCCGGGCCGCTCCGGGCAACGGCGACACGTTGAGATGAAACTGATACGGGTCCTCCGGGTCCGGGTGGGGCTGCCGGGCTGGCAGCCCGTCCCCGTCCCTCCTGCCGTCTGATTCAGAAGATCGCTCTCGCGCCTCTCTCCTTGTCGCACTTGCGGGGGCCCTGCCATTCCCAACATAGGGGACCGCCATTGGTGGGACAAGGACGGAGGTACGAAAGCGAGCTTCGGAATCAGACGGCTGTCCCCCGGGTCCGCGCCGGGTCCTGGCCCTGGCCTGCTGCTGGGCCTCTGCCATAAATAAAGGTCCCAGGCCTTCTCTCGCGCGCGGGGGCCAGGCCAGGCCCAGGGCGTCGCGGCGCCGACGCCGACGCTCGAGTAGTGCATATAAGGGAGTCGCAGGCAGAGCAGGGAAAGTGCGGCGGGCGAGCGGTACCTAGTAGGAGGGTGATTCCGCACAGTGGTTTCGTCCCTCTGTCCTTGTCGCACTTGTGGGGTTCGGCCATGAGGAGAAAGAGAGACGAGAGGGAAGCAACTCTGAATTTTGGTGTACAAATGTTTTGAATTTTTGTGTTTTTTTTGTGAATTTTTCTTCTAGAATTTTTATCGAAATTTTTCTAAATTTGTGTTAATTTTTTAGAATTTTTCTTAATATTTCAAAATTTCCTCCAATTATTTTTTTATTATTTTATGAATTTCTAGGTGTTTAAAAATTTCAGAGTTGTTTTCCTCTCGAAGAGCCGGCCCTGCACGCAGGACGACGGTTTCCTCCGCGTGCTCGCTCTAGCTGCTTTACCACGGGAAAACGTGTCGCAGTCCGTAGGGCTGGCTGCCGTTTGGTTGGGTTTGGCCAGCCGAATATGCCGTGGAGTGAGGTGGACACCCTAGGGAGGCCTGCTGGACCGTGGACTTGGTCCCGGTGGCCTGGTCCGGACCCGGCGGCGCAGCGAGGTCTGGCAGCACGGTTTTGGCCGCCACGTCGGGGTCCCCCTTCCCCTTTCGGGGGGACCAGCGCGCAGCGCACCAGATAATGATCTGTCCTTTGTTTTCTCTCTCGACCAGCAGCACACGCCTTTTGTCTCGTTTTTCCCTTCGGCCTGTGGGAGACGAGGTGAGGAGGAGGCGGCGGGTCAGGTCGAGGTGGGACTGCGGCCGGGGCAGGGCCAGGGCCGAACGAGTTTAGGGGGTGTTGCTCTACGTGGGACTTATACAGCCGGGCCGGGCCGGGCCGGGTCAGGCACCTGCTGCCCTCTATTCAGCCCCACGCCGAGCCGAGCCGCCCGCCGGGGCCGGAGTCCCCTCCTTTTTATTTAACAAGCCCCGGCGGGTTTATATTCCCTATCCCTCTTATTGGGTACCTTTGGCTGCTCCGCGTTCCTCCTCTGCATCCGCGCCGCGCGCTCTTTACAACGCCGTTGTCTTTATTTTCACCTCGTGTGTCTCCGTCCGTCTGTCTGTCTGTCTGTCTGTCTGTCTGTCTGTCTGTCTGTCTGTCTGTCTGTCTGTCTGTCTGTCTGTCTGTCTGTCTGTCTGTCTGTCTGTCTGTCTGCCCACCCGGCTGTCCGTGGCCTCACCTGGTCCGCTCGCCCACCTGTGTTATCGGGGATCCTGATCTGTCTCCCTTCTCTCCGGATACATTACTCCGTTGCCGTGGTAACGCCCCGCGCGGCCCCGCAGCCGCCCCAGCCAGCACGCCCGCCCGCCAGCACGCCAGCCCGTCCGTATGCTCTACATACACGCTCTCACTCTGGCTGGACGGCGCGCATCAGCAGGGCGACGTTGTGCACGAACCCCAGCACCGCCACCAGCAGAGCGGCCCCCGTCGGAACACCACACTGCTCCGCCGGGCCGACTGCAGCAGACCGTAGCGGGGCGGGGCGGGGCGGGGCGGGGCGGGGCGGGGCGGGGCGGGGCGGGGCGGGGCGGGGCGGGGCGGGGCGGGGCGGGGCGGGGCGCCAAATTTGATTACGGGAAGCATTACCGCCCCTCTAGCCCGGCGGCGCCGCGACGGCCTGCTGGGGTGGCGCGGAAAGTGATTCGATTGCCGCTCTGCTCGGCGGCCTGCCCCGCCCCGCCCCGCCCCGCCCCGCCCCGGCCCGCCCCGCCCCGCCCCGCCCCGCCCCACCCCGCCCCGCCTCAACTCGCCTCGCTTCGCCGCTCCACTTGTTTTCGCAAGCGTTATAGCAGTGTGGTACCTTGTCTCCAGCCCTCCATAAAACCAATTAATGAGTCCTGGAAGATATTAGTTATTATGAGGCATAAAGTTCCGATCTGAACCCCTGTGAGGTAGGCAGCTGCCGTGCTGCGGCGGGCACGGGCGAGTGCGTGTTGCCTAAGCAGCCCGCTCCAGCCGAGGTAGGCAACGACTAGGCAGGCGTGCTGCGAGGTTGCCCACCCTGCAGGCGGTGATCTCGCCGCTGCTGGTCCGTGCCGTGCCCTCTCCTCTGGCCGCACCGCACGCCGCCCGCCGCGCCCCCGGGGCGCGCTAACCGAGCTTAGATTTACACGGTAGGCAACGACAAGGCAGGCGTGCTGTGAGGTTGCCTACCCTGCAGGCGGTGATCTCGCCGCTGCTGGTCCGTGCCGTGCCCTCTCCTCTGGCCGCGCCGCCCGCCGCCCGCCGCGCCCCCGGGACGCGCTAACCGAGCTTAGATTTATACGCGCTGTCAAATCAACAATTCATAACTGCACTTGTATCTCGCGCTCCGCTCCGCTCCGCTCCGCTCCCTACCCTGGCTGGTGCTGGTGCTGCTGCCCTCCCCCTACTCGCCACCCCCCGGCACTGCACCCCGATGAGAGGGAGGCACGCCACGAGGGCCGCGGGGCAGGGCAGGGCAGGGCTCGGCTCGGCTCGGCCTGGTATCAACCAGTAGTAACACAACACAAACACGCACACGTATTCCCTCACTCATCCACCAGCACGCCCGCGGGGCGCGCGCTCGGGGAGCATTATGAGCGCTAAGTGCATTCCGAGTGAATCTTTATTGACGCGGCGCTACTTACAGCCGCCTCTCCTGCTGCTGCTGCTAATGCTACCCATACTCGATCGCAGATGTGTTGCGTGCCTTTTTTTATTTTTTAGGTGTCTTGCTTGAGGTACGTCATGTCACGAGTGAATGACCGTAGTCGTCGTCCTTTACAAAATCCCAAGGGACAGTAAAATTGCCGTTTTCTGCTGTTTTGAGGCCGACACGACGAGACGCGTACTCTCACTCACTCACTCACTCACTCACTCACTCACTCACTCACTCACTCACTCACTCACTCACTCACTCACTCACTCACTCACTCACTCACTCACTCACTCACTCACACATTCAGGGAAGATGGGTGCAGATGCCGTAGGGGAGGGAAGGTGAGGTGAGCGGGGGGAGCGCGAGCGCGGCAGTCTGCTCTGAGATTGTGCCGGGGCGATTAGGTCGCGAGAGGAGAGGGTGCGCCCGCCCGCCGCGCCCCGCCCCGCCCCGCCCCGCCCCGCCCCGCCCCGCCCCGCCCCGCCCCGCCCCTCCGTGGCCGACAGATGATGGTCCCTCTCTACTATCCCCGCGCGGACCGCAGAGAGCAGATCGGCGCGTCGTGGTGGTGGAGGTGCGGGTGAGTAACGGTGGGAAGCTCGCGGCCGCGGGCCAGGTGGGGCAGGGCAGGGCAGGGCACGCCCGGTGAGTTATGGAAGTTTGATGAACGCGACACCCTCACGCATACACCCTGCTGCCGGGTGCGGGGCCGGGCCGGGGCGCGCGCGGTCCAGCCGTGCAGCAGAGAGAGAAAGCGTTCTCGCACACCTCGGTGGTCTCCTTGAGAGCGAGAGAGACGGAGCGAAGAGTGCCGGCAGCGGCATCGGTCTGCAGGAGAGTGCACCGCGGGAGCGCCGCGATTAGCAGCGTGCTGCTGCTGCTGCAGGGCGGGCCGGGTGAGCGCGCCGGCCTGTGCGCGGGCACGCTCGCGTCGCGGCCGGGACGGTCCTTATCGCTGTGGTCGTGGACCAGCACCAGCGGGGCGGGGCGTGGCGGGTCGCCGTGGACAGACTGACTGATCCGGCTCTGGGTCATGGAGGGCACGAGCGCGCACGCGCGCGGAGATGCAGCAGGAGAGCAATAAGTTCCCATCATAACGAAGGCTCTGGTCTCTTGCGCGACGATTTAGCCTTTGAAGTAAGCACGCGTGAAAATAATGGCGTGTTACGGCGAAAAGTGTGGCCGGGGCAGGGCAGGGAAGACCCGGCCGATTTGCAAACTCCCCTCATTTTGGCATTCTGGCTGAGCGGATTGCGCGGGGCGGGCCGCCTATATCCTCGTGGTCGCATGGTCCCGACCCGACCCGACCCGCAGGCAGGCACAGGCAGGCCAGTGTCCCAGAGCACGCGCGCCTTCCACCCTCCTCGGGGACCATCCCGACAATGACAGCACGGCCAAACAGCACTCGGCGACACAAAACACGACAATGACAACACCAACACAAAACACGGCGGCGACAAGAGAAGGGAGCGGAGCGGGACGAGACGAGCGCGCTGACAAGTCCGTCATACGGCGCGGCTGCGAGCGCGTGCGTGCGTGCGGGGCTGCAAAGCGATTCCGAACACCGTTTTGTAGTTCCCTCTCTCTTGCAGCTTAGGGCCGTGCCCCATGAGTGCGACAAGCACTCTCAGTCCACTTACTTACATTTTGTAAGTAACCACTAAAAATTTTGTGCAGCAGTAATACTTAGGAAATTACTAAGTAATAAGCACAATTTCTTAGTTATTTATTTAGCAATTACCAATAATATTGACTAATTAATTACTTAGAAAAAAGTTCGTAAAATACTTACGAATTTGTAAGGAATACTTAGAAATTATTAAATATTTTCCGAAGTTTAAAATTTTTTGTCGTCTACGAAAGAAAAAGTCATTAGTCGGCTGAGAGTGAGGAGAGAGCGACGAAACCAGGGTGCGGAATCTCGCTGGTGCTGTGCAGCGGGTGGCAGGGCGGGGTGCTGAGGCCGCGCTGGCTGGCTGAGTGGCGCTCTCCCGGGTACTCTTGTTCCTCTTGTTCTCCACTCGCACCAAACTTACTGACTTCACTCATGCTTTACTGGATTACGCAAGCACGCGCGCGAAAGACCTAATCCGTCTGTTGCTCACTCTCATTTTATCCTGCTACAAAAGACAGAGGCCTTTGCCTTTATGGCTCTATGATGCAGGGCTCTGGGTGACCGCTAGGATTTTTATTTTTTCGACAGTGTACATATGCGGTGCGGCGGTGGGGTGGACAGTGAGCTGTTTGTCGGCCGCGCGGCGCGGATCGTGTTTCGGCGCGCCCCGCCCCGCCCCGCCCCGCCCCGCCCCGCCGTGCACATGTTGTGGCGTTCTGCCGTGCCGCTCTCCTCCAGGCGCGCGGGGGCCTTCTGGGATTATTCCCCAGGACTTTCTGGGACGTTTTAAGAGTTAACACTCAACGCGTTTTACCTTTTGAAAATTCAGTAGCACGCTGCTGTAATATTATCCAGATCAGTCTCCGAACGCTTTTAATTTTTATTATCATCTCCTCTTGGTTCTTCAGGAGCGGATCACTGCTGTTCACGATATCGTAGCCTGGTGCCGCTGCGGAACGCACCGCGTTGTATTTTATCGCGGAGTAGTGCGTCCCTCCAAACCAAAATACGGAGAAGACCGTGTTTTTATTGTAAATTTTCGGATTGTGCCTCCTTATGCGCGGAGTGTTTTTTTTCTTTCTTTCATAAAATGTGCCCTAGTGAAAAGAAAATGAGGAATATGGGAGTTTCTTGTAAAGGCTGGTCCGTATTTTGAAAGTTCGGAGATCATTAGAATAATTTTTCTGGCCAAATCGTCAAAATTTCCGTCGTATAACTTTTGACAGTGAGGACCGGTGAGGGCACTCCTCTCCTCTCTGTCTCAAGTCACGGTCCTCCTGGAGCAGATCATCAGTAAGCCCCCCCAGGTGCGTCGCTGCGGTCTGGAAGTGCAGCCCGGTGCCCTCTGGTGCCCTCGGAGCGAACGCCTCTTTGGCTCGGACAAACAACCCTCCTTGTCGTCGCATAGGGCCCGCCCCCGGCGTGATGCAACCGAGATTAGCCCTCCGCCACGCCCCGCTCTCCCGCCACGGCTTGTCGCTCTCTTTCGACGGCTTTTCAAGTGTCAATCACGACCTTTCGCGGGACTCACAATGCAACGCGACACTCCCTGCTGTATGCCAGCCGCCCCGCCCCGCCCCATCCCTCTCCACCCCACCCCACCCCGCCCCAGCCCACCCTCCCCAGCTCCAGCAGCCCTTTCCAGCGATGCGGCTATCCAAGCAAACTTTTGCGGTCGCATTGGGGGCTGCTTCGAATCGAGTGCCAGTACTCAGTGCTGAAGGGTTAATATTATGGCTCTTAGGACAGTCGAGATAAACCTAAACCTACCCCCCAAGGATTAGTGCTGTAGGTTTAATGTGGCTCTAGGCTCTAGGATAGTCGAGATGAACCTGCCCCCAGGTGCTTAGCTCACGCCCTTGCCTCGCTCAGCTGAGCTCCGTGGGCGCCCCCGCAGAATAGGGCTACCGGTCCGGCCGTAGGTAGGGCATGCCGGGGCATGCGCTGCGCAGCAGCCCCTTCAGCGGACAGGAAAAGCAGAAGACAAACGAGAGCCGACGGTCGATGTGATTGTTTCCTGTGTACATATATATACTCCGCTAGGGGGAGGAAAAGAGCAACCAAAACATGAGGGGAAAAAAAGGAGGAAACAAAGAAGCAAACTCGAACAAAATGATTTCTTCTCGTCGTCCCTCCCCTGTGGAGCACGGAGCACCCTCCCCCGCCCCGCGCCGCCCCGCCCCGCCCCGCCCCGCCCCGCGCCGCCCCGGGCCGCCCCGCGCCCAGCCCCGGCCGGCGTGCTGCTCCCCGCACCAAATTACTGGTACATTACACGAGGATTACCGGGGGATGGAGGGACGGGAGGGGTAGGAGTCGCGGGGACCAGACTCCGCTGGAGATGAAAAATCCCTGGACCGGAAACTAAACCATACATGTTTCATTGCGACAGTCATCCCCCGACCCAACTCGATTCTCCGCGGGCCGGGCCGGGCCAGGCTCCCTGCTTCAACCCCTCGGAGTGAGTGCATCTCCGCGGACCACCTCCCTGTTTCCGCAAATGTCTCTTCCTTTGCCCTCCCTTCTTGCGTGCCCCGCGACCGACCCAACCTGTCGCCTTTCATGTTCTTTGTTATTCCTCTCTAACAATTGATCATAAGATGTTTTTTTTTCAAAAAAAAAAAAAAGGTTTTTGTGTGTGTTGATTTAACTCTTTACTGGTCGCCTTTCCCCGGAGCTCAGATAGTTGGGCGTGTGGTACCGAACTCTAGGAAGAGGAAGGCTCTTCTTTGCGCGCGGCTGGCTCCACGTTTTCGAATCAGTCTGATTCAGTGCAACAACAGTATATCTTTGTCAAATTAGGGGCTGGGAGGGAGAGAGATTTCCCCCGCGCTAACCCTAACCCGGTCGGCGGGGCCGATCCGGGCCGGGCGAGCCGCTGTGCTGTGAAGGAATGATCCGTTTACCCCTCGACTTTGGTCATGAGTTTTATTTTGACCTCCCTTCCTCCCTCGCCTCGCCTCGCCACTCTCCCTCTCCCTCTCCCTCTCCGGCCCAGCGACGCGTGAGGATGGTATGGGATGGCATCAGAGGAACCAGCAGGAGCCTGCTAGCGTCGCGTCGGGGGTGCTTAACAAAATGGGCAACAATAGACACATCTCATTGAAGTGGATAATGACATTTGAGGCCCCCGAGGAGTACGAGAGGGAGAGAGAGAAATGGAGAGAGAGGAGGCGAATTGCGACTCTGCTTATAACGAGGAGCGGCAGAGACACGTTGCGGAGCGCTCCAATAACGCTGCTGTCGCGAGTTTGTTGTGAGTGCGATGCTCCATTTTGCACCGTTAGCAGGGGGGACTGGATGGGTCCGTTCTTGATGTACTTCTTCATTTTATTTTTTTCAACTCGTACACCGATCATCGGACGCAGCCCGGCACTGCATTGTCCGAGTGCATCTCCATCGTGGTTGCGATAAGCTCCCAGCCGGAGGCCGGAGTTCACCGCGCCGTGCAGCTCCACTTCACTCATCGCACGCACCCTCTTGTTCCTCCCCAACCCCTTCGATCGCACATGCCTCGAGGTGTAGAGAGCGAATCGTGCTTTTTTCTTTAGTCTCTCAGGTCTACTTATGTTATGTTTCCGGGATTGCGGAAGCACCTCGGGGCAGGTGGGTATGAAATCTTTGAAAATATGATTTGCGCGTCCCAGTGCGCCATGCAACTTTAGAGCATATTTTGATATTTTATGGAATCACATAACTCGTGATACCGAGGGGGAAACAACTCTGAAATTTTAGCACACCTCGTAATTCTGAAAAATTCAGGAAAACTTCATAAAAACTCAGAACAAGTCCGGAAAAATTCTGAGAAATTCTGAAAAATTCTGAAAAATTCATAAAAAGAAAGTTACGTAAAATTCAAATGAAAATTCACGAAAATTGTACAAAAATTCAATTAAAAATTCACAAAATGTGCACACTAACATTCAGAGTTGTTTACCCCCTTTCTTTATACCGTGTAATACCCAATCAGGTGCACACAGGGTATGACATAAGTGAATACCCCCTCGGTGCCAGTAGCCTGAACCCGCGCTGCGACGACGCGGTCCGGGCGGCTCGGGTCCCGGCACAGCGGGGTGGTGTTTGGCCATGTTGGTCCGCCCTCCTAAGCCCCTCCCGCAGCCGGGGCGGCGCGCGGCAGAGCTCAGCTCAGCCCTCCCGACCCGATCCCCGCGGCACGGCTCGCCCGATCAATGCTGGAATTCAAGATGGCGGCGACGGTTACGCCCGGTGCAGGCGTCGGCCCCTGGGCGGGGCGGGGCGGGGCGGGGCGGGGCGGGGCGGGGCGGGGCGGGGCCAGGGGCGGAGCTCGGCGTGGCACGACGGTGTGCAGAAACAGAGAGGGAGAGACTCTGGCAGGGAGAGCAGGAGAGGAGGAGCAGGACTCTCCCCAGCCCCGCGCCGCCCTGCGCGGCACCTCTCGGAGCGCAGGGCGGGCCAGCCGACTGATTCAGAAGATCGCTCGCTCCTCCCTCCGTCCTTGTTGCACCTAAAGCGGGGCCCTATGCTGACCATGGTAGTGCTTCATGAGCGCGACGAGGACAGAGGTAGGTATGAAAGCGATCTTCGGAATCGGTCGGCAGGGTGCCGCCGCCGCCGCCTCTGCCCCTCGCCTGCTCGGCGAGAAGAGAGAATTCCCCCTAAACAACAGCAGCAGCAGCAGCAGCGGCAAAGAAAGCGGACCGCACTGAAAACAAAAGCAAACGGCCCGGCGGCCCGGCCAATGCCTTTCGAAAATAACTCGGTATTTTTCGCGGATTTTGCAGCAGCTCGAATAATGCGCGGGCCTGTCGGGAGAGGAGGTGGGAACTTCAGGGCGGGGTACAATAAAAATAAAAGGGACATGATTGATTCCCTCCGCGCCTGGCGACGCGGCGCTCGAGAGGAGACGGCGAGCTCCTCAGGCCAGCCCTGCCCAGCCCAGCCCAGCCGGACCAGCGACATCGAAAGCCTTTTACCGGACCCGGGCCGGGCCGGGGCCGGGGCCGCCGGGGCTCCCACCGCACCGCATCGCATACGTTAACGTGGTGGCGACAACCGGCCAAACGGACACGTCGCATCGCGTCGGCTCGGCTCGGCTCGTAGGGAACATCGGGGCACATTTATTGCCTCTCTCACTTTTGATTTCGCACAATGCGTGGCCTCATCTCGAATACCGTCCTCAGAATTTTACTGTAAGTGCTGGCTGCTGATCGAGGGGGAAACAAGTCTTAAATTTCTGGACACAAATCGTAATTAAAAAAAAAAAAAATCACAAAAAATTACGGGATGACCTCTGATCCAAATTATTCTCTCAATTACATGATTAAATAGGATTTTTAGTAAATTATTGTGAATGATTTCTATTTATTCCAAATTATTGGAAATTAACTTGCAATAATGCAAAATAATCACAATTATTTCAATTATTTTTTAAAACTTTTCAGAAACAAATTTTGCTCTGCAATTGAAAGGGTGGCGTGAAAACATAGAAAATTTTTGCGGCAGTAAACCTCCCGAAGGAGGTTGCGGTTCCCGCCAGGCACAGGGCTTTAACCCCCTGTGGCAGCCAACTGCTTCGGTGTTCCATGGGAACCGGCGCTTTGCTGACTGCGATCCTATCGCGCAATTCGACAGATTTGATCCCCGTACCACCATTGGCCTACCCCTAGAGGTACGAGCGGTGTCAAGGGCGTTAGACTTCATGATCCCAGTTTCAGAGGCCTTACCTCAGAGGGGTACGCGGGATTCGAACCCACAACCCCGAGTGCCGACACATAGCCAGAACGGGAAGCGACCCAACGCCCAGAGACACCGAGCCAACGGCGGTGAGACGTGTTTAATTTCTACTTGACCTGCCCTGGAGCAGCTGCCAAAGGAAATGCCAAGCGCGAAAAATACTTTCCCGAGTGGGAGTCGAACTTCGGACCACTCGGTTCAGTGTTGCGCGCTCTACCAACTGAGCCACGACGTCTCGATGGCTGTCCAGTGCGACGGGTTCGCGTCGTATTTGCCCTGCGTCCTCCTGGCTGGAGGCTGGGGGACTCTCGCTGATTACATCCTCCCTTATACTGCCGCGTGAAAATTTTACGGCACCGGATGATTTGGCATTATGTCCTGCTCGTCTACCGTCCCGCCTCGGGTACTAACTATACCCGACGACGATCCGCACACTCGGCGTGTTGTGCGCGAGTTACGATGTACGCTTGCTGCTACCTGTAACGTTTCGCGGAACTCTTCTACTCGCGCGGCAGCGTTTTATTCCGGCGCGCGTCGTTCGTCCGCCGCGCCGTCGCGTCGCGTGACGTTCCGTCAGTCATTCGGTCTGCGACAGCGCGACAGCGCGCAACAAATTATTCGTGGAGCTCCCTTCTATGTCGAAAAGTTTTGCAAACGTCCCGTCGTTCGTAGAGGAGAGCGTCGGGCCGGGCCGGGTCGGGGGGTGGGGGTGGGGGCCTTATTGCGCTCTCTCTCTCTCTCTCTCTCTCTCTCTCTCTCTCTCTCTCTCTCTCTCGGCCAGCCTTCTTCTGGTCCCGATCAATCCTGGTTGACGCGCCTGAATTCAAATACCGGCGCTGTAACGTGCCGCTGTGTACCTGCAGCGGTAAGGCCGTGGCGTGACGTGGCGTGGCGTCTTAATAGACGGCGTTAATAAAGCGGACATCGGAACACGGCCGGGCCTTGCGCGAGGCGCGCCTGTAGCGGGTCGCTGCCCGACAAGAGACTCAAGTCAGGAAAGAAGGGAATCAAAATACCAGGTGGCTGACGGACCCCGGGCACTTTTTGTACTATGCAACCCGCCCGCACCGCTCCATCCGGGACTGCATACCCATCAGGCGCCGGGGACCGGCTCCAAGCCCGGACGCTCCGCTCCGCCACTGTTGTTCCAGCCATCGTCCCGAAAGGGCCCTCTCGCGGTTCGCGCGGTCTACGGCGGGGCGTTACACGGGGGAGGTTCACGGTTTCTCGGGAGTAACCCGCGAGTCCGCCGGGAAAGCTCGCGGTCAGCGGGTCCCTCCGTGGGGGTATCTCGCGAACCGCGGATCATCCGCGGGGCAAGGTCGCGGTCCGCGGATCCTTCTCGTGGGTAGCTCGCAGTCCGCGAAGGACCAACAGAGGATCCGCGGTATGCGAGATTCCTGCGCGGCAGGCCGCGCGGACCGCGAGCTTTCCCGGCGGACTCGCGGGTTACTCCCGCGAAACCGCCAACCTCCCCCCTGTAACGCCCTACCGTAGACCGCGCGAACCGCGAGAGGGCCCTTTCGGGGCGTTGGCTGCAACAACAGTGGCGGAGCGGAGCGTCCGCGCTTGAGGCCGGTCCCTAGCGCCTGATGGGTATGCAGTCCCGGGTGGAGCGGTGCGGGCGGGTTGCATAGTACAAAAAGTGCACGGGGTCCGTCAGCCACCTGGTACGTGATGAGCAGAGTCAGAGTTGAAACCGTTGCGGCTGCAGAACCCAAGCAGCCGCGGCGCCCCGCTTTTGACAGACAAGTGGGTGAATGTCGCACACCTCTAGGCCAAGCGCGTGTGTAAAGTTCGCTTCCTGCACCAGTCCCTTAAAGTGTATTAAATTATTCGGGAAATCCATACCTAGACGAATGCAAATTCACAGTGTGTGACATTCACACGCTCAGGTCCCCAGTGCGCTCAATAACCTCCCTCGCGCCTAGCAGACGACTCGGCCGTCTGACCAGTGGGTAGAGACGTGGTACAGGAGGACAGCGGCAATGCTCGAACCAACGACATAGGTAACTGGGGCGAGGTCCAGCTCTTAAACGGCCTCACCGATTTGAAAAAACGAGAAAGATTTGGAAAGATGATGAAATTTCGCAAGTCGTAGGGTACGTTTAGACTCTAGGAACGTTTGCTTCTGCGAGTGTTTGGCTTGTAAAATTTGAATTGTGATTTTGGCGGGAAAGCGCTTACTGGATCCGGTTTTTTGGTCAATTTGAAATGCTGCATGCTCTAAGGCAGTAGTGCTGTCGACCTGCGCCCCTGGCCTACGTACCGCAAAATTTCTTCATCTTTTCAAATCTTTTTCGTTTTTTCAAATCGGTGAACTCGTTCAGGAGCTGGACCTCGTACCAGTTACCTATGTCTCGGTCGGTTCGAGCACTGCCCCCGACCTCGTCCAGGGCGTTTCTACCCACTGGTCTGACGATGCATACCCCGCGGCCTCTGCCTTGCGGGCGACCCGACCCGCCGACCAGCAATAAACATTTGAACGTCGCTTTGTCCTTGTTTTCGTTTATAGGCAGATTTATCGTGCACTTTGGGCCTCCCCCCCAATCCTCTTTCACTTGCTTGGTACCGGCGCGCGCCGTCGTCGGCTTTTGAGAGCTGTCTGCTGTGCCCCGTTGGACGTTGGATTCTGTCGTTTGCTCTCTGAATAATTATTGTCTCGGCCAGGGATGTTTGTGGGTTGTTTCGAATACTTGGGCCTGCATATTCCGTGTGCAAGTTTTGCACGCATATTCAGGCATTCTCACACAGTAACGTGTGCTCATGTACTGGGTGTTTCTTTGAATGCGAAACAGTGTTGCGGGACTGCATACCCGCCAGCGCTACAGGGGCCATTGCGCCATACGGGCGAATGGTGTAGGCGGGATGTTTGTGGGTTTTTTCGAATACCTGGGCCTGTATAGTGCATATTCCGCGTGCAAGTTTGCACACGGTGCAACACTGTTACGTATTCAAAGAAACACCCGATGGGTATAAACTCAGTTAATTGAAAATATTTAATGATCACTCGAAAACTGTTCCCTATTTTGTAAATTTTACCTACTCGGAAACGTACATAGTCTAGATTTTTTTTTAATTACACAGTCTCTGTGTGGTATCCACGCACAGACCTGTGCGTATTCATATCAAACCACCGTGCTTATCAAGTTGTAATAAATTCAATTTGTTTCCATTTGTTATAGGTTCTCAAGTACTGCGACCATCTTCATGGAAAATGGTACTTTTCCGAGGTGCGGGCCATCTTTTCTAGGCGGTTTCTTCTGCAGAACACTGCCATTGAAATTTTCCTTGCAAGCCGAAGTGAGTATTCATTCACTGTCTGTGATGCGGGGTTTCTATGTAAAAAGGGGGATTGGCTTGTCCGAGATGGAACGTGTACGTGCGAAATGTTTTTTCCCAGTCCGAAATAAAGATTTTGAGTATTTTGTTAGAAAACTTTTCAACTTGAGCTGTGCGGTATTTCGTGTATGGCAACCTCTTCAGCTCCAGTGCGCAATGGGTTGCCTACCTGCTGGGCGTACTAGGTAACCTGCACACATGACCTGACTGACAGCTGCTGTCTTCTGCCTCACAGCCTCGATCATGTTCGCCTTCCCGGATACCAACACAGTGAAGAAGATTATCAAGGCCCTTCCTAGAGTTGGAGTGGGCATTAAGTATGGCATTCCCCAGACCAGACGCGCCTCTATGATGTCAGCCAGGCAGCTCATGAGGAACTCCAACATGACCCTCAAATGGCAGCGACGGGAAGTCTCAAACTTCGAGTACTTGATGTTCCTAAACACCATAGCAGGTAAGAATATTAGTTTGAAGCTGGTTTCATAGGGCGTTAGGTGATGATGTCATGTGTAATAACTGTCATGAATGTTTTAGGCCGCACATATAATGACTTAAACCAGTATCCAGTGTTTCCATGGGTTCTAACCAATTATGAGTCAAGAGAATTAGATCTCAGTCAACCAAGCAACTACAGAGATTTATCTAAGGTGAGTACCATAAGTGAAATCAGCTTGATTTGTTAACGTATCTTATTTCATAACTGTTTTCATATATGTAAAGCCTATTGGTGCCCTGAACCCAAGTCGAAGGGATTACTTTGAAGAGCGCTACAACACATGGGAACACGAAAGTATTCCACCATTCCACTATGGTACACATTACTCAACAGCTGCCTTTGTTTTGAACTGGATGATTAGATTGGTAAATATATTTCTCTTGCAATTTTTAATTTTACTCTCATCTAGTGATGAGTGTTGGATCCTGCACAACCCTTGATAAGAAAGAACTGATTCTGAGACTGGAATTCTTTTCAGGAACCCATGACTACAATGTTCTTGGCACTGCAAGGTGGTAAATTTGATCACCCAAACAGACTTTTCTCCTCTGTTGCGCTTTCTTGGAAAAATTGTCAACGTGATACATCAGATGTCAAAGTACGAATTTGTGAAAATTGATTATGTTCTTCATATTATTTAATAATACATTTTCCTGTACTTTTACTTGAAGTTTATAGTTTTATAAAATTAATAGTTTTCTTTTGATTTAGGAACTTATACCGGAGTTTTTCTTCCTACCTGAAATGTTTGTGAATTCCAACCGATATCGTTTGGGACTACAAGAAGATGGTGCTGTTGTTAGTGATGTTGAACTCCCACCTTGGGCATCATCCCCTGAAGAATTTGTTAGGATCAATAGGATGGTAAATTGACTGTTTTCTTTTTTTCTTTTTTTTTTTTCAATTTGCAAATTCTGTTTTTATAGGTGGATTTCTAATTTTAAACTTTTCTTTTGTAGGCCTTAGAGTCAGAATTTGTTTCCTGTCAGCTTCACCAGTGGATAGATCTAATTTTTGGGTACAAGCAGAGAGGTCCAGAGGCTGTCAGAGCAACAAATGTATTTTATTATCTGACCTATGAGGGGAGCGTTGATATGGAATCTATCACTGATCCTGTAATGAGGGAAGCAATAGAAAATCAAATTAGAAACTTTGGCCAGACTCCATCTCAGCTGCTTATGGAACCACACCCTCCTCGTAGCTCTGCTATGCATTTGGTAATCAAAATTAATTTCATACTTTCCAGACATTTTTAATTAGTTTTGTTTTATATTTCTAACAATCTTTTTGTTTTGCTTTCAGTCACCAATGATGTTTTCCAGTGTACCAGAAGATGTTTGCATGACCATGAAGTTTCCTTCAAATGCGGCCATCTGCCATATATCAGCTAACACATACCCTCAGTTACCACTTCCTTCTGTGGTTAGTGTTACAACAAACCAACAGTTTGCTCTGAACAGGTGGAATTCTAGTTATGCAGGTATGATGAATAAAATAATTTTGTTACTCTGTAGATTTACAAGGGAATGTAACTTAACTTAATAGGATATGTGTAATTTCTTCCAGCATCAGTTCAATCTCCCAGCTATGCAGATGCACCCCACACACCCTCGGCAAATCTACCTCTTTCTATGGATCCTGTTCTATGTGTGTTTCATGAAACAATCTTCTGTCCTCTTTCAAAATGTCAGTTGTATACTAATGTTTAATACCCCCTCTTTGCAGTACAAGGAAACAACAACTCTAACAACTCTGCTTCTCTACGACGACATCTTGGCGATAACTTTAGCCAAAAGTTACGTGTGCGATCTAACTGCTTTGTTACAACAGTTGATAGCAGATTCCTTGTAGCCTGCGGGTTTTGGGACAACAGTTTTCGAGTTTTTTCAACTGAAACTGGTACAACTATTAAAACATGATTTGTGTGATACCTCAGTTATTTTACTGGAGTAAAATTTTTGAAATTCCTTTCTTGCAGCAAAAATTGTGCAGATTGTGTTTGGTCACTATGGTGTGGTCACCTGCCTGTCTAGATCAGAATGCAATATTACATCTGATTGTTACATAGCATCAGGTTCTGCTGATTGCACTGTTTTGCTGTGGCACTGGAATGCACGCACTCAAACTGTTGTTGGAGAGGGAGGTGGTAGTGGCGAGACACCAACTCCAAGAGCTACCTTGACTGGCCATGACCAACCAATATCTAGTGTGGTAATTTCAGCTGAGCTCGGACTGGTTGTATCTGGGAGTCAAAGTATGTTGTCTCTCCTACACTTTTATTTTACTCATGGTCAGAAGTCAGAAATTTTTTTAACATAATCATATTTTACAGATGGTCCTGTTCTTGTGCACACAACATTTGGAGATCTTCTGCGAAGCTTGGAACCTCCCGCAGGATTCCGATCGCCTGAAAATATAGCAATGTCCAGAGAAGGTGTCATTGTTGTTAACTATGAAAGAGGTCATGTTGCAGCCTTCACTATAAATGGCAAAAGGTTACGACATGAAGCTCACAATGATAATTTACAGGTTGGCCTTTTTTTTAATCATTATTTAAAGTGATTTCTATCACAACAACCAAATCCCAGCAATCCCATGGGCTTTTTTTTAATTAAAAAAAAAAAAAAAAAAAAAAAAAAAAAAATCTTTTTACTGATAGAAGATTTAAAATATCTTTGCAGTGTTTATTGCTGAGTCGAGATGGAGAATACGTCATGACTGGAGGAGATAAAGGCATTGTCGAAGTATGGCGAACTTTCAACCTTGCTCTGTTGTACGCCTTTCCTGCATGTGACAGTAGTGTTCGGTCATTAGCCTTGTCTCATGATCAAAAGTAAGTGTTTAAAATTCAGATTTGAAAGTTGTTCATTTTGTAGTACCTACAGTCTGTTGAAATCGTTGATTTTATTTACCTATCTTTGCAGATTTCTGCTAGCTGGACTTGCCACCGGTTCTATAGTGGTATTCCACATAGATTTCAACAGGTGGCACCATGAATTCCAACAGAGGTACTAAAATTAGCTGTGTTGCATTGAATGTAAAGTACAGTATTGCAAACAAATTTACACAATTTGAAGTAAAATAAATTTTAAAACTTAAACATGAATAAAATTTCTAAAGAAACATATGTAAAATTGCAAAGAAGTGACTGAGTATGCAAATATGTATTTTACAGAAGTTGTAAATACTGTAATCTATTATAGCCAATATATTTTCAAAAAAATATGTTAAAAAAACAATGTAGAAATGCCATTGTTATGCTGTTTGTACATATGTTACCTTAACCAAAATATGAGCCCTTTACGTAGTGCACTGGTTGTGGGTTGATAGCAACAGTTAGAGGTAAAAGTTCACAGAAACTGAGTGGTACGAAAACCATGTAATGAAATTTAAAGGCCGTCCAGGAATAACTATGTATTGTTTCTCATAGCTTACTTGTTAACTTGTACATTGTTAGATTTATTAATTATAGAGGGAAAAATTTAAGAAACTTGATTCGTACAATTGTAATTAACAGAGGAAGTATGTTGATTAAAGTTGTTGGTAATATTCATGCCTTGCTGCCAAGTGCTGGGCTGTTCAATATTCTATTCAAAAGATAAATCTAAATTCACGAGAAACTTAATGAATTTCACAGGTTGTCCAGGTGCATATGGCTTACCTCTGGGTTTGTTATCTTTCTTGAACGCATCGCATCATGTTTGCCTTTCAACACCTTTCTTCATGTCAAAGAATATATATATAAAACATGTTGAAGGATACTCCATTTTACTGGAGGAGGCTTTTTCTTAATAATTGCTACTATTATTACCATTAATGCATGCAGGTCAAGGGAGAGCTACATGTGATGTTTGTTCTTTTCAATATTTCATCTGTATTAGATATCAACGATGAATTATGGCTAAACAAACTTTTTTTTTAAATTTTTTTTTTTTTAAATGTACAAAGATTTTGCTGTTTTTGTGATGCAATATTGTGTGATGGTAACTTTTGTTTCTTTTTGTTTATCTTGATTTTTATTCTCCATGTAACTTCTATCAAATTTTATTTATGTTTCTTTTATACACTGCTATATTATAAATAGAAGTTTATGAAAAGTGCCATTAACTACCAATTTTAACTTTGCATAAATGCCTGCTGTATTTGTAAGGCACTAGATATTTGGTACTGGGATTAAATTGAAGTAGCGATTGTACTTAAAAATGTGATAATGGTGTTTTTATTATTTTACGGTGGTGTGCTATATACTGCAACCAAACTTTACTACGATAAATGTTCCAATAGCTGCTTTCACAGATCTATCTACAGCATTGTGATTAAAATTTTGCTGTTTGGTTATTTTATGCTGATAACTGATCAAAAGCTTTCACTTTGCATAGAGCATTTCCATGTGTTTTATGCTGGTAATGTTTCATATGTCTTACACTAGTCAGCATTAGGGGATATTATAGAGTATTGAATTGAAAGTTTTGTCTCTGACCATTCTAGCCTTAAATATGCCACATTAAGGTTCCACAGTTCTGTCTAATTTTGCATCCCGACATTTCCTTGATTCATTGTAGATCCTAGTTTTACTTGATCCCACACTGTAGACACATCCTATTAGATAACATCTTATTAATATTTTGTCCAAGCTTTGTAGTTTCCCAGCTCTTTTATGATTTCAAAAGTATTTCTGTTTTATGTTTCTTATACCCAGTCAATTTGTGAAGGGAAGTTTAATGTTCCATTGTTATAAGGTTTTCATTATTATTACAATTACTATTATTACAATTATTACATATTATTATTATTAACAAAGATGCATTAATTTCCTGTGAGTATGAACACTCATGTTGGGACAACCCTGTTCAGTATTGGGAACACTATGTAGCTGTACAAAAGGATAGTACTTATTTTGTTAAATTTGCCGTCCATCCTTCCCACATGTTTTTAGAAACCCTTTTTAGGGAGTGTAATTAATTAATTGCATAGTCTTTAAAGGTTTTTTTCTTTTCCTATGGAAGAGAATAACTGTAGTCACATGTTAATTGTTAACTCTCTCAAAAAAAAAAAAAAAAAAAAAAAAAAAAAAAGCAACAACGTATTACGACTAGAGATTGGATTAGTGGCAGTGAGGAGCTGTTGGATTAACGATTGGGATTGTCGGCAGGATAAGTCTTACTGTTGTGTCTTTTGTTATGGCCTGGAATGCATTTAAAGGTTCTATATGTAAAATACATTTTAGTAGCAAGAGTTTCCTTTATCAGAAATTGGTTCTTTTTGTCATGTTATCATAATCCGTTCTAAGAATTTACAAGAAGTAAATAACTTTTTCCAACTGCTCATAGAGCATGTGCTTCGACTCTGTCCTCATTTCATCTCAGAACACGTATTTATATTGTTCTTAATTTACTACAGTCTATAGAAAATATCATTTATTGATCTCTTATGCAATGCACCCTCAGTACATTGCTGTTTAACTGAAATTGCAAGCAGATGATCCATCTGTAAATACTTTCTTGTTTATGGAAAAAAAAAGGAAGCATTCATTTGGCATTCTTATCTTAATAACTGGTACTTAAATCCTAGATCCTGAGCTTTGATTTCATCAACCATAATGTTTTAAGTAAGAAATAATGTGAAGAGAAGGGAGGTAGTCTTTTTTATCTTTCCATTTCTAAAAATTCTAAGTTAGTCCTGTTTACAGTAAAAAAAATTGAGTTACTTAAAGATTTTTTCAAAATTCTCACATTTGTTTTGCATTTATTATACCATTCAAAGGTATTACCTCAAAGTATTTTCCATTACTTGAGTAGGTGCAAAAATTCACATTCCATCCAGTTCTTCATAAATATAAGATTAAAGACCAAGTTATTAACAAAGCATTACAGTTACACATTTGTGATTCCTGTATGAATACATTCCTAGTTTTAAAATACATGGTTTGGTTTAGTTTTTGTGTATTGTTCATTGGGGCTTTGTTGCTTTGACTGTCAATGAAAATAAATAAGCTTACGTAAGGCTTTGGATTTGTTGGTCTTTGTGCTATGTATGTAGAATTTGTTAAGTGTACTGCTTGGTGACCCTATTATTTTGTGAACATAGTTGGTGATGCCTTTAAATAAACAATATAATATTGTGCTGTTTGTATTAAAGTCACAGTTTTAAAGTTTACAGTGCAATTTTATTTCAAACAACTATCTGCTTAAAAAAAAAAAAGAAATTTAAATTTTTTAATGTAAAGAGAAAAAAAAGAAGAAAGAATTAAGGGCGAGATTCAAACCAAAAAGCGTCGCGATAGCCTAGAAGGTTTGGGACGCCTATCTACCGGCCTGGACAGACGCCGATTGAACAATTCACTTTTCATCGCGTAAAAAGCGAATTTCTCCCAAACCAAGACCGGTATCGTGCTTCTGGCCACTGATATATGTTTCGCAGTGCGTCAAGAAGATTCCCTGTGAATTTCATCGTGATCTGAGACTATC
Source organism: Frankliniella fusca (assembly GCA_029379305.1). Lineage (NCBI taxonomy): Eukaryota > Metazoa > Arthropoda > Insecta > Thysanoptera > Thripidae > Frankliniella > Frankliniella fusca. The sequence continues at coordinate 710,286 of JAHWGI010001300.1, read as the reverse complement.
GATTTTTGGTCAAATTTCCAAAGGCTATAGCCTTTGCATTTTTAGAGATTTTGGTCCAAAAAAATTTTTGCTTCAAACTGACGGGGGTTGTGCAGGCGCACTCCAGTGCACCCCCAGACCAACCCCCGAGGGTGAAATCATCCGAAAACCGGCGAAAAAATAAATAATTCGGTCGACCGAGATTCGAACACGACAAAAGCGTCCCGACAGCCTAGATGGTTTGGGGCGGGGGGCAGGGACGGTAACCACTAGGCTGTCGGTTCGCACACCTGTCGGCGATGCGAATTGGAATCCCTATCTACCGGCCTGGACAGGCCCGGCGCGGCAGAGACGATTTTGAGCCGACTTCGTGCTTGCCGCCGGAAAGAAAAAATGGCCGGTAGATAGGGATAGCGATTCGCGCGGCATTGAGATGTGCGTCACGCCAGCCGAGATGGTTAACGCACCTTCCCCCTGTCCCAAATCATCTCGGCTGGCGAGACGTTTTGCAGGTTCAAATCCCGCCGGATGCTTTTTTTTTTTTCCCATTTCATTTTTTGGTCATTTCCGAGTCACTCGTTTACCGCCCAAAAGCTGCATCGAGAGGATAAGTTATTTAAATCCTTATACACCTCGACTGAAACAAGGAATTCTGCTCCTTCGCCAACACCATTGTTGAATTAAGGAAGGAAAGAAAAAGAAAAGAAGCTATCTCCGCGGCCGGCTTTGAACCGAGGACCTTTGGCCCCGTTGTCCGTTGCCCTATCCACTGGACCACAGACCTGTGCTGTCAGCGATACTGCAAGCGCCACATAGCTTCCGAAAGTCTTCTGGTACCAGGCGTTGATTTCGAGGAGGTGACCTCCTCGCCTCTTCTGAACTCCGGGTTGAATACGGCTCGTTTTGCACGATTTTCTCTCAAACATGCAGGCGCGGGCTGGCGTCGAATGGGTTGCCTATTCATCAGGCGCCGATTGAACAATTCACTTTTCATCGCGTAAAAAGCGAATTTCTCCCAAACCAAGACCGGTATCGTGCTTCTGGCCACTGATATATGTTTCGCAGTGCGTCAAGAAGATTCCCTGTGAATTTCATCGTGATCTGAGACTATCGATTTTTGGTCAAATTTCCAAAGGCTATAGCCTTTGCATTTTTAGAGATTTCGGTCCAAAAAAATTTTTGCTTCAAACTGACGGGGGTTGTGCAGGCGCACTCCAGTGCACCCCCAGACCAACCCCCGAGGGTGAAATCATCCGAAAACCGGCGAAAAAAAAATTATTCGGTCGACCGAGATTCGAACACGACAAAAGCGTCCCGACAGCCTAGATGGTTTGGGGCGGGGGGCAGGGACGGTAACCACTAGGCTGTCGGTTCGCACACCTGTCGGCGATGCGAATTGGAATCCCTATCTACCGGCCTGGACAGGCCCGGCGCGGCAGAGACGATTTTGAGCCGACTTCGTGCTTGCCGCCGGAAAGAAAAAATGGCCGGTAGATAGGGATAGCGATTCGCGCGGCATTGAGATGTGCGTCACGCCAGCCGAGATGGTTAACGCACCTTCCCCCTGTCCCAAATCATCTCGGCTGGCGAGACGTTTTGCAGGTTCAAATCCCGCCGGATGCTTTTTTTTTCCCCATTTCATTTTTTGGTCATTTCCGAGTCACTCGTTTACCGCCCAAAAGCTGCATCGAGAGGATAAGTTATTTAAATCCTTATACACCTCGACTGAAACAAGGAATTCTGCTCCTTCGCCAACACCATTGTTAAATTAAGGAAGGAAAGAAAAAGAAAAGAAGCTATCACCGCGGCCGGCTTTGAACCGAGGACCTTTGGCCCCGTTGTCCGTTGCCCTATCCACTGGACCACAGACCTGTGCTGTCAGCGATACTGCAAGCGCCACATAGCTTCCGAAAATCTTCTGGTACCAGGCGTCGATTTCGAGGAGGTGACCTCCTCGCCTCTTCTGAACTCCGGGTTGAATACGGCTCGTTTTGCACGATTTTCTCTCAAACATGCAGGCGCGGGCTGGCGTCGAATGGGTTGCCTATTCATCAGGCGCCGATTGAACAATTCACTTTTCATCGCGTAAAAAGCGAATTTCTCCCAAACCAAGACCGGTATCGTGCTTCTGGCCACTGATATATGTTTCGCAGTGCGTCAAGAAGATTCCCTGTGAATTTCATCGTGATCTGAGACTATCGATTTTTGGTCAAATTTCCAAAGGCTATAGCCTTTGCATTTTTAGAGATTTCGGTCCAAAAAAATTTTTGCTTCAAACTGACGGGGGTTGTGCAGGCGCACTCCAGTGCACCCCCAGACCAACCCCCGAGGGTGAAATCATCCGAAAACCGGCGAAAAAAAAATTATTCGGTCGACCGAGATTCGAACACGACAAAAGCGTCCCGACAGCCTAGATGGTTTGGGGCGGGGGGCAGGGACGGTAACCACTAGGCTGTCGGTTCGCACACCTGTCGGCGATGCGAATTGGAATCCCTATCTACCGGCCTGGACAGGCCCGGCGCGGCAGAGACGATTTTGAGCCGACTTCGTGCTTGCCGCCGGAAAGAAAAAATGGCCGGTAGATAGGGATAGCGATTCGCGCGGCATTGAGATGTGCGTCACGCCAGCCGAGATGGTTAACGCACCTTCCCCCTGTCCCAAATCATCTCGGCTGGCGAGACGTTTTGCAGGTTCAAATCCCGCCGGATGCTTTTTTTTTCCCCATTTCATTTTTTGGTCATTTCCGAGTCACTCGTTTACCGCCCAAAAGCTGCATCGAGAGGATAAGTTATTTAAATCCTTATACACCTCGACTGAAACAAGGAATTCTGCTCCTTCGCCAACACCATTGTTAAATTAAGGAAGGAAAGAAAAAGAAAAGAAGCTATCACCGCGGCCGGCTTTGAACCGAGGACCTTTGGCCCCGTTGTCCGTTGCCCTATCCACTGGACCACAGACCTGTGCTGTCAGCGATACTGCAAGCGCCACATAGCTTCCGAAAATCTTCTGGTACCAGGCGTCGATTTCGAGGAGGTGACCTCCTCGCCTCTTCTGAACTCCGGGTTGAATACGGCTCGTTTTGCACGATTTTCTCTCAAACATGCAGGCGCGGGCTGGCGTCGAATGGGTTGCCTATTCATCAGGCGCCGATTGAACAATTCACTTTTCATCGCGTAAAAAGCGAATTTCTCCCAAACCAAGACCGGTATCGTGCTTCTGGCCACTGATATATGTTTCGCAGTGCGTCAAGAAGATTCCCTGTGAATTTCATCGTGATCTGAGACTATCGATTTTTGGTCAAATTTCCAAAGGCTATAGCCTTTGCATTTTTAGAGATTTCGGTCCAAAAAAAATTTTGCTTCAAACTGACGGGGGTTGTGCAGGCGCACTCCAGTGCACCCCCAGACCAACCCCCGAGGGTGAAATCATCCGAAAACCGGCGAAAAAAAAATAATTCGGTCGACCTAGATTCGAACACGACAAAAGCGTCCCGACAGCCTAGATGGTTTGGGGCGGGGGGCAGGGACGGTAACCACTAGGCTGTCGGTTCGCACACCTGTCAGCGATGCGAATTGGAATCCCTATCTACCGGCCTGGACAGGCCCGGCGCGGCAGAGACGATTTTGAGCCGACTTCGTGCTTGCCGCCGGAAAGAAAAAATGGCCGGTAGATAGGGATAGCGATTCGCGCGGCATTGAGATGTGCGTCACGCCAGCCGAGATGGTTAACGCACCTTCCCCCTGTCCCAAATCATCTCGGCTGGCGAGACGTTTTGCAGGTTCAAATCCCGCCGGATGCTTTTTTTTTTTTCCCATTTCATTTTTTGGTCATTTCCGAGTCACTCGTTTACCGCCCAAAAGCTGCATCGAGAGGATAAGTTATTTAAATCCTTATACACCTCGACTGAAACAAGGAATTCTGCTCCTTCGCCAACACCATTGTTAAATTAAGGAAGGAAAGAAAAAGAAAAGAAGCTATCACCGCGGCCGGCTTTGAACCGAGGACCTTTGGCCCCGTTGTCCGTTGCCCTATCCACTGGACCACAGACCTGTGCTGTCAGCGATACTGCAAGCGCCACATAGCTTCCGAAAATCTTCTGGTACCAGGCGTCGATTTCGAGGAGGTGACCTCCTCGCCTCTTCTGAACTCCGGGTTGAATACGGCTCGTTTTGCACGATTTTCTCTCAAACATGCAGGCGCGGGCTGGCGTCGAATGGGTTGCCTATTCATCAGGCGCCGATTGAACAATTCACTTTTCATCGCGTAAAAAGCGAATTTCTCCCAAACCAAGACCGGTATCGTGCTTCTGGCCACTGATATATGTTTCGCAGTGCGTCAAGAAGATTCCCTGTGAATTTCATCGTGATCTGAGACTATCGATTTTTGGTCAAATTTCCAAAGGCTATAGCCTTTGCATTTTTAGAGATTTCGGTCCAAAAAAATTTTTGCTTCAAACTGACGGGGGTTGTGCAGGCGCACTCCAGTGCACCCCCAGACCAACCCCCGAGGGTGAAATCATCCGAAAACCGGCGAAAAAAAAATATTCGGTCGACCGAGATTCGAACACGACAAAAGCGTCCCGACAGCCTAGATGGTTTGGGGCGGGGGGCAGGGACGGTAACCACTAGGCTGTCGGTTCGCACACCTGTCGGCGATGCGAATTGGAATCCCTATCTACCGGCCTGGACAGGCCCGGCGCGGCAGAGACGATTTTGAGCCGACTTCGTGCTTGCCGCCGGAAAGAAAAAATGGCCGGTAGATAGGGATAGCGATTCGCGCGGCATTGAGATGTGCGTCACGCCAGCCGAGATGGTTAACGCACCTTCCCCCTGTCCCAAATCATCTCGGCTGGCGAGACGTTTTGCAGGTTCAAATCCCGCCGGATGCTTTTTTTTTCCCCATTTCATTTTTTGGTCATTTCCGAGTCACTCGTTTACCGCCCAAAAGCTGCATCGAGAGGATAAGTTATTTAAATCCTTATACACCTCGACTGAAACAAGGAATTCTGCTCCTTCGCCAACACCATTGTTAAATTAAGGAAGGAAAGAAAAAGAAAAGAAGCTATCACCGCGGCCGGCTTTGAACCGAGGACCTTTGGCCCCGTTGTCCGTTGCCCTATCCACTGGACCACAGACCTGTGCTGTCAGCGATACTGCAAGCGCCACATAGCTTCCGAAAATCTTCTGGTACCAGGCGTCGATTTCGAGGAGGTGACCTCCTCGCCTCTTCTGAACTCCGGGTTGAATACGGCTCGTTTTGCACGATTTTCTCTCAAACATGCAGGCGCGGGCTGGCGTCGAATGGGTTGCCTATTCATCAGGCGCCGATTGAACAATTCACTTTTCATCGCGTAAAAAGCGAATTTCTCCCAAACCAAGACCGGTATCGTGCTTCTGGCCACTGATATATGTTTCGCAGTGCGTCAAGAAGATTCCCTGTGAATTTCATCGTGATCTGAGACTATCGATTTTTGGTCAAATTTCCAAAGGCTATAGCCTTTGCATTTTTAGAGATTTCGGTCCAAAAAAATTTTTGCTTCAAACTGACGGGGGTTGTGCAGGCGCACTCCAGTGCACCCCCAGACCAACCCCCGAGGGTGAAATCATCCGAAAACCGGCGAAAAAAAAATTATTCGGTCGACCGAGATTCGAACACGACAAAAGCGTCCCGACAGCCTAGATGGTTTGGGGCGGGGGGCAGGGACGGTAACCACTAGGCTGTCGGTTCGCACACCTGTCGGCGATGCGAATTGGAATCCCTATCTACCGGCCTGGACAGGCCCGGCGCGGCAGAGACGATTTTGAGCCGACTTCGTGCTTGCCGCCGGAAAGAAAAAATGGCCGGTAGATAGGGATAGCGATTCGCGCGGCATTGAGATGTGCGTCACGCCAGCCGAGATGGTTAACGCACCTTCCCCCTGTCCCAAATCATCTCGGCTGGCGAGACGTTTTGCAGGTTCAAATCCCGCCGGATGCTTTTTTTTTCCCCATTTCATTTTTTGGTCATTTCCGAGTCACTCGTTTACCGCCCAAAAGCTGCATCGAGAGGATAAGTTATTTAAATCCTTATACACCTCGACTGAAACAAGGAATTCTGCTCCTTCGCCAACACCATTGTTAAATTAAGGAAGGAAAGAAAAAGAAAAGAAGCTATCACCGCGGCCGGCTTTGAACCGAGGACCTTTGGCCCCGTTGTCCGTTGCCCTATCCACTGGACCACAGACCTGTGCTGTCAGCGATACTGCAAGCGCCACATAGCTTCCGAAAATCTTCTGGTACCAGGCGTCGATTTCGAGGAGGTGACCTCCTCGCCTCTTCTGAACTCCGGGTTGAATACGGCTCGTTTTGCACGATTTTCTCTCAAACATGCAGGCGCGGGCTGGCGTCGAATGGGTTGCCTATTCATCAGGCGCCGATTGAACAATTCACTTTTCATCGCGTAAAAAGCGAATTTCTCCCAAACCAAGACCGGTATCGTGCTTCTGGCCACTGATATATGTTTCGCAGTGCGTCAAGAAGATTCCCTGTGAATTTCATCGTGATCTGAGACTATCGATTTTTGGTCAAATTTCCAAAGGCTATAGCCTTTGCATTTTTAGAGATTTCGGTCCAAAAAAATTTTTGCTTCAAACTGACGGGGGTTGTGCAGGCGCACTCCAGTGCACCCCCAGACCAACCCCCGAGGGTGAAATCATCCGAAAACCGGCGAAAAAAAAATTATTCGGTCGACCGAGATTCGAACACGACAAAAGCGTCCCGACAGCCTAGATGGTTTGGGGCGGGGGGCAGGGACGGTAACCACTAGGCTGTCGGTTCGCACACCTGTCGGCGATGCGAATTGGAATCCCTATCTACCGGCCTGGACAGGCCCGGCGCGGCAGAGACGATTTTGAGCCGACTTCGTGCTTGCCGCCGGAAAGAAAAAATGGCCGGTAGATAGGGATAGCGATTCGCGCGGCATTGAGATGTGCGTCACGCCAGCCGAGATGGTTAACGCACCTTCCCCCTGTCCCAAATCATCTCGGCTGGCGAGACGTTTTGCAGGTTCAAATCCCGCCGGATGCTTTTTTTTTCCCCATTTCATTTTTTGGTCATTTCCGAGTCACTCGTTTACCGCCCAAAAGCTGCATCGAGAGGATAAGTTATTTAAATCCTTATACACCTCGACTGAAACAAGGAATTCTGCTCCTTCGCCAACACCATTGTTAAATTAAGGAAGGAAAGAAAAAGAAAAGAAGCTATCACCGCGGCCGGCTTTGAACCGAGGACCTTTGGCCCCGTTGTCCGTTGCCCTATCCACTGGACCACAGACCTGTGCTGTCAGCGATACTGCAAGCGCCACATAGCTTCCGAAAATCTTCTGGTACCAGGCGTCGATTTCGAGGAGGTGACCTCCTCGCCTCTTCTGAACTCCGGGTTGAATACGGCTCGTTTTGCACGATTTTCTCTCAAACATGCAGGCGCGGGCTGGCGTCGAATGGGTTGCCTATTCATCAGGCGCCGATTGAACAATTCACTTTTCATCGCGTAAAAAGCGAATTTCTCCCAAACCAAGACCGGTATCGTGCTTCTGGCCACTGATATATGTTTCGCAGTGCGTCAAGAAGATTCCCTGTGAATTTCATCGTGATCTGAGACTATCGATTTTTGGTCAAATTTCCAAAGGCTATAGCCTTTGCATTTTTAGAGATTTCGGTCCAAAAAAATTTTTGCTTCAAACTGACGGGGGTTGTGCAGGCGCACTCCAGTGCACCCCCAGACCAACCCCCGAGGGTGAAATCATCCGAAAACCGGCGAAAAAAAAATAATTCGGTCGACCGAGATTCGAACACGACAAAAGCGTCCCGACAGCCTAGATGGTTTGGGGCGGGGGGCAGGGACGGTAACCACTAGGCTGTCGGTTCGCACACCTGTCGGCGATGCGAATTGGAATCCCTATCTACCGGCCTGGACAGGCCCGGCGCGGCAGAGACGATTTTGAGCCGACTTCGTGCTTGCCGCCGGAAAGAAAAAATGGCCGGTAGATAGGGATAGCGATTCGCGCGGCATTGAGATGTGCGTCACGCCAGCCGAGATGGTTAACGCACCTTCCCCCTGTCCCAAATCATCTCGGCTGGCGAGACGTTTTGCAGGTTCAAATCCCGCCGGATGCTTTTTTTTTCCCCATTTCATTTTTTGGTCATTTCCGAGTCACTCGTTTACCGCCCAAAAGCTGCATCGAGAGGATAAGTTATTTAAATCCTTATACACCTCGACTGAAACAAGGAATTCTGCTCCTTCGCCAACACCATTGTTAAATTAAGGAAGGAAAGAAAAAGAAAAGAAGCTATCACCGCGGCCGGCTTTGAACCGAGGACCTTTGGCCCCGTTGTCCGTTGCCCTATCCACTGGACCACAGACCTGTGCTGTCAGCGATACTGCAAGCGCCACATAGCTTCCGAAAATCTTCTGGTACCAGGCGTCGATTTCGAGGAGGTGACCTCCTCGCCTCTTCTGAACTCCGGGTTGAATACGGCTCGTTTTGCACGATTTTCTCTCAAACATGCAGGCGCGGGCTGGCGTCGAATGGGTTGCCTATTCATCAGGCGCCGATTGAACAATTCACTTTTCATCGCGTAAAAAGCGAATTTCTCCCAAACCAAGACCGGTATCGTGCTTCTGGCCACTGATATATGTTTCGCAGTGCGTCAAGAAGATTCCCTGTGAATTTCATCGTGATCTGAGACTATCGATTTTTGGTCAAATTTCCAAAGGCTATAGCCTTTGCATTTTTAGAGATTTCGGTCCAAAAAAATTTTTGCTTCAAACTGACGGGGGTTGTGCAGGCGCACTCCAGTGCACCCCCAGACCAACCCCCGAGGGTGAAATCATCCGAAAACCGGCGAAAAAAAAATAATTCGGTCGACCGAGATTCGAACACGACAAAAGCGTCCCGACAGCCTAGATGGTTTGGGGCGGGGGGCAGGGACGGTAACCACTAGGCTGTCGGTTCGCACACCTGTCGGCGATGCGAATTGGAATCCCTATCTACCGGCCTGGACAGGCCCGGCGCGGCAGAGACGATTTTGAGCCGACTTCGTGCTTGCCGCCGGAAAGAAAAAATGGCCGGTAGATAGGGATAGCGATTCGCGCGGCATTGAGATGTGCGTCACGCCAGCCGAGATGGTTAACGCACCTTCCCCCTGTCCCAAATCATCTCGGCTGGCGAGACGTTTTGCAGGTTCAAATCCCGCCGGATGCTTTTTTTTTCCCCATTTCATTTTTTGGTCATTTCCGAGTCACTCGTTTACCGCCCAAAAGCTGCATCGAGAGGATAAGTTATTTAAATCCTTATACACCTCGACTGAAACAAGGAATTCTGCTCCTTCGCCAACACCATTGTTAAATTAAGGAAGGAAAGAAAAAGAAAAGAAGCTATCACCGCGGCCGGCTTTGAACCGAGGACCTTTGGCCCCGTTGTCCGTTGCCCTATCCACTGGACCACAGACCTGTGCTGTCAGCGATACTGCAAGCGCCACATAGCTTCCGAAAATCTTCTGGTACCAGGCGTCGATTTCGAGGAGGTGACCTCCTCGCCTCTTCTGAACTCCGGGTTGAATACGGCTCGTTTTGCACGATTTTCTCTCAAACATGCAGGCGCGGGCTGGCGTCGAATGGGTTGCCTATTCATCAGGCGCCGATTGAACAATTCACTTTTCATCGCGTAAAAAGCGAATTTCTCCCAAACCAAGACCGGTATCGTGCTTCTGGCCACTGATATATGTTTCGCAGTGCGTCAAGAAGATTCCCTGTGAATTTCATCGTGATCTGAGACTATCGATTTTTGGTCAAATTTCCAAAGGCTATAGCCTTTGCATTTTTAGAGATTTCGGTCCAAAAAAATTTTTGCTTCAAACTGACGGGGGTTGTGCAGGCGCACTCCAGTGCACCCCCAGACCAACCCCCGAGGGTGAAATCATCCGAAAACCGGCGAAAAAAAAATAATTCGGTCGACCGAGATTCGAACACGACAAAAGCGTCCCGACAGCCTAGATGGTTTGGGGCGGGGGGCAGGGACGGTAACCACTAGGCTGTCGGTTCGCACACCTGTCGGCGATGCGAATTGGAATCCCTATCTACCGGCCTGGACAGGCCCGGCGCGGCAGAGACGATTTTGAGCCGACTTCGTGCTTGCCGCCGGAAAGAAAAAATGGCCGGTAGATAGGGATAGCGATTCGCGCGGCATTGAGATGTGCGTCACGCCAGCCGAGATGGTTAACGCACCTTCCCCCTGTCCCAAATCATCTCGGCTGGCGAGACGTTTTGCAGGTTCAAATCCCGCCGGATGCTTTTTTTTTCCCCATTTCATTTTTTGGTCATTTCCGAGTCACTCGTTTACCGCCCAAAAGCTGCATCGAGAGGATAAGTTATTTAAATCCTTATACACCTCGACTGAAACAAGGAATTCTGCTCCTTCGCCAACACCATTGTTAAATTAAGGAAGGAAAGAAAAAGAAAAGAAGCTATCACCGCGGCCGGCTTTGAACCGAGGACCTTTGGCCCCGTTGTCCGTTGCCCTATCCACTGGACCACAGACCTGTGCTGTCAGCGATACTGCAAGCGCCACATAGCTTCCGAAAATCTTCTGGTACCAGGCGTCGATTTCGAGGAGGTGACCTCCTCGCCTCTTCTGAACTCCGGGTTGAATACGGCTCGTTTTGCACGATTTTCTCTCAAACATGCAGGCGCGGGCTGGCGTCGAATGGGTTGCCTATTCATCAGGCGCCGATTGAACAATTCACTTTTCATCGCGTAAAAAGCGAATTTCTCCCAAACCAAGACCGGTATCGTGCTTCTGGCCACTGATATATGTTTCGCAGTGCGTCAAGAAGATTCCCTGTGAATTTCATCGTGATCTGAGACTATCGATTTTTGGTCAAATTTCCAAAGGCTATAGCCTTTGCATTTTTAGAGATTTCGGTCCAAAAAAATTTTTGCTTCAAACTGACGGGGGTTGTGCAGGCGCACTCCAGTGCACCCCCAGACCAACCCCCGAGGGTGAAATCATCCGAAAACCGGCGAAAAAAAAATATATTCGGTCGACCGAGATTCGAACACGACAAAAGCGTCCCGACAGCCTAGATGGTTTGGGGCGGGGGGCAGGGACGGTAACCACTAGGCTGTCGGTTCGCACACCTGTCGGCGATGCGAATTGGAATCCCTATCTACCGGCCTGGACAGGCCCGGCGCGGCAGAGACGATTTTGAGCCGACTTCGTGCTTGCCGCCGGAAAGAAAAAATGGCCGGTAGATAGGGATAGCGATTCGCGCGGCATTGAGATGTGCGTCACGCCAGCCGAGATGGTTAACGCACCTTCCCCCTGTCCCAAATCATCTCGGCTGGCGAGACGTTTTGCAGGTTCAAATCCCGCCGGATGCTTTTTTTTTCCCCATTTCATTTTTTGGTCATTTCCGAGTCACTCGTTTACCGCCCAAAAGCTGCATCGAGAGGATAAGTTATTTAAATCCTTATACACCTCGACTGAAACAAGGAATTCTGCTCCTTCGCCAACACCATTGTTAAATTAAGGAAGGAAAGAAAAAGAAAAGAAGCTATCACCGCGGCCGGCTTTGAACCGAGGACCTTTGGCCCCGTTGTCCGTTGCCCTATCCACTGGACCACAGACCTGTGCTGTCAGCGATACTGCAAGCGCCACATAGCTTCCGAAAATCTTCTGGTACCAGGCGTCGATTTCGAGGAGGTGACCTCCTCGCCTCTTCTGAACTCCGGGTTGAATACGGCTCGTTTTGCACGATTTTCTCTCAAACATGCAGGCGCGGGCTGGCGTCGAATGGGTTGCCTATTCATCAGGCGCCGATTGAACAATTCACTTTTCATCGCGTAAAAAGCGAATTTCTCCCAAACCAAGACCGGTATCGTGCTTCTGGCCACTGATATATGTTTCGCAGTGCGTCAAGAAGATTCCCTGTGAATTTCATCGTGATCTGAGACTATCGATTTTTGGTCAAATTTCCAAAGGCTATAGCCTTTGCATTTTTAGAGATTTCGGTCCAAAAAAATTTTTGCTTCAAACTGACGGGGGTTGTGCAGGCGCACTCCAGTGCACCCCCAGACCAACCCCCGAGGGTGAAATCATCCGAAAACCGGCGAAAAAAAAATATATTCGGTCGACCGAGATTCGAACACGACAAAAGCGTCCCGACAGCCTAGATGGTTTGGGGCGGGGGGCAGGGACGGTAACCACTAGGCTGTCGGTTCGCACACCTGTCGGCGATGCGAATTGGAATCCCTATCTACCGGCCTGGACAGGCCCGGCGCGGCAGAGACGATTTTGAGCCGACTTCGTGCTTGCCGCCGGAAAGAAAAAATGGCCGGTAGATAGGGATAGCGATTCGCGCGGCATTGAGATGTGCGTCACGCCAGCCGAGATGGTTAACGCACCTTCCCCCTGTCCCAAATCATCTCGGCTGGCGAGACGTTTTGCAGGTTCAAATCCCGCCGGATGCTTTTTTTTTCCCCATTTCATTTTTTGGTCATTTCCGAGTCACTCGTTTACCGCCCAAAAGCTGCATCGAGAGGATAAGTTATTTAAATCCTTATACACCTCGACTGAAACAAGGAATTCTGCTCCTTCGCCAACACCATTGTTAAATTAAGGAAGGAAAGAAAAAGAAAAGAAGCTATCACCGCGGCCGGCTTTGAACCGAGGACCTTTGGCCCCGTTGTCCGTTGCCCTATCCACTGGACCACAGACCTGTGCTGTCAGCGATACTGCAAGCGCCACATAGCTTCCGAAAATCTTCTGGTACCAGGCGTCGATTTCGAGGAGGTGACCTCCTCGCCTCTTCTGAACTCCGGGTTGAATACGGCTCGTTTTGCACGATTTTCTCTCAAACATGCAGGCGCGGGCTGGCGTCGAATGGGTTGCCTATTCATCAGGCGCCGATTGAACAATTCACTTTTCATCGCGTAAAAAGCGAATTTCTCCCAAACCAAGACCGGTATCGTGCTTCTGGCCACTGATATATGTTTCGCAGTGCGTCAAGAAGATTCCCTGTGAATTTCATCGTGATCTGAGACTATCGATTTTTGGTCAAATTTCCAAAGGCTATAGCCTTTGCATTTTTAGAGATTTCGGTCCAAAAAAATTTTTGCTTCAAACTGACGGGGGTTGTGCAGGCGCACTCCAGTGCACCCCCAGACCAACCCCCGAGGGTGAAATCATCCGAAAACCGGCGAAAAAAAAATAATTCGGTCGACCTAGATTCGAACACGACAAAAGCGTCCCGACAGCCTAGATGGTTTGGGGCGGGGGGCAGGGACGGTAACCACTAGGCTGTCGGTTCGCACACCTGTCAGCGATGCGAATTGGAATCCCTATCTACCGGCCTGGACAGGCCCGGCGCGGCAGAGACGATTTTGAGCCGACTTCGTGCTTGCCGCCGGAAAGAAAAAATGGCCGGTAGATAGGGATAGCGATTCGCGCGGCATTGAGATGTGCGTCACGCCAGCCGAGATGGTTAACGCACCTTCCCCCTGTCCCAAATCATCTCGGCTGGCGAGACGTTTTGCAGGTTCAAATCCCGCCGGATGCTTTTTTTTTCCCCATTTCATTTTTTGGTCATTTCCGAGTCACTCGTTTACCGCCCAAAAGCTGCATCGAGAGGATAAGTTATTTAAATCCTTATACACCTCGACTGAAACAAGGAATTCTGCTCCTTCGCCAACACCATTGTTAAATTAAGGAAGGAAAGAAAAAGAAAAGAAGCTATCACCGCGGCCGGCTTTGAACCGAGGACCTTTGGCCCCGTTGTCCGTTGCCCTATCCACTGGACCACAGACCTGTGCTGTCAGCGATACTGCAAGCGCCACATAGCTTCCGAAAATCTTCTGGTACCAGGCGTCGATTTCGAGGAGGTGACCTCCTCGCCTCTTCTGAACTCCGGGTTGAATACGGCTCGTTTTGCACGATTTTCTCTCAAACATGCAGGCGCGGGCTGGCGTCGAATGGGTTGCCTATTCATCAGGCGCCGATTGAACAATTCACTTTTCATCGCGTAAAAAGCGAATTTCTCCCAAACCAAGACCGGTATCGTGCTTCTGGCCACTGATATATGTTTCGCAGTGCGTCAAGAAGATTCCCTGTGAATTTCATCGTGATCTGAGACTATCGATTTTTGGTCAAATTTCCAAAGGCTATAGCCTTTGCATTTTTAGAGATTTCGGTCCAAAAAAATTTTTGCTTCAAACTGACGGGGGTTGTGCAGGCGCACTCCAGTGCACCCCCAGACCAACCCCCGAGGGTGAAATCATCCGAAAACCGGCGAAAAAAAAATAATTCGGTCGACCTAGATTCGAACACGACAAAAGCGTCCCGACAGCCTAGATGGTTTGGGGCGGGGGGCAGGGACGGTAACCACTAGGCTGTCGGTTCGCACACCTGTCGGCGATGCGAATTGGAATCCCTATCTACCGGCCTGGACAGGCCCGGCGCGGCAGAGACGATTTTGAGCCGACTTCGTGCTTGCCGCCGGAAAGAAAAAATGGCCGGTAGATAGGGATAGCGATTCGCGCGGCATTGAGATGTGCGTCACGCCAGCCGAGATGGTTAACGCACCTTCCCCCTGTCCCAAATCATCTCGGCTGGCGAGACGTTTTGCAGGTTCAAATCCCGCCGGATGCTTTTTTTTTCCCCATTTCATTTTTTGGTCATTTCCGAGTCACTCGTTTACCGCCCAAAAGCTGCATCGAGAGGATAAGTTATTTAAATCCTTATACACCTCGACTGAAACAAGGAATTCTGCTCCTTCGCCAACACCATTGTTAAATTAAGGAAGGAAAGAAAAAGAAAAGAAGCTATCACCGCGGCCGGCTTTGAACCGAGGACCTTTGGCCCCGTTGTCCGTTGCCCTATCCACTGGACCACAGACCTGTGCTGTCAGCGATACTGCAAGCGCCACATAGCTTCCGAAAATCTTCTGGTACCAGGCGTCGATTTCGAGGAGGTGACCTCCTCGCCTCTTCTGAACTCCGGGTTGAATACGGCTCGTTTTGCACGATTTTCTCTCAAACATGCAGGCGCGGGCTGGCGTCGAATGGGTTGCCTATTCATCAGGCGCCGATTGAACAATTCACTTTTCATCGCGTAAAAAGCGAATTTCTCCCAAACCAAGACCGGTATCGTGCTTCTGGCCACTGATATATGTTTCGCAGTGCGTCAAGAAGATTCCCTGTGAATTTCATCGTGATCTGAGACTATCGATTTTTGGTCAAATTTCCAAAGGCTATAGCCTTTGCATTTTTAGAGATTTCGGTCCAAAAAAAATTTTGCTTCAAACTGACGGGGGTTGTGCAGGCGCACTCCAGTGCACCCCCAGACCAACCCCCGAGGGTGAAATCATCCGAAAACCGGCGAAAAAAAAATAATTCGGTCGACCTAGATTCGAACACGACAAAAGCGTCCCGACAGCCTAGATGGTTTGGGGCGGGGGGCAGGGACGGTAACCACTAGGCTGTCGGTTCGCACACCTGTCAGCGATGCGAATTGGAATCCCTATCTACCGGCCTGGACAGGCCCGGCGCGGCAGAGACGATTTTGAGCCGACTTCGTGCTTGCCGCCGGAAAGAAAAAATGGCCGGTAGATAGGGATAGCGATTCGCGCGGCATTGAGATGTGCGTCACGCCAGCCGAGATGGTTAACGCACCTTCCCCCTGTCCCAAATCATCTCGGCTGGCGAGACGTTTTGCAGGTTCAAATCCCGCCGGATGCTTTTTTTTTTTTCCCATTTCATTTTTTGGTCATTTCCGAGTCACTCGTTTACCGCCCAAAAGCTGCATCGAGAGGATAAGTTATTTAAATCCTTATACACCTCGACTGAAACAAGGAATTCTGCTCCTTCGCCAACACCATTGTTAAATTAAGGAAGGAAAGAAAAAGAAAAGAAGCTATCACCGCGGCCGGCTTTGAACCGAGGACCTTTGGCCCCGTTGTCCGTTGCCCTATCCACTGGACCACAGACCTGTGCTGTCAGCGATACTGCAAGCGCCACATAGCTTCCGAAAATCTTCTGGTACCAGGCGTCGATTTCGAGGAGGTGACCTCCTCGCCTCTTCTGAACTCCGGGTTGAATACGGCTCGTTTTGCACGATTTTCTCTCAAACATGCAGGCGCGGGCTGGCGTCGAATGGGTTGCCTATTCATCAGGCGCCGATTGAACAATTCACTTTTCATCGCGTAAAAAGCGAATTTCTCCCAAACCAAGACCGGTATCGTGCTTCTGGCCACTGATATATGTTTCGCAGTGCGTCAAGAAGATTCCCTGTGAATTTCATCGTGATCTGAGACTATCGATTTTTGGTCAAATTTCCAAAGGCTATAGCCTTTGCATTTTTAGAGATTTTGGTCCAAAAAAATTTTTGCTTCAAACTGACGGGGGTTGTGCAGGCGCACTCCAGTGCACCCCCAGACCAACCCCCGAGGGTGAAATCATCCGAAAACCGGCGAAAAAATAAATAATTCGGTCGACCGAGATTCGAACACGACAAAAGCGTCCCGACAGCCTAGATGGTTTGGGGCGGGGGGCAGGGACGGTAACCACTAGGCTGTCGGTTCGCACACCTGTCGGCAATGCGAATTGGAATCCCTATCTACCGGCCTGGACAGGCCCGGCGCGGCAGAGACGATTTTGAGCCGACTTCGTGCTTGCCGCCGGAAAGAAAAAATGGCCGGTAGATAGGGATAGCGATTCGCGCGGCATTGAGATGTGCGTCACGCCAGCCGAGATGGTTAACGCACCTTCCCCCTGTCCCAAATCATCTCGGCTGGCGAGACGTTTTGCAGGTTCAAATCCCGCCGGATGCTTTTTTTTTCCCCATTTCATTTTTTGGTCATTTCCGAGTCACTCGTTTACCGCCCAAAAGCTGCATCGAGAGGATAAGTTATTTAAAGCCTTATACACCTCGACTGAAACAAGGAATTCTGCTCCTTCGCCAACACCATTGTTAAATTAAGGAAGGAAAGAAAAAGAAAAGAAGCTATCACCGCGGCCGGCCTTGAACCTAGGACCTTTTGCCCCGTTGTCCGTTGCCCTATCCACTGGACCACAGACCTGTGCTGTCAGCGATACTGCAAGCGCCACATAGCTTCCGAAAATCTTCTGGTACCAGGCGTCGATTTCGAGGAGGTGACCTCCTCGCCTCTTCTGAACTCCGGGTTGAATACGGCTCGTTTTGCACGATTTTCTCTCAAACATGCAGGCGCGGGCTGGCGTCGAATGGGTTGCCTATTCATCAGGCGCCGATTGAACGATTCACTATTCATCGCGTAAAAAGCGAATTCCTCCCAAACCAAGACCGGTATCGTGCTCCTGGCCACTGATATATGTTTCACAGTGTGTAAAAAAGATTGCTTGCAAAAAGCTTCCGTGAGCAGGACTCGATTTAGAAGAGGATACCTACTCGCCTCTTTCCTGAACTCCGTGTCAACCAGCCACAAAACTCCGCTTCTCGGCCGCTTTCCCTGAAACATGGCGTCGATTAGGTTGTGTATTCGTTAGGCGCCGACACAGCAATCCAGGTTTCTTCGCGTAGAAAGGAAGACCGCTATCGTGCTTCTGGCGACCATCATACATTTTCTATTCCCCAATAAAGGTTCCCTGTGATAAACTATTTTGTCTGGAAGTGACAAGGGATGTGCAGGGGGACTCAGCCCCCCGATCAACCCTCATCGAGAGTTAACTTGGTTCATCCGAAAACCGGTGAAACTAAATATAATAAGAAGTCGACATTTGAATCCCAAAGCGTCCCGACAGCTCAGATGGTTTGGGACGGGAGACTGGGACAAGGAACAAGGAGCGAGGGGGACGACTGCTCCTCCCCCCCTGGCGGCGGGCTCTAGTGAACCGCCTGAAAGGTAGGCAACTTGAGCTACAAAACCCCTGCGCGTGTTCAACACACAGGACACCGCCTCCCCACCTCTCTCTTTCTGCAGGATCTTAATACGCCCCTAGCCGGACAGCGCAAGGAATTAAGGTTGGTATGAAACTAATACTGTGGAGCAAACACTAAACTTTATTATCACAGAAATTGTGCACACTCAACTTCACTGCTGCTGTAAGAAGACAAGTAGTCAGTTACTGCCAATGTAATTGACATCAATGGTCAGCTTCAATGTTTAAAAAGGCAGGGGGAAGAGTTTTCTAATCATGAGATTCCAAGATGCAACAAATGGCAGCTTTTATAAAAATAGCAGAAGATACGATGTATGAAGAGTCCACGTCTCAAATACAAATTAAATTGATATTCACAGACTAAAACCTTGCATTCAAAATCAACGTTATTTTTTCTTAAGTATATGATTGTTTTCATGCTAGTAAATTGCATTTTTGACAGTAAGCATTTAGAAAAATGTCAAATGTGCAACACAATTTGCCAGTGACCAATGGTAGCAACTAGCAACCAAGGTATGGGTACATACTACACTGATTCAAAAATAAATTTCTGTACATTATTAGTCATGTTAAGGCTGAAAACAAAAGTGCACTAGGAAAATATGTATGGATGATAGAATACTCTTCATTTTGAAAAATACTGAAAGAAGCCATAATATAAGGAAAAGAGACAATGCTCCACAACAAATTAGGCAAATTAGGCAAATGTGTGAGACTAAAAACAACAAAAAAGAAATTATAAAAAATCTTTTTCAAAATAAAAAAAACATTCCAAAAATGAATTGATGGCAAAGATGTATGAAATTTTCATATCTTTCATGTAAGAAAATTAACTAGTAAGTATAGAAAGAACCAAATATCAGACAAGAAGATAATAATTCAAACAAGAATGAATGCTACACACGGGAGAGAGACTGTAAAAGGTTACTGGGTAAGGTGCCTTCCAGCCTCTCCATGATGAAACTGAATGGTAACATCAACCAGCCTAAAACCTATGAGCAAAAAAAGCAAAAGAGATCAATAAGTATCAAGAAATTATAGGTTTCCTGAAGTAGTACTACAGCTTTTAATATGGAGGCAAAATGATATTAAAGTGCAAAATTTACCATTCTGGCGATCGTTCCCATGTTGTCTGGATATTGATGGGTCAGAAGGGCAAGGACAGCAGTAAATGAGCAGAGACCCGCAGTAAAAAGAATAAAAAAAGGTAATTCCTTTTTAGGATATACACTAACGTCATGAAAAGCTGCAAACGTAAGATATTTGCATTTTGTCAGTAATGCTCTCGGTAAATCTCAAAATCTGGGATGAATGAATAATGTGTGCTCATAAAATTACCTGGAAGAAGCTCTCTGTCTGCACATTCTGTACATGTGGGATATGGATAAAATAGATGCCCTCTTTCAAGAGGGTAAGGAAGCATTCGGAATGTTCCTTCCCAAGTGCAGTGAAGTAGGTTTAGAGCTCCATCTACTGCTTTCCAGTGTCCAATATGGAAAAATGCATAAGACAACGCCTCTGAATCTCCTCGTTTTAATATGTGTTCAGGAGGAAGTATAAGAGGTTTCATTTCAAGTAAATACTGCAAGGGGAAAAAAATGGTCATGAATGATATTCAGGGTGGCTTGTAAACTTGAATTCCACAAAAATCAAAAACACACCTTCGGTACATGAGGATTGAATTCTACTGCTCTGTGTATAGCTTCAACAGCTGTCATTTCAGCAGCTGTTAGGCCTCTTTTGCTCGCAACATCTGGAGAGAATCTGGTAAAATGGAATAGTTAAAAGTTATGTAGATTAAAAAAAAACAAAACAATTAAATGTCTACCAGAGCCCTTCAATACTAACTTATCAGCAACCAATCGTGCTTTCAAAAGTGCGGCTGTATAACAAATAGTAGCTGATTTTGGTAAGCTTATGTCGTCATATTTAGCGAGGACTGCCTGAACATCAGCATACGCCTGCATTTCTAATAGAGCTTCAATCAAGTTTTCATGAACGTTTAACACATACATAATGGGAGGAACTTCCTTGGTGAGCTGAAACAAATATTAAGAAACATTTAGAAGCTACTTTAAAAGTTATTTACCTCAAAACCTTTCAATACTATGTCTTACATCTCGGAACATTTTGACAGCTTCCTTGTTACGGCCAAGCTTTCGGGCGCACATGGCTAATCGTCTTTTAACATAAATTAAAACATTGGTATCTCTTCCTGATAAAAAAAAGCAAGCACTTCAACATCGTATTTGAAATTCACAACTAAAGATAAAATCATACAGGATATGGAAGTTATACTGGAAAAGTGGGCTGAGACTCACGGTGGATGCATTCCATTGCTGGTCCTTGATGTTGATTCTGTTGGCTCTTCCGATAATTACTTTCAGCTGTTTTCAGGGCTGACCGCAAAATTTTCTCAGCTTCAAGAATTGTAGTAGCCTCTTCATCAGCAAGTAGGATGAGAGCTGGTGTACACTCAGGATTTAATTCAAGAGCTTCATGAGCAGCTTTAATGCGAGCAGAAGGATTACGCTCCCGCCATGCTGTTTGCATTACTGGAAATAAATTCAACACTGAAAGTAACTGCTAGGATCCAGAGTTTAACTGAGCAATTGCTTAGAATGCTTAGAATGAGACAGAAAATACAGTCTAAAATGAAGAAAAGCTAAAATTACTTTTATGGACTCACATTCATATTCTTTTTTCCCTGCGTCTCCCTCACAGGTAAAAAATGTTTGGTGATCTTGAGCGGAAAGATTCATATCATAATATGTGAGTGGTTCCTTGTTAGCAGCCCAATAGAATCTCTGATACTCAGATCCTCTAAATAAATTCAAAGGATTCCTCCAGACTTTACACTCTACAACATAAAAATGGAACTTGGTGAATGGCAGTCAGATACAAAAGCACTTCATTAAGTAAAACATTTCAAACTATCTTTAATAACTGTCAGAAACTGTAGGAAAATTAGATGCCTGGGGCAAGAAAAGAAAAACAAAAAATAAACATAGATATATATACCTGGAACAGATTGCTGATTCCCATTTGAGCTACTACTTGAACCGCTACCACCATTACCGTTATTACTACTCGTGCCATTACTTGTTCCACTGGCAATGCTATTGTTGCTGTTATTACTGTTGCTATTATTACCAGTGCTTTCACTTCCGCTTTCTGACCCACTTATCCAAGGACTGATATGATTCAATGAAACTTGTTCTATAAATGATGCTCCGTACTTTCGAAAGTACCACCACTCAAAAATCTGTAACGCCATTAAAACAATGAAATTCAAAAATTAATTTAACTTTCCACAATATATTTCTCATTTTTGTTTTAAAATGAATATATAAATGTGTACAAACCAATATCATTCCTGAAATAAGTGATGATGTCCCAGTGAGTGCGACATAAAATTTTGGTGTGAGGGTGCTCAAGAACATGGTGGCTGAAAAATGAATGTGAAAAAATAAATAATTGATTCATCACAAAGATCAAAATTTTCCCCTAAAGCAGGATTTATTAAAGAGACTAATTGTTAAAGTTGAAACAATTGTCTTCTGAGCCTCAGTAAACTGACATAAATTTGCAAGAAAAAATAGAAAAAGGTAACAACAGATTTTAAAAGCACACGCACGGTTTACACCAAGATAAACTTTCTGTCTAAATAATCAGAAATTTAAAAGGTTTACCTAAATTCTCCATGTTTATAGAAGAACAGGAAGATCATCTCACTGTTACCAAAAAGGTTAGGTGGAAAACTGTACAACCAGTATTTTTCCTAACGTGAGATGTTCTGAGGGTCCGCCTTAAGCGGAAATCAAAATAAACAAACGAAATTTCTAAATGGGGTACGCGACCGCTGCCGCTGACATTCCAGTTTCCCTCTTCATTCATTCACAGAGTGTACTATTTCTAGCCGATCAGCTGCGTACAACAGCAGAACGAGCGAACAGGTTCTGCCTCTGCCTGGGCCTGAGAAAAAGGACCGGTCCGGTTGGAGCTTAGACGATGATTGACTAATTATAAAAGTAACGTATCACATCATAATCCGGTAGGACGCGGAAAATATCCAGATGTTGAGTGGATTTGATCAGAAATCGCCCTTTACTCAAAATTTTCTGCAGACTTGGCCAACCTGACTCATGACTCGCTTAGCTGTGAAAGTAGGCAACCTGCTGCAGTGCAAACGATCTCCACTTCCCTATCTCCCTTGCGCGTAATTTTTCGGCCCACGTTTTGCAGGAGTTATGTTACTTTGCCATTATTACGTCCGTAACGCACTAAAAAGGAGAGCTTTGATCTCGAAAATAAAAAGTTGACCCTCACAGAAGGCGCCACATAGCGGTCGTGCCCGTGCATTGCGGCTCAAGTCCGCGCCGTCCCGCCCGACTCTGGCTTTGACAGGACAAGACTACACGGTGCTTTACGGGCGAAAGTCGCCGATCCGAAGTTTCAATACGCGAAATACTTACAGTCCCACATTTTTGTGGGTGACAGACAGCTGTTTTCCAGGTGTGGTTTGCGTTCTTCCTCGCGCGTTCAATATCTTCGTCCTGGCAGTTCAGTTCAGTCGTCTCGTACGAGTTTATTGATCGGGACTGCGCGACACCCGACTCCCGACTCGCTCCATCTCCACCCACAACCGGTCGGGGGCGGGACGAGAAACACCATGGAAAACAAATCGGAAACAGAGGAGTCGGAAATCCGGGCCGGCTTGGTTGTGGTGGGGGTGCCAGGGTGCAACACTCAGGCAACTGATCGTTGCAGTACAGTACTCATACATTCTTGCTCAAACACTAGCAATACATTTATTTGGATCATGAACAGGCACTTGTGGCAAGTGCTTCACAAAAGGGATAGAGGGGATGCAGTGATACTTTTCGGGCAAGATGATTATTTGGCAGCCTCTTAGCAATAATGAAGTTGAAGTGCAACAATAATAAACAATAATGGATGAAAAGGTACACTTAAAGTATTGAAATCTTTTCTAAGAGAGTAAATTTATTTTAGTTGCATTAAGAAAAATCTAGGATCAAAGCCCTTTGCTGGCTTCTGATAACAGAAAAATTTATCAATAGCCTACAGTATGCTATCAAAAAGTAGTAAATAGAGAAAATATAAAAGTCCTTAAGCTCAGTTAAAAATTGAGACTGGACATTACTTTACAATGCATGTGCAGTCATTTTCATGCTTGATATGGCAGTCACAGAATATAATATGCAAAGAATTATTAAAATATGTAATTATGGCAACAATACTACATAGAGTAAATACTTGAACAAAATACTTAAAACATTTTGTTCATTGAATAGATAAAACAGTGAAACTGAACACAACATAAAATATAATACTAACATCTCAGCTGAGACAAACAAGAGAAAAAAATTAGTCAGAATGCATTGGTAAATGTAAAAGACATGTTACATCGAAGCTCATTGGGATACGTAGGATTGAGTACAAAGTGAAGTGTCTAATTCTTTAAAGGTAAGAAGAGTCACAATATCCAAAAACCTGTTGAAGTAAATATCACAAATTCTGAATAAACAATAATTGGGCTCAAAAATAGTTGAGCAAAGTTTTTTTATAAAACAAAAATAACACCCTTCTTCTTTCCTCAAAAAAAATAAAAATAATTAATAAATTAAAAATAAAAATGGAAGAGATTGACAAAATCTGAATTAAAAAATACATGGGTCCTTTAACCTTTTCTACTGAGAGCAAAAGCTTATGATAAAAATAAAGATCTACTTTATAATAACCAAGGCGGCATAATAATGTATGACTTACAATAAAATTGATCTACAGAAATGACAAAATTTCTTTAACTGGGCCTCTTACCCAGATAATTTGACAATCAATCACTTCGGATCAAAATTACCTCATAATTCCAACTCCTGGTCTAGGCACTGGCCTTCTTAATACTAAGGCACTTTCGGCTGATATGATTGGCAGCTGGTTTTCACAATGATAGTTTATAAGGTGACTCACGCTCTCAAACATTCTGTCTTTAGTGCGCACCTAAAAAGTAGTGTGAATTAATTGATTATCTATCGACGCGCATACTTCCAAAAATCATTAGTTTGAAAATTTAAGTAACTCACCACTCCTTCTGGATCTATTAAGAGAAGATGTTTTTTAAGTCCACCCTGCAAGCCAGTAAGGACAAACTGGCCAGCAGAACCTTGAGATTCTCTTACAAGAAAATCACCGTCCTGCAATAAGAATCAATTTAGTGCTCAAACTGACAAATATCTTTCAATTTCAAAAAATAGAAATATATAACTACCCTAGTCAGGAGAGCTTCAGCTTCTTGTCGGCTCACAAATCCATGGAACCATATTTCACTAAGAAGCTGTCCCCTTTGATTGGAGACCCGTGCATTAGTACTTTCAACAGCAGTATTAAATGGCTCTAAAACCCAGATTGAATAACATACATCATTACTTTATCTTTTCAAGTTGTAAATTTAGTGAGAAGACATGACAACTTACGCATGTCAAAAATATCACGAGGTTGAACAGAATTAAGACGATCCCTTGCCTCTGACATAACAACATCATTCACATAGTTGTGCTCTGGTCTTGGGATAGGTGGAGGAGGCACTTCACTGTTCAAGTCTATCAAATTTGGAGCAGAAATTTCTGCTGTTGCAAATGTTAAAAAAAATCCAAAACGTTGAGCTCAGGTGTAAGAAGTTGAACTTCATGTTTAAATACTTCAAACTTACCCCTGCAGAGATTACTCATTGTGGTAGAACTGGAATTACAGGAATTGTGCACTGATGGCAACGGTGGCACAGGCGGAGGCCCAATATCAGGTGGGACTTTACCAGGTAAATCATTGTAGTACTCACGGTCATCACCCCTCGGCCTAGATGAAATATAAAAATGCAATATTAATAGACGACCATTTCGGTAGAAAGGATATTTTAATGTAAGGTATTCAAATCTAACATTAAAGTTGCACTGCCAGGTCTAGTTAGGAACTCTTTGTAGCGAAGTTCAAATGCTTGTCCAACAGTCGTGATGACATCTTGAGCCAGTCCTCCACCACACTCCAGAACATAACATGCCCTAACATCATGATCGTCTTTAGCAACATAAGCAACAAAATCCAGAGTGTCCTGGAAAAAAATAAAATGTAGGGTATTTTTTATGTCAGATCCGTGTTTCCTACTTAATATTTATAAATGAACAAAGAAAAATAAATTCTCATGCAAGTGCTAACTTACTGTGTCACCTCCAGATGCAAATGATATGTGTGGCATGCTGTGAGTGGCTAACACACGACCAGTTTCAAGAGCAGTTAAGATGAGATGTGAGCTAGATATAGTAAGGTTGACATTAGTTCCTGCATCATCCATGACTGGTCTTTCTCCTATAGCTCGTAGAACTCTTTTATCCACCTGATCACAAATCAAATTTTTGTGAGATAAAATGAATTTTCAACACTTCGGAAACATCTTTGGTGAGTGTTTTTAGTACCATTACCTTTCTCTTTTTATCAACAGTTTTAAGACTAGCAGCTTCACAGACTCTATTAATACACTCCCTAAACACAACACACACACAAAAAAAAAATTAAGACAATTTCCTTTTGTAAACCAAAGTCAGCTGGTTTTAAAGAAACAAAAATATTAATATCTATAACAACAGTACGGGATTAAGAATATACTTACTTGGCAACTTGGGATCGCGTTTCAAAATCCAAGGCTTTCATGGAGGTATTGACTGCAAGATAACCAATATACTGCAAATTTGGAGGTGTAACATTTAGTATTGGAGATCTTCACATTCACAGAAATATTGAGAAATTTGAAACATACCCTGACAGCATAAGTAATTCCCTCATCTGATATCTGTTTATCAGAATGTAGCCACCCTCTTGGCGGTTTATTTACTATGCTGTGACCAGCACCATGCACAGACAAGCCCGGCTCATGGGGCCCAATTTGGCACGGC
Organism: Frankliniella fusca; assembly: GCA_029379305.1. NCBI lineage: Eukaryota > Metazoa > Arthropoda > Insecta > Thysanoptera > Thripidae > Frankliniella > Frankliniella fusca. The sequence goes on along the minus strand of JAHWGI010001300.1, from coordinate 684,395 downwards.
CTAGGCATATTTAAATAATTGGGAGTCTATAACATCTAAATCAGAGGAAATGGCACACTGTCAAAAAGAAAATTGAAAATGTTAAAAGCAAATAACTCAGTAATCAGTCCACCACTTATGATGGCACATAAAATGAAATGACAAATTAGAAGCATTGGTGTGAGTCACTGCCTTCAGCAGGAAGTTAGTCATGACCTGACTCACTAACCTTCATCAATGAGTTCTATAAGGTTCATAGAAATTAGCAATGACTCAAGGAAAAATTCATTGTACAACATTATTGAGTTTTCAATGGACCAGATAAGGTCAAACAGGTGCAGAAGTTAACAGTTCAAATGCCTTTATTGTGATTTGTTTGATGGCAAAACATTGAGTGCATTGCTAATGCAATGTTTTTCACAACTGCACGGTGACAGCAGGATGTGAACTACAGAGAAAATTACCGAATTGGGTGTGTTTGCTCAAAGTCCAGTAACTGCGAAAAGGTTATGACAACGACAACACACTACATACATCAGCCCAGCCCGACTGGCCTGCTGGCGCTGCTGGCCTCACTGACATCACAGCAACGACATGGACATCCTGCCTCTTCCTGTCAACAGGTGGGGCAGACCGTGATAGATGTACGCATGTAGGCAGCGCACTCACATAGTGTTAGAGCAGCAGAAAGTCTGGAATTAAGCGCCGAAATGGTTTCGACTTCTCCAACAGCTCAAACAAACGGCCTGAACAAAAATATATCATAACATAGTTGGGGCGTTACGGCATCACGAGTCGACCATCATGCAACGCTTTCGTTTCTCAGCCGAGCGGGGGGTTCCTTCATCCGCCACCGACCGATTGAGAGCGCCACAATCCAGCCCTGCAAAAACCTAAGAAAGTAAAAGCACTAGGTCACTTCCCGTTTTTACAGATAAATACGAGTTGGTAATAATTGAATAAACTTCTCAAAAATACAATGACTTGGTTTTGGTAAATTAGCCCGAGAAAAGTCACGCCAAAAGAAGGAAATAGTCGTTAAAGCAGAAAAAATTCGTACTCGTCTGTTGGTTTCCTTTGAACCTGTTCTTCGCGCGTCTAAGATAAAATCAGTGCGGAAATACACGGAGCTACACGGAAGACGCGTATCTGTTGTGTGTCTGCATTTTTTGAATATATACATTTTTTAACAAGAAAAGACCACGTTCTTGTTGATATGGGTGCATCTCACGGAAATAGAAGCGCCCCGAATAAAACAGACTAAGTCTACAGCAATCGACCTCTTGTTCGGGCAGGTAGACAGGGCGCGGCATGCAGCCAGTTCAGTTCGGACGCATATTGTCCGGTTGACGGCCAGGGTCATTGGCGTTATCTGGCTCTGGGGGACACATGATTGAGCGCGCCGAAAGCTTCTAGTCGCGTGCGAGGAGCCGAGGAGCGAACCGGACCGGCATGGCGGACGCGGAGCGGGAACACGGTGAGCGGGACGGGGACGGGGACTGTACCCGCCCGGCAGACTGATTCCCGAGATCGCTTTCGTACTTCCATCCTCGTCGCACATACCGCGGTGCCCTATGTGGGGATGGCTGGGCCCCATGAGTGCGACAAGGACGGAAGTACGCGAGCGATCTTCGGAATCAGACGGGGGCACGGGAGCACCGAAGCACTCGCACGACTCGAACTAGGGAAGCGGTTCATGGGATTATGGTTCGGATGTAATTGATCCCTGTGCACGCCCTCCCACGAGGGTAGGTGGGTGGGAACGCGCAAAGGGCCTGGCGTGCGTGCGAGGTGAGTTGACCCTTCCCGCGCCAGTCTGCGCGTTCGGCCATAGACCCATCACGCCTCGGGTACTCTGGGTCGTCGATGCCGGGCCGGGACAGCCTGCTCCTTACGAATGTAAAGTGACAGCAGCCGCTGAATTTATTTGCCTTTTAAAACTTGGAGACTGGAGGAATAGCGTCACAAAATGTCGACAAGAACGTGACAGTATCCCGTCCTGCCGTTTTGAGAAGGGCGTGCGACAGTTATTCGCGCTGGGAGTGAAATACACGACGTCCCGAACGCCGCAGCGACGCGATAGACACGCTCGCGATAGCCCCCCTCCCCTGTCGGTGACTCCCTACGTTTCCCCTGCCAGCCGCATCCGCTCTTCTACCACCACGATGCTTCTACGTCTCTCTCTCTGAGCCATGTAAAAGCCCGTCGAACTTAAACTCACCCTCTTTCTCCCTCTCCCCACCTCCTAGATTTCGACATGACCATCGCGACGCGCGCGGTTTGCGCCCGATCAGGGTTTGACTCGAAAATAAACGGATGAACATTCCACCGGTGGCGCCGGTGCGGTGCCCCGCTGGGAGATAACAGGAACAGGGGTCCACACCACACACCACCAGCGAGGACCAAGGCTCTCGAGCGAAGTCTGTCCGGCCGAATGGGCGGAGCGGGGCGGAGCGCGCCTGGGCCTGGGTGCGGCAAGGCAGGCGGGGGGCGGGTGGGGTGGGGTGTGCTCTGCGTGCTGCGTCAGCGCGGTAGGATTATGCAACTCAGAGGTCGATGGCAATGCCGTGGCCGTGAAGAGAGCGGGGGGCAGCAGCAGGGGTAGCGGGGGCGTCAGGGGGCGGGAGCAGCAGGCCGATAGGGTGGTTCCATAGCGCCCTCTCTGTGCTCCTTACGGTCATGGGCGACAAGGACAGAGAGACGACACTACCGTGTGGCGTCCTGCTGCAGGCACGGTGGTGCTGGGGGTGCGCTGGGCGCCGCTGGCCACGCCCCTGTCGCGCCGGCTGCAGACACTGGTCGTCGCCTCGTGGATCTACTCGCTGTTCCTCACGCCCTGGATCATCTGGCTCATCGTCTCAATCTGCCTCCTCCACCCGCTGCTGCGATGTCTGGTGCCGCTCTACCTCGCCTGGATGTACTTCGACCGGAACACCTGTGATCGCGGGGGCAGAAGGAACGGTACGGCGCGGCAAACGCGGCGTTTATGCGGCCAACCTTGCTGCCGCTATTCGGTTATTCGTGATGAAGTTGTTAATCTGACGCGGAGAAACCTTTCTCGTGTCCTTTCCAGGTCGAGGTCTCGATTTGATGCGGGGCTGCAGGCTGTGGCATTTTTTCCGGGACTACTTCCCCATCACCCTCGTCAAGACTGCCGAGCTCCCGCCCGACACCAACTACCTGCTGTGCTCCTACCCACACGGCATCATAGGCACTGGGGTGCTCTGCAGGTGAACATCTTTTCTTTAGGCAGGGCTGGGCTGGCTGGGCGCTCCCCTCCCCTCCACAGCCGGCCTCCCGGGACATAGGCCGTCCAGTTCCACCGGCGTGTAGGGCGGGGTGGCCTACCCTGCGATCCGCAGGGGCTCCGCTCCAGCGGCGCCCAGACGTCTGATTCAGAACATATCACTGTAATACCCCCGTCCTTGTCGCAGTGCTCTATGTAAGGAATGGCAGGGCATCATGAGAGCGACAAGGGCGGAGTCCCGAAAGCGATCTTCTGATTTAGACGTCAGCACGCGGTCTCTGAGCCCAGCTCAGCGCATCGGGAAGGAACTATTATTAAGGAGAGTTTTCTGTCATTTCCAACAGCTTCGGAACGGATGCGCTCAAAGTGAAGGAGCTGTTCCCCGGGACGACGCCCAACCTGGTAACCCTGCGGCAGAACTTCAAGTTGCCGGTCATGAGGGAGCTGATGCTCTCGCAGGGTGAGTGGCTGGTGGCCGGGCGGCCGTAGCGGGGCGCGGAGGCCACCACGTGTGAAACTTACATGCTGCAATGTACCCGGGATATGAAGCACCCCGGGGAGCACTTTCTTCATCCCGCTGACCCCGCTCCGTGCCGCCGCAGGTATGATCAGCGCCGCGGACAAGAGCATCCGCTACGCGCTCGCCGACCCGAAGAAGGGCCGCCTCGTGGTGCTGGTGGTGGGAGGCGCCGCCGAGGCGCAGCTGTCTGAGCCCGGCGACTACCGCATCGTGCTCAAGCGGAGGAAAGGCTTCGCGCGCGTCGCCCTGCAGGAAGGGTGAGGACGGGAGGGCTGGGGCGTGGTGGGGCGGGGTGGGGTGGGAAGGGCGTGGCGGGGCGGGGCGGGGTGGCAGGATGAGTCCAACCTCTCATCGCTGACCTTCCGTCCGCAGCGTGCCGCTGGTCCCCGTCTTCACGTTCAACGAGCACAAGCTGCTCTCGCAGCTGCGAGGCACGTGGATGGACCGCGTGCAGGACTGGGCGCGGCGCGTCATCGGCTTCGTCCCCGTGGTGCCCGTCGGCCGCGGCGTGTTCCAGTACTCCTTCGGCGCCGTGCCGCACCGCCTGCCGCTCACCGTCGTCGGTAAGGAAATCCCGTGGTTCCGTGGTGCGGTCACGTCGTCTTGCTGGACGGCCAGGTCGCGTTTTTCCGGGCAATGGCTCTCCCGCTCCCGAGCCTCGGAGGAGGTGGGACGGAAGTCACAGCGGACGCGCGTCGCGTCACTGGTGGTCGCAAGTGGTCTCACGTGGTCTCACGTGGTCATGCGTGCTCACTCCGTCATCTCTGTTGCAGTGGGGAAGCCCATCCCGGTGCAGCGAGTGCCGGAGCCCAGCCGCGAGCAGATCGCCGAGCTCATGGACAAGTTCGAGAAGGCGCTCTTCGAGCTCTTCCACGAGCACAAGGACAAGTACCACCCGGGCGAGGACATCAACCTCATCATCGACCAATGAGCTGGGCGGGGCCCGTCTCTGGCGCGCTCTTCAAGAGCGTGGCAGGCCGAGAAAAGACTGAAAGAAAAGACTGTCCGCCAGACCAGGACTCCACGGCACTTCACTCAGCGGCGCCACCGCATTATCGTCGCCCGAGGCGCCACCCGGTGCGAACAACGACCAGTGCGTTTGATAAGGCGTCAAGGACGAATGGAAATAAGAATCCTTGCGCGTCGCGGCCTCGGGGCCGGGCGGCTCGGCTCGGCTGCAGGCTCGCGGTTGAGAGAACGCCAGCGCCTGGGCCGGCGGCCACCCACCTGGCACCGAGACACGGCGGCCCCGGCCCCGGGGCCCCGGCAGCACCCGTGCCCGCGCCCGACGGTTAGGCAACTCATCCGCCAACCGGACCGGTTGGAGTACGAACTCAAAGTGTGATAACGTTCAAAACATATTTATTCAACAAGTTATTGCTGATGAATAGTAACAGGAAATGCACTCTGTGCATAAAAGACTCATAATTTAAATCTAATGACATTTTTGAAATATATAAAAAAAAGTTGATTTAAAAAATTTATGGTGGTTACTGCACTCATGCATTCAGTCATTCATTCATTCATTAATCGAGATGATACTGACATCGCAGCGCATACGAGGCTGTTTCACAGTTGTGACTATTCATGTTTGTTCAACAAGTTAGTATGACAGAAAAACAATGAATGGGCTTTTTAAAAAAAATATGATGGAAAAATTGAAGTATGGAGGCTAAATACAGACATAAATAACAATATGTACAACAGGAAGAATTAAAGCCAGTAAAGAATTTGTTTACAAAAACTACACTAAAACAAGACATATAATTATTTTGTACTACATATTCTACGCTTAAATTACTTGAATATAAATAAATAATGTACAATATCGCAGTTTAATCAGGTCTCTCTCACGTGACTGACTTATAATTACGCACTTTTCCAGTCCAGATACTGGATATGTGCTAATGCATCATGCAAATAACATACAGAAATTCAAACGTCATGAATTAAAATAATGAAAAGTTCTAAAAACCCCTAACGGTCTAGTTTTAAAAAATCAACAGGAAAACTTGATTATTTTCTTTGAGTAGTATACCTTCTAATATCACTTATGAAGAGTGCATTGCACATTTTATTATAAAAAATATGTTAAAATCTACATACATCATTCAGTATGATGAAAGTTAGACTGACCTAAAATTCTCTAAGCATATGATTTCTTCACATTGAAGAAGAATACTGTATAGAAGTAAAAACCGTGTGAATATGATGATATAAAACATACTGCATTACTTCAAAAACATCAGCGGAATGAAAATATGGGAAGCACAATCGTTTCCTACCATGGAAAATATGGCCCCTCTAACATAAATAAACACATCACAGCATGACTCTTTCCTTAAATAGACATATCTCAAAAAGACTTTTCCGCCTAGGCAGAAAGACCACAGTTTGAGAAGATACAGGTTTCTGAGCGGGTCCTCTACGGGACAGACAGCTTGGCGGCAGACTCCGCGGCGACAATCATCGTTGTTAAAACCCAAACAGCGAAGTTCCATCCCGCGCCGGGGCAGGGCACTATCAACAAGTGCGTAATTCACAAACTGCGATAGATATGGTAACTATTTTTACAAATACTAGGGGCGTGGTCGCCTCCGTTTTGGCAAGTCAGCCACATGTGCAGCCGGGGGGCCGACAGGCTCGGGCTCAGTCGGTGAGCGTACGACACGACTCGGCGCCTGCACTGCGCAGGCGAGCAGAGAGCGTGGCGCCGCTACTACATGGGCTTGGGCAGCCTGCACAGCGCGTTGTGGACGGGCATGGCCACGAAGCCCGCCGCGGAGATGCCGACGGCGTCGCCGACCGATGACATGGCCATCGAGAACTCGCGCTTCTCCGGCGCGATCTGGAAACAGCAAGACAGCAGCCGCGCCCTCGGTTAGCGCCTGTGAACGGCGGGGTAGGCGAGCCCGCAGCGCAGCCGCGCGCACCCGCGGCCCAACCGTCGGCGCCAAGGACCGCTCGGTCCTGGCGGCGTGACGCAGGACGCCGTAGCACCTCGCCCTGGCGAGGTGTACGGGCGCTTGGCTTGTCGCCGAGGAGGAAACAACTCTGAGTTTTGGTGAATTTCGGTGAATTTTTGTGAATTTTCGTGAATTTCTGAGCACTTATTTCGAGAATTTTTGTATAATTTTTGTGAATTTTCGCTTGAATTTTACGGAAATTTTTGGAAATTTTACGGAGTTTTCTGAGTTTTTGTGATTTTTTTCTGAATTTTGCTGAATTACGAGGCGTACAAAATGTCAGAGTTCCCCGCTTGTCGCAGACCTATAAACGGACGGGTTTCGATGGACCTCACCTGTTTCGATATGCAGAAGTACGTGTTGACGTAAGCGGCGCCCCCGAGCAGACCTTCCCACAGCACAAGGACTGCCACTACCCACACCGATGAAGAGTAGCCGTATATCGCTTCCGTGGTGAAGTAAATCACGTTGAGTCCCTGAGCAAATTAAGAAGACCACGGTTCAGATGTTGCGCTACACCTTCCGTTATTCCGTAGCGGTTCCCGCGGTCACTCCTTACCTGAAGCACGGATAAGATCCATATTTTCTCAATGTGGAAGAAGCTGCCGGACGAGCGGGACAAGAAAACGCCCACCTGGTATACTGACTGGAACACCTTGTACTGGAATGCCCATTGTTCTTGGTCGTCGTAGTGGATCAGCTCAAACTAAAGAAGTAGAGGGAAGCGTCACATCACGCAACAAACGCAAAATACACCCAACGCGTGATCAATCGCGGACTTGTCGGCTGCACTTACCAATCCTTGGTTGATGAAGTACTCAAAGAAGTACACCATGGTAAGGGGTACGATATACTTGAGCAGCGGGGGCACGTCGCGGAGCTTGTCCAGGAACGAGGCATTAGTGACGTGCGTCGGCACGTCGTCCTGCACCTTGACAATCACGACCTTCTCCTTCTGGATAGTGACGGGGGTCTCCTCGTCGGAGGAGTCCAGCCTCGGACGCACCAGAAGCCACCAGAATCTGCAGTGACGTCATGGTTAGTATGGACACCGTCGACACCGTCCCTCGAGAGGGGTGGGAGTAGAGGGGGAGAGCCAGAGGCACATTGAAAAGGTACTCACGACAAACCCATCCAAAAGGGGACCACGTTCATGACTAGGAGGGTGTCCCTGGACGACAGCCACATGCTCAGGACGAGGAACGAGACGGAGCCGAGCACGCCGGCGCCTCCGGTGCCAGAGGACCACATGGTGATGACCGTCCTAAACAAGAAGCGTAAACTCATGACATCCCGCTCCTCGATGGCAATACACTCCAGCGCGCGCAGCTCTCTCACTCACTTGTCCTTGAAGAAGGCGGTGTAGGCGAGCAGCGACACCTCGCCCAGCCCGGAGGCCAGCGACATGCAGGCGACGCCGAGCAGGGCCATCCAGAGCTGCTCGGCCCAGGCCACCAGCAGGAAGCCGGACACGTTGAGCGCGATCACCGACGCCATCCGGGTGCTGGACATGACGGGGAGGAAGAGGAGGCCGGTCAGCATCGGGCCGAACCGAAACGAACTCGCCACGTCCGCACTACGTTAGGTTCTCAGAGATACTCACTGGATCCAGAGCGGGAAGAAGGGCGACACGAACTTGATGAAGAGGCTGGGGATGATGTCGGCCAGGAGGACGGCGCCGGTCGAGAGCTCGTTGCAGTGGCGGTCCCCTTCGATCTCCTTCCCCTGGAGAAGCAAAACCACAAGGCCCTCTCGCGTCAGATGCGAAGGTCGAGTCGAGCAGAGCAGGCTGGCCGGCCGGCCGGCCGGCTGATCCCGGTCGCGTCAAAGACTCACCGTCTCAGACTGGTTGAACTTGTCGTGCAGGATCTCGTAGGCGGCCGACAGCATGATGACGTAGCCATAGTTGTTGCAGAGCCCGAGGATCCAGTACGCGGCGAGGTTGCGGCGGCGCGCCGACTTGCTGGAGAGCGTGCTCGCGCTGCCGACGAGCGCCGATGTGGACGCGACAGACGCCGAGTTGGGGATGGGCGCCGCGCTCGCCTTCTTGGGGTCTGCAAAATCAATGAGAGAGAGAGGCGCGCTCCCGGTCAGAGGAGGGGTACGCACAGGCAGGAGAGGAGGAGGTGAGGGGGAAACAAAACTCTGAATTGTTTGGACACTTCGTCATTCAGAAAAATTTAGAAAAAAATCGGAAAAATTCGGAAAAAATTAAGAAAACAGGAAAATTCACAAAAATTCACATAATTCTAGAAAAAACTCAAGCAAAAATTCACAAAATTTGTACAGAGTCGGTCCAAATAAAACGAGCATCGAAAACCCATGACCCCCTCCGATTTTCATGAAATTTTTTTCTTAGGATGGCCCTATGGGTGGAAGCACAGGGCTAAAATGGTAGGCGTGAAAAAAATTTATTGGCTGAGAAAAAAAATATTTTCTAAATTTTGCCCTTTTTGGACAAAGTTTGGAACTTTTTCGACTATTTCGAGGTTTTAGGTACTAGGTGTCTGAAAATTGGTATCCGGGGGTAAAATTACTCAAGGAACAAGAATATGGCCACAGATTCGACCTACGACCATTTCCTCCCGAGATATCGGCTCCGAACTGTGAAAAATGTCGAAAAATACCCAAATCTTGGGGAAATGGTCAAAAATTCATTTTGTTGACCATCCCATGGTTCAGTCTTGTAGAGAAAGAGCCAATGAATCATATGCGATCCCACCCATATTTTTAGGACAAACCGTTTGGAAACTACAGCGTCTCAAAGTTTGGGGTTTTTAAAAAGCGGCGAAAACTTGTCATTTTTCACCTAGTGGGCCTACATTATCCGGCATTCCTAGCCTTAAAGAGTGGTTCGGTTGGGGCAGTGCAGGATTGGGACATGGCCAAGTGGCACTGCGATGCAGCGCAGCGCCCGCGCACAGAGCGCCTGACGAACTGAGGTAGGCAAACCCGCCAAACAGCCCCTGGAAAGCAGGCCACCCAACTCGCTTCGTTTCGGCTGTGCGACCACCCAAGTTACTTAGTAACTGATGTTTATGAAGAGGAAGCTGAGGCAGACCTGACTCCTCTAATGCCAAAGCTACCTGCAAAAGTATTCTACTGGCCGCAGGACATGAAGACTGCGTCAGTCCCATTCCCTCACATTATCACAGATGTTACTTTACAAGAAAAGGGTGACAACATGATCCTCACAGAAGGCGATTTTATAAAATTAATACAATTAAGAGTGATTAAAAAAATAGCAGCCTGGTATTCTTTGCATTGTAAATTTTTTTTTGTGAGCAGTTGCTCTTTCTTTAAGGATTTTTATTCTAGTAATAAAAAAGGAACTGGCAATTTTTTTTTCTTTTTGTGCACCTAGTTTTTTACTTGTTTCAAGCACACTTAGAGGAAGAGCAGGAAAGGGGGGAGGGGAAGTGGCTGCACAGTGGCTGTAACGGCTGTGCACACTTGGGCGCTCGCACAGCCGAAACGAAGCGAGTTGGGTGGCCTGCTTTCCAGGGGCTGTTTGGCGGGTTTGCCTACCTCAGTTCGTCAGGCGCTCTGTGCGCGGGCGCTGCGCTGCATCGCAGTGCCACTTGGCCATGTCCCAATCCTGCACTGCCCCAACCGAACCACTCTTTAAGGCTAGGAATGCCGGATAATGTAGGCCCACTAGGTGAAAAATGACAAGTTTTCGCCGCTTTTTAAAAACCCCAAACTTTGAGACGCTGTAGTTTCCAAACGGTTTGTCCTAAAAATATGGGTGGGATCGCATATGATTCATTGGCTCTTTCTCTACAAGACTGAACCATGGGATGGTCAACAAAATGAATTTTTGACCATTTCCCCAAGATTTGGGTATTTTTCGACATTTTTCACAGTTCGGAGCCGATATCTCGGGAGGAAATGGTCGTAGGTCGAATCTGTGGCCATATTCTTGTTCCTTGAGTAATTTTACCCCCGGATACCAATTTTCAGACACCTAGTACCTAAAACCTCGAAATAGTCGAAAAAGTTCCAAACTTTGTCCAAAAAGGGCAAAATTTAGAAAATATTTTTTTTCTCAGCCAATAAATTTTTTTCACGCCTACCATTTTAGCCCTGTGCTTCCACCCATAGGGCCATCCTAAGAAAAAAATTTCATGAAAATCGGAGGGGGTCATGGGTTTTCGATGCTCGTTTTATTTGGACCGACTCACACTAAAATTGCCAAAATTCAGGGTTGTTTCCCCCTCCGGAGGAGGAGGAGGACGACGACGACGACGATGCACACCGTAACGTGAGAGGGGTCGGGGTCGGGAGCCCCGACGAGCATGTGCTGCACGTGTTTGTTCAAGTGCGCGGGGGCCCAGCAGGGGCAGGTACGGCATTGGGGACAGGCGGGCCGGCTAGTGCCAGTGGCGCTGCGGCTGCACCAGGCGGCACCGTGGCGGCCACAGCGCGCGCGCACCGCACACCGCGACACACTGCGACTGCCGTGCCGCCCCCACCGCGCTCTGCGATAGCAAATTTTTACGAGGCGCACACGATTTGTCGATTGACGCGAAACGCTTTGATGCCCGTCGCAAATTCGCGCGGGTGCGCCGCGCTGAACGCCGAAGTCACCGCCGCGCGGGCACTTCCCTGCAGGGGGGCGCAGTGTTCGTGAGGGAGGAGGAGGGGGGCGTCCAGGACCCGCCCCTGGCCGGCCACCCCCGCCCCCAACAGACTGATTACAAGTCCGACCCGATAAGGCTGGTGGCTGGCAGTGCAGTACAGCACAGCAGACGCAGAGCGAGTGCAGCGCGTTCGGGGGAGGGGTTGTGGCTTGCGGCTACGAGCCCCCCCCCCCCCTCCCCCCAGCTACATACGCCTGCACTTTATTTATTTATTTTTATTTTTTTTAGACAAAGTTGCAGAGTATTTTGCGAACGAGGTACCGGTGCGGGTGCGGCGGGTGCGGGTACCGGCCGAGCCGGCAGAGCGTCTACAAGTTTCCTCAAGAGTCGTCGGACACGGCAGTAACCGCACCGCCGCGCCGCGCCGGGCCTGACCAGCACGCTCCGACAGCAAGGAGGCGATAAAAAAAGTAATGAAAAGGGAAAATTTTTCGCACGAATGTTTTCCATGCTGACGTGTTGCAAGGACCCACGGTACCATGAAACACTGGTAATGTACCTGTCCACTCATCATTCTTCCAACTAGTTTCAAAAAACAATCTAACATGTAGAGGACGTCGCGGAAACGTCCAGAAAAGAGGGTCGAATCTCTCATATCCTGAGGACGATACATGTACCAAACATGTAGTCTCAAACATCTAGTCGGAAAATGTAACTTCACGCAACATGCACATCACCCAGACAATAACAAAAATAATAACAATGACATCAAATAGATAAACAATAACAAAACACTGGCGCACTGCAAGCAGAAGGCATTCCGTGCCTGCATAGGGGTTGACACTGACCGCACGGTAGGGCTTGGTACATTGCAGGACGCAGTGGGCCGGTACGGGGCGGGGCGGGGCGGGGCGGGGCGGCTGTGACGGGGGCGATGTGTCCGGTCCGGCGCGGCGGGGCGGAGGCTGTGCTGCTGTGTGAGACTGTGCGGCCCGGCCGTTAGCTAAACATTGACTGACAACTTGACCACGCTCCGCCCGCTCCGCCGCCGTGTGCTGTGCTCCGTGCTCTGCGCGCCGCCCCCCTCCACAGGCCCCCGCTGCCCCCGCTGCCCCGCCCCCCGCGCCCCGGCCGCCTCCTCATCAACCGGGGCGTGAGCCCGGCGTAACCCGCGATCGAAAGATCAATCACATCCGACAACTATCGCAAATTATGGCATTTGGCAGACGAGTGAGACACCTGGGTACGTCGGCCTCTTTTTCATCCTCTTTACTGCCCTACTCTATTGCACCCCAGTACACAACACTACATCCCCTAACCCCCCCTCTCTCTATCTCTTTCTGTGTCTCTCTCTCTCCCTCTCTCTCCCTCTCTCTCTCTCTCTCTCTCTCTCTCTCTCTCTCTCTCTCTCACCATCCACTATACCTCCCTTTCCCCTCTCTCCTCTTCCGGAGAACGACCTGCTGATAAGCCTACTGAAGATGAAGCCCCCCCCCCTCTTTCCCCTCTATCTTCCTCCCTGACGTTTCTATCCCTCCCGCCGCGCCACCCCTCGGCAAGTTCCAATCGGAAGGGCGGCGTAAAGGAGAGAAGAGCTTTGCCCCGTGGGGCCCCATGGCGCCCATTGCTATCCTCGCCGCTCATGTCGGGCATATGGCGCCACAGGTGGGAGCGGTGGAGCGGGGCAGGGCGGGGCGGGGCGGGGCGGGGCGGGGCGGGGCGGGGCGGGGCGGGCATGGCATGACCGTGCAGCGCGCTGTGAAGTACAGGCCAGCGCCACATTAATTACCGCAAATCTGCTGCTGGGAAATCACAGGTTTCCGAAGACCGTGGCGGAGCGGCGCGGGGAAGAGAGCACACGCGGGGGCGCGGGTGGGGCGGAGCGGGGGAGGGACGGGCATGTTTTCTCTCCCACTATAGCGCCATGACCGCGTCGTGTCTGAGCTTGGAGACCCCGCGCCACTCCCCCGCCCTGCCCGCCCCGCCCCGCCCCGCCCCGCCCCGCCCCGCCCCGCCCCGCCCCGCCCCGCCCCGCCCCGCCCCGCGACCCGGAGGCGGTGCTGCTCGTCCTCTATTTGACCACCCGTTCGCCGGCACGGTCGGCACGCGAGAGAGCACGAGCATCGTCCATCGTCCTCTCGTCTCGCGGTTCACCGATCACCCCACCCCCTCCCCCTCTCCCCCCCTCCAGCGCCTCCGCGCGCGCTCGCGGACCGTGCAGAGCAGCAGACCCGCGTCGGTAAGGATCAACCGAGAAAATGTCGAGAGCGACGAGCGCGAGACCGTGGTGTGTCGTCGACCCGCGGTGACGGGTCCTGCTGCCGCTGCTGCTGCTGCTGCCGCTGCTGCTGCTGCTGCTGCGACCGATCACTAGGAAACGACTCGGCTCTTTCGGAATATTTTTGCAGCGCGGTGACACGGCACGGCACGGCACGGCCGCGGCGGGGCCAGCAAGTTGCACGGGTCGAGCACGCTCCGAGCAAGTGTCGCCGCGCCTTGAGCACGGCGAGGAGCGATATCCACCGCGCCGCGACCAGCAGCGGCTCCGAGGAGCCGAGGAGCCCGGCCCGGCCCAGCCCGTCCCGGACCGCGCCGCGCCGCGCACCGGTCGCGACCAGGACCCCGCCAAGAGCCGCACCCTGCTGCCGCTGGTCTGGTCCTTGCTCGTGCCATACCGAGCGCGCGGTAAAAATATCTCGGCAAAATGTCGAAAACACAACAATCGACAGACGTGACAGACATTCGCAAACAAACCCAAGCAATAAAAGCTGGATTTTAAAACGCCGCCGTGACGCGGGATCGCGCACGGCTGGAGGAGTGAGAATCAAACCGGACGGGACGAAATGTCTCACGTGGTCTCATCCCCGCCGCCACCACCTCGGCGTCTCGGCTCACGCTTCAAACAAACTGCTCCTCTCCTCTCGCGATCTGCCTCTCCCTCCTTCCTCCGTCCGTCCCTTTCGCTCTCCCAACCGTTCAAACACACTCACACACACACACACACATAGACACACACTCATACTTTCTCACTCCTGTCTCCTAGTTTTCGCCCGCGTCTTGCTCTCTTCTGCGACGCGCTATTTTCATCTTGAAGATAAGCCACGCGAGGACCGAAATATCTTCGCCATGTGCTGCTCCTCCCTCCCCTTTACTTCATTGAAATTGCTGTCCGCCTTTCGCCTTTCCGATAAACTTGTGGGGGGACGCGGCTCGCCAGCCGGACGGCGTCCTTGAAGTCGGCGGGGAGGGGTCAGGCGGGGCATGCGTGGTGCGGCGGGGCGGGGCGGGACAGGGTGGGGTGGGCCTAGCGGCCGGATGACATTTGAACTCGAATTAGCCAGTAGTATTCCACTCGGAGCTCACACAAATTCCGAGAAGCTGGTAACGTGCAGCGGTAGGAAACGTATCTCTCACGAGACAGATTGATAGATGCGATACTCGCATCCTGTGGGTATAAATAATATAACCTCAGGAATTGTGAAACAATGCCGATGACCCGGTAATGATCAGACGTCAAAAGCAATTTGATTGTCACATTTTTTATTTATTTTAGGAGCATTAAACAGATACTCGATAAAATAAAAATATGCTTTTTAGGGAGATATCTGAAGCCACCTGCTGTGTGGGCGGCCGTGGCAAAAGAATGGAGAGGAGGGGCAAGACGTCACTATACGAACCTGTCCTCTCTCCTCTCCTTTTCTCCCTCTCCTTCTCTTCTCCTTCTCTCTCCCTCTCTCTCTGTCCGTCTGGTTCTCCAGAAAGGTCCGAGCGACCAGATTGCGCCACCAATTTCTCTCTTTTTCACAGTTTAAAATTATTGAACCCCTGATGAGTCAAAAACTACGCTGGGTACGAATGACACGTACCCCAGTTGCCTCGGCTTTCCTCCGTCCAGAACGCGTTGAATTTCTCCCGATTATGTTTAACTTATTCTGCAGTAAATGTCAGCGAAGCTCGAGGCCCGATTTGACAGCACGTTTTATTTTCTGTTCTCTAAGTCCGTTGACACCGCTCGGACCGCTCTGGGGACAGCCGGAGCGGGGTCGCGAGATCCTGGACACATGATAGAATGGTTCCTCTCTCCAAAAATAACAATCTCACATGCAGAAATAAGTTTCGGCAATTATTGTTGTTTCATCGCGCAACCCTCCCCCTCCCTCCCCTTATCTCCGACAACACGTACACACACACGACGCACCCTAGCCTAGAGAGAGGGTCAAGCTGTACACCACTCATGCTTGCAGACGCAGAGTGAGTGAACTCTGCCGACAAAAACACGAATAAAATAATATGTGCCCACGCGAAATCAATTTGTAGTGGCAACACTTGTAGGCAGACCTGGCCCGAACGTCATCGCCACGGGGAAAAGTCAGAAAAAAGACAAAAGACAAAGAAAAAAAGAAAAGAAAAAAAGGCTAAGGTAGCGGGTGACGACGCGTAGCCCTGTACCCTACTGCCTGGCTGGCCTACATTCCGGGCTGCCTCTCCCGACCCGAGCGGTGCAGGGGGTAGCGCGGTGACACTCGACGACACCTTCCTGGGTTCCTGGTGCAGAGACGGTCTCCAGCGGAGCGACAGGGACTTCCCTGGTCGTGCCGAGAGGAGGGGTCCGCGGGAGGCGGGGTTGCCATGTGCTCTTTTTGCCGCGATACGTGTATTTTTAGCCGGGCCGAGCCGAGCCGAGCAGCGCGGGCGGAGCGGGTCGGGCGGGGTCGGGTCGCGGGTGCCGGGTCTGGCGCCGGTCCCAGCCGGGCTTTACCTCGCGTGACTCTGGAGGATTGAGCGATTCACTGCTCCGTGCGAAACCACTTGGACTCCCGCGCGGAGCGCAGCGCCATGGCATGGCAGCGCCTCGCCGGCGCCACGCCGTATACATCAGTAAGGCATCGGGCCAGGCCGGGCCGGGCCATCAGGGGCTGTCGCCTCGCCTCGCCTCCGTGTCGTGTCGGATCGTGACGCAACCGGTACATCTGCACGACCCGCGTGATTCTGCATTTTATTCCCCTCTTAACTTTGTTGCTAATTTTAGAAAAAAACAAACAGCAAAAAAATACATTTATTTGGAGTATTTTTTTTAATAGCATTAACGGGGATATTGTCACGCGCGTGGACTATGCTCCTACGTGGGTGTCACCACAGAAGCTCAATAACATCGAGGTTTTCGCATTGCGTGGATTTCTTACAGCATGATGTAACAGCTTTGTGCTGGTCCGGCGTCCGGCCCGGCGGCACCCTCCCTTTACATTGCACTGACACACTCGTGATGAAATCGCGCTCTATACCCGCAACACTTCTCTTTTTTGTTTGTGTGCAGAATTTCGTCCGGTCAGAGGCGACCCCTCTCCTTGCGGCGGAACTCTTCTTTTATTCGTGCACCCTTGCGAAAATTTTCCATGTATTAATTATAGGACAGATTATAGGCTCTCGAGATTGGCCCCTGGCCCCCAGGCCACCCTACTTCCTCGGTTCGCATCACATGCTCCTTATCAGAGAGAAAACAATTGGAAAAGGAAAACAGTAATTTTGCAAGCTTACCTCCACTGGTTATGGTAAAGATCTCGGTTCTGTTGTCACCTTTGCCGTCATCCTTCTTGTTCATTAAATCTCCTAGAAGGAAAAGAGAACAACTGTTAGAGTGTTGTTTCATGAAGGCTACAATCATGGAGGAGGTCGGTCGACGACAGCAAGTCATAAATCGAGGCAGCAAAAACAAGGATGAAACTTAAATCATTTGACAATTTATGAAAGGAAATGGAAATTAAAAAGGAAATGTAGAGGAACGAGATGAGGAAGGAATGGGAAGTGGGAAAGAAAGAGACATGGATGGATAAAGAAGAAAAGGAGGAAGAGAGAAAGACGGGGAGAGGATGAGGCATCGGGCTTATCGCCGGGCAGGGTGCCGGCCCCACCGTGGGGGGCGTGGGAGGCGGGGCGGGGCGGGGCGGGGCGGGGCGGGGGGCGCGGCCGTGATGATAGACCAATAACCCATACCTTGCTCTCTGAACCTGCTCCGCCCCACGCTCGCCAACCAGTGCCGGGGCGTGGCGGGGCGGGGTGGGTCGATCCCGGCAACACTACTACGCGCTCCATTTATAAGGTAAAATAATAATTCATATTCATCGCGTAGAAATATGAGCTGGCCTCCTGTGCGAAAGATGTTTTGCTTGCCGCACGTGTGCACAACACGAGCCTATAGAGCACGTTGCTCGCAGCTCCCTGATTGTTTTGTTCTGCCCGCGAATATGCCTCACAACAGTTTATGTCGCTTCCGGCGTGCGGGGGGAGAGGGGGGGGGCGCTACACGCCGGCGGTCCGCTGCGGGTACTCCTGGCCACGGCTCTGCCCCCCTCCCCCGCAAGCCCCGCCTCCTCAGCACCAGCCCGCCGAGCCTCAATCGTCTGTTTTGTGGTCCAAGCAAAATACGTGCTGCGCTGCGCGGACTCACCAATTTACCTTTCAGTCTCGGTGTGGCGTAGTATACGAACCCACTGTACCGTAAATTAAAAGACAGCTTTTCGCATGTTTGTCTGTTTCGGGGGCGGGGCGGGGGCGGGGCGGGGGCGGGGTGGGGTGGGGCGGGTACGTGAAGGCAAGGCGCCCGCCCCTACGTCACGCCCAGCCAATGGCGGTCGTCGCCGCCGCCGCCGCGCTGTACATGACCACACCACGACCCACGACCGCACCTCCGCGCCGAGGCGTCACTCGCACGTGAAATGTATCGCACGCCCGGTGTTGGCGTGATTTTATCGCGCCAACGCGATTTCTTGAAGTGTAGTCGCTCATTGCTCAGTGGGCCGTCGTATCGGTTGTTTTGGCACTTCGGCCAGCTGTGAGCTGGTCGGGAGTTTTCCTACCCTCCGGTGAAAGGTCGGTCAGCGCGTGCTAGCCTGCCCTCTGTCCGGCAGTGGTACCAACGCGTCTCGTCCGGCCTCGGGGAGATTACCCGGAGTCGGGCGGGGCGCAGCGGAAAAGGACGGTCCAACGCGGGGATGAGGGACAGGGGGAGGTTGGCAGCCGTGCTCGGAGAGAGGCGTCATGCGACGCGGAGCACGGGTGGCTTGGGAGTTGGTGAGGAGAGTCAGCGGGAGAGAGTCAAGGAGGGTAGTCGAAGACAGTCGGTGACGAGAGTCGAGGAGAGAGAGACGAGCTGGAGAGAAGTGGTTGTGAGTGAGAGTGAGAGAGACTAGTGAGTACGGAGAGGACAGTGAATTCAAGTGAAGTGATTATTCCGCGAGTAACATAGTATATTAGCACTTGTAAGACTTTGTAAATTAAGCTGGTTTAGTTCTATATGTAATTGTGCTTTTGGTTTGAATAATTATCGTATATTCTAACCCCTCGCCTAGTTGGAGAAAAACCCTAACCAACCTTTAAAGTTGCATCACATATTTTCGGACACCAAAGCAAACACAAACAACACACAATTCGAGTTGTTGGCGGGTGCGCCCCACCCACACGTTCAAAAATCTTAACCCCGCCAACAGTTGGCGCTGCGGACAGGGTAATTTCTTGGGGCGGTTTGTGTGTTGTGTTGTCCTGTGCGTTTGCTTGGAATACTTTTAGAGTTTTGTTCAGCCAGCTTATTTTATGTACGGATTACAAGTGCTAGTCTTAGTGTCGCGAGTGTAAGCGTACGTGCAATAATGTGTTGCAACTTGGTGTACAAGTATCGCGTAGACTCTTTTGAGAAGCTGTGGGTGCTGTTGCACATGTATCGGCCGGTCAGCCGTACTGAAGCTCTCCGTGAGATCGCAAGTCTGCGGTCAGCGCCGCGCTGGCGCGCCGAGAAGCAGCCGACGGAGTTCCTGCTGGACTTTGTGGAGCGGGTGCACGCGCCCTCGACGCCCGGCGCGCTGTTCGAACTGCTCCGAGTGAGAGTGCCGCGGCAGTACGCGCTGGAGATAAGCCCTGAGCTGCTCATGGCCGATGCGCTGCCGGTCCCTGTGCAGCCCGCTGGCGGCTCGCCGCCATCCTCACGGCCGCCTTCGTCATCGAGCTCGCGGCCGAGCCCGACCCCGACGCCGTCCATGAGGCCGTCTGTGTTTCCGCCGCCAGGATCGGGCGCCGCGACGCTTCTGTCGGGTGGCGCGCCCGACGCCCTGCCTGCCCCGGAGGAGCGCCTGCCTGCGGGCGGGCACGTGCAGTGTGAGGACGACCATCTCGTCGATGACACCGCGGCGCTGCCCGTCCTGGGCACGGGGACGTGTTCGCCCGTCCTGTCCGAGAGGCGGCTCGTGCAGGCCGCCGACCCACGAGACGCTGCCGCCGAGGGGCCGGCCGGTCCCCACGCGCCGCTGCCGGCTGCACCGGCACACATCACGGCGTCAGGCGCCCTGGAGCGCGGCGACGCCCCTGCCGCCCCCGAGGTGGCCGCACGCAGAGTCGCCGTCACGTTGCGGCCCAACTTCATCGAGACCCTGGACTTCGCGGGGGCCCACCCGGGCCCTAGAGTGCCTTTCACCCAGCTGCGCCCCGAGCCCCGGTGCCCGGACCAATCCGCGCCGCCGCCGACGAGGCCGATGTCCAGGCCTGATTCTTCTCCATCCGCGGCGCTGTCGGCGGTGCCGCCAGCGTGCCGCGGCGGGGCGCCGTCCAGGTCCACGCGCTTGGAGATGTCCGAAGTCAGCAGCGGGGCCGAGGCCGAGGTTCGATTCCCAGCGGCGCCCGTCGCCGCCCCGGAGAGGAGGGAGAGGTCGTCTCCCGTGACGACGCTTGAGCTGCGCGCCGCCGCCGCCGTCCGAGCAGACGCGGCTACGACCCGATGCATCGGCGACGAGGGGCGGGCTGGCCCTTTCACCCGGGGCCCGCAAACGTTGTGGGAGCCCTCCTGTGCCATCCCGGCCCGGGGCCCAGCCCGCGCAGCCGTCCAGCGTGCTCTGCGAGGGGACGGGATTAAGTCCCTGTTTGCGCTCAGTGACGACAGTGATTATGAATGGGAGACAATTTCAGGGAGAAGTGTCCACGGTAACGTTGGTAACCCTTTTGCCTATTGATTGATCCTGGTTCATTGATTGATTTTCTGGAAATGGTTTGATTATTTAAGTAACGGATATTGGTTTTCGATTGTTAGTCATTTAGGATAGCTTTGGTTTGGGGTTAATGTTGTCGACCACACACGGATTGGTGTTTACGTTCAACCACGCGATAAGGTTAACGTTTTCAGCTTATGTACTTAGTGTTTTGAATTTCAGTTTGTAAGTTAATAATTTTCATCTAGTTTCATTGTGGTCTGGTTGTATGTTTAAGACTAGATACTTGTAATTGTTCGTTGTAGACATAGGCGCCGCGTGGATGTCGACGCCGACGCTGATCTGGCCAGCGACTAGATCTTCACGGGGGTGCGCAGAGTGCCACCCAGGGTAACGGATACCTACTGTAATTGTTGTATTGTAATTGTTGGATGTAGACTTAGCAGCTTCAGGACCTACCGCTTACTGTTTGTCACGGCGCAGAGAGCACGGGCTGGGTGACGGATTCACAGGGAATCCCAGGGACCTACTGTGTTCGGTGATCAGTAGCAGTCAGGGGTGACGAATTCACAGGGAATTCCAGGGACCTCCACTACTGTCAGTCGCGGGCGGGGCGGGGAGCTGCCGTAAGTTACGTGCACCTGCGAAGGGCTTCGCGATGTAATAGATTTAGATTTCGGGAATTTCTTTGGGGTATATTATTTGGTTCGTTTTAAATTCTATAGTGTATTTTCTTTGAAATGTGTGTATTTTGTGCTATTGTAATATTGTGTAATGTGTTTCAAGTGCAATGTGTCCGGCGTAGGAAATTGAGATTATTCTGTGCTTATCGTTTAGAGTAAGATGTCATGTGAAGAAAAGTATTCATGGATTTTGGTATTTTTGTCAAAGGTAAAATTGTGTTGTGAAATTGTGTTATTCTAAGAACTCGAATGCCGAAATAGGTTTTGTTGCGTTTATATTTAGACAGATTTATCTTGCCATTTATTTTCCGAGTTGAACCCCGGAGGGGTGGAGAATGTTGGCGTGATTTTATCGCGCCAACGCGATTTCTTGAAGTGTAGTCGCTCATTGCTCAGTGGGCCGTCGTATCGGTTGTTTTGGCACTTCGGCCAGCTGTGAGCTGGTCGGGAGTTTTCCTACCCTCCGGTGAAAGGTCGGTCAGCGCGTGCTAGCCTGCCCTCTGTCCGGCAGTGGTACCAACGCGTCTCGTCCGGCCTCGGGGAGATTACCCGGAGTCGGGCGGGGCGCAGCGGAAAAGGACGGTCCAACGCGGGGATGAGGGACAGGGGGAGGTTGGCAGCCGTGCTCGGAGAGAGGCGTCATGCGACGCGGAGCACGGGTGGCTTGGGAGTTGGTGAGGAGAGTCAGCGGGAGAGAGTCAAGGAGGGTAGTCGAAGACAGTCGGTGACGAGAGTCGAGGAGAGAGAGACGAGCTGGAGAGAAGTGGTTGTGAGTGAGAGTGAGAGAGACTAGTGAGTACGGAGAGGACAGTGAATTCAAGTGAAGTGATTATTCCGCGAGTAACATAGTATATTAGCACTTGTAAGACTTTGTAAATTTAAGCTGGTTTAGTTCTATATGTAATTGTGCTTTTGGTTTGAATAATTATCGTATATTCTAACCCCTCGCCTAGTTGGAGAAAAACCCTAACCAACCTTTAAAGTTGCATCACATATTTTCGGACACCAAAGCAAACACAAACAACACACAATTCGAGTTGTTGGCGGGTGCGCCCCACCCACACGTTCAAAAAATCTTAACCCCGCCAACACCGGCCGCCCAGCTGGCCCGGCCCACAGAGAGATAAGCGCCGACACCACCACCACCACCTCCACCAACACCACCGTCGTTGCTGCATGACAAAATCTTGATTCGCATGACGTCACCCCCTGCGCTGCGTCAGGAGGGCGGCCTGGTGACCCGAACCGTCGGTGTGATCCTCCTCCTCGTCCTCCCCTTCCTCTGCGTAGGGGCGCGGCGGGGGCTGGGCTGGGGTGGGGGAAGAGGGCGCGCGCAAGTCAGCAAAGACGCACAGGACCGCGAGTATGACGTCCGTGGGGGTTGCCGCGGGGTGCGGAGTGGCGGGGCGGGGTGTGTGGCGCGGCGGGGCGGGACGCGCAGGGCACACAAACAACCTCTGGATCTCTCATGTATCCTCCGTCCTGGCCCCTCCGCTCCGCCCTCCACCCACCCACACCACGAGCTCTGCTCCACCCTGCCCCGGTGGCCGCGCGCGCTTCCGCCCCCACCATCACCACCCACCCACCGCACACTCCGCGCGCAGGAGCCGGATGGGCTGCCTACCTGCCGGGCGCAGCGCTGAGCGCCGGCAGAGGCGTCTGCGCTCCCCGAGGAGTAGGCAGCCCATCGCACACCACTCGCGGGACGTGATCGTGACGGACGGACGAAAGAAAAAAAACGTAAGCAAACTGACAGACTGTACTTAAAAGTGAAGCGCGAAGCAGGTAAGTGCCTGCCACTGACAATAACTGATACCTAAACGCCGCTTTGCGCCGTCCTGCTCGGCTCGGGTCGGCTCGCTCGCCTGCCCGCGTGTTGGGTAACTGCGTCCGTAGTCATTCACCTTTTGCGAAGACCAATATTATAGTTTTGAGGGTTTTCAGTCGGCTCTGCTCCAATGAATCTTTGCTTTCCACGCGCCTGAATGCGGTCTGATCAGCGAATAGTTTTCCGTGTCCAGGAGCCGGTCGGGCACCGCCACCGCTCCCCAGGAGGGGTACCCCGAGGAGAGGATCTCAGAACGCCTCAAGACCCGGCGCGTGACAAAACGGTATGAGCGCAGAATGACCGCCGACCGACGAACTGCCGTCTAATTGCGGTCTGAATTTTTCAGATCCGGTTCAGGTTCGATTGAAGCTAGTTTGCCGGTGCGCGCGTGTGGTTGCACCACCGCACGGACGGGCACGCAGGTCCCCTCGTGGTACGGCTCGCTCGGCTCGTACGGCTCTGCGTAGTAAAAACGACAAAAACGCAGCCGCCGCGCCGTGCCTCGCCGTGCTATCTCTGGAACGCGTGCCGCTCGTCTTCCCTTTTTTTGTTTTGTGTGTGTGTGTGTGTGTGTGTGTGTGTGTGTGTGTGTGTGTGTGTGTGTGTGTGTGTTTCGACACTTTTCTTTCCCACAGCGGTCGGCCGGTCATCGCGCGCGAACTTTACTGCTCCCGCCTGTCTCCTGCTCCCGGGCCCCCGCGGACCGGCGCGGCGGCCGCGAGTCCGAGCCAAGCCGCCCCAGGCGGCGGGCCTCCCGCCCGCCCCGCCCCACCCCGCCTGAGGCACCGGACTGAGCGGAACAAAGACGGCCTACGTTTCTTCCGCTCCTTATCGCGGGGCGACGGCGCGGCGGTGAGCGGTATTTGTACCGAAGAAACGGAAGAAAACAACACCAGCGGGCCTTTTTGTTTTTTGTCATTTGATTACCTTACGAAGGCAACCGATTCCTCCAGGCGCGGTGAGGGGGCGCGACGGGGACGGGGTGATTGAAGGACGTTCAACTTGACATGGCATAGGCCCGCCGGCCCGCTGGACGTAGTCTGGCCGCCTGCCGCGCCAGCTCATGACTTTTGACGAGGGAAAAAACAAATGGCGTTCACATTTTAAGCGACAACGTAGGTGGAGTGACAAAAGTTGACAGAGAATGTGTGCCTCTCTCTTGAGATAAAGGCCGCATTCGTTCGCCAAATCCGACCACTTTTTCTTGAGCAAAAGGCTGAAAGCTCAAGTGACGAATATTATTCACCTTTCACCTTAAAAGTGGCAAAATTCGGTGTTCCAATATTCATCTCTGCGCGGTTTGTAGTCACCCTCCCCCCTTTCCCTCCCCTTCCGGGCCGGCTCAGCCGCTCCCGGAACACAAGTGACACTCGTCACGCAAAACAACACCATCTTCCTCTTTTGCATTGCAAGCGGACCACCGCGCCGCGCGCCGCTCGAACCCACAGAGGTACCCGCTGCTGCCCGCGCTGCCGTCTGATGCCGGAAAGCCGTTAGTAGTGTCCTCTCTCTTGTTCCTTATGGCTTCGCCCCATGAGTGCGACAAGGACAGAAAGACAAAACGTGGCCGAAACCGACTCTCGGAATCCGACGGCTGGTACCTCCGGGACACGCTGCTGCCTGGCGCGGGCCCAACGCACGCGTGCCACACAGGCCGGGCCGGCCGCCAACGGCGAGTAGTTCGCACCCACTCGTGTGTGTGTGTGTGTGTGTGTGTGAGTGTATGTGTGTGTGTGTGTGTGTATGTGTGTGTGTACTTCCCCCGTTGCCCTTTGGGATGGTATCGGTAACATACCAGTCATCGGAGTGTTTCCAAAAAGTCGTACTCGCGAGGGGTGCCCCTCGGAGGGGGTGGTCACTTCGCAAAATCATTGAACGGCCCCCAAAAAATCATTTTAAAATTTAAAAGAAAAGAAAATCAAAAGAAAATCAAGCAGAAAAATACAGAAAACTCAAAAAAAAAAAAAATCTAGAAAAATGATCATAAAACCGAAATAAGATTGAAAAACAAATCAGAAATGGGGATAGAAGATCGAAATTTATAAAAAGTGACAGAAATTTTCCTTGAAAAATCAAAATCAAAATAAATCCAAAAGAATCATTGTACTCATTTTGTTTAAGTGATCCCCCCCCCCCTCGGAATATGCCCGGAACTGTGGTAATCAGGTGCACACAAACTCGGGAGTTTTGTATTTGTAACTGCGAAACTTTAGTTTCATGTAATATCACACTTAAATTTGCAGAGCAACCGTTGAGGGCCTTCAAATAAAAAGGCGTATTTTTGCCACCGTGCTGCTGAGAAAAGACACTCGTTCTTTTTGTGACCGCCAGTCCGAGGGGGAAACAACTCTGAATTTTCGTAATTCAGTAAAAATTCTGAAAAATTCTGAGAAATAAAATTCAGCGCAATTTAGAAGAAAAAATTCTAGCACAAATTGAAAAATTAAAAGTCAACAAGAATTCACAAAATTTGTCCATTAAAATTCAGAACTGTTTCCCCCTAGCGCCAGTCACACCGAACATCATTCCCGTGCTACATGTTCTTGAAGGCGTTTTCAATATGCGCGCCGAGCGGCACTCCTGTCGGCTCTGTCGGCGCCGCGCCGGAGCGCTCCGCTCCTGTCGGCTGCGCCGCTGAGAGCGCGCCGCGCGGCTCGGGCTAGGCCATGCGCCGCGCCGCGCTGCCGGCGGGTTGCCTACCGCGCGCCTTCAGTCCCCAACTGCCACTCTATCACCTCACAGCTGGCGGCGTGCGGCGTGCGGCGCGGGCGGCGCACCGGACGAGCGCGCCTTTTCTGCGCCCGGCCGAATAAAAACGGGAGGTCATCGGCCTCGTCATTGAATCGGACTTATGGACACGTTTTTCAGAAGGTTTGCCAATAATAATAATAATAATAATAATAATAATAATGCGCCTCCGGGGGGGTTATATCGGCGCAGCGTAGTGGCCCGAGGCCGCTCGTTGTAAATTTTCACCGGCCATTAATATCTTTCGTCGTTAGTATGTCCGACTGTCGAGAGTCTAGACAGCGCAGCGGCCGTCGCCTGGGTCCGTCAGGGACGTGTCGGTCAGGTAAGCTACAGACCCGCGGGCCGGGCCGGGCCGGGCCGGGGCCAGAGCAGGGCCGGAAGCGAGTAAGACCGCGCGACATAGTAAACGTCGTTTCAGGCCGGAGCGCGAGCGTTTAGAACTTCACAAAACACAACTGGGCAACTGGAAACGGTCATCAAAATTCGGAGAGAGAGGGAAACAACACTAAAATTTTTGTACACATCGTACTATAGAAAAGTTCAGAAAAAAAAAAATCAGGAAAATTCTGAAAAATTTATAGAACTTCCTGAACATTCACAAAAATTCACAAAACTTCTCAAAATTTTTACACTAAGATTCAGAGTTGTTTCCCCCTTGGCGAAATAACTCGTAGTATTGACAACGAAAAGTGGTTTACTTGGCGGGTTCGTGAAAAGGTCCGATGAAGCTTGCGCCACACTAAGGGAACAACGATTCCGAAAAGTAAAATAATTGTGAAACAGTGGAACGGGTCGCGACGCGAGTGCACCTCTCATCGGTTCGGCTCTCAAGCTCTCGCCGCGCCGCTCCCTATGTGCTGCACTCATAAAGATAAAGGCGTGCTGGCTACCGACCATCGGCCACTCAAACACCTGGGGAATAACATTGTAAATAATCTTTGAAAAATTCGTAATTGACAGGTTAATCCTTCGGAAACACAACACTGCTTGAAAAAATAAATAAAAAGGGGACTGTGGGCGCGATCAGAGGGTAGCTTTCTTAATAACCTGGTTCCGTTAATATCGATCTCATAGGGATATAATGATCTCTGCACTGGAAAAACAAAGGTAGGACTTAATGCCTTTCTAGGGGTGTGAAATTTTAATGCCTTTGCAAAGGCACGAAATTGTCCAAAGGCATTAAAATTTAACACCTTTGGGCAATTTTTAATGCCTTTGCAGGGGTGCTAATTTTTAATGCCTTGGTAAAGGCATTAAATAACCCTTCTCGTCCTACCTTTGTTTTTCCAGTGTGAGCAAATTACAAGTCACAAGTAATAAGTGTTGCTCGGCATACAATTCTCTGCCCTGGCCTCGTGGTCTTTGGGCATCAAAACAGCATAGCTAGTAAAGTGCAGTCGCATTGGTAACGCCCACTGTAAAAAATTTCTATAGTAAAATTCCTATAAATATACTGGATTTTTCTTTTTAGCGTACTTGTCCTGACTAACTATTGTACCTAGTTTGTCCAGACTGAAAATTCCGAGCATATGTTTGCAACATAAAACTGCTTGATTATCAATGCTTGCACGTAGTTGACTCGGATATATTCGATCAGACCTCACAGAAACTCGTTCAACTAGCGCGATTAATTTCTACTTCCATTAATTTCCAATTTTAAATAGATAACAGTGTAATGTAAACTTTCTATGCCGTCAAGTAATTTTCCTATACGTGCATAGTAATGCGTGCGTCCCACACATGTATAGTAAATTTCCGAGACATTTATGGCGGATCTACTATAGAGTTCTGTATTTTCCTATACACTCCTTGACAAATGGTACAATTCCTATACATTTGTAGGAATTTTCGGGTACCATACGACATATAGGAAAAATCCCATACATGCGTATAGTAAAAATCCCAACATTTTTTACAGTGCCCTTGTCACCAGGCAACAAACTTGTTCACCGAAATGGGCCGAAAAACAAGTTATGTACTATTTACTGAGCGAATAATTTTCTTCTGTTACACGACTGTTACAAGACTGCAAGTGTTGAGAATAATCAACTCGTTCGAATAAAGCGTTCACTTAACATCTGACGAAAGGATATGAGAGCAAGCACGAAGATATGGGCAAGTGGGCTGCTACAGATAGAGATTTATGGCCCTTTGAACTTTATGGCCACGCGCCTGTATGGTGTCATCCGCGCGGAATAGATAAGGGCAATAAGGTCCAAATGCACTCCGAGTGCCCGCCACAGGGAGGGTTGTCAACGGGTTGTGCCCCACCCCTCCTCTCCCTCTCCCGCCTCATTGACATGCCGTCAGCCGCGCGAGTGCACCACCGACCACCGCGTTTAGGACTGGGGACAAAACATTTTTCGATGAAAAGTGCACGGCGCAGCGGTGCCCATCCCCGCGTTGAAATCACCCCGTCCCCGAAAAGTGGAGTGGGCCTTAAAGGAATGCATAATCCGCACGCGACTCCTCCCAAGCTTAGAGTCGGCGTGTTCATCTAGTGATCAAAGGTATGTCACTTTCAAACAAAAGTTTAGGCTACTTCCAGTTGACATCGCCAAATAGTGCGCAGTCGGGTGATTTTTAATCCCGTGTCCGGCCAAAGAAGCAGGGTTTTGTATTTTCATACATACATGCATATTTTTGGCTGAGCTAAATTTAAATTTAAATTTAACTTTAACTCTAAATGCTCAGCCCTGTCAGAAAGCGCAAGGGGAGACCGCCTGGAAGATGGGGTGGCGTGAAGTGAAGCGGCAGGCGTGAGGCGTGGGATGTGAGGTGGACAGGCATGCCAACCAAAATCGCGAAAATATTTTAATTTTAGCGCGCCGCAGGCCAAGGTAGACGCACATTTAGCTCAGCTTCACGCGGTTTTAACGTGCGTCTACCTTGTTACGTTAAGGGGTGGAGCCAGGGAAGCGGACGAAAGTACTCACCCGTCATGATGGAGCGGAGCTTGGGGTCGAAGTGGAGTGCTGCGCCGGCAAGCGGGGGTCACAGACTGGCCCGTGGCCGCTTGAGGCGGGGCGGGTCGGCTCCTGAACAACAACAGGACAAAACTGAGACAGGTGCTCTTCTATTCGCAGTGATGTGCAGGCCAGCGCTGCCCAGTGGCGGGCCCCATCCCGCCCCATCCCGCCCCACCACGCCCCGCCCTGCCTCATGGTGTGATATGCAGCAGCCGCGGGTGGGGGTGGGGCAAAGACGTGGGAGCGGGGCGGGAGCGGGGCGGGAGCGGGGCGGGAGCGGGGCGGGAGCGGGGCGGGGGCGGGGCGAGCGGCGTTAAGGGGCGGGGCGGCAGAGCGGTCTCGTGAGCCCAAGACTCCTAATCTTCATTGTTTTATAGGGCGCCGCAAGCGCAGGCCCTACCTTGTCCTCCAATCCTGCCTTGCACCAGAAGAGAGAGAGAGAGCTAAGAGCGGATTTTGTTGTTTGTTCTTGGTCGCTCTACGACGACACCGGTGCGCTTTCCATATGCCCCGCCCCCGCCCTGCCCCACCCCTCCCCAACCCCCACCAGGCCACACAGTCGCGTCCGCGGGACCACAAACACTTGAGAGAACCAGGCCACAAATGACCAAAGGCTGGTCGTGGTCGCGCCGCGCTATTCAGTATTAATTTTTTTTTCCCCTCACATTCTTCACAGTCGTCAAAAGTGGAGCGGAGTGCACAATTTTGTATCCGTCCGCGCATAAAGATGCAACTTGGCTGGATTCAATATTGTCCTTTTCCTTCCTGGAAACTGTGAGAGTGTTCCATGTGGGAGCCCAATGCAGCCGAAGGCGGAAGGTGGAAAGGTACGGGTCGGAAGTTGAGGAGCAGGCTCTGGGGCTGGGGCTGGGGGTTGGTGGCCTGCGTGCCCAGAGGGCTCCTTCTTAGGATGTGAAGGACGTTTTGCGACGCTTCGGCTGTCGCAGGGCGTCGTGCCACGCGCGAGGCGCCGCGACGCGCCACGCAGGACTTTTCCACGGCGTCGCACCGGCCGGCGCGGTGTGAGCCCAACGGTCACGCAGCGCCGCCGCCCCGCCCCGCCCCGCCCCGCCCCGCCCCGCCCCGTCCCACCCTGCACACTCACTTCACCCGGCTCGAAAATGAATAAACAACGTAATGACGATCCTTCCAAGTCGTAGCCCAGCCACACACGAAATGCGCGCGGGGGGTGAGATTCTTTCAGCCCCTCTCCCTTCAAGACTGTCAGGAGTGGTTTCGATGCTTCGAACCACAGTAACGAACGGCTGCGACCATTCGGTCGTCAATGGCTCATGGCCCCGATCACGCCGGCCTAACTCAACGATGTCCGCACGTGAAACGGCGCCGCGCCGCAAAGCCCGTGGTCCCTAACGTGACGTAGATATAAGCGCGGGTGGTCATGACATGCTGTGCTATGTGCTCCACTGACCAAATAACGTCAGTCCGAATCGGCAGCAGCGAGCGAGCAGTAGTAGTGAGCAGGTGCGGACCCTGAGAGAGGGAGAGAAAAGAGGGCGGGGGGCGGGCCGCGCTGGCGAGCGTGCGTACCGTGCGACAGAGAGAGAGAGAGAGAGAGAGAGAGAGAGAGAGAGAGAGAGAGAGAGAGAGAGAGAGGAGAGAGAGAGAGAGAGGGGGGGGGGCACTCTGCGCCGCCCAGCACAGCGTCAGCAGCACCGCCTGCCAAAGCCAAGGGCGAGGCCCGCGGTTTTGTCATGGAGAAGGACAGAGTACTGGAGAGGTATCTGTCGGTGGCGCTACCCCCAACTTGATGACACAGAGAGCGTATCCTTTCACTTAGAAACAAACGGATTGAAGATTTTTAATCCTTAAGGACCATAGATAGACGATATGTAGTTCAAAATATTCAAAATAGTCCCTGAGGAGCTTGAAATACGAAGAAAAGTGATGTACCGCACTCTGCGACCGGAGCTAGAGAGAGACAGCAAGTGTCTGAAACCAACTTGATGCCATAGCTCCCAAGATAAGGCGATTTTCCTTCCGGGTTCCAGGGATTGTGTTCCTCTAGTGCCCTCAACGTACGAGTTAAAGTTTTTAAACTTCTAAATCAATCCGCATGCATCATAAGCAGTCGGGAAAGAAACGCTCTCTCTCGCACTTCGGTCACAGAGTGCGGCCCGCTCGAGCGCGAGATACTTCTCCATTAGCCATTCTCCATGGGTTTTGTGACAGGATGCGACATACGAACTTCAAACATTGTCAACTCTCACGCGAGCCCCGAGCCCCGAGCCCCGTGGCCGCCGCGCCCGCACACGCACACCCGCGCCCGCCTCGCCCGGGGGCCGCCGGGCCGCCACACGCCGCGACCCCCCGCTCCTCCGGCCAACAAATATTTCCCGCTTCCATTGGTCCCCGCTGCCGCCCGCCCGCTTCGCTGGTTTGCATTCCGGCGTTCGGCTTGACTTCCCTATTTCTGCGCGCCGGCGCGACGTGCCGGAGCAAAACGGCGCGTCGCCGTGCGACGTGGCCGGGTGGGGCGGGGCGGGGCGGGGCGGGGCGCTTGGCTTTGGCGGGAGCGCCAGCAGCCGGAAGCGAGCAGGACAGCCGCACCGCACCGAGTAGCGCCGGCCGGGCTGCCTCGCTGCCTCTGCTTACAACCCAGCGGGCGTTGATGTCAAGTCCTGACACACGACGGCCAAACAACAGGCAGGTGGCAAATAGTTTATTTGCGCGATTCAATTAGGAGCGGACGGGCTCCACGCGAGTACGTTGACGCGAAGACGAGGAGGGGAGGGCACGCGGTGCTGTTCAGCACAAAGACGACACTAAGAGGGGTCTGAGCGGGAAAGAGGCGGGGGGGGGGAGGGGGTGCCGGCCGGTGAGCGTGAAATCGCTCATTTGATTGTTCCTACACGCCCTGGCGCCGGCGCCACTGTGCTTTGGACCGGACAGGTCGACAGGTGTCGGCAGGGCCTCGGAGGTGGACCCTACTCAAGCTTTTCGGCCTCCACGTTTGCGTGATTTTTTTTCTTGAGAAAGGGGTGCGTCGACGCATCGAAATGAATACCCAAAAATTTGACTGGCCAAAGTGTTGAAAAATTCTACAACACATACACAAAAAGTACACAAAAGTATGCTAATAGTGCCACCAAAGTGTAGCGGTTACAACCAGCTGCGATAGTTCAGGTATACTTTTCACAAAAGCTCACATTGTAGAGTCATTTCGATGCACTTATTTCCATGCGGCTTTACAGCACAAGGCCACGCCCTCGGGGCCGCGGGGGGCGGGGCCAGGACGGGGCCGGGGCGGGGCCGGGCCGCGACGCCACGGTAGCAGTGCGCGGAGGGTACCCGGCTGACGTTGCCACTTACTTCAACAGACTGATTCTGAAGAGCGCTCACCTCGCTCTGTCTCTCTCGCGCTCATGTGCTGCACCCCACGGGTGCGAGAGAGACAGAGCGAGGAGAGCGCTTCGTCTGAATCGCAGTCTGCAGAGGGCCCTCTTCCTCTCCTCAGGTGGCCCCGTTGCAGGGACAAGTGCGACAAGGCAAATCAAAAATCAATTAGTGAGCTGCGTGGAGTGGCGCGGTGTGGAGAGGCGCGGCCCCGCGGTAGTCCGGCCCAGCCCGGCCCCGCCCCGCCCCGCCCCGCCCGGCCCCGCCCCGCCCCGCCCGGCCCCCGGGCGATAAGGCGCGCCGCCGCCGCGGGTTGGAGTGGACTCTTGGACCCTCCATTCGTGGGGGGCGATCAGGTGGGGGCTGCGTGGGGCGGGGCCGGGCCGGGCTGCAATAGGCGGGACTGCTCAGTAAATTGGGGCGCCCCGGCCAGCCGAGCCGCAACCCGCCCCGGGCCCCGCCTCGCCGCAGCTGACGAAGAGCGCTCTTCTCGCGCTCTGTCTCTCTCCCACCTGTGCGGCGCACCCAATGAGTGCGAGAGAGACAGGGAGAGGAAAGCGCTTTTGGGATAAGTAGGCAGGCCGGCCTGGATGACGCGCGGTGCACCGTCGTGAATCTCCCGCGTTGAGAAAACAAGAGTATTGACCCTCAACTCAACTCACCTCCCCTCGCTCACGGCCACCGGCCCGGGGCGGGCAGCGCACGGCCGCACGGCACGGCACGGCACGCCACGGCGAGTGATAGCGGCACGGCCGACAAGGACAAGGAATCTGTGTCATCGCGGCGGCGGCGTATGATTGAGCAAGACGTGCGCGGACGGGTGGGCGGTGCGCGGGCAGGCACGGGCCAGACCGGGGCGGCCGGACACGCTGAGGTCCTTCACGACCTCCAGCAGCAGCAGCGGCAGCAGCAGAAGGCCCACACTCCAGCCCCGCCGCCGTCCTGACCCGTCCCGCAACGACACGAGGCGACGCCATGGCGACGCCGTGCACAAGCAGCCCTGACCGCTTAATAAAGAGTTGGACAGCAAAACGGCCACCGAAATAGCTCCGAGGAGCGAGGCGAGGGGCGACAGGGGGAGGAGAACGGGGGCTTTCGCAAAGGGCGTCGTTGGCGAGGCGATGCCCCCGCGTCCCGTCGCGTCGCACGCACTGACCCTTCCCCGCCCCGCCCCGCCCCGCCCCGCCCCGCCCCGCCCCGCACATCTGCCGTCTGATATCGAACCTGAGCGGCTAAGCGGCGGTGGTCAGCTCGCCAGACCAGCGCCCTAATGCGAGCCCTTCAAACGCTGACCTCGACCAACCTCGACCCCTCCGGGCCGGGCTGCCAGCCCCGCAGTGCCGTTTTCCCTGATTAGAAAGCGAAGTCGTAGTGCTGGTTGCCAATCTACCAGACGAGTAGCTGACGCGTTCCAATGACCCCATGACAGCGAGAGGAGAGGCCAAGTTACTCTAGTACGTGAACGCGTAAACTGTTGCACGGAAAAGGTCTCTTTTTTTTCCCCTTTCGCTTTTAAACTAATCCTTTCGGGTCTTTCGCGAGATCGCATGCGGAGTATACCTGGATGAACTAGTTCGATCTGGTTTGGGGCGCACGAAGCTGTCCTTCTCCCTCTCCCGCGAGACCGGCGCGGCGCAGGGTCGGGCCGGAGAATCCCAAATGCAAGCGGAAACAAAAATGTCGGCAATATACCGCGACTGAGATCCGGAAAGCTGGAGATCGCACTGCAATGTAGCAAGTCTGTCTACACTCGTAAAAAAAAATGATGAAAAATCAGTTCAGTACCAATCGATTTCACATGTCAATTAAGCACCACTGAGAAAAAAAAAAGAAAAAAAAACTGGCAACAAAACGTTAGTTGTACTTTCAACTAAGTGGCATTCAACTGCTCAGCTGCGAGATAGCTGTTCTGCTAAAAGTTAGATTATGCACACTTAAAAAAATTGTGTACCGGTGCTGAACAGCCTCTCCAGGTAATTTTTTTCCCCGACCTAAAAACTTGGTGGTAGAGTCGCATTCTTTTTTTCTTATGCGTCTTGGAAACAAGTACTGCGCCACTGACGAACAACAGCGGGCAGGCAAGGCAGACCAGCAACATTGTGGGGTATTCTCCGATTCGCCCTAGAGAGGCATCAACTCGCCGCTTGTGTCTCTAATACACCCGGAACATCTCATGTGAGCTAATCGCATACACGAAAAAAGAAGGAAAAAATCGCTTAGGTGAAATTAGATGTGAAAAATTAGCACTACGGCTAAAAACTTAAAACAGAGGAAAAATAAATAGCAGGGTAGCTGAAAAATTAGCACCGTAGCTCGAAATTTAACTGAGCGCCTCAATCGCAAAAAAAAAAAGTTGACCTGCTAATTTTTCTGCTCAGACGCTTTTTTTTAAGCGTGTGCCACAAATCGTCTCTGAAGAACGAAGAACGATGCTTGCGAGATGGCGTAGAGCAGGATTGTAATGGTGTTGATGTTGCCTACCTTCACGGCGCTGGAGAGGAGAGCAGAAGGTCCAGGATGCTGCTGCGCCGCGGGACCTGGACTGCGATCGCCGAGGCGAGGCTGCCGCCGTGGAGCTGTCCTCGGTCCAGCCCGACCCGCCCAGGACGCCCAGCAGGAGCAGGGATCCGATCCGAGCCGAGACCACCTCCGCTCGGAGGCTCGGGGGCGGCGGGCGCGGGGCTCGACCGCGCGGGGCTCGGCGGGGCGGGGCCGGGCGGGCTGCGCGCGAAGACACCTTTGGCAGCCGCGAGGTCCGCGAGCCAGGCCGGGCCGGGCCGGGGCCGGGCCGGGACAACAGGGCAGGACCGGGGCCGGGCCACGCTGCCTGCTCTGCCCGCTTCACTGACTGTCCTGTCCAAAGGGGAAGGGACGAGGCCCAGCCCGGCCCAGCCCGGGGCAGCCTAGGCCTGGGTCAGGACACGGCCGTCCTGTCCCAGTACAATGGCCGCGTGACGCCCTTGACAGAGATGTCAGCCCTCCCCTCCCCGTACGCGCCGCACCTGCAGATGCGCAGGTGGGGGGGGGGAGGGGGGGCGCTACCGTGACACGCGGCCTGTCGGCCCGCCCGGCGCCTGTAGGGTTTTCGGCAGAGGTGCGCGAGGGATCTCTCACTTAAAAAAATCAGTGTATACCCTAATATACAGTTAAAAATCAGAAAAATCAAGAAAATGTCAGAAAAAATCAGAAAGAATAAAGAAAAATTAGGAAAATCGTCGAACGCTTGAATTTACAGTGAAGGGCCCCCCGGCGGTGCCCGAACCAGCTGCGGGGTTCAGCGTGATTCATTTCTATCCTCCCATTTTCTCTCGCTCCCTATATGGATGAGCCTCATGAGTGCGACGAGGACATAGAGAGGAAACAACCGTATGGTCGACCCAGAACTACTTTGGTCCTCGGGTCCCGGACCGAAATACGCTCTCATCTTATGGTATCTGAGGACCAAAGTAGTTCTGGGTCGACTCTACTGAATTACCCTACAGTTCAGTCCGCTGTAGGCTGATTCCGCACATTGGTCAATAGGCGGGAGACGCGGTCCTCACACCCCCATTCCATGACTGTGCCTCATGAGTGCGACAAGGACGGAGGTACGAAAGTCCCATGTTCAAGAAGAAGAAAGGAAGAAGTTGTCAGAAGCAGGACGGCCGCCGGGGTGGAGTGGGGGGTGTATGAGAAATCTACCGTTCAGAACCAAGTCCCTGGTTTAAAGAGTTAGGTGTCCGGGACTCGGTTCTGAACGGTAGATTTTTCAAACATTCCCCACTTCACCCCGGCGGCCATCTTGCTTGTTACAACTTCTTCCTTTCTTCTTTTTGACCAGCCGTAGCTCAACTTCTCTATTCGTCCCATCCCCGCCATGGGTCGCACGTCGCACTCCTTCCCAACGTCGCCCAGAGCTTAAAAATGAGACGCTGGGATGGGTTGGAGCGCCGGTAGCGCGAGTGGACCACCTCTGGGAGCGCGTAGCGAGTGTAGCGCTTGGAGCGTTCGGAGCATGCTACTTGCTAGTGGACCTCACTCGAGGTCTGGTGTCAGCGTGCTCCTCATCGCACTCCGGACTCTCAGTCCTGACGACGGAGTGGCCGAGAGGACCTAAGAGGACCTAAGAGGACCCTGCGCGGGAAAGGATAATACGGCGTCGGCAGGCACCGGGCTACTCGCTTGTACTCGGCTACGGCTTCTCGAGACATTTCTCAGAAGCCACCACCACCATCGCCGTCGACGTGCACGTTTCGATGCAAGGAACGGCTGTGATCCAAGGACCCGGACCCGCGGGGCTCGCGCATGGCACGCGCGTGGCACCGTACCAGACGTGAGGAGATGGAAGGCGGTGGCGGTGGGGGCACAAGGAAGCATGACTGGGGACGTCCACGACGTCCACTCATGCAGCTCGCAGAGCCAGCCGGCCAGCCGGCGCGGCGCGGAGACGGGACATGAGAGCTCTGCGCAGAAATATACTATGTCACTGCTTTACAGTTCTATTCAGTCGGGGTGTTATAGTTTCACCGAACGGGCTTCTCTTTTCTTTTTCTTCTTTTTCCCTCGCTTTTTTTGTTTTCCATGTTCCGCGTTGTTACCGGCAGCAGCACGGCTGTCCACGCTAGGGCACCGCGACCGCGACCCACCGGAACCCAGCGCTAGCCTGGAGCCTGGGCGTGGAGCCTGGCTTGGAGCCTGGCGTGGAGCCTCTGGCGTGGAGCCTCTGGCCTGGAGCCTCTGGCCTGGAGCCTCTGACCTGGAGCCTCTGGCCTGGAGCCTCTGGCCTGGAGCCTGGCGTGGAGCCTGGCGAGGGGCCTCTGGCCTGGAGCCTTGCCTGGAGCATGGCCTGAAACCTGGCCTGGAGCCTGGCCTACGCCACAGTTCGAGCCCGTCGCCCATTGTGCGCGAATTTAGAAAAGGGCTCGCTGCGCCGCCCGGCCCCGCCGAGCCACGGACTAATAGGCAGCACGGGGCACGGTCCCAGTCTGCGCGCGGCGCGCCGGTTCTGTGAAAATAAATCCCTACGTCACCAACACGTGTGTAGGAAAGGGCAAGGAGCAGCACATGGAAGGGCTGTTTCACTTGAACCGCCGTCAACATCCCCGCCACTTTTAAATTTCGCGCTCGGTTGCAGGTACTTCGCTGCTGCTGCTACCTCACACTCCCGTCCCTCCTCCCTCACTCCCCTCCCTTCCCACTTCCCACCCCTGTCTCACCAAACCCGAACCGGACCGACCCAAATTGTTGCTGTTTCCCGATACCTCTTCTTTCAATGATTTGGCTTTTAACTTGGAATTTTTAAGTGTTAACGCACTGAAGAGAAAAACTGTTTTATTACATTCAGCACGATGAACACTTCGAAGAGAAAAAAGATAGAACTTTCAGACGACGATGTAGCTTCATTCATTTCCATCACAGGTACTTTTGACTTCTCTTTCTGGTTAAAATGATGCTTTTATTTTCCTCTTAATATGTTAAGAAATATAGATTCTTAGCAAAATAGTTATGACTGAAAAGTCATCCTTGTCACTTATAAACAAACAGTCCCATCATCTTTGTTTTGTTGGTTATGTTTGTTTACACCGGGCTTCTTATTCGCTCTACGTATTTTGTAGACTTTTCCCCGGAATTAATTCAATTTTAATTTATTCTTAACTGTGTCCTAAGATTGGAGTGAAAATTTTCTTTAAAAAAAAATATGTATAGCACCCTCACCCAATTTGTAGACCTAGATCTTCGGAAAAATGTAGAACTCATTTTCACAATTTATTCTGATTTATCCACATTACTCTTTTACTGCACCTACATAGCAATTTATGTTTTAAATTTTATCAGGCGCCTCAGATGATATTGCAAGAAAACGGCTCACCATGACGAATGGTGACTTAATGATGGCCATAAACCAACACATGGACAGTAATGGTACATTAATTGATTTGGAAGATGAAAATGAAGTTGAAATTGTTGAAGTAGGATCATCAAATCGCTCTGGTCCTAAGAAAGACAGAATGGTTCAGATCATTCCACCACGAAGAAGAGGCAGTGCTACTCTCAATGGAGGTATTTTGAAGATTCATTG
The DNA here is from genome assembly GCA_029379305.1 of Frankliniella fusca. Lineage (NCBI taxonomy): Eukaryota > Metazoa > Arthropoda > Insecta > Thysanoptera > Thripidae > Frankliniella > Frankliniella fusca. Next base: position 646,488 of record JAHWGI010001300.1, on the reverse strand, counting down.
GAAAAACACAATAAGCCCCCAAACAGTTTTTTAGTTTTGGAATATTCTTACCTTTTATGTTTGTAGGTGACGGCCCATCATGTAGCACAACAGACGATGACGTCAGAGCACCAATTGCACCAGTGACAGCAAGGCTTGTCGATCCTCATCATGATGTTGATTGGGACAGTGTAATGCGAGCGCCAAGGACTAATTCTGCTTTTGATGGATTAAGAGATTTTGCTGTGGAAGCTGGTAGGTTTCTGGTTTTTTCACAGTCACTAATCACAATTTTGATAATATTTTCATTATAAACATCCCATTTTCTTCCCTCCATTTGAAAAAAAAAAAAATTAAAATAGACCATCAAGAAGAAATGTTAGCATGTCCAGAGAGAGCAAAAAAAAAGAAAACCTTGGAGGATTTGTTTCGCCCTCCTATTCATCTTATGTTTTATGGAACATTCCTTGCTGTAAGTTTGGAATATTTGTCAAAATTAAATGGCAGTAAAAAAAATTTTGATTAATGAAAATTTTTACTTATCAGGCTAGAGATGAGGCAACAAATCGTGAAAGATGGCTAATGGTTAACATTCAAAATATGAAAGAGTTTTCTTGCCAAGTTCTGAATAGAGATATTTGGTCTGACAGTGTTATTGACTCTGTCATAAAACAGCATTTCACATTCTGGCAGGTAATTGCATTTTGTGTATTATACATATTCTTAATGTAACAATATTCCAATTTGAATTCACGTTTCCAAAACACCTTTAGGTATATTCAGATAGTGGAGAAGGAAAGAAGTATATGAGATTCTATAATGTCCCCTCATGGCCCTATGTTGCTATTTTGGATCCTCGAACTGGAGAATGTTTGGTTGAATATCACCACATATCTCGTGACACCTTCTGTGATAATATTCTAACCTTCCTAAACTCAAATCAGTGGAATCCTCAGCAAACTCCACGTGAGGGATCAATGGCTTTTGTTAGTTCAAGTCAAGATGGACCTAATGCTAAGAGTAAGGTATGTACAAAGTTTATGGAAGTATAGTTTATGTTTCAAAATAGTGCCTCACTGAAAGCTTTCCTTATATGTCAGAGTGATGAAGCATCATCAATAGTTGATGCCACTGAAGAACAGCAATTGGAAATGGCTCTGGCTGCTTCCTTACGCGAAGCAGCAACCTCCAGTGCTGCTGCAACAGCTGCCTTGAGTAGGAGACCAGATTCTGAATCTGAAGATGGCATTGATGATGATATGGAGAATCAGAAGGAGGAGGAGGAAGATGGTGATGCAAAAGAAAAATCTTTTACTCCAGGAAGCAGTCCATTCAAGCCTGTTGACACTCCACCAGAGGATGAGAGCAGCGGTGAGATTTAAATATTATAAAAGCATATTTAGCAACAATTAATGGATCATACTTTTCTTCAATCACCTAATTTCTCTATTCTTTTCTAGTTTCGAAAATGTGCATAATGCTCCGGTATCCTGATGGTAAAAGAGAAGAGGCCTCTTTTCCTAGCACTGCATCCATACATGTAAGACAAAAGCCATCTTGATTTTATCTTTGTTGATGCTTTGAAACTTAATATTATCTGTGTTGTTTCAATTGTAGGCACTTCAGCAATACGTTGCTTCTAAAGGATTCCCATCAAGTCGTTATGAACTTGTAACTCATTTTCCACGACGCAACTTGTCAGATCTCAAAGGTGTTTCTTTGGAAGGAGCCGATCTGCATGCAAGAGATACTGTATTTATTCAATTGAAATGCTAAATTATTCACCTTGCTGTATATATTTGTGTAAAAAATTTGTGTCATATGGATTTTATATTTTAGTAGTTTTATTTTTGCCCTTGCGTGCAGTACATTTCTATTACATGTTACTGTGTGCTCACTCTGAAAAGCTTTCCTAAATCAAATCTCAAATTAATTAGGATCTCTCTGATGTGAATGGACTACTGATTTGATAATTGAGCAAACCCCCTTCCCCAAGACAAGGATAGAATGTTGAGACATGCTACTTAACTATTTTAGTGAAGCAAGAGGGAAAGTATAAAATGTTATCAAAGGCACTTCATCTCATTGAAATTGAAACTTATGCAAAGCAAACTGAACAATCATTTCCCACAGATACTTCCGTGCAGTCCTGTTGTGATGAATCTTTGATGTAAAATGGTTTTCAGCCTGGGTGTCTCAATTTGTTCCTACAATCTTAAATAAACTAGTACGCAGAGAAAAAAATACATTGGTTCAAATCAAATTATTATGCTCTAACTCTTTACAGGAGAAATAAGAAGACATTTTACAGAAGGGGGAATTATTTAATTTTTTTACGGTATTTAAAATATAGCATACATAAAAAGTTATTTCAGGGGTCCATGACAAAGTACACACATCATCAGAAAAGTTAAACCCAAGTACTCAATTTTACACTCACACATGATAGTATAATATCTATTCATTTCTAGAATAGCAGTAAAAAAGCACCTCTACATTAAATGTTAGGTATGGATTTAAAAAAAAATTAGAGCAGAAGATAACACAAAATGATAAAGTATTACAGCAACTTGGACTAAAATTTTAATATTAATCATGTCATGTAAAATGAAGACATTGAAAGGGTGCACCAGCTAAAAACTACAATCCCATACATCATTTCAATCTCTCTGATTCAGACATCTAAAGGACATACAAAATAAATAGTGAAATGTAAAGCATTCAGAGCAATGCAACTGACAGACTCATCCATTACTGTTCATGGTCAACACAAACTTTATTAATAAAATGTGTTCCAAACATAATAGACTCAGACAACATTAAAATTTATGTGAACATCTTCAACAGAATAGACATCACATCAAATTACATGGGAAAGCTGACAACAGCAGCATCAGCCTTGCAGCTACTTTTACTTCAATACTCTTCCTCTTCATTTGGAGGCGGTACTACATCACCATCGAGTTCTTCAGGAGGAGCAAAACCATCCTAGAAAAAAAAAGATTTAATGTTAATGTTGGGTAACTAAATATACATGTTACGGCGAATGTCCGACGGTGACGGATGTCGACATTCTCTGGCGAAAGTCGACCTTCTCCGGGCGTGTCCGGCGAATGTCGGTTTTTATTTTTATAAGTTATTTTGGTTGGACATTCGCCGGGCAGCCGTGTGGCGAAAGTAAGATTCGCCAAACTTGACGGCGGATGTCCAAATCCATATTTTTTATCGTAAGATTCGGACATTCGCCAGAAATCTGGTTGGCGAATGTCCGAAACTGAAATAATCAAGTTATTTTTGGTCAAAGTTTATATGTTACTGCACGAATTAGCGAAGTGGTCACACCTGTCACACTCGCTTGGAAAAATGGGGGAAGTCCTCGAAACCTCTGATGCCTAGACAACACCATTATAGTGGATACCACTGTGTGAATTTTGTGAGCAGGGAGATCGAATTTTGCATTACGGACATAGCGGCTCGGGCTCGGACGACAGCTTGGACTGCAATTGTTCTACTAGTTGCAAAAACAAACTGGCTTCCTGAGACAGGGCCTCAACGCAACTCACACAGCCACAACTCTAATTCTTGCAGTAACAAATAAACTTTGACCAAAATTAATTTGATTATTTCAGTTTCGGACATTCGTTATCCAGATTTCTGGCGAATCTCCGATTATTACAGCAAAAATACGGAGTTGGACATTTGCCGTCTAGTTTGGCGAATCTTACTTTCGCCACTCGGTTTACCCGGTGAATGTCCGACTCCCCGACATTCTCCGCTCACCACCGGTGAATCTGACTTTCGCCGGAGAATGTCCGACATCGGCCCCCGTCGGACATTCGCCGTAACATACATATGGATTATCATATCTGGTAAAATGAACAAAAATCCCTAAATTTTTAATCAAAATGGACCAAGATGAAGTTCATGAATGTACATGTAACATCAATCTTGTACATGTAACAATTACATATGCAGGAATACTGTGGGGTAAAGGCTAAATGAGAGACAATGTGTAAATATTCAATAAAATGGATGCAACAAGAATTGGGGCTTGGGGAAAAACCTGCGATAGAGGGATGTAAATGTAAGTCAAGTAAAAAAACTAAATAGTAACTGAACATGAGGAATAAGTGTTAAGACCAGACTAGACCAGAACCCATTAAGTACCAATATAATAAAACCATTACCACAATTATCTTGAGATCATCTATATCTATGAGTTGTTAAGAAACAGGTCATGCACTTTCCCCAATTAAATTGTAAATATTTTTCCCACTAACTTTAAGTGGCTCACCCACTGCCTTAGCTTAGTTGTACCTGATCTTCCAGTTCCTGTTGAGTTAAGTCTCATTAAATAAATTTGAAAGATGGGCAGGTCTGGTGCTTTTTGATTAAATAAAAGTTACTTCAGTATAAATTGAACTCAACTTACCTCAGTAGCATACAGCACATCAAGAATACTTTTTAGGATAGGCATCTCTTCACCATGTTCACTATGTTCCTGGCACATCAGTTCAATATTTCGAAGTTTGCCAAAGTAGAAATCTCTTTCCTTCTCTAAGCCTTCTACAGTCAACTTAAGCTCTTTTAACTGGAAAAGAGGCATGAAACTGAAAATTTCCAATTGATTGTTGTTTTAAAAAAGATAATCAGAATCAAGGCACATACCTCCATATTCAGTTCTTCCATCTTGTAGGCATCTCCTCCTCTGTTCAAACCAGGGGATGGTCTGGTTGGAGCTCTCATGGTTGCCGGTTTTGTAGGTACTGAAAATAGAAATCTTTACATTAAAAAGTGGTACAATATGAATGGTAATACTAAAAAATGTAACTCATTTGTCATAAAAAAAATCCCCCACCCAAAAGAGCAGTTTCAAAACCAATAATGGACTTGAAGACGTTAAGGAAAGAACATGCATTAAGCCAAGAAGCATAAAACTTTCATGCAAAATACCATTTTTGTAATGCTAGACAACCAAGATCATGTATCTCTACTGAACTTTGTCAAATTTATTTTTACATTATTAAAAAAAAAAAAAAAAAAAAAAAAAGAGGTGAAAACTGGGCACCACTTATTGTGATTTTGACAGTTTGTTCGCACACATCACCACAAAAATAAAAGCAAGTCAAAGCTGATATGTTAAGCAGTTGATAAACATTTCAGTTAATGGGAAGATAGACTACAGTAACAGAATAAAAAATATAACCCCAATTCTATACAATATTTTAATAAAACTATATGGTCAATCACCAGGTTTTGCTATTGGCCGGTTTGAATTGTTTGAGGGTGGTGCAGGCTTTGACACCACATTGTTCGGCATTATGTTACCATAACCTCGTGGAGCTTTGTTTCCACCACTGCCCAACTGTTCACCATTCCTAATGGCAGCAGCATCGTACTGCCCACCACTATAGTTGGCATCAAAGAACTTTTTGAACCACTGCAGGAATTCAAAGTTGTCCTGGAATCGTCCTTTGACCAACCTATCAACGGGTACTATCTGGAAAAAAAAAGTGGGGGCAACTGGAATATAACTGAGTCCTATTCTAGAAATGTCAGCAACAATGCAGATTGAAGTCCAGGTTAATATTTTGTCATGAAACTCTTGTAACCAATACAGATTATTTTTAATGTTCACAATAAGCGGACACCCTTCTCAACTCCAAAGATCTATCACAGGTGTTGGGAACAGGTAATAGACAAGACTCATAACATCAGTAATATACTACTGGTGCTAATAAAAAAGTGCTAAAAGCTCGGAATTAGGAAAAATAGGGTCTACATTGTGCCTCAAACAAAAGGGTGAAACATAAAGAGAAAAACTCTTGATCATGAAAGCAAAAAACAGAAAATCACACATTTCTCACAAGAGCAAACAAGCATAAACAATAGACTATATTATTTGAAAACCAGAATTTCTCTTAACACTGCACAGGGCAAAAAAACGTGAAAAAAGAGCATGGACAGCATTTGGTGAAGCAATCAACCTAAGAGCTGTGCCTGATCACCTAAGAAGCAAAAGTACATTGTATACATCAGAGATCAACACATTACCAGGTTGACGCATGGGTTGTCTCTGCTGCATAGTTGGAACTCGAGGGGCTGTGTGCCTTGGAGCTGATGCAATTGGTACAGCACTTTGATGTACCAGGTCACAAGCTCCACTACCAAGACCTAACCCCCCCCTCGCTTCAAGGGCATCATAAGGCATGCCATCATAATTTGCATCAAAAAATTTTTTAAACCATTGAAGGAACTCAAAATTATCCTGAAAACGACCTTTTATCAACCTATCTACAGGAATAACCTGTGGATAAAAAATCGCAACTGATAAGTTCAAAATCATACAGCAAACGGAATTATATGCAAAATATTTGATTGAGGGGTGTTGGGAGGGAAACAGAATTCTGAAATAGTAAATACATCTGTAGTGCGAAAATCAAAATCCTTCTCAACTTACCTTGTCTACTGCCATCTTTTTAAAAGCAGCCTGCAGGAGTTTGAAATTCTGAATATACTCATGTTCCAATTGTGTCTTAAACTTCACTCTTTTAATTGGTACACTGCCTTTGGGACAAAACATTATTTCAAAATAAAACCATAAGTGAAAAGAATATTTGAGGGAAATACCAAATTGGAAAAAGACTACTTAAAAGTTACTTACCAGGGAAGAGCATATCCATAAACTGACAGTACGCAGCACCAGTACAGAGCTCTTCAATTTTGGAAAAGGAAGATGAGAGGCAATCATTAACCCATGCCAACATATCATGTCGGCTAAGGTTTTCAGATGTCACATTGGTGGAGTACACGTTTACAGCCATTTTGAACTGAAAGCATACAAACTACATTTGAAGGTGCTAAAAAACATTGAAAAACTATTGTAAAATGAAGGTAGAATAAAAATATTGAAAAATTGTCCGACATATTGAACTGCCAGACAAGATAATCAACTGACATTTGTGCCAGTGCACTACCACATAGCAGGATAAACCTGTAGGAGTATGTTGAAATTGGTGAAAAGGAAACAGCTCCACAATCACCATTTTAACCTGAACTGTAGTTGTTTATCGTTTGATGTGGCCCAGTGAGTCATCTACGAGCTATCAGTCAACAAACAGGCCAAATACCGGCCTCGTCCGCAGCTGCGGCCTACGACCGAACCCCACCCTCCCGACCCGATTGCCAAAATACTACGAAAAATAGTAATTCATCGGCATGAGGGACGTGAATTTTAGAAAGGAAGTGAGCAATCATACTAGCAATTGTTCACGAAATAGTTAAGTTAATTTAATACTAGATAAGAAGCCACAGCGAAACCTGAATAACCTTCCTGCCTCCATGGCAGTGCAAATTTTGCGCCACGCACTCAGAAGAAATAGGAAACGATAACAAAATGGAACCAATTCAATAAATGGATTCGTCAAAAAGCTAACACTCAGGGTAGAGATTGCAGTGAAAAACAAAGAGAGTACGAAGTGGTGAGCGTAACGAACCTATTTCTCAGTACAGCCGGACTACAACCGTTCGTAACGGCAACGGTACAACCAACCAAAATGGATTACTTTACCCGATTTCACTTGAGCGCAGTTCAAATGTTTTTCAGCGACGACTGCCACTTTGCCGCGCGAACAGCAAATGTTGTTCCGAGGTGTACGTCGCAAGTACACCTTGCGAAACGATACGGTTAAGGCTTGTGCTGAAAATTCAGCTAAACATAAAGAATAAAAGGTGCAGATGTCAGATACTGGCACATTTAAATGAAATTTAAGATGTGAAGACAAGAATTTCTCCACGGAATATTTCCGAATTTCTCATACACTGGTAGATATGTTGATTTCTTTTTGAGCCTTGCAGGCAGAATTTAGTTCGTGCATTTTATTCAATTTTCTTCATGGAATCTTATCAAAAGCTAAGATGCTATTAAAGAAAGAGAATTTTCAGTACTTTCTAGCTTTTACCTATATTGGTGATATTGGCAGCTGGGAGAGCAGCCACCATTCCCCCTCCCCCCCCCCTTCCACTCAAAACGTCATGGAAATCAATAAAAACATTATGCACTAAGTCGTCTGCTAGGTAGTAGTGTATCGGAGACATCATACTGGCACGAAAAAATTTTAATTGGTCCAAAGAAAATGTGGAAAACAACTCTATCAGTGCTATTTCTTTTTCCGATTCGAGCATTATGTGATAATATTCTGGACTTGGAAACGTATGTTGTTCTTCAATGCTGATGGTTGTTGATTTAGCTATCTCCTAAACATTTTAATTTATAGAATGTCTTGAGCGTACTGACTTCACAAGTAAAACGATCATTTCATTTGTAATCTTTCCTGCTTGTCAAAGTATACAGCATTGTCTATGCACTTTTGCCCATTGCATTGAGCTGACAGTCATGTGGCTGCCCACAGGCCATTAATAATCAGAAATTTTCTTTTCAAAAGACTTTTCCCTAGTTCATATTGTGCCACATGTTGTTTGTCTATCAGTTTTTCCCCGCTGTCCTCATCCCTGGAAACAACGCTGCTTTCTTCAGTTTCTCACATATTAAGAACAGAAACAGCATCTGAGGTATACCAAATATCGTCTGTTCAGAGGAAGTAAAGGGAGACTGCACAATTCATCTGGTTCCTTTTCTTTTTCTAATCTACAAAATCATATTCATTTAGGCTTATTCCAATTCCTATGACATTGAACTAACACCAGTAAATGGGACCAAAGTACTAGAGGAAGTCTTAATTAGAGCTGACTCGTTCCTGTGGAAAAAGGAACAGGCATTGAAGGTGAGGATGAGCATGTACCTCAACATTAATGTACCACTATGTTTTCATGTATTCGTTGATTTGTCTTTTGTCAGCATCTCTATGAGGCTGCCAAGGAAGCTGAAGATAGTCATGAAGAGGATTTGACTTTGACTCTTCGTAGAGTACAATTTTTTAATGTAAAGGGGTCAGAAGCAGAGGAGGAAGGGGCCCTTGTGTACACACCATCTTTTGGTCAGAATGTGTCACTGAATGGCTCTGGTGTTCATATTCCTCTTGAAATCTACGAAGGATGTAAGTACTTTTCAACGCTTTAACTCCAACTTTCAACTTGGTATCTTTTTGTGCCTCGGTGGTTGGTAAAAGTTTCTCTACTTTAGCTGCCTTAATGCTTTTGATATACACAAAGAAGTGTTATGTTCCGTATTTAAGGTTCAAATGAAATTACGCTATCTTATCTCTATCTTAAGTGTTTTTTTTCCCTTTTTCTTTTACTACTTTCATAATGTACTCATTTGCTTTTGGTAATGCATGACAGTACCACCAATATTTTTAAAAATTTTGCTAATATCAGGAAATTGTGCTTATAGTTTACTTAACTGGCCCTGTTTTTTATGAAGGTCTTGGTTTCTTTTTGAAGTCACTATTTATTTATTTATTTATTTATATATTGATTGATTGACAATCATTCTTTATATTCAACGTATAACCAGCTAAAGTTCACAATAAAAAATTGTAAAAAAATCAATAATAATAATATTAATAATAAAAACAAGAAAAAATGTTTTGGGTTGTCAGGCCTTTTTAAACATTTTTTAGTTTGATGATGTATTTTACTTATCGGACACCACTTTACTAAAATGTATTTCTCTACTAGGAAGACAAAAGTTGATAATTCTGAGATTTTATACCTTGTTTGATGTTGTTTTCCTACTGATGTGTAGTGTGCACCATATCAATTTTCAAAGGAAGTCACACTAAATATTTTTCAGACACTGCATGCCTGAATGGAGGGACGTTGAAAGGTCACTTCTCTCTGGCAATTTAATCCTTCTTCTGTAAATGTAATGAGTAATCAATGTATTTGTTTTCAATTGGAGCACCAGTCTAAGTTCTTATGTTATGAAATTGTCTCCAAGCCATGTGCATGAATTGTTCCCACAGGTGTAAGAATGTGAATGGTTCACAACACATAATAAAACCACTATGTTAGCACAGGAATGATGCATTGAGTGGGGTGTTTTTTTAGGACACAACCATGCTCGGTGCATTGCAACCAGCATAGCGCGTGCAGCGGGGAAGGGGGGCGCAGAGCTCCCTAAGGGTGATGGCTGCCCAAAGCGGTCGTCGAGTTTTACACCTGCTCCTAGCATCTCACGGAAAGGCCGGCGTACGTAGGGAGCATGAAGCAAACTGTTTGACCACATTTGGTGCCTGCTAAAACTGATTGACTAGTGCTGACTTATACATTCCAAGAAGATTTTTTTCTTCGGTTGCAGAGTTGTCACAACAGTTTTTTTCAAATCTTCCAGAATCAAAATGATGTTATCATCCTAAACCAATTATCAGATTTATTTCTAATTTCTATTTCATTGTTATGTTCCTTTGAGAATGGCATCATTTACAATGAGAATGCTCATGTCAAATACCTTAAAACTTACTTAGATTGTATACACTTCGTATTTTACCATATCATCCGAGATTGTACTTATTCTGTTTCGTGACAATTCTGGAAAAAATTATTTTTCTTTCAAAATTGCATTTAATTGCCTTCGTGTGTGTTTTCTAGGGCCAGGGCATGCATGGCCATAGGTACTGAATGAGGGAAAAAAAATACTGATCTGCATCATCCTTTTTCATCTAGAAGAAATAATTACTTAGCATCTCTCTACACCTTTCTCTATGCGTGTGATGGCTAGATCATAGACATCCCAAAAAAACAAAGAAGCTCTGAAAATGCATCTTCTTAGATGATACTGAAGGTTGTAGAAAGTAGATATGTAGGGGTGGATGTAAATCCTTTCGGCATGTATTTTTCTCTCCTTCCCAAGACATTTTCTCTTTAATAGAGCTGAACTGAGAGTTTGCTACTGTACTTTCATTCAAGAGAAAGTTTGAAGCAGCCATGCATCAAAAGTGGCCCACAGGTCACTAGTAGGTAATACAAATATCCTGATATTCATTTGAAATTTGATTTCAGTTGTAGCTGGAACAAAAGTTGTCCTTATGTGGTACATCAATGTTTTATAATAGAGTTTCTAATTTATTTATTTATTTATTTACTTTTTTCACTTTTGGAGCACTGGACTACTTTTCAGTAAACATATTTTGAATGAAATAATTTTTGAATATTGAGAGGAGTTGTCGGCAGTAACAATTTTATTTAAAAATGTAAAAGTCAGCAGAGTAAAGGCTCGATGCTTCTAATTGCCCTCAGCAAAATAAATATTGTTTCAGGGGAAATGTGCAGGTACCAAAATGTGATGAAGTGGTGTTAGAGTGTGAAAACATTTTGCCTTTAATTCCACAAGATTCTCTTGGCTTGGAGAACCAAATTACTTTCTTTGTCCCCCTTAAGAGATTTTTTTAATGTGATTAACAATTACCCCTTAGCTTGGCTCGTATTTGCTTTCTTAATTACCATTGAAAATCTTCACTTACTGAAAATAAGGGTAAAATATTCTTACAATTCAACTATTGAAAGGTGGAGTGACTACCAAGTGGTTTGATTCTCCCCCCACATATTTAGTATTTCTGTTTCTAGAGTAGGATTCACAGAGGTTTGGGTAATGTGCAGCATTCTGAGAATTTATGACAGCCCTCAGTTTGTTGTCTTACATCTTACAGTTCTTATTGAAAGGAGGATTGATTAGTTTCAGAAGCCTTGCAGTGTGAGTATGTTGGCTTCTTTTCAGTCCACCATTTTTGGCATATTTTCTTGAGATTTGTGTTCTTTTATTCCTTCCCAAAAATATGTTTTTGTGGGAGAAAAAAAAGGGCATTATAGAAGAAGAAAAATATCATAACTGAGCTTTCAAATTTGAGTTACTTTCTCTGTGAGTGTTGTGTGTTATTTTCAGTGATTCATTGTGATATCCTCACCTATATTGGTGCTGATTTGTGTAGAGCACATTTATTCTGTGTGTCTTAGTCATGAGAGCAAGACAGCTTTTTTCCTTACGGTCTAAAGTTTTTTATTCACCTAACTACATATTGTGACTCTTAATACCCAACATAAAATTTAAGTATTTCCAGAAAGAGTTTCAAAAAATTTGTCGAACATAAGTACTGTAAGGAAACAAGTGCCTTAAAAAAATTCATGACTACCTGAAAGGAATGCGTGCTTGCCGCCGTCTTAATAACTTTATCCAGTATTTATGTGTGTGTGTGTGTGTGTTCTAGATGTTTATGTGTATGGCATGCATCTTATCTTTCATTCCATGATGGCAGGTGTTATTTCTTCTGAGTGTGGAATGTCTCAGTGGGAAATTCCTCATCAATTGCATACCTGCATATACCCTTATTACTTAATTAATCATAACATGGCAATGTTTACTTTTTCTGCCCCAACTAAGTTTTTAAGAGTTAGTTTTGCCACACAGAAGTAGTACAGTTTTTGATGGAATGATTGATGAATAAATCAATCGGGGCACATGTGTGTTTCTGCTTTTGTTTGTTGGGGAGTAACAGTACCTTAACTGTTTGCAAGTGTTAAATGACATCTACCTGTACACTACTTCTGGATTTTTTTTTTTTTCCTTTTTAGGGATGGGCTCCCTCTTCAAAGTGGTTTGGGGTCATGGTATGTGAATCTAAGTGCTAATATTTCACATAATATTGCCTACATTTTAAGGCCTTTGCTTAGCATGTTAAGGTTGTGTAGGAAATTGATCCAACTTTTACAATCTGAAACATATTTTGAAAATGCCTCTTGCGAAGCTTTTAGGGCTTTATGATGACAGAGAAGCAGTTGAATGAATGTAAATCAGGTACTTTCTCATTGATCTCTTCTCATACTGCTATACAGACAAAAAATTTCACTGGTTTCATTTTTCTACTGAAATTATAAGCCTCAGCAAAGTTACACCGAATACATAGGGTAGTGCAGTTGCACCCATTGCTTTCCTGTATATTTTAATTCTACAGCACATCTACAACTAGGATACCACTGACAAGTTGTAAAAAAAGCTTTCTATTTTTATCAGTATTCAGCTTTTAAGTCGTCTCTTACTATTTTTACAATATTTATGAACTATTTAAACCATTTAATTCATAAAAGTAATGATTCACATATGAACCCCTTGTTTTCTCAATTTAGCCCCTTTTGGTCTCTGATGTGCAGGATTTTTTAACATTCTCTCTTCTCATAATACTATCCAATCTTTATACACTCTGACTTTCCCACTCATAGGATAAAACTATTTTCTCAATTTTTCATCATGGTTCTCAGATACATTTCTGCTTGCTTTTGATAGAAATGCATGTTTTGTTTTGCTTTGAGGAACATACCATTTTTCCTCAGGTTTCTGTCTTTTGTATGATTTCAGTAAGGTCTGAAATCATATAGAAATATATTTAAGGAGCACAAGGTACGTTTAAAAAAGAGCCTTTTTAATCTAATGCACTATGTTTTATACATTATTATGTGACCAACTTAGCAAAGTTTCAGAAAGATACTTGTTGTGGGACAAATCAGAATTGAGTGTTCCATATTGCTTAGCAGGGTTCCCACAAGTTTGCCAAACCTAGAAAGTCATGGAGAAAAACAGTGATTATAGAAAATCAGGGAAAGTTATGAAAATTGCAGGAATGGACATAAAAAAAATTTGAATGATGGAGCCTCTTTGTAGGAGACATTTAAGACGCTCCACCAAGAATTTTGATCTGTCAATTCGTCTTTTTTATATATTTTTTTTCTAAATAATTGCAAACTGAAAAGTCATGGAAATTTTAAAAAATTGGTCTGGAAAGTCAGGGAAAAGTCTTTGAAAATGCCATGAGCCAAAATGTGGGAACCCTGTTCAGTCTATTTGGACTTACAGTATTTTATACGGAATCTTATACTTTATTTTCCTGGTTGCAGATCCAGAAATCCTTAATGGGTTACGTTGGAGTGCAGCCTTAGATAGAGTCTTTGCAAAAAATTATGAAGAAGATCCTACGCTTCGCTGGCAGTATTTTGGCAGTGCACGGGGTTTCATGCGTATCTATCCTGCTCTTAGGTACTTAGATTTCTGAACTAAACTCTGAATTTGTAAGTTTCTGCTCCATCATGGCTCCATATACATAGAGGAAATTTTTCAGGTGGCCTGAAAACCTTAATCCACCTGATTTGTATGATGTCCGTCGCAGACCATGGTATATACACAGCATATCTTCACCAAAAGATATTATTATCCTGATTGACAAGTAATGAGTTTGGTTTAGTTCCTCGATCCATAAAATTGACTGTGTGTTTTTGTCTAATCTATCAATTTATTTTTCCTCTTCATTTTTATCATGAAGAAGTGGAAGTGTCCATGGTCAGACAATAGATATTATGAAAATAGCTGTCAAAGCTTTGATAAAGACTCTTTCTGAAGATGATTATGTGAATGTAGCATGGGTATTGTCATTTTAATGTTTTTTTCTCCTTTTCTACTATTTACATTTTTTTTTTTTTTTTTTTAAAGGTAATCGGTTTGTTTATTCATTTCTTTTTACAGTTTAACAATGAAGTCAACTGGGTTGTTCCCTGTATGGACAGTCTGGTACCGGCCACCAGTCAGAACAAGCGAGTGCTGTTAGATGCTGTTGATCGTCTCCATGAAAGCAACCTAACAAGTTATGAAACTGCTCTTGAGTTTGCCTATGATGCATTTCAAAGGGTTAGTACAGAAAAGTGAAACGGTACAGCTGAAGCATGAATCTATATTTTTATGGTCTACATTAGGAGACATTTTTTCTGTCTTTTAAATGTTTTTATTTATTTTTCAAGCATCTTTTTAGATATTTTTAAAAAATTTCATTTTTAATGATTGTTTTCTTTGGATTTCCCCACTTTAAAGTTAATTAAGATTTACATATGTCCTGTTTTGTCTTGCATGATTTTTGGAGCACAGTTGCAAGAGCTTCTAATATTTAAAGAATGTTACGACCATTATTTGTAGGCTCATTGTGTCGCTTAACATTTTGTTTTGTTTGCATGTTAATTGCATTAAACCTACTCTCTTCAGCCAGGGAATAGTGCATGGCTAAATAGGATGGTGCACATTTAGTAAGACTTCTATTATTCTTCTATCACTACACTAGAAGTAGTACTGATACCAGCTGCTGCCACAAAGAATTAAGGTATGATTACTGCTATCTTATAGGAGGGAAGACAACTTCTTATATTGCTACTAAAACATACCATTTTTGTTTTCCTTTGCACACTGCAGTTTGCAGAAAATCGTGAGCCATGGGAGGGTGCCAATTGTCATAAGGCCATTATGTTCTTCAGTGATGGAGGAACTGAATGGCCCCATGAATTAAGCGCCCATCTCTGCAATGAGACAACTGAGGATTGTGTCCGGGTGTTCACATTTGGATGTGGTCCCCACCCCATCCCTACAGTTGTACTTAAGAGTATGGCTTGTAAAACTAGAGGATACTTCAGTAGCATAACAGCATTGGGTGCTATTCAAAACCGGATTCAGGTATGCAAAGTTTTGAAAGCTTTGTAATCTACTAAAAACATGAAACTATATGAGAGCCTCTACCATATTGCAGGATTACGTTCGAGTTTTGGGTCGTCCTCTTGTTTTGTCTGATGGAGCGACCACAGATCTTTTCCATTGGCACAATGTTTACATAGACAAAGGGGTATGGGTTTCTTTTTTTAATTTCTGCTTAAACAATAATTTGATTCTATCTTTGTTTCTTTAATTAGTTTTTTCACTGAACCCTAAACTAAAACCATTTTATTTTCCATAGGGATTGGGGCCAGTTATCACTGTTACCCTACCTGTAGGAAGCTCATCGTATGATGTGGTTAGTTTTATTAAGTCAAATTTTTCTTTAAATGATACTTGAAGAGATTCAACAAGGAAGTTTGATTTAAACACTCAAAACAAAAATTTTGTTCCAGCGCGATCCTCTTCTTTTGGGTGTTGTGGGAACTGATATCCCTACACGAGATTTGGAGGACCTTTTTCCAAAACACACACTTGGTTCCTTTGGCTACCCATATGCAATAAATAACAACGGTTTTGTTGTTTTCCACCCACAACTTCATCGTCATATGTCATTCTTGCAGGTAATATAACATTCCAAAATCATTTTTGTGTTTTCCCTCTACGAGATTGTCTTCTACATTGAAATACCCATGGAACCTTTAAATTTAAATGCATTTTCTTTCCCTTTACTAGGGTGAAGATCCACCAAACATAGATTTGGTTGAAGCTGAAGGCTCTGAGTGGGAAGTCTTGGAAAGGATGAGGGAGTCAATTGTGAGAGGGCACTTTGGGCAGAGTACATATCCACAAGCAATCATACCTGTTGGCCTTGGACGAGCTGTACTTATTTCAGTGAACCACTTTTATGGGCCCCTTAAGACATCAAACTTTAGGTAAGATATATTTTCTTTTTTTTTTCTTTTTTCTTTTAATGTTGAGTGTAATTGAGATATGTGCTTTAATCACTGTATTTTTTTTTTGCTTTTGTGATTAAATACAGGATGGGACTTGCAATACCCCATGGTCATAAAGTGATAAATGTACGAAACAGGCCTCTCAATGTAGACCGCCTAAGTAGTCTTCGTAATCTTCCTGGTGCATTACTAGCACCATGGAAATATTGCTTCGATATGCAGACAAACACAGACTCCCAAGACACAATTGAAGAATTGATCATGTCTGCAACAGACAAGCAGCATAATTGTGAGATTCGCCATGTGAGAAAGTACTTTTATAACCAGTCAAAAGCTGTACTAATAAATTACTTTGTTTCAATATCTTAGGTAACTTGGAAATGCTCCACCATTTATTGTTGGATGTAGACAAAACACGTCCATTGATTTCTGAGTGGGATAAGTCTGGCCCAGAAAAGCAAGGAATAAGAAGTCGCTTTATAAGTACAGAGGGTGGTCTAACCGTTGTTCGACCAATCAGGTAAACTTTGATTTCTGTTTTTAAATGTGATACTGTATTGATATTGTTTGTTTGAGAATCTTTTTCTTTTCAATCCAGCCGTTTGGCAGAATATGAGAGCAACAGAAACCCACACGAAAACCAGCACTATCTTCGGGCAATGGCAAGGAATCAGTGTGTTCTCACACCGACACAAAAACAGGCCAATTCTAAAAATGAAGAAACTGTTGTGTTTTTCACTTGCCCTATTCATTATGAGAGGGGAAGTGATGCAACAAATGTTGGGGGTATGTCTCTAAATAGCATACTAAAGTATGTTTTATGATGCAAAATTTCACACACTAAACAATTTTCTATGCAGTTGTTGGAGTTGAGCTGGACCAGAAACTGATTCAGGTTGATTTCAATAATGCCCTGGAAACTTTCTGTGGTGATAATGAGAAACTTCAACTCAACTGCTATTTAATTGATGACGGTGGTTTCATTGTGGCATCCAATCAACCACATATTCCAGTAAGCCACAGAGTTCTGATTCAATGGGCAAGAATAAGGACAATGTTTATTGGACTCTTAAGCTAGTAATTTTTATTTTATCTTTCTCTTTGTTTAGGCTGGTGGTTTTATTGGAGAGGTTGATCCTCAACTAACTTGGAGTCTTGTAGAAAAAGGATTCTATCGCCTACAAGAAAGGTATAACTTGCAGGCATGGTGTTTAAGAGGAGCAAGTGAGGCAACACAGTCTTCCACAAGATTTCGCTCTTGTCTTACTTCTCTTTTGAATAATCTTTGGGCAGGCCTATCTTCTGTTCATCTCCTATTTCAAAGGTAATCATTAAAGTTTTCTTTTGACTAACAAAACATCAAATTTTCTAATTTTAAGATTTTTTTTTTTTTAGTATTTTGACGTGGATTCAACCAAAGCCTGTTGATGCCTTTTATGGGTGGGAACTGATACGGCGGAACTACAGTTGTATTACCAAAACATCGTGGCTTGTGTTGAGTGACAGTTTCTCTCGCCCAATGGATTACCAGTTTGGCTGTGGAGATTGTTCAAGGATAATCTATGCTGCACCCATGAACTTCTTAAGTGCCACTCTTGTGGTCTCTCAACCCATGTGTAGTTGTGCAGAACCATCCCTCCCAATATCCTTCACACCTCAAGAAGGTAAACCTTTTCATTTAATTGTTTTTTTCTGTAATTAGAATTAAAATGAAAGCAATTAAAAACATAATATGGTTTTGACACAGATGCTGGTCCTGATTACTGTATTCACCAGAAAGTTGTTAGAGAACGCAAGCATAAGTGTTACAGCTATACCAAAAATGTAAGTGGCTCTCCTGTTGTCTTAAAAATGTTAGGAACAACAACGTATTTACATTATTTTTTTATCTTTTAGGAAAATGGAACCAGTTGTTATCCTGGTGACTTTCCAACTGACAGTGCAGGTAACCATTTCTCACCAAAAATATCTTACATTTTCAGTTTTGCAGTTCTGTGGAGAATTGTGTACAAAAACTTGTCATGAACTGAAAATTTGCTGTTTCATTTATTTGAATGTTAATATATTGTGTTAAGAAGGAATGCAAGGCACAAAGCCAAGATTAACCAAAATTAATTTGAGTCAGAATTATTTCTTAGTCTTAACCGATATATAAGAAAATAAAAGAATGTCTTTCGTAAAAAGGACCAGCTTTAAACACTTTCAGAATTGTTAGTAGTGGAGGCGGCTTGGCTGCAGTCTCTACTGTAGAGTTTCCTAGAGTGCAACTGTTTTTGAGTAAAGTAACATTGCACCGTTTCTTTAATGGGTAGGATATTCGGTTGTTATGACACTGAAATTTGTTATTTGTAGTGAACAGTAACAGGGTCCAAAGCATTTTTAAAAGTTTATATAGAGAATTTTTTAGACCTATTTTAAAATTCTTGTTAAACGTTATTTAGTCTTTTATAACCTTAAGATATATCAGCTACTTTAGTTTCGTCAATGAAAGCATCATATTATTCTCTCTTGATGCTTTTCCGAATTCTGAGATGTTGCTTCTGCTCAAGTTAGGCATGGCATCGTCTGTGATGCTGTGATGTTATTTAATAATCAAATATCTATTTGATGTGATAGAGAATGCACCTCATATTACTTCAAGAGCTGTAGATTTAGAAATGGAGGCTCTTAAGCCCTACCCTTGTGATAAAGAAACTGGTGTGATTGTGGCAGTTGGCTTTCTTCAGCATTTGTCCGTAGAAGTTATGGTTCCCGCAATAAAAAATGCATTTTGAAGAACAAAACTCAGGTCTTAACCAGGCAAACAAAATCTTGAAGTTTGATTAGATGGTGAAAACTTATTTCTCCCAAAATCATTTTGCCTCAATGACCGCATCAGATCTGAAATAATACTTTGGTTGTACCAAGTAATTTCTGAACGTACTGAAGAAAGTGTACAGTAGACTGATTCTATTTGTAGACTGGAAATCCTCAATAAAAGTTCTTTGAAAAATATTCTTAATTTATTAAATTATTAAAATAACTCATTTATAATGACACAACACTGTATCAAACAATGAACATCAATAAAAGTTAATACATTTTACTGTACACAATTAACTTCACACAATAAAGTTAAAGAGTCCCTAATAAAACTTCATTTACTTAAACTACTCCAAGGACTGCACTGAACACATGTGCTAGTTAGAGTAAAATTTATAATAAAATAGAAATGAAATACCAATCTCAAACACTGGCCTACTTCTATCCTCCTTTAAAGATTGTACAAGAAAAACACTTGAGCTCAAAACATGACTAGCGCAGAGAAACCTAGCATGAAGAACTACGAGTGATGGCAAGAAAACAACTATACTTTGTTGTGAGGAAATTGCAATGCATCGATAGATAACAAGTTTAAGTTTCCACAATGAAATAGAAACTAAATTTATGGCAACCAGCAACATGAGCACTGATCCTTCAAATAAGTTCAAAATAATACACTAGACCTCATTAATAAAACAAACACTTCTGAAGTCAACTGCTCTCTTGGAGAGGCTAAATACAAAACTGAAGATCAAAGAAAACTGTATGAATCAACAGTAAAATAATCACTGCTGTAATTAATCACAAACCATACAACTAATAATAATAATAAACCTGAAATTTGTCAATTGTGTAACTATCTGAATCTTAAGAGAAAAATAAATTACTGCTTAGAGAATGTTTTATCAAACTTGTAAAATTTGGATTTCATTAGCTGGAAGAACTGCCGCAATGGCGGCATCCTGTTCCTCCCTTGTCACAGGTTCCTCCCTTACAACAGCAGGAGCAACCACCTCTTCCGCTCCATCTTCCTCCTCTTCCTCTTCACTGTCCTGGTGCTGCAACGCGACGTGGTTGCGGAGGTCGTACCGTCTTCGGAAGCGGCGTTCGCACAGAGTGCAAGGATGGGGGAAGTTCTCATTGTGGATCATTTCATGACACTTGAGTGCGCTCATCCCGCGGAAGTCACGATAGCAGATGACGCACAGGAATGGTTTCTCGCCAGTGTGCGTGCGCTCGTGGTAGTCCAGACAATCCTTCCATGCAAAGCGCCGGGGGCAGTACTGGCAGCTATACGGCTTGTAACCAGTGTGCACCCGCGAGTGAGTCTTGAGGTACTCCGCCCGACTGAAGACCTTGTCGCACTGGTCGCACGGGAAGGGCCGCTCGCCGCGGTGCACCATCATGTAGTGCGCCTCCATGATGTCGCGGTTCACGTAGCCGCGGCCGCAGTCCGGGCAGCGGAACGGCTTCTCGACGGGGTGCTCGAGGGCAACGTGCCGGGTCATGAGGTTGTGGTGAGAGAAGACGGCCGGGCAAGACTTGCAGGAGTAGCGGCGCGCCACCCCGGGGCCCGCGCCCGCGCCCGCGGCGTCGGCGCCGCCCTCCTGCTCGGCGGCCAGCTCCCGCTCCCTCTGCTGCCGCAGCTGGATCATCTGCAGCTGGTACTGCTGGTAGCGGAGCTGCCCCTCCCGCTGGCGCTGCTGCTCGAGGACGTCCGCACCTTGAGCCTGCACACCACCATCCAGTGCCTGTCCCTGCTCGGGGCCACCCTGCTGGGCCTGGGGCTGCACCCCGTCGTACTGCTGCAGCGGGTCCCCTTGCACCGGGACCGGGGCGTGGAGCTGCCCCTGCTCCCGCTGGTTCAGCTGCATCTGGGCGTGGAGCTGCCCCTGCTCCTGCTGGTTCAGCTGCATCTGGCGGACGGGGTCCAGCTGCGGGGAGTTGGTGCCGCCGCCGTCAGCTGCTCGCGCGGCCGCGAGCTGCACCTGCACGACGAACGCAGAAGAGTCAGTGCAACCGAGACCAGCCACCCCTAGGGGAAGGAGGATATTCATCTGGACGAGAACGCTCCGCCCACCTACCTGCATGGCCAGTCTGGCACCAGAGGTCTGGCGAACTGCATGGTTGAACCGCGCGTCATCCTCAACGTCCGGGTCAAGTCGGAGAGAGGGCAAAATTTCTTCGTCGCTCACGGGTTCAGTTAGCACTGAGTCGTAGTCCGAATGCTCGTCGCCGGACAGGGACTCTCTCGTGACGGGATTCATGGTGATGAATCGGTCGGAGCTGCGGGAAGAGGGAATGACCACGGTCAAGTAGAGTCGACGGGCGTAGAGAAGCAAGTATCACCTCCCTTCAAGATCAATAAGTCATTGAAAAACCAGAAAATAGAGACGGGCATGATAAAAAGATTTGCGGGTATGGAGAGAGGGGGGAGGGAGGGGGGGAGGGATACCCCCCACCCCAGGGGTCACGTAGCAAAATGCAAAAATGCAGAAAACAATGCATAAACAACTCGAAAGTTAACGAGACGCTCTAAAATTTGCACGCAAAACTGACAAAATCGAAATATAACAAAGCTTGCGGCTGGAGACGCGCAGAAGGGGTTCGGGGAAAAGCGCGCCAAAAACAATGTGGGCGAGCGAAGGTAACAACAGCTTTCTAAATCGTCTTTCACGGCACAAAAAAACTCATGGATTTTTACGATTTTGAAGACAAAAGAAAGAAGGACTTCAACGCAGGTGAGCATGAGGTGCCGCAAAATGAGTGAGCAGAGACCCTCAGGATGTGGTAAATAAACAACATAATTTTCAGACGGTCCGGCAGGAAAAGGGACGCAATAAAGTCAGATCGCATCGATGCTGCACAAAATCATGGTCGGCTTTCACACACACAACGGAAAATGTAATAGCAAAATGGCGGTAAAAGATCGCGTAATCACGGCAGCAACCAGCAACCCCATGCAAACAGGTCACCGCCAAAGAATCGAGGGTAAAATTAGAAAATAAATTTCATTCGCAGGTTATATGGAGGAAACTTAAGGAAAATAGAATGCCAAGTTCCAAAAAGAAGTCAGATTTAACCGGACACCTGTTCGGAGCGAAAAATCCCTCAATTTTAACACGAGTAAGATATTGATGTTTACGTCGACAAGTAATTACCAAAACAAAACAGTTCACAACATGAAACATATTCAAAGCGAAAGAGTTTCCCGATGCCGGTCGATCAACACAGGTCCCTCCAACTCTACCGCCAAGATGCACCCCAGTCCGCCAAAAGCAGACTCCGATACTTTCCAACCAATCGCAGCCCCTCCAGCACTCCACTCGGATACAAAAACACGACCAGACACGACTTACCTGCCTAAAATCCAAGAAAGCACGAAAACACGCCCGGGAAAGGCACGAAAACACGTCCAAAATCAGGGTTGACCGTCAAAGGGCGGGAACTTGTCTGCACAAGCGACACAGGAGTGTGTTGTCATCGGCCGCCAACAGCGAAGTGAAGACGAGATCGGGCGTGTCGGCGGCGGCGGCGCAGCCGCAGCGCTGGGGTCGGGGGCTGGGGGTGGCTCGTGTGGCTGGGGTTTGTTGCCGAGCCGAGCGGGCGGGGGAGGGGGGGGGGAGGAGGGGGAGCTAGCAGGCGGGCGGGCGGGGGGCAGCCCCCCCAGATCCTGAAGAGTGTTTTGTAGTCCCCTCTCACTTACTCCTAGAGGCCGAGACCCATGCTTGTGACAAGGACAGAGATACGTAAGCGCTCTGCTGAATCTGACGGGCTGTTCACTTTGGGGAGGTCGGAGAAGGGGAGGGGAGGAAGAGGGAAGACTTGTTGATATTTTCTTTACCTTACTTTAGCGCTTGCTCGGCGGAGGGCTTTGGAGCCGTGTCGCTAAGACAAGAAATGACGTGTAGATATTTTCACGAAATTAATGCAATTTCTAATAACATACTGGAGCTTTCAAAATGAAAAATATTTTTAATTAAACAAGAAAAGGAAACACTAGCCGGTAACGTACAAGAGCCACGATTTATGTCGGTACGGGAACACTGCAGGTCAGCAGTATGTTTTTCCAGGTGCGGATCAAGTTCCGACTGATAGAGGTGGCGGCGTACTTCAAGTTGCCTATTGACAGGAGTTTTCTCGCACAATTTGCCTAACACTATCAAGACGGGGATTTAGAGAAGACAAGGGAGGGGGGCGGGGCGGGTTCGCCCATCCTTCTCCCTTAATACGCCCCTGTGTTTTCCCTCCCCTCTCCGATGCACCCGGATGCGCCTGTCATTACCATTTTATCGGCCGAAAAGGGCCTAAGACGACTTACCTTCACACGAAACACGGTTCGAAATCAAAAACTGTGGCACCGCAGTGTGGTATCCAAGGTTCCTTATTCGACAATGATACTCATAGTGGATCTCCGCATCCGATTCGAGCACACTCATGCACCGCTCACCCTTTCCTCTCTAAAATATCAGGATGCTTCAAGTTGGACAAGTTCACCCCAGTTTCCAGCTTAAAATAATATTTTTTTAAAAAAAGAAGAAGAAGCACTCTACCCGGTTGATTCGCGAGTACCTCATCTATCCTAGACAGCACATTTACCTCTGCGCCTCGCGAATCGCGCTCCTCGCCGCGCGCAACTGGCGAAGCGGTAGTGTCGGTTGGGTTGCCTATCCATCGGCGGAGGGTTCAGCCCGCGCCTGGGCTCCCGGCTGCGTACCGCGTACCTGACGTCGCGGGCGCGAGACACCAACGCCCACGTCACGCGATTGGTGACTTATTAAATTAAAATTAAATCACATTCCGCCCGAGGAGTAATCATTCCCTGTGATTTCATACAGGAGGGTGACAATTATAGAAGTCACGCCGCACGCTCAATGTGTTGTTAAACCAGTTAAACTACCTTTTATTTCTTCTCTCCAAATCAAGGGTGCTAATCAGTGGCGCCCACAGTTTTCGAGTGTACCCAATCAAACCCCTCGTTGCACCGTACATGTGTGCCTTAAACTCAATTTCTTTCCTTTCCCTTCCTTCTCTCTCTTCCTTTCCCTTCTTCCTTTTCTCACCCTTTCTCTCTCTCTCTCTCTCTCTCTCTCTCTCTCTCTCTCTCTCTCTCTCTCTCTCTCTCTCTCTCTCTCTCTCTCTCTCTCTCTCTCTCTCTCTCTCCTCCTTTCATGTACCAGTATAGCTCCCTGAAATGTACCTGTATAACTTTTTACCCAAGCGCGTGCATGGGTTGAACCATTGTTTCGGCGCCACTGTTGCGAATGACGAGCACCAGGCCAAGAGCGCCTGCAGAGTGATTCCGAACAGCGTTTTGTAGTGCCCTCTCTCTTGCTCCGTAAGGCCTCGCCCTATGAGTGCGACAAGGACAGAGAGACGAAACCACTGTGCGGAATCACCCAACAGGTCCGGGCCCTCTCGCGCGGGCTCGAGGCGCGTGCTGCGCGCTGCTCCGATGCACTCGAGTGCAGAGTCACCGACTGCTTCGCCTCCGTCTCCGTCCCGGTCCCGAGGCTGGATGTCGATGGGAATGGGACCGCTTGCTCTTGCCGCCGGAGCCCCGGTCCAGCTTTCAACCAATCCCTTACACGGGAAAGTACTGTGCCTGACTCCATGCTGGATGTGATTGGTTCCCAGACGGGAAATTTCCATTATAGATGCCATTTGGGAGTTGGAACATTTTTTCCCGCATCCTTTTGGTGTCGGTGAGAATATGGAAATATGAGACACAACTTGCATAAAGTAACACATTTATTTGATGGCAACTTGTCTTCATAATTTTTTTTTGCGAAAAGCTCCAACAAAGCGAAGTATCAGTTCGAATTTCCGGTGGGGTACAATGAAATTTTTTGATTTCATCATTGGAACGAAAATAGTCCGATCTAAAATTTACAGAACTGAAAACAGAATTCCTGCATCAGTTTAAAAAAAAGTCCGTTCATTCCATTAGTATCTTTCTAAAATAAAAAATCACTTGAAAAAAAAGTTGGAAAGCAAACCCATTGCACCTTTCCACGTAAAATCCCTTCTGGGAAAATTTTAATCCAGAGCCAAGTTTTTTTTCAGCGTTGAAAAATAATTTCCCATCAAAGACAACCACAAATCCTAAAACTTCAATGACCTTGAGGAAACGACATTCAAGATAGGCTTTCCCTCACGGATTTAAAGCTGGGGCCGGCTGGGCCGTCCAGACGCACCGCATCTTAGCCCCTGGCTCCACTCACAAAACACATCTAACAAACTATCGCCTAGTTCTTATTGTAACTAGCTTCTAGTTTTCCTTGTCGGATTAACGATACCAAATTTCGAAATTACCCCATGGAACAGAGACGGTCATCACAACATTGTCACTTTTTTCCCCATGTTTTTAACAAACGCCATCCACAATGCCACCACAGAATGAGCTCAGCTGTCCGAGTTACTTGACCAGAGAGTTATCGCGCTGACCAAGTGAGCAAGCAGCAAGCGGCCAAGCGCCCCGACTCTTATATCCCTTGGCCGGTGTTCCGTACCACCCCAATGAGGCGTCATAGCTGACTCGACTGTTTTGATTTCCGTCTCTGCTAGAGGATTCGTCTGATAAACTTAATTCCATCCTCAGTCTAATCTCAGGCAATCCTCCGTAGAACTGGTGTGAGAATCGACGGCGGATAAGCTGCGGTCAGAAATTTGTCTGACGTCAGCCCTGCCGCTTGTCGGAGAATAATTGTTAGCCGTTAGACCGAGATTTCACTGCGGATTAATTATTGACGATGGCCAGCCGTCTAGCTGTGTGATGGATTAATACTCAACGCTGTGCACGTTCCAGACAATTTCATTCTATTTTTTTATTATTTTTTTTTATGCAGGTGTTGCCTCGCCGTCAACACGGCTGTACCCACCCCCAGGGCTATCTTCAGCAGAGAGGATATAACACGGCCTCTGCTCTCTGATTCCGAACATTGCTCTCGCGCCTCTGCCCTTGTCACACGCTTGGGGCCGTGCCGTTCAGAACGTTAGAGCACCGCCATAGGTGCAATAAGGGGAGGAGTGGAGGCACGGGAGCGATCTTCGGAACCAGACCAGACGGCCGCAAGTGCCTCACAGGACGACGGGAGGACAGACCGATAGGGCAGGGCGAGGAGGGCGGCTCGCACAGCCTCAGCCCGCCGCGCCCGCCCAACCCGCACCCCTCCTGCGAACTCCTTATCGCTATCCTTAGGGGCTTGCCGAGCCGACCACACGACGCCGACGCTGGCGTCTGCAATCGCTGCAATCACGAAGATGAGACTACCGGCCACTGCTACCCACCCACGTGTACCCACTGCCGCTTGATGCGTATCGCAGAGCAACATATGTCACTCACATTCGCCCGCTGAGATAATTTCGAAAGTCCGCGGGTGACTACAAATCCATACAGTCTCTTCGCCATGGTCGTCGACGAAACAGCGGAATCATTGTCTTAGGAACGAGCGAAATGCAAAATGATCACTGCAGTGAAGGCCACAACCAAGGGCCAGGCCACAACCCTCTTTGTCGCACGGTGCGGCCGCGGAGTGCGAGGGCGAGAAGGACGCAAGACGCATTGCCATGCCGCCCGGCCCGGCCCGCCGGGGAAGAGCAAACAGCTAACACCTGTGCACTTAAAACCATGTTTTCAAATGTGCAAACGTCACAACTTAGTTACTAATTTACAGAGGGTAGGGTTACAGGGTAGAGAGGGTAGGGCCAGCTAATCGGGGGAGAAAAGTGCAGCATAATGCAAATTAGTGACACGACCTTCTGTACACCCACTCAGCTTCAGGCCACTTTAAGGCCGTGCGAGCACACGTCACCCGTTTGTGTACGATTTTGGTAGGTTTCAGCAGAGCTGCGCCCTCGGCTGCGTCCGAAAACCGCACTTTATTCACGGGTCTGCCAGCCAGGGTCGATGCAAAAGGAGCAGCTGCGATTTCGAACACAGCTGTGCGAACACTTGCGCCGAGGCATTTTGGGTGGCAAATGCTATAAATTTGCACAGCGCTCGCCTAAGGTGCGCAGTGTTTCTTTCGCCAGCAAACGAAATGGCTGCTAAGTTTGCGTTCGTGCTGCTTGCCAGCCTTCTTGCCCTCCAGGTCAGTAGAGTTTTATTATTATTATTTACGAGTTGAATATAAGAACAATTTGGTCGCACACAACACATTTTCCGAAGGGGGGAATTCCCCCCCCCCTTCCATAAAAAAAATTTCCACGTGGGACCTGGCTACTGCATCTGCATCAGCTGTCTGCTTGCCATAAAGTACTGATTGTGTGCCGAGTGCCCTCCTGTCAATAATTTGAATGACAAGGAGAAGCCTTGCATGTAGTCATTAACACTAGGATTATAGATTAGGAAACAGCATGTAATCAGAGCGCTGTTTTGCAGCATGACCATTTCTTGCGATTGGAAGCAATGCCTGTACAACAGTTTTTTTTGTGCCCTTCCCGTCGAGATTTTTTTAAAAGGGAAGCCTTTAGAGGTTTTATTCTATGTTAATTACGTATTACCCATAGTGATGGGGTGGAACTTCAGAACTCGATGATGAGTTAAACAAGCAGGCCCGCCCTTCCGCCAAACGTCGTTGCCAGCTCCGCTTTGCTACGCAGGCAACTCCGTTCGGCAGGGGGCGTGCCTGCTTGGCCTGCCGGCGGCGTTCGGTCGGGCCTTCGGCCCGACCCCTAAGTCACACAGAACGTCCTCTCAGCATGTAAATGATCGGGCCTGCGGCCCGTAAAGGCGTTCTCTTCGGAAAGAGGCAGTTTGTAACGGTGAACCACCGAAACTACAGCCCTCCCTTCTGCTTTGAAAACGTGCCGATAGTGACTAAACGGTCAGTTACTCGGCAAAAGAGGGGAGTCGGAAATCTCGAAAAAATGTCGAAATACGTGAGTTCGGCCTCAGATGGAACGGCCGAACTCGGACTTTATTTGGCAGCAGTTGGCAACACTGAATTACGCTCGTCGAACCAATTTTAATGGTATAGGCGTCGAGGGGTGTCGAAAATTTCAAAAATTGTCGAGATATGTCGAAAATTGTCGAAATATGTAGAAATTCGTAAAAAATGTCGCAAAATCTCGAAATATCTCAAAAATGTTGAGATCTATCGAAAAATATGGATAATGTCGAAAAACATCGAAAAATGAGGGATAATGTCGAAAAATGTCGAAGAATATCAAAAATTGTCAAAAATGTTTAC
Source organism: Frankliniella fusca (assembly GCA_029379305.1). Taxonomy (NCBI): domain Eukaryota; kingdom Metazoa; phylum Arthropoda; class Insecta; order Thysanoptera; family Thripidae; genus Frankliniella; species Frankliniella fusca. The sequence goes on along the minus strand of JAHWGI010001300.1, from coordinate 618,142 downwards.
AAATACCGAAATATGTCGGAATATGTCAAAAATGTCGCAAAATATCAAAAAACATCGAAAATTATCAAAAATGTCGCAAAATATCAAAAAACATCGAAAATTATCAAAAATTTCAAAAAATATCAAAAATTTTCGAAAATTATCGAAAAATATCGAAAATTATCGAAAATGTCGAAAAATATCGAAAATGTCGAATTATATCAAAAAATATCGAAAAACAACGAAAAATATCGAAAATATCGGAAAATATCGAGAAATGTCCAAAATAATCGAAATGTTTGAGTTTTGACGATTGGCAACACTGGAAATTGAAAAACGGTTGGCACCACTGAATTGCGCTCGAAAAGACGGTTCTAGAGAGGTGCGGGTCGATGGGGTTCGTAAAAGTTAAAAAGTGGGTCAATTTTGGGTGCTTTTTACAGTGTAGTCGCGAGTTGGGTCCTTTTTATCGAAAAACGGTGGGCGCCATCGAACTGGACGCGAAAAGACGCTTCCGGGAAGGTGCAGCTCGATGGAGTTGAGAAAAGTTGAAAACTGGACCAATTACGGGTGCTTTTTACAGTGTAGTCGCGAGCTGGGTCCATTTTTTCGTAAAACGGTGTGCACCATTGAACTAGACACGAAAAGACGCTTCCGGAGAGGTACGGGTCGACGGGGTTGGAAAAAGTTGAATTATTTTTTTTTTTTTAATTCCGTGAAAACTTTTATAATTTTTTTCAGTGCCTTAATGAGGGTTGGCAGGATTTGCCGTAGGCGTTTCGTTGTCTAGGAGTAAAACTGTTGACACCCTGAAAATTTCAAGTCTCTAGCTCATCTCCTTCTAGTGGAACAGACAGACACACAGACACACAGACAGACAGACAGACACGAGGTCGTTTGCATAAGCCCGCTTTTATGCTTTTTCAAAGCAGAAGGGCGGGCTAAAAACGATGAGTATTCCATTATAATTATTATTATTATTACCAAGTATTTTGTGTCATTCGTAGGTGGTGTTGGCCGAAACCTCATCTGAGGAGGACAGCAGCAGCGGGAGCGGCGAGCAGGAGCACAGTCTCCTGGGCAACAGGTGGCCTTCCCTGGGACGCTTGTTCAACAACAACAACAGGAACTCCCAGCAGCAGCATGCTAGCCTCGGCTGGAGAAACCCTACCCAGGACAGGGCCTCCCTCTTCAGCTGGCACGGCAGGAGCGGTCAGCAGGAGCAGCAGCAGGTCACCGAGAAGAACGCCCAGCGCGCCAGTGTGAGCGTGAGCGCCAGCGCCAGCGGCAGGAACGCCCAGCAGCAGCAGCAGAAGCAGGGCAGCGACAAGAACGCCGCTCAGCACGCCAGTGTGAGCGTGAACGCCAACGGCAGGAACGCCCAGCTTCAGCAGCACCAGCAGCACCAGCAGCAGAAGCAGCAGCAGGAGCACCAGCAGCACCAGCAGGAGCAGCAGAAGCAGCAGAAGCAGCAGCAGCAGAAGCAGCGGCAGCAGAAGCAGCAGCAGCAGCAGGAAGCTAACAAGAACGTCCAGGTGCAAGCGCAGGCGGGCAAGCGCAACTCTCCTCCTGCTCACCAACAACAGCAGGGTGCCAAGAAGAACGTCGAGGCGCAGGTGCAGTCCAGGAACAGCCACCAGCAGCAGCACCCCAAGCCCCACCCGGAGAAGAGCGATGCCAAGAAGGGCGCCTCCCTCGTCGAGGTCCTCTCCCTCAAGAGCCTGCACTGCGCCAGCTCCTGCGCCTCCAGGATCAGCGAGGCCAGCCGCAAGATCTCCGGCAACCTGAAGGGCCTGCTGCTCATCCGCGCCTCCCAGGTCTCCAACTCCAAATCCAACTGCTCCTCCTCCTCCTCTTCCGAGATCAAGGAGGGAGCCTGGGCCGCCGCCCAGGCCCAGCTCTCTATCGCCGCCGATCTCATCGAGAAGGCCTCCGCCAGCCTCGAGAAGCTGCTCCAGGGCTCCAAGGCCAGCAAGGAGGAGTCCTCCTCCTCCTCCTCCTCCTCCTCGTCCAGCAGCTCCAGCAGCGAGGAGTCCAAGCAGCAGTCCGAGGAGGTTGACGTTGACATCAACGTTGACATCAGCGCGGACGCTGACCTGTACAACGACTGGTGGTAAAGCGGCCAACATCTCGCAGACACCGCCTCTCAGTCTTCGCATTCCTGCCCGTAACATCGCACTCGAAGAAACAGTAGTTCAGGTGTTGAGATTATGATAACCACGAAGAGCACAACAGCGCTCGTTTCATTGGAATAAACAACTTGAGGACATTGATGTTCCGAGAGCGCACCACGACGTTCTGTGTATTACTCGCTTCTGACCTCCGAACCCCACAAAATTACGAAGACAAAACTCTTTGCATAGATACAACAGTTCCCCTCACTCAAAGGCTGCAGTTTGGCCTATTACTCGACTATATTCTGAGATTGCATTAAATCAAATAAAGGCAGACATCAAGGCGACATTGGGAATTCCACTTTCGTATATATTTTATCGACATAAGTTCTACCTTTCCCTCGAGTGAAATACACTGGACGTCTCAAGGTGCCCCCACAATCAACTCATCGGGAGGTGATGGAACGAAATTTTGGGCACCAGGAATTTAATTCCTGCTTCCCCCTGCGCTTGTGCTCCACGGGTAGGCCGCCACCTTCACACGAGTGCTTGGTGGTTTGGCCTATCCAGTTTGTCGCAGGCGTTCCGCCTCGGTAACGGCCATTGTGGAGGCGCCATCAGAGAACGCGTCACCGTGTTGCGGGTCTGCCTACCCAAGTAGACACGGAGCCGTACGGCTGTTTCGATTAGGCTCGCCCGCTAACTGTCACGTGTCTCTTATGGCGCCCCCACAATAGCCGTTACCGAGGCGGAACGCCTGCGACAAACTGGATAGGCCAACACGCCAAGCACTCATGTGAAGGTGGCGGCCTCCCCGGAGAGCAGAAGCGCAGGGGGAAGCAGGAATTAAATTCCTGGTACCCAAAATTTCGTACCGTCACCTACCGATGAGTTGATTGTGGGGGCACCTTTTATCATCCAGTACATATTTAATATTTTATATTTTTTATAATTTTTTTTGTAGCGCACTCAGATGACCAATTAAAAAGGTCTGGTCGCTTCCGCCAGACGATGTCCGCGTGAACTCGAAAGGAAGTGAGTTGCGTACATCGCTGCGGCACTTGCCCATGAGTCCACTACATGAGTCCACTACTACACTCGCTCATGCACGTGCAAAGTGCTCGAGCTCAAGACACGTTCCGATTTGAAAGTGTCTGCCCGCTGTGCGCTTGCACGGGTTGCGTTCAGGGTACACTGGGGAAACAAACAACAACAACAACAAAAAATTCTCTCGGACTAGAGACAGGCCTCGACAACCATGACTCAACGACATGAATGTTGCCGAGGGAGCGACAACTTTCGTTGGATGTGTGCATATGATTCCGAGGATAGTCGATTCCCAATGATTCACGGCCACTTTTAATAACGGTCCGGTGCACACATGATCAACGAAGTAATTGCCCCCTCGAATTTTGCTGCCCGAAGAACACAAGAAAGGTTAGCAGCAAAATGTTCTTGGGGCAGCCAATGTTTGGATAAGGTCGGAGCCGGGCCGGGGCCAGGCCCGGGGCGGAGGCAAGGGGTCCTTCACTCAAAATCAGTGTACACTCTAAAACAAAATCAGAAAAAAAAAAATCAGAAAAAAATCATTAAAATAAAATCAGAAAAAAATCAGAGAAATAAATCAGAAAAATCAGAAAAAAATCAAGGAAAGTCAAGCAAAATCACGAACAACCAGAAAAATCAGAAAAATCGGTGCACTCTTGAATTTATAGTGAAGGACCCCTCGGGCGGGGGAGCCCATCTCCTCTCATATAAACCTCCTCTGGCCGGAACAGGCCTTATTAGCACCGTCCCGCCCCGACCCTCATGCAATCGCATTCATTTTTTTTTTCAAGCAATGTACAACCAACTCGCCTTCTTATCGCACATCGTGTTCGCCCGGGCCGGACCTGGCCCGCCAATACGGCACTTGAGTAGGTCGGCCCTTTACTGAGTGAGTGAGAGAGAGAGAGAGATGAGCTGCCCGCCAGCACGCGCCCGCTCCCGCGCCCCTGCGTTGTGACGAGGAGTAGCAGAGAGGAGAGGGAGAGGGAGAGAGGGAGGGAGGGAGGGAGGGAGGGAGGGAGGGAGGGAGGGAGGGAGAGAGAGAGAGAGAGAGAGAGAGAGAGAGAGAGAGAGAGAGAGAGAGAGAGAGAGAGAGAGAGAGAGAGAGCCGCAAGGGGTGGCCGGTCTGCGGGGCGGAGCGGGGCCGGCTCGCGCGGTGCGGCGCGGCGGCGGCAGGTATCGAGGAGGACTACAAGACGCGCCGAGGGGCTCAGCGCCGCACCACTAGACCGGACCGGCCAGGACCGGCCCAGTCACCGACGACGACATGTGGACCGCTCTCTGCCTGGCGGCCCTGGTCGCCGCCACCCTGGGTGAGTCAAGAAAAGAGTGCAAGCGCGCGGGCGACGGCTCAAAGCCAACACGATGGAGGAGGTGAACAACGGCACGGCATTGACTGTTGTCTTAAAGTGGCGACGCGTTGGAGGGACTTCCCCCGCCCCGTGCCAGCCTAGCCTCACACGAGGAAGGTCCAGTCTTTTCTGCATGGCACGACAAAGACGATGCATACCGCGAGATATTTTGCGCCAGTCTATAACCTAAGTGGCAACCTGCGGGACACAGTTTCTGACGTAAGCTGGAGGCTGCGGGGCGGGGTCGGGGACCGCCAGCTGCAAGGAGCAGGAAGTACCGTTACGGGTGACCTCACCGCCACCGCCCGCCCGGGCCGCGAGGCGCGCAGTGGCGGGAGAGGCAGCCGACACTGACCTCGCCTCGCCCCGCACTCGCCCCATTGACGGATCCTGGACGCAGAGCAGCGCAAAACTAACTCTGCGCGCCTCTTCTCTCTTAACAGGCTCGCCCCTCGGCGACAAGGGCAGCGGCCTGGACGCGCACTCCTACTCGGTACGCATACCAGCGAAATGGAAGCCCACCCGGGCCCGGGCCAGCCCGAGGCACGCGCTGTATTGAAAGCCCGCGCAGTACTTGAACCCGCCACCTCTGTGTCCCTTTTCAGTTGGAGGTCCGTCGGGGATTTGGAACTCTCGGCCCGGCCGCCCTGGTCTACGATGAGTACGCCATCTGCTCCGCCAGCATTCTCCGCGGGTAGGTCCCGCCCCGCCCCGCCTCAGCAACCCCTCACCCCTCGGACTTCCCTGTCGGCCGCGCCCGCACCGCAACCCCTAACCAACGCGTTATACTCCACAGGAACTACAAGTCCCTGTCGGTGCGCATCGGCAGCCCCATCTTCTTCAACCTCTTCGGTCAGAGCGTGCCGGTGACCGACGTCCTCGTGCACCCCGTCGCGGACGTGGCTGTGCTGGTGCTGAAGAATCCTGTCACCTACAAGTAGGTTGATACGTCCACCCCTGTGCTCCTCCAGCAAACTTCTTATTCAGGAGAGCGACACCCCCCCCCCTCCAATCTGTCTCTCTCGCACCTACAACGCGAACCCCAAGAGTGCGAGAGAGGCAGGGTGGGCGTGGGCAGGGCTAGTCCCGGCCCCGCCCCGCTCACGGCCGGGTCCCGCAGGTCCTCCAGCTCCATCCCCGTGCTCGGCGGCGGCCCCGCGAGCGCGGCGCCCGGCACGCGCGTCCAGGTGTCCAGCTGGAACTTCGCGTCCCTCCTGCAGGAGGCCGACGAGTGGCTGGTGCAGCCGCGGTACTGCGGCTCCGGCCCCGGCAGCCTGTGCGCCACGGGCGCGGCCGACAGCGCCGCCCTCATCGCCGCCGACGGCCAGCTGATCGGGCTGGTGGGCGGCAAGGGCAACCGCGTCCAGGACGGCCTCGAGTCCGTCGTGGACCTGACCGAGCCCAGCGTGCAGAAGTTCATCGCCGTGGCCACCAACAGAGGTAAGGGCATGGCCACCGGCCACCGCGCAGCCATGATCAGAGCTGGCCACATGCGCGGGCCTAATGAGCGCGACCTGTCCGACAGTTGCGCCCACACCGCCTACTCCACCCACTCCGCCTACTCCACCCACAACGCCCGCACCTCCTCCGACAACGCCCCCGACGCCCTCGACGGAGACGCCAGCAACAGAGGCACCCACAAGTGAGTTCCTTTGCAATTCGACTAAATTTCAGGATCTTTACAATTGATTTCATAGAGACGACACCACTTCTCTATTTCAGCTGCTCCTAGCTCCTCGACAGAGGTGCCACCCTCCACTAAACGCCCAAGCACCAAGAGTAAGTAACGCAATGTTCAGGAGCGGAATGGAAGAGGTGTCCGACTCCTGAAAACTCACCCTACATTTTTTCCCCCTCTCTAAATTCTCCAGCGTGCTCGATCAGCACAAAGAATGGCATGCCCAACAAGGAGCCCGTCCTGCTGCGCGAGAACGCCGTCAACGGCGCGCTGGCCTTCCGCGACCCGGACCAGGACGGCTCCATCGAGCTGGCGGCCGGCGAGCGCGTCCTGCTGGTCTGCTCCGGCAGCGGCAACTCCCTCGTCGTGGACAAGACGCAGCAGGAGGCGGTGGTGGAGTGCGTCGAGGACACCACCTTCCTGTTCAAGGGCCAGCAGGTCGAGTGGAGCAAGCTGGGCTGCAAGTCTCTGGCCGCCAGCTCGGCGCGCAGGAGGGGCAAGTGCGGCAATGCGGGCGAGTTCTCCCGGATTGAAATCGGCTTCGAGGCGGCCGACGGCTTCGCCGTCCAGATCGAGAACTGCTTCAACAGCGTCACCTTCGACGCCGTGTACTCGAGGATGAACATGACGCCCGCTATCACCGGCCACGAGTCGGGCGGAAAAAGGCCCCAGTTCGACCCAGCTGGCTTCTACGAGGGCTTCAACCCGAACACCCTCTACACCAACAAAGTCCAAAAGAAGACCGTCGGCGAGCTCCTCGGCGACCCTAGTCTCGGCGACAAGTACATCAAGACGAGCTGGTACTTCCTCGCGCGTGGCCACCTCTCCGCCAAGGCGGACTACATCCTGGACGCGCAGCAGCACGCCACCTTCTACTACATCAACGCCGCCCCGCAGTGGCAGAGCTTTAATGGGAAGAATTGGGAGAACTTGGAGGACAGCGTGAGGAAATGGGTGATCGACAGTGGGCGCTCCGTACAGGTAGGTGTAGCATGACAGGTCCTGGTTCGTGGGTGACCGATGGGTTGCCTACCTCCTCGGCGCTAATGTGCACTTGTTATTTCTTTGTCCCCGCGCTTCCCCCGCACCCGCAGGTGGTGACCGGAATCTGGGGCACGGCCACCTTACCCAACAAGGACGGCCAAGAGACGGAGTTGTACCTGGGTGGCAGCAAGAAGAACTTGCGCGTACCGAAGTACTACTGGAAGGTGGTGTACGACCCCGCCACAAAGGAGGGCGCCGCCTTTGTGGGCATGAACAACCCCTACCATGTGACCACCGAAGAAGATGTCTTCTGCAAGGACGAGTGTGCACGCTACTCATGGATCAGCTGGTCTCAAAAGGACCAGGATAAGGGGTACAGCTTCTGCTGCGATGTCAACGAATTTAAGAAGACCGTCACCATTTTACCAAATGATATTGATGTTCAGACCTTGCTTTAGATATTGCAGCCAGAACTTGTTCATGAAAAAAGCTATGAATTTTGACCAAAGAAACAAACAAAATAACAGAATTCTAAGTAATTCATAACTAAATAAAAATTAAAGATAAAATATCAAGGATAATTTAATTTATTTTAATCGATTTACACTGCCCATTACATACCTCACGATGGGCACAGATCTTGTATTTAAAACCCTGCTTTCAACAGTTTTATCACACCTCCCACAAAATAGGGTTGAAATTTTTTATAAAAAAGCAAATAAAATTACAGAATAATTTTTATAACAGTACACTCAGTATACTGTACATCTGATGTCACTCATGTTCCAAGTTCAGATACATGACCACAGAATTGACAGGACTCCAAGCAAAGGCAAATGTTCTCTTTTCCTCTTACAGAGAAAATGTTCTATGATACACATCATATTGTGCAATATGACTATTTACATTGCAAGTTTTCCAATCATGGCTATCACAAATAAGTACACACAACACAAAAGCAAGACAACTTAAATGAAGATGTTACAGTATGTCAGGATCTGATGATTTGATAGCTTGCGAGGAATGCGGGTTCTGTAGAGTCAATGGACTCTCAAAGTTTGCTGCGTCCTATTCAATAGAAGAAAATAAATCCCTTAAAGAAAAGTCTGGTCTAAAAGGAAGCACACAAATTATATGAGGAAGACACATTCATTAAAAAAAAAAATATATAAAAAATGCAGAATGGGTACTAAATGAGAGAACTGATCTACAGGACGAATACTGATGTAAAGACTGAAATCACCACTTTGCACATCCTTTGATTGATACAAAAACTCTTGGAGTAGGAAATTCACATGAGTACACAGAAATTATGTTGCATTAATGAACAAAATTGTTCCAATGAAGTTTAAAAATAGATGAGATATCAATAGAAAAATGTTGCAAGGCTGAAGATACATTGTAGAAAATCTAGTAGGCTAAGCTTTGGATTATTTCTGTTTCTTCTCTTTTGATGGTGCCTGCTTCTTGCTGGTAGTCTCAGCAGGTGCCTCCTCATAGTCCTCATAACTAAAATATAAAAAGTTACATTAGATGAAATTTAAAAAATAAAATAAAGGGAAACATTGAAATTTCACAACTTTTTTTTTTTTCTATTTTAAAAAGAATGGGAAATGTTAGTGACTTACGCAAACAGTGCTCTCAAGTCTCCTTTGATTAAAGCAACCCCAACGGGTGCAGATATGCAGGCAGGCACAAGATACAAAAGAGCTGGCTGAGCATGCTTAAAGACATGCATCACAAAAATGGTGGCAAGAAGACCCATCAAATAGGCAAAAAGAGTTGAGTAGAAATATGTTTTTGTATTACGCTTCAGGCTGTGTAGGAAAAATTAAAACATTGATACTTTGCTCTCTAATAAATGGTACAAGGCCAGAAATCATGACCTGCACTTACCTTATGTCAAATCGAAGTAAAAGGGCAACAAAAATTCCTGGAATGACAATATCACCCAAACCAAGCATAGCAAAGTTGCTGGCTGAGAGACCCTTTTCCAGAAGGTCTTGAGGAAAGACCACTGAAAACCAAAAATGTTTTGTTTTGATGTAGATTTTGAATAAAGAAAAACTGTAAATATCATTTTCATTGGTAGACAAACTCACATTTAATTGGAGCCTCAAATGAATTTGCCACAGTAACCATCACATTGGTTCCGAATACCCAAAATATATCATAGACAAAAAGTCCACAAAGGAGGATGCATCCAGTTACAATGTTGTTCAAGTGCAGCATTTCAACACCACTAATGGCAAATGCAATTCCAAAGAGGTTGTTTGCAACCCAGTGCTATGAACATGGATGATAAAATTTTTCAGGTGGAGGATAGACATTATTATAAAATGCACATATAACTTTAGAAACTCAATTACCTTCTTCCACAAGTACCACGCTCCAAATATAGAGCAGCATATTAAAGAAACAATGTCATGAGATGAAAATTTGTAGTTCACTATGTCTTGCTCATCTTCCCCTGCTCCACTTTTAAAATGGAGGTGGAATGGGATGTTTGGAATGGCAGCCGGTACTAAAGTATTAATCAGTGGGCTACACATGAACAACAAAAACATAATATTAGATTTAGTGTGACAGTCAGAATGATGTTGAGAGCTTGCAAGTAACAGCACTTTACCTTGCTAAATGAGTAAGGGTAATAATGCCTAAAATGAAGAAATATCCAGTCAGTAGTAAGTTCACATACTCCTTTGAGAAAATCTGGAAAATTAAGAGAGGGCAGATCAAATACTCCATAGTTTTGGCTGTGCACAAACTTGTTAGACTTTAAAACCAATAAGAATATAAAATTGATAAGATTCAAATACCTTGAAGAAAAGGTACAATCCAAATAATGCTGCGCTGGCAATCAAAGGGAAAAAGGCTGCATCCTTCCTTGTCATGGTCTCAGGCTTTGACCCAGATTCCTGTTAAAAGAAATGATGAGATAATAACCTTCGAACAACAGAAAATCTGAGAGTATTTAGAAAGTTTTTCAGTTCCAAGCAGAAAATGCTACCATACTTAAAATGTTCAGTAAAATTAACGATATTGCTTTAATAAATTCTGTAAAAGCCAAGCACAAAAACAAAAGGTTGGTATATTTTAAAACCAATGAGGATATTACCTCTCATACAATTCTAACACAAGGTGCGCAAGCGACAATGATAAAACGACTTACACATTGGCTTGTAGCGTGAAAAGCAAAGATAAAATTGTAGTAATAATTAGTATATACTTCGTCAATAGAAATTCAAAAGAAATTTTACAACAGATTTCTACCAACAACTGACATACACAAACCTAACCTGGCATATGGTACACATTTTCATTTTCCTACTGACATTTCACATGACTACATCGATTGTGAGATTCACAAACTGCCCCGTGACAACGTCTTACAATCCTCCATGTGCACATTGCAATTTACTTGTGCAAAAACCAAAATCTACCGGGTCGCATACGTGTCCGGGGAGAGTTTGACTCACCATCCTTACCATCTGCACCGTACGGAATCGGACGGAACGCAAGGATCCGAAGAAAATCGGCAAAACGGCCATGACCACAAGGCTGGTGTAAGCCATGGCCATCCCCTCAGGGGTGGCCGGAGTTTTCCGGGTGCCATTTACAGGGGCATCTGTCAAAAACTCCTTCACTTGGCTGACAACATCTTCCACTACGTCGGCCATGTTGTTGTGTGCACTGCGGTTGCAGCAGACAGCCGAATCCGGGGGCCGGCGCGCCGCGCCGCACCCCGCGCCCACCCGCGCCGCACCGCGTCCGCCCCGCCCGCCGCGTCAGCTACACGTTACTGCCAATAGTGGTTTCCTTTCTAATATCTAGAACACTACTGACTTGAAAACCGGGGAGTTCCCTCTTTTTGCCTAAAGTGGCCCTATAATCGGTTGTGCCGAGATAATTTTTTTTCTGGAGGATTTTATAAAATTGCTTTCATCCTTAAAGCAAAAACACCAATTTTTTTCATTTTTAATTTTTATATTCTTACCGCTTGTATTGGTACCTTCCGCTTAGGGCGGCCGTTTTGAGCGCTTTAAGGTTTAAAGGGTCTGAAAGGAGTATGAGTGGATAGCTGGTTTGCATATTCATCATCGCAATAGTCCTATTGTAACTGTTCTCAAAGACCATCTTTACGTGGAGTATGGATACCATACATTTCATACTTATTATTGGTAAAAACCTCATTACCACAACAGAAGGTGAATGCCATAGGGCACTCATGAATCACGAAATTGGATTAAAAAAATATTTTTATCAGTGTTGAAAAATTTATTAAGAACAGAATATTTCTAAGTTCATCCGTAAAATTCCAGTACAATGCTTGGTTAAGAACAAGTGAGAAGGCAACATGCAATATTGTTATGACATTTGGAAAAAAAATGTACAAAACAAGGGTCAAGTATGCAGCTGAATACAAATGACTAAGGTTTACTTACTTTCTAGAGAAGTACAGTAACATTTAAATTCCAGGATTTGGATGCATATAGTTCTGATCACAAAATGAAATCCATGTGCTTCTTGGGAAGTAGGCACATGATTAATGGAGTTCATCTCACAAATTATTACTATAACACAACTCTCACCTCATAAAAGAAGCACATCAATTGTCTTTACAAAGCAGTTACTCTTTGGACATAAGAATCAAGATTCACATATATACATTTTATACTCTACAAATGGATTTCTGTATGTTTTATCCTAGGCGTGTTAGGTACAGCTTCACATTCAGCGACTTAGCAGCTCATTGACACAAAAAAAAGTAGAAGGAAAAACAGCATATCAAAATGTAAGATTGATTTGAATCACACCTCTCAGAAATAAAATTTAAAACAAAGCTTCAAAACTGAACAGACAGACAGTTCATTAAAATAAATGTTATTCACTAACCCAGCATACCAGCTTGTCCACTTTAGTGATAAAAATTAGAACTCTGAAAAGTTTTGAACACAATTGACCTAAAATAAAACAACCTTGTTTACTTGTAAGATATTTAATAACTTAATTTATATACAATTGGCATCATGAGACCATGGTAAAAAAGTTCCGGGAGGGGTAGGTTCAGGTACTGACCCCAAAAAGGAAAAAGAAAAAAGAAAGAAAGAAAAAAACAATTAGGAAAAGAGTAACAACATAATTTAAAACATGTAATACAATAGTCTCATTCATAGCACTCCCCAAACTTTTAATTGAGTTGTAAAAATCATTTGCTGCCATAACAAAGTCAACATTGCACAATAAAGATTACAAAGTAGCAGAATTTAACAACAAAAATAGCACAGAAACCCATTAAAGCCTCAAAATGATAGTTGATAGCAGTTAAAAACCATCTCTCAACATCACAATAATTTAAGAAATAAATACTCCCAGTAATATCTACAACCTTTAATAACATTTTTAGAGATGGCCCATTCTATATTTAAATGGCTAAAAAGAAAACCACTTTACTTAAACAAAATGCAATCAAAGTGAAAGCAATAATGAACCAGAAATGATTACACATATTTCTGAAACAGTATAAAAAGGCATTGATTGGTTTAAATGTTATGAGGAATGATCGTGCAATTTTTGACTTAAACACTCTTTTGCATAACTGCTTATCACAGTAAATGAATTACACAGTACTGAACTTGTTTTCTTAAGTGGCACTATATTCAGTTACAATTGTTACAAAGATCCTACTATTATCCTCAAATTAAAATAATAATCATTACCCTGTTGAATTCAAAAGAGCTCAAAATGCACATAAAATTAAAAGGAACAGTCAGCATTCATTCCATTCAAACTGAAACAAACAAAAACAAAGGCAAAGGAATGGTTCACAATCTCATCAATTACTGTACCAGCTTTGATGGTCATGGTAACATTATCACATGACATGAAATTTTGAGACATTTTATGAATTTATCAACAGAGGCTTTAATGGGAGAATCATATCCACAACAATATTCAAGACCTTAGCTATAAATTTTATGAAAACAGTTTTTACAACGGCACATTTTTTGGTGATGTTGGCAATGAAGCACCTGTACAACCCTTGGCTCTTTTAATATACAAATCTAGAAGTTTGAGCTTTGGACCACTTAGAGTTGCAAGATATGGTGCAAGTGCCTCTTCACCAAGAGCAACATGTAGAGCAACCATGCAGAATACAGCGGCTTTGCGAACTGAGCTTACTTCATTTTCATAAGCCTGAAAAAAAAAAAAAAAAAAAATTATGAGGTGAGAACAGATTACTCATCTAATTAGTTTGGGGAAAGAAATGATTTATTAACATACTTTCATGATGCCTGGCATAAGGTCAGAAAGGCGATGATCGATGCTGCTAGCTCCATGATGTTCTACAAGTTTGGTCAACATTTTAATAGAACTCTGGTTGACAGGGTATTCCCCAGTAACAATTAGAGGAGTTAAGACCTGTGCTATCACATCAGAAGGTAAGTAGATAGCCATTGCAGATGCACAAGCCTCGGAAGCTCGAAGAACCTGAAAGAATATAAGATAAAATGTGAAGAGATTGCTTTGCTCTGAATCATGCTGGCCAATAAGGAGAAGAATAGTCTGAGAAAAAAAAATGAAAATATACGTACAACATCATCCCTACTTACATCCTTTACTTCTCCATGTGATTGCAGTACTTTGAGAACTAGAAGTTCTACAAACATTGTGAAGCAAGGGGCTAACGATTGCTTCTTCACCATTTCAGTTAAAACAGTCAGCACATTAACTCGAATTTTGTTTTCAGGCTTTTGAATTTGGTGCATTAGCACTCTCAACAAAGATTTAAAGTTATCTATTACGGCTTGTGTTGAGCCCTCTCTGACAAGGAGGTTCAAGCGTTTCAGAGCAACAATCCTTTCGGTTTCGGGTGCATCATCAGAATTTTCCTCAGCTCTCAGAGTTTGAACAATTTTCTGAATGGCCTCCTTATCCTCCTGATAGGCTTCTTCACCTAGAAAAAAATTAGAAAAGAAAATTAATGAAAAACACTTACTTTGATAAAACTGCTATGGAAAATAAAGAACTAAATAAATCAATAAGGACATAAGCAAGATTACTTTTAGATATAAATCCGTTTTCACCATCCACAGAATCTCCTGTCAAGTTTTTATCAAGAAGCCCATTGAACTTGTGCGTTGGAGATGGCAAAGATGACGCTCGCCCCTATAAAGCAGGAAACAGTCATTTTATCACAAGGATAAAAAATGAAAAATAAAAACAAAGTGAATGAATAAAATAAAATTACTGGAAGCAATGGGATCAAATACGCACCGAACTACTTGAGATGTTAAGATCTTCGATTCTCTCATCTAGCGCCTCAAGCTTATCTCCTGGACCAACAGACATTTGACTGATACCAGAATCTTGAGAAGTTGTGTCACGATCTCTTTCTCTGTCCAGCATTTTAGCTGAATTTAAAGGCTCAAAACTGTAACTTTGAATTTCAGCAGTAGTCCTTCTCAGGGAACTAAAATTTAAAACAAATAAAATTATAAGAACAAAATGAATGCAGTTACATCACAAGTAATTTTGGCCAGATATTTGGAAAAAGATAATTACCGATGCACTTCTTCAGGATTTAAGTTTTCATCATCTATGTGGTGTGAATGATGCTGAGGAATGTTGGATGCATGATGTCCACCATAATGGTGATTAAGTGTACGCAGAGGTGAAGATCTAGCCCCTGTTGGAGTAGGTGTTCTAGGTGATTGTAGCTGAGGAGGAGAAGATATTGTAGATGATGGAGGAGAGCTAACAGTAGATGATATGCCATTACTATGACTTTGGCCATCACTTCCTCCACCACTACTGCTTCTCCGTACATCACTTTGAACTAGACTGTAGGCTGCTTCCTACAGATTGAAATTTGGAACAAGAATTAGATGCAAATATTTAATCTTGGCTACTGTAGAATTGTCTCAATCCAAAACTTGTGGAATCTGTACCTGATAATCCTTGGGTAGAGAAGCAAGTTTCATAGTTACTAATGGAGTGTTAAGATTGAATAAAGTAATTAAAGCCTGCTGAGCTGACTTCCGAATATCTCCACCCTTTCCTCCCATCATAGACAGTTCAGTTTGAGTCCAGCTAATTATTTTAGCTAATGCATTTGTGAATTGATCAC
Source organism: Frankliniella fusca (assembly GCA_029379305.1). Lineage (NCBI taxonomy): Eukaryota > Metazoa > Arthropoda > Insecta > Thysanoptera > Thripidae > Frankliniella > Frankliniella fusca. Next base: position 602,857 of record JAHWGI010001300.1, on the reverse strand, counting down.
TTCCGCCACCAGGCGAAGAGAAAGAGGCCACTGAAGAAAGGCCTCCAGGATCCATCATGGCAGCCAATTGCGTAAGATACCTCAATGTTGCCACTTTTACTTTGAGATTCGGAGTTTGGGCAGGATCAGTAAGGAAACGCATCAGAGCACTCAGTTGCAATTCAAGTGGAAACACATCCCTAAAAGTAAAAGCAAGAAATCAGGAAATTGTGACAGAAAAAAGAAATTTCATTAATGTCAAATCTATTGATAAAATACTAACCTAACTACTTCAACCACTTTGTTAATTTTGGTTTGCTGACTTACTAGCAAGTCAGCACCAGATTTGTTAAGCAGCCTTGTAAGGAGTACATAAAGCCAATCATTTAAGTCTGCATGATGGCACATGATCAGCTCATGAAGAGTGTCCAAAAACAAACTAAACACCTGCAAAATTTAACAAAAGTTAGTGAATTGAGTTTTAAACATGCCCCTACTCAAAATAGTTTGAAAAGCTACAAACCTTTGTGTGAGAGTCCATGAACATTTTAGTAAAGATATCAGTGATTCGGCGGAGTTCAGAGGCATTGAGCATATTACCAGCCTGAAAATATGCTTGCAGCCCGAGTAGACCTTCCTTGCGATCACTCCATAAAGTGCTCGCACAGTTGGCAATTATTTCAGCAATGTCCTGTGATATAAAAACAAATTCATTTAAAGGACACAGAGTTGAGGAAAAATAAAGAGAAAATATCTTGCAGAAAATTAATGTAATCTCCTATTCAACAGAAATAAACCACAACACAAACAAAGAAAAGACCTGACATTCCATTCAAACATATTAATGCAATTGGCTTCATATTATATGGGCTATAACTACTCAAACTTCTTTTCAATTTGGTTTGAATGGTAATCATGATAAAATAAAGGATGCATGCCTCAAAATGCAAGATGCTAAATGCAAGCAACCGAATATTGTTGACATGGATGTTCAGAGAAATCAGAATTATGAAATGGTGCATTTATGATCAAGACCAAAAAGGCTTACCTTAGGGGATGGTTCCCACACATCACGATATAAACGCTGTTGTGAACCGCTCCATGAATATGACTGAAAGCGCAGGCAGCACAGATATGTCAGACACATAATGACAACACAATGGGTGGGAAATCTTCGCCCCAAGCAAAACATTGTTATAACTAAACTACTCAAGAGGCCACTTATTATTTTAAGTATGCAGTTCCCTCAAAAATATTTTTTTCTGAAGAAACATCAAGTTTTCATTGACTGTACAATTCTAAAAATGATCGGCATGGCATTTCCCCAACGAAGCAGGATGAAAAGAAATGCAGGGTCGATGGAGGTCAGAGAGTAGGAAACAATGAACATACATGAGTTTTGCCACAGATAATGGCTGAAAGGGGACATGCAATCAATAGGGGATATATTTGTGTTAGAATAGATAATCATATGTCTTTTTTATTTTGCGATGCAATGAAAATACTGCCAAACACAAATTCCCTAAGCATCCAAACATGCAATTTGAGAACGCCAGAACAGAAAGCTTGACTTTTTATCTTCTTTTCTTTTCTTTTCTTGTTTTTGCAAAGCCTCCAGTGCGAGAATCAACAGCTTGTTGACAGCAAGTCAACAGCAAGTCTCTGTACTAGTGACCATCACAAAATGGCTAAGCTATAAGCAACATGTGAAGATGACTTACATCTGATGGACGCCGAAATGATTCATAAGAGCGCTCTGAGCAAACACTAGATGTTTCACTTTCATCAGAATGATCTTCAAATGACCTGTATGACTTCCTTGGGGACCCTCTAGTATACTCAGGGCTGTCTACAGACTGCAAAATAATAAAACATGTTATACCCCAATAATTTTCACGGAAACATTCCGTTGTAAAATAATCCGTAAAAGAACAACATCATTTCGTACTTGTCCTCTGCTCACCAAGGCATCAGCTAATGCTGATTCTGCTTCCCTGCTTGCTTGCAATATTTTCTGAGCCATTACAGGACGACTTGATGTGGGTGGCCTTTCAGATGGAGACATTCCATGTCTGCCCCTGCAAAGGAAAACACACAATTAATTCATTCAAAATAATTACAGGCTGGCATCACAAAACACAGTCTATAAAAAATATAAATTAAAATCAAAATTGTACCTAAGCTTTGATCCGAATGATCGGTCATAGAGATGACCGCCTAAAGCACCAAATCGGTTAGGACTGGTTTCACGAGATGCATCTCTACTGCCATGAGTTGAGCGAGGAATTCCAGATCCCAACCTTCTTGGCCTTCCCAAAGTTCCAACATAAGAAGGTGAGCTATCAGCAGCCTCGCTATCACCTCTAAATCCATAAGTAACATAGCTCAGTCTTGATGAAGGAGAACCTGATCGGCTTGTTGCTGCAAAGGGAAGGATAAAATTGACTCACAATATTACATCTGCTTTTGAAGATTGAGAACAATTTTCCAAATGTCTTACGTTGGGACTGAGAAACTCCTGCAACCCTTGTTCTGGTGCGACTGGTTCGTTCAGGAGAGGTGACCATAGGTGACTTCTGAGCACGTGCTGTTTGAAAAGAAATCAAGAACATATCTTATTTCCTCATTTTACAATTTTCAATATAAATTCCAAGTTTTAGTTTAAGGACGATGAGAAGTCCTCATGATAATATCTAAAAAACATCAATCAACTCAAAGAAAGAGGACTTACCATCCTCATCATCTAATGAGCGGCGTGAAAAAATCAAAATAATTTTTACCAGAAAATAGAGGAAAGGAGTAATTTATAATAAATCATTTTCTACATTATCAGAATCTATTGATTAATACTAGGTACAACAAAATAAATTCAACCAAATATCACTAAAGAAAGTTGTTGATTTGAGCAACGAAAACTATGACTAAATAACCCAATGAAAATGATTTAAAGGTGAGATGACTTACGCAAGGATGTGCCAGAGCCTACTTTCTGCCTTGACAAAGCTGCATACTGTGCTCGAACTTTGGCTCTTTGGACTGCAGCTGCATCCATTGCTGAGTTTGAGCGCATCATTGATGATGGGGAGGGTGAAACCATGCCACGTCGCAAGCCATCTGCAGAATAAAATATGGTAAAATAAAGCTAAAGCCTAGAAATAAAGAAATACTGTTTCATCTAAAATACACAAGCAAGCTGAAATAAAGAAAACAAAAAAGAAAAACACAAAAGGAGGTAATGATAACAAATGAAATTACATATGGGTGGAGAAAGCAAGAGGACTTGAGTAGTACAGGGTGGCCCACTTACCCTGGCGTTTGAGTAAGTAGGCAACCCATTCTACTCCAACTGAGCAATGGCAAGAGGTGAGGAGGGGAGCGGCCCTCCCACCCCCCAACCTCGCCTCTTGCCCAGCTTAAGTAGAATGAGTTGTCTACTTACACAAACATCGGGGTAAGTGGGCCACCCTAAATTAGAGTAGAATGTATGAATTGACTTGCCTAAAAATACTTGTAAAGTAGCCTAGAAATTTATACTCGGAGTACTGAGCCTACTGTGCAATTACTATTTAACTCTCTTATAGACAATTACAAGGTACAAGCAAGGACCGAGCAAGGACCCCGTCCATTTAAAAAAAAGAAAAACAGAAAATAAGTAGGTATATAAGTAAAAAATATCTAAAAGCCTAAAAAGAAATAAGAAAAATAAAGATGCTAGACGGCGAAGTCCGTCTACCTGAATCAATAGATTTTGGCCCTGCTGACTGTGGTTTAGGTACAGGAATTCCTGACCTGTGACCACGAATAGATGAGTGACGGTAGAATGTTTGTGATTGTTGCTGATATAAATTTTCTGTACTTCCTGTGTCAATTATTTGTCCAAAAGATGGCACAAGTGTTAAAACTTGGAATACGATTGATAGACAAACATAAACCAAGTACATTGAAAAACACAACAAACCTTGTGCGCTTCCGGGTGGACGTGACCGAGGGGTAGTAGATATAGAACTCTGACCATAACGACTGGATGGTAATGAGGCTTGATGATGGAGAGAGGAATTAGAACTTGAATTAGATAAGCTAAGTTCACCAAACAGAGCTCTCTTGTAAGTACTATCTAATGTGTTCAGTAAGGCATCTGCCTGCTTAGGAAAGTGGTCCTTGAAACCCCAATATGCTCTGTAACAAAATTTGTTTCAGATTACACAGAAATACAACATAAAACAGAAACATATTTCAATGGTGGATTACTAAGGTATATATTATATTTTGATACAACATACTTGCGAGATGTCAATCTAGCTTCTGCATCTGCATCAGAAATGCCTTTCTTAATTGCTTCTTGTAACAAAGGAATATGTCTTTCTAGAGAATGACGGGACCATGTGTGAAGTAATTGATCTAAAAATTCACAGCAAGCACGACGGATATCACGGGACTTATGGCTTATATTAGATACAATGATTGGCACAAGCCTAGGAGCATGTGTATGCTGAAGGATGAATCGAATTGTAACCACACCAGTAGAAGCAACGACCTGGAAGAAGAATAGTCCATAAAATATTTTCCAGAAAAAAAGATTTCTTTATATAATCAAGTGAATTCTTAACATACCTTAGCCGAGTTTTGAATAAGATGAACTAGGTTTGGCAGAACAGTTTCTGCAAAATGGTCCATCTTTTGCTTGAGCTGAAGTGACATGTAAGCTACAGTTATGCAGGCTTCTCTGACAACCAAAGATCTGAAATTCAAATAAGCCCTCAGTTGAAATGAAGGAAATATGGACAGTGGGAAAGAAATTGGTGGAGAGTCAGAACAATAAAATCATAAATTCAAAAGCTAAAATTATGGTAGTAAAGCTGGTGTAAGTCACCTGAGATCTTTAATGGATGATTGGAATGGAAGTTCTAGCAGTCTTAGATGACCATAAAGCTCTTCAAAATTTGAAGCTCCAGCAATCAAAAGGGAGCGTATCTTTTTTAACTATAAAAAGAATGAATGTGTGCTCAAATAAGCAGTATATTGTACTGGTAATTCATTTTTGTCTATTTGAACTTACTGCATCAACTCTTTTGTTCCAGTCTTTGGATTGATCTGCTATTGTCTCCCTTATCTGATTAAGTTGTTCATCTAGATCCTTGGAAGAAAATAATTGAACTGAGGGGACGTCCTCAAAAGAACGCATGAACTGATCTTCATCCATGGCGCCAGCTTGACCTATAAAAATATTCTATCTTAGTTATACAATAATGTGCAAGAAAACTCTTAATTTTTTTATTTTGTTTACCAGAAAAATAAAAAAATCAGAAAATTCATATTTAGATTTAAAAAATAGTAAAAATAGTAATCCAATGAGGGGTTTACTGGTGAGCAAAATGTACAGCTTTGCTTTGATGTATATGTATATACAAATTTTTAACTCGATTAAAACTTTACAATTCTTTGTATAAGCTCTTACCTGCAGCAGATGGCGTTCGCTTTAGAGAAGAGACTCTCTTCAGTGAGGTTGAAGAAAGTGGTATGCCTGCATGCAAGCGCCAAGCGTTAGAGGATGTCACATACACATTCAATATTGAACAAAACAGAGGCTTTAATTACATGCTAATGGGTAAAAATAAAAAAAATAAAAAATGGCTTTGATGCAAGGGTCATTTTTTAAACAAAGCATTTGTTTTAAGACTATACACAGAAAAGAGGCAAAGCATGCAGTTCAAGTGCTGAGTGAACACCTTGCCAAATATTATTTTTCGAATGTAAATTTATGTGAAAAAATTAAAATTAGGGGATGGTGTGTAGATTAGTGGAAAAATTACCTATTCATAGTGGGTTGGACAGTTAAAACACGACAACCACAACAACCACAATCGCCCCTACTGGGACAAAATTAATGAACAAATTCAAGATCATACCTGAAGTTTTCTCAGGGAATATGTAAGGCTTTCTTCCCCTAACACCTCTTGAACTCAATGCAATTTCATGAGCAAGTTTCTGAGCCCTTAGAGCTTTTTTCATTTTTGACTTGCAAATTTACTTTAAGGGAAATACTAAATAAACAATTTGGAGAGGGGCAGGACAACTAGGTTTCTCCAAAAAAACTGGAGAAGTAACCAAAAGCACTGGAGCAAATGTTTAAAACAAGAAATGCAGGAAATGCACACAAATTGGTGGTTTATCGTCGAAAGCTTGCGGAGCAGTCTGGGAACCAGAGAGCGTGCGAGGCTGCGGCTGGCACAGTCGAGACTAACCTGGCACGGACGCGGGAGACGGTTTGGCAGCCGCCAGGGTGTTTCTCTTCACCGGGACAGGGGGCGCGGACGACAGCTTTTTGGCCGTGATTTTCTGTAAACGTCAACATTGTTACGGCAGGAAGTGATGTTGTGACATAACTCATTTTGCACAAGAGTGAGAGAAAATTCCCGACAGACGTCAAAAGCTTAAAAGGTTCCTTGGGTTGTCCCCGTTGTCCCTTTAGTTAGTCAGGTTCGTAGGGAACAGAAAATAGACCATGAGAGGGGCCCGCCGAAATAGTTGCGAGATGTGCGGGTCGCAGGACGAGCCCGGTCCGGGCTGGCGCCGGGGCGGGGCGGGGCGGGACGGGGGACCCACGAATACGAAGCGCACGCTTGCAATGCCAATGCACCGCACACCAAAAATAGACGGCGGTCGACACGGCGGAGCGTCTCTGTCGCTCCCACAGTTAAAGCCCCCCTTTACCCTTTCTCATCGCCTCACTGATGCGAGGAAGGGACCGAAAGACAGAATAGCAGTGGAGAGAAAGAGAGAAATGGAAAGGAAAACATTATCCGTAACCGCATACTCACCACTGCTCGGTCGACTTCGTCCTCGTCCCTCAGCGCTGCAACACAAGAAAAAACGTGCATTTAATCATACAACTCGGGAGAAAATTATGAGGGAAAAAATTAAGACCGCAAGAGGGTACAACATATGCGGCGAGGTGTATAAGGGTCCAGAAAAGAAATCCGGGCAGATAGCGGCGGGGCTGGGCGGGGTGCTGGCCACAGCGCGCGAGCATTGCGCAGTCGGCCGTGGCATCGCCATCGCGGGCGGGATTCGATCAGGCGGCATCATCGCCGTGCTCATCAGTCCAGCCGCGGCCGGGCCGGGCCAGGCCGGGCCGGCGCCAGCCCTCCAGATGGACAAGCCCGCGAGGCGAGCCGAGCCGAGCGCTGCGCTGATGGCCACCGTTTTCACTCTCTCGGCGCGCGACGCATCTTGCCGCAGAAACGGAACGCCATCACCGCACCGCCCCGTCCGCGCCCCATCGGCCTCATCCTCATGGTCATGCTGGTGGGACCAACACCAGGTCGTGCGCAGGCGAGGGGGCGATTCCCAATGATTCCCATCCATATCTTTTCATTTCTAACTGTTTCTAGCGACATAAAACGCTAATTTCGGCTAATTGCAACTGATTCCAGGTGTTTCGTGCTTTGTTGATTTGGTTTTCATTGATTTCCCTTAACTTTAATGATGGTGATTCCCAGGCTTGTGTACACATGATTCCCAAAATCGTCGCCCCCTCGTGCGCAGCGCATACGAGGATACCGCCCCGCCCCGCCTGGCCCGCGCGAGTCCCGCCTGCGGTCCGGTCTGGGACTCGGGGAAGTCCCGCTGCCGACTTATTCCGAAGAGCGCTCTCCTCGCCCTGCTGCCTCTCTCGCACTCGCATAGGCTTCGTCGTACAGGAGCGAGAGAGTCAGAGCGAGGAGAGGAGAGCGCTCTTCGGCATAGGTCGGCAGACGGGGCCCCGTGGGTTGGTGGCCGCGGAAGGCACGGTGACAGTGACAGTGTCCCCCCGGCCCGGACCGGCCCGGCCCTGCCCTGCCTGCAGGACGCGGAGTAGGGCGACTCTCTCACGGCGTGCGGTGGAGCGCAGCCGGGCCGAGCGCGGCTGAGCCGAGCCGAGCCGGGCCGGGCCGGGGCTCCTCAGGTAGCTCCCAGCGATCGCATTACGACTGCCACACCACACCATACCATACACCACGAGATCAATTTTTTAATTTTTTTTAAGCCACACAGAGGGAGGGAGGGGGGGGGGAATCAGGAGCTATGGCAGAGGGGGAGGGGGCACATGGCGTCCAGACGCGGGGCTGGTAAATGAGACGGCCAGCGGCGACGAACACGTGCAGCAGCAGCAGGCGCCGCCCCAGCCAGCGCCGGGGAAGGGAAGGGAAGGCTAGATTGTCACTGCGATCAGCAACAAAGGCCGGAAACTCATCCAATTGCGCGTCGCGACGCCTCGCCCGCCCGTCCCGACGACACGCACTGCGGCGCCGTAAGCCGGGCGCCGCCCGCCCAGGTGAGGTGAGGTCGCTTCTCTATGCTTCTGTCTGCCCAAAGCAGTCGACGACAAGGTTCCGACGCACCGCGTGAGTTTTGCTGGTTTGTTCGAACCGGCGGTCGAACTGCGGTGCGCGGGGCGGGGTCGGCGGACGCAGCAGGTGTTGCTCAAACTGCCCCGCGCGCTAACGAGCCGCGAGCCCGACGACGCAGCCAGCGCTCAGGCTAGGATCTCTCATACAAAATGTAGGCTATGATTTTTTTGACTTTTGCCTTTTGAAAAAATAATAAAATTAATAAAAATCAAGAGAAAAATGAGAATTAGTTATCTTTTGATAAATTTTGATTTTATTTCTCTATCTCTCTCCTTAATTCTGCTTTCTTCATTTTTTCCAGTTTTTAAAAGATTATTTGTTCTCACTTTTTTTTTTTAACTTTCTTTTTTATAATTTTTTTAACGGTTCTTTTTAAGGGTCGTTCAATCATTTTCCGAAGTGATCCTCCCTTCGGCCTGCGCAGCCAGCACCTCTGTTGGGGCAGGTCGGGTCGGGCTCGGGCCCCACCGAGAGGAGCTGAGCGCGGCGCGGACAGAATGCCGCCTGCAGCCACCGTCGCGCCGCGCCGGACGACTAGGCCAACGGTCGGACCGGACGTCCCGTCAAGAGTGAGAGAGAGACGCCGCCTCCGCCGCACTGTGAAAAGCTTGCCACGAATTTCACTGCGACAGGTCTATAGTGAACTCTGCAGCGCTGCAGCTCATCACGGCGAATGCCCGAGTGCTGCGCTAAGCGTTATGAGTTGCCTTTCGCACAAAGCTTACGATGACACTCACCGCAGCCTGCGGAGAACATTCACCGTATAAGCAAGCTGCAGGGCTCACTGGAGCTGTCAGCTAAGTTTGCCCCCAAGCTTTTATTGCTGCCCCCCCCCCTCCCCTCTTCTTGAGCCCCGGAGGGGAAAGGAAAGGACACATCCTTGGGGCGGGGCGGGGTGGGGCCGCGCTGCTACTGCTGCCGGCCACTCTCAAACAAGATTTCAAAAGGCCTGTCCTCCTGTAGCGCCAATCACTGCATCTCATCACACACACACGCACGCACGCACACCGGTGCACTATGAAGAAGAGACGCCCACGGGGGAAGTCCCGTACAATGCACGCGGCGAAAGGCAAGCGAGCGGCGCGGGCGGTACGGGGCTCATTACGAGAACAGCCTCTCGGCGCCGCGCCGCCCCCCGCCCCGCCCAATCACCGCCAGGGGGCAGCACGTCCGCCGCGCGCGCCAAATTCGAAATGACGTCGTGTCGTGCTGCTATAGGCCTACAGTAGAGAGACTCAGAGACTCTGCACAAAGGTCCGGAGCGGGGTGTGGCTGGCGGTGGCGCGTAAAACAGGAACGGACGGCTGAGCAACAATCTATCCACCCCTTTTTGCTCTTCCATCACAGGTAAAACTAAGGTGTAACCGTAAGCCTGAATGAAGCATACAGTTACGCTTGAAGACGTTGCGCTTGAAATGAAGCGTACGAAAGAAATTCTCCCATACATTTAGATAGGACGAATGGGAGCAGATAGACCTGTTACGCTTGGTTTCAAGCGTAATCTCAGTACGCTTGAAAATGGGACGTAAGACGTAAGGCTACGCCTTAGTTTTACCAGTGATCACGGCGTGGCCCGGTTAGACTAAGCGGAGGGGTCGACAATGTCGATTTTCCTCCGCACATGGTGAAAATAATGAGTTATTGACGACCACTCGGCCCGGTTAGAGAGACTGCGCGTCTCTCTAGACTCTAGACCCAGTCCGGCCCGGCCCGGGGCGCGACTACGTCCTCGCGCGCAGTCGCACGGAGCCACTGACTGCGCAAGGCCGCATCACCACCACACACACACGCACGCTCCTCTCTCTCTCTCTCTCTCTCTCTCTTTCGCACTTGCACCAGAGCTGCGCCGGTTGCGGCCGAGCGCGAAGAGCGAGAGGTTAACGTCACCGAACCACACATTGAGGAAGGAAGTGACAGACGGCCTGGGACGGGGACGGTAAGGAGTCGGAAAAAAATCTCACACACATGGGCACACGAGAGAAGTAATAGAAAAATAAAGTAGTATCATCCTTTTCTTTAAAAATGAAGGGTCTCGTTATTTGACTCACGCTACCGGCGCGGCTCCCAGGCCAGCGCGGCGCCGTGTTGAACTGCATTACAACTCACCTGCAACAAACGGACAATACGAACAATTAGCTACACGAATACCCGGAAAGGAAAAAAAAAGGAAAAAACATGAAATGAAACAAAACAAACAAACAAAAAATAAAAATAAAGACGCAAGTGTTGAAGGCGGGGCGCGGTATGTGAGAGGCCCCGCTGCGGGTCACACCGGGTCACACAGTCTGGTCCAGTCACCTCCTGGGCGCGCACGCACGCTCGCTCGCTCCACTGACCCATCCAGGCGACATGCTAATGGCGCCCCGGCAGAACACGCGATCCTATATCCTCGCTATTCCGTCCCGCCAGAGTCAGAGCGGCAGAGGAGAGGAGTAACAGGCACGGGGAGAAACGTTTTACTTAAAATACGGCGCGCGAAGCTCGCCTCACCCGCGCACGCACGACAATAAGCACGCCTAAAAACTTTGCAGTAAATTCAAACCCGGTCTAGATCGATTGAACAAATTCAGCAGTAGAATAAGATAGGCACTGTCAGGCACTGTCCTGAGGCTCACACTAATTTCCGTGAGGCTAGGGTAAAGCAGGGCAGGGCTCACCCGCTTCAAACAAACAAACAAAAAAAAATAAATAAATAAATAAATAAATAAAAAAAATTGATGGTTAAAATGATTGAGTGTCGTTCTGATGCACTTTTCGTGTACTACGATACCAAATTGCAACTAATTTTAGTAAAGAAGAGAAACACATTTTCTCACAGAAAAATTTTGTCTGGATACACGGCGAGCGTGCTAATCGGTCAAAGCCGATCAACCCAAACCGAGAATGTAAAACGAAAATGAGGGGGGGGGGGGGGGACGGAAAATAAATAAAAGAGGGATTCGTGATTCGTTACCGGTTGAATCAGTGTGAGCTGAAGCGAGCGTCATGGCGCTGCTCCCGCCCCGCCGCCTGCGGACAGAGGGGTAGGCAGCCCCGCCGAGCGCACGTGTCCGGCACGCTGCCTATCGCAGCAGACGCCGCGCCGATACGGCCGATACGTCCGTGCGCGCAGCCCGTGTTGCCCGATAAGTAGGAAAAACTTGTGCCTGAGTGCAGCGTGCGTTATCGACGTCTGCCTACTAGGCAAAATGAAGCCTTGTGAAGGGAAATGTTTGCCTATAGTTGAAATGCCACCAACTTTACACCAAGTGTATACCGCGAGCAAATTTTCTAGAATTTATCTGGCAACACTCGAGCCCGAGCCGACACCTGCTCGCCCGGCAGATCCACCTCACCTCACCTCTGCGCTTCTCTCAGGCGGGCAGGCTCGTTCTCATGATAAGCAGGCACCGATAGACACCTCGTAAAAACAGCGGGACTTGGCACCAGCGCTGCCGGGCCGGGCCGGGCTCGGGCCGGGTCAGGGGCCGGTGCCTCCACTCCACTCCGCCGCGCCGCCGAGCGAAAATTAATTAGGTAAATCGAGAGAGAAGAAACACGCGGTATAGAAACCGAGACGCGAGTAATATAGCTTCTTCTTCTTTGGCGGCGGCCTGGACCGCTCTGGCGCGCGGGGCTCTCCACTTCCGTAATACTCTGTACACCGAGGGGGAAACAGCTCTGAATTTTGGTGTACAAATTTTATGAATTTTCGTGAATTTACTGAATCTATGCTAAACTTACTTAAATTTTCCTAAAACTTTTTGAATTTTCCATTTTTTTTCCTTCTGAATTACGAGGGGTACAAAAAATTCAAAGTTGTTTCCCCCTCGCTCTATACGCATGTAACTTCGCGGTAATAGACTGTCACGTCCAAAAAAAACAAAAAAAAACAAAAGAGAAAATGTTAACTTGTACTTTCTTCAAAAATTGCACCTAATTTTATTAGAGAAGAAGAACACATTTTCTCACAAAAAATTTTTAGCTGTGGATAAACGGCCGGCGTGCTAATCGGTCAAAGCCGATCAACCCAAACCAAGAATGTAAAACGAAAATGAGGGAAAAAAAGGAAATAAATAAAAAAGGGATTCGTTTCTGGTCCTCTCTTTCCCTCTCACGCACGCGCCACGCCGCACGGGTCGTCACGCAGGGCACAACGCCCGCGCCCTCACAGGCGGTACCCTGCCAAAAATACTTTAAAAAGTAGGTTTACAAGAGAGGACACGAGTAAGATTCCCAGCAAGTCAGCGTAACGTAACGCTGCAAGTGCATCTTTCAAGGGAAAAAAAAATCAGCAACAGCGTTGCAGGCGGTGTCGCTGGGCTGCGCCGCTGTGGCCTCTGACAGGCGCCGCCGTGCCGCCGCCGCCCCGTGTGAGGCAGGCTGACGCACCGTGTCTAAAGTGAGCCCGAGTGTTTGCACACACACCTGCACACACACCCCGCCCCGCCCCGCCCCATACCGCGCCCGCACTCAGATCATTCAGTTGCCGAAGCCTTGTACCCGCGGCAAAAGACAACTCTCTGTCTCCCCTCTCTTACCCTAATTAAAAGTCAATTTTTAAAACGAAAGATTTTTTTCTTTGAAAGAAAAACAATGAATTACTTGGCCACGGCATACTGATTTTTTTTCTTTTTATCTTTCTTTCCCCCGAGATTTCTTTCGAGTGTCTTTCTCTAACAGGGTTTACTTCCGCCCAGCGCAGGGCCCCCCCGGGCCCCGGGCCGGGGCCAGCCCGCCGCACGAGAGGGCATGCAGCACGCGTTCATTCTCCCCGACAGAGACTGTTAAATAAAAAGAAATTCTTGCAGTGTGCACCTCGGCGCGGCGCGGCGCTACTCGCCGAGCGTGAGGCGGCATGGCGCATGCAAACAACGCACACCGCAAAACAACGGAGCAAACTCAAACAGAAGGGGAGGGGAGGACAAAATGTCGCCTTCACATGAAAAATGCGGCGGAATGTATAGTTTTAAAACAAACCAAAAAGGGGAAAAAAGGGAGGAGAGGAGGGGAGGCTACATTCCTTGAGTAGAGGTGACCGTACACCAAAATAAGAAACCGCGCTCGTCTCACTATTTGTGTTCCGTATTATTGCTGACATTTGATTCACACAAACACACACACGAAAAAAAAATATACAAAATAAATAAATGAATAAAACGAAGGACAATAAAATGTCGAGAAAAAAGTTACATTGACGACATGGCGTGCGGTCCGGTCCGGGCGTCAGGGAATAGCCCCACATACACTATCTGGTCCACATATCGGTTGGGGAGGGGAGGGGGAGGGGAGCTGAAAGGCTTCGTACTTCTGCTGCGATCAGCACAAGAGAGACTGGCGAATGGTACAGCGGGCCCGGCCCGGCCCCGGCCATGCCGCGGCCACGGCTACAAAAGGCAACACTTTGTAAATCCAAAGTGCATGCGATGGCAAACGCGGCCATTACGCACTCGTACAAACACTTGACAGCAGACACGGCAGACACGGCGCGAGCTGACAGCCCGGCGGGGCGGGGGCGGGGTGGGGCGAGGCGGGCGCGTCTGCGCATGGACCCGCATGAGACCCCGGCCCGGCCCAGCCGGCGCGGGGCTGCAGCCGCACCTCTTGGGGCCCGCCCCGCCCCGACCTGCAGGAGGGCCGCGCCCCGCCCCGCCCCGCCCCGCCCCGCCCCGCCCCGCCCCGCCCCGCCCCGGCCTGCAGGAGGGCCGCGCCCACCCCCGCGCCCCGCCCCGCCCCGCCAGAGCGGAGCGAATGTCGCAACGGCCCCGGTCCGGCGGCCCCGGCGCCCCGGCCGCCCCGGCCCGGGCTGCAGCAGTGCTGGGCTGCTGGTGCTGGTGAGGTGAGTCAATCGCGCGCCCGTTACCAGCTAATCGAGTCGCCATGCAGGCACTGCTGCTGCTGCTGCTGCGACTACTCGCTGGACGGCGCAAGGGGGGTAACTTTGAAAAAAAAAGCAATCCCCCCCCCCTCCAAAAAAAAATCATTCAAGGAAAAAAAAACACGAAATAAATTTAAGTACAGAAAAATCCGAAAAATCGAGAGAAAAAATAACAAAGAACATAAATAGAATTGAAAGAAATCAGCAATGGAGGTAAGATCAAAATTTATCAAAAAGTGAGAGGAAAAAAGAGGGAAAAAATAAATCATTGTACACATTTTGTATGAGTGATCTCCGCCTCGGCTGCTGATGCTACTCGCTGGCCGGCGCGCGCGGCGCACTCACTCGCAATCAGAGAGGCGCTCACTCTCACGCAGCCATCCTCATTGGCAATAAGCAGGCACTCACTTTGCCGGGGCACTCACGCGGCTCACGCGGCTCACGCGGCTCACGCCACGGCCCGGCACGGCATCACCGTCGTCGGCAGGAAACGTTTTCCTCCGAAAACCTCTCGCGGCCGCGGCCCCGCGACCCGGTCTATGCCATGCCCAATGCCCATGCAGCCGCTGAGAGCTGAGAGCGAGCCGGAGCGAGACCCACGCTCACGGAGGATCGAAGAGAAAACAGCTGGGAAATTCTTTAACACCTCGAAAGTCAGGAAAAAAATAACCGTAAAAATTCCCATAAAAGTTTAAAACAAATACAAAAACAAAATGAGAAAAAAAAATAACTGCAAAATTGAGGGAAATTTGTGTGCTTCGTCAATTTGAGCTTACACTGCTATAGTCAGTAAAAATTGACGACACTTGAACACTTTTAACGTCAGAGTTGTTTCCCACTGGTAGAGGACCTTTTATTTCCGATTTCCGTGTTCAATTAATGCCCCCCAGGCGGGGATGGGATCGCACCGCTTCGCACCGCATCGCACTGGAGGCGGCGCCGTACCGCGGCCTTGGCAACATTCCACCGCGGCACACTATACACTCTACACGAAATAATGCAAAGTGCTCCTCCTCGTCGTTTTATAGACAGACCGGCTTCCTTGTTAACTTTTAAACTTTGATTCACAACAACCCACATTAATGCATCTTGAGGCAAATCTATTACTTCCTTCCGATTGCAAAGCGCGTGTCGCGTGGGGGGTCTCGCGATTAAATCGCTTACGTTTTCATGGGATGGGCTGGTTACAGTGGCGCGTATCGCGAGTGCGAAAGAGAGGAGAGAAGTTGCGAGGGGGTGGGGAGGGAGGGGGTGGTAGTGAGAAGGACAATCGACGGTAGTAGTAGTAATAGTGTCGCAAGGCATAGGGAGTCAGTCGCAGCGCCGCCGCAGTAATCCTTTAGACTCGCAGCTCGAGGCGCAGCGCGGAGGTCTCGTCTGACGAATCGGTTGCAGCAGCAGCGGTAAGGCACCGAGCTGGTCAGGAGTTCCAGTGTGACTAGCCACCTTGGGAGGGGCCGCTCCACACCGCTCCAGCACCGCTCAGCACCGCACTGCACTGCAGCAGCCAGCGAGCAGACCGGACCACTAGACTGATTCCCCATGGGACTTTCTTACCTCCGTCCTTGTCGCACTCATGAGGCACCGCCATTGGGTGGGAGAGAGAGGACCGCGCGTTTACCTCCCATTAACCGATATGTGCGGAATCAGCCTACAGGACCGTAAGCCGGCCAGTATGGCAACGAGCTGTCAATACTGCACCTGTCCTCATGTACGGGGCCCTCCCCGGGGGAGGACCGGCGCACGAGTGAGCGGCCTATGTCAGTCAGGCCACACAGTGGCGACACCTCACCTCACCGCCGGGCGAGGCGGGGCGGGGCTACAGCCTAACTGGATGACGATAAAAACAAAAAAAGTTATATCGACCAAACCGGCTCGGCGGACAGGGGGCAGCGGGGCGGGGCGGGGCGGGTGAGGAACAAGCCGGTACGGTAACTGTCGACAGGTCGGGGGGCGGGGTGCCCACGGCTACCACCGCCGGCACCATAAACTGCAGCAGCAGCAGCAGCGGCGGCGGCGGCAGACGCACACCGCGCGCGAGGAGATTGCGAACAAATAATTATAATAATAATTATTGGGACGCGGTCTTCAAGGTGAGCGCCCCGCCCCGCCCCGCCCTGCCCCGCTGCGGTCCGGCGCGCAGCCTCATAGGCCATCAGCATTGATAGCCTCGTCGCGTCGCGTCCCGTCTCGTCAGCCGGTTTTTGTTGCACTTCAGTTCCTGCCGCGGCCCGGCCCGGCCCGGCCCGGCCCCCGCGGCCCGCCTCTTGGAAGACAATGATCGAGTGCCGTGTTTTACCCGCGCCAGGAGAGCGGCTGGCGCCAGTTTAAGAGCCGCGCCTCCCAGCAGGCACAGCAGGCGCTACAAAGCGAAACGCCCATCCCGGCCTAGGCTAGCCCAACCCAACCCAGCCCAGCCCAGGCCAGACCAGGGCGCGAGAGCGCGGGGCGCGGCCGGCACAGCTTTTACGAGCGACCGTGCCGGGCCGGGCCGGGCCGGGCCGGGCCGAGGGTGACCCGGGTGACCCCGCGAGTGACCGCGAGTGACCCTATAGCCGGTCCTGGGGCCGAGGCGGAGCGCGGGGCGGCGCGACCACCAGGCCAATTACATCATCATCGAGAGGCAGCAGCAGCGCCGGGCGCCGCGCCGGGCCTTCGAGAGTTGAGCCGAGTCTGCCAAAACTGCGAACCCGCGGAGGGGAGCGATAGCGTCGCATACAAGAAGGCAGCCAGTGTGTAAAGACAGAACAGCTCAATATGACGATTTTCTCAACAGAGACATCATGCTAATTTCCGCCAGGTTTCGCAAGCTGTCACTCGAAAAAATATATATATATAGTTCGAACATTTAGAGCATACGTTGCTGGGGATTGAATAGGGATATTGAACGCAGGAACGCGAGCTCCTCCCATCACGATGTGAAGAGCAGCGCGAGCCCAGAAGGAGACCTTAACGGCGGTAGGGTTTTAAAGGTGGGTAAATTACCGGAAAGTTACCCGGTAACTTTCGGAAATTTACCGGTAACATTGAACCGAAAATTACCGGTAAATTACCAATATTGCCTAAAACCTTGCGAATTGTTATATTCCAGCACCGAAAACGAACCATTTCAGCCCTAATGTGTTTCAACAAGAAACTTATAAAATTTTATTTGCCCTTTAGATCATTTTCTTTCTAATATTAGCTGTCATGTTGTACTTATTAAGGGTGTGTTTTAAGATAGGGCAAAAAACAAAAACAAAACATGTTTCAGGAAATCCTGGACGGCACGCAGTTCATTAATGGTTTGGTTTAATAAGATAATTCGGTGGAAGTACTTCCTATATTCTTTTTTACCTCTGTGTTTGATATTAGAATTGGTCATATGTAAAATTTGAGCTTTCTAGATCAACGAATTAGAAATTAGTTTCTGAATAGTGGTCGAGCCTTTGCAACAATACTGACTCTGCTTAACTTTTTAATGGCATTGCAGCAGAGAACTAGGTAGATTTAGTTCTACCTCTCTGCCAACTTTCATCAAAATCCTATAGAATTTCGGTTTTACAAAAAAAAAGGCGCATGCTAATAAGAAAAATCTCATCCGACAACAAAACTACTAACGCTACTTTCGTGCCTCAAATATATATATATATATATGCCGTATGATCAGTTTAATAGATGTATATATGTTGAAGTATTGTAAACAAGTATCAACCATTACGAAAATTTGACATGAAAGCACAATGATAAAAAATACGTTTGTGGTTCAGGTACAATATGTGGCTAAGTTATACCACATTCTGTCGAATTAATCACCATCTTCTTCATCTCGATTGCCACTTTCTCAAACAAACTACTGCGTATTTCCCTCTCTTACCGACATATATTTAAATCAAACGCAAGTTAAACGTTATAGAACGACTCGAGACGATCCAGAATAGTTGTTTTATTGATATTAACCATATATTTTAAATTCCAACAATATTTCCAACCGTTTAAAGCATTTTCATAAAGTTACCGGTAATATACCGGTAAATTACCAATTTACCGGTAATTTTGGTAATTTACCGCACCCAACCAAAATTACCGGTAATTTTAAAACCCTAAACGGCGGAGGTCGGGTCACCGTCACACCCCCATCCCTTCTGCGGAGTCTTGAACCTCCCCTCACGTGAGTACCCGCGCAGTTAGGGGATGGAGGAGGGGTCATCGGCTGCCTCGAACTCCACGCGCCGCAGCGCAGCGCTACCCGAGGAGGCCTCAACTCACCCAAAAATTTGTACACATGATTTCACGATTTCACATGATTACACCTCTTATAATTGAAAGAAAAAATTCGCCAAGTAAATACAAGCGTATTTTGAGCTTTATGGGCCCAAAATACGCACGCAAGTCATTTTTTTTCTTTTTCGGCAAGAGATCCGCATTTTTTGACAAAGATTTCGAAGATATCAGTGATTGTGTACACATGACTTCAGGAGTCGAGGCCCCCTCGGCGCTACCCCGAGTCGAGCAGAGCCGAGTCGAGCAGAGCCGAGCCGAGTGCTGCAGCGGGGCTGCGTTATTGGCACACGAGGCGGGCCGGGGGGACCGGGCGATGCGCCGCAATGCGGCACCTCGCTCAAACAACACGCGGAAATGCATCACGAGTCACCACCCCCGCCCCGCCCCGCCCCGCCCCGCCCACGCTGCTGCTCCTACCGATGTTCACGGATGCCTGGCGGCGCCAGTGACAGCGCGACAGCGTCGGCACTACGCGGCGCCACCGCGCGGGCGCCACGCCCATCAAGGCGTCGCGTCGCGTCGCTTCACGTCGTCACTCCACAGCACGGCCCAGCGCGCCCAGCCCAGAGCGGCCGCCGGCCGCGGCGCGACGCCATGAACTTTACGGCGTCGCCGTTGTCACCGCCGTCACCGCGGAGCCGCGCAGCGCACAGGACGCGCGCGGGCAGGCCCGGCCCCGGCCCGGCCCCGGGCGTAAGAGAATGACAGAACAATTACCAGCTGATTGGGAGAGTGACGGAGCTGGGCTGGGCGGGGCGGGGCGGGGCGGGGCGGTGCGGGGCAGCAGGGGCCCGCCCGGCCCACCGCACCTTTCTCTCCCTGGCAAAAGGACAACACCACCGCACGGCTCAGCGCAGGGCCCAGGCCTCGCGCCTCGCGCCCCGCGGCACTTAGGACCCTTTTGTGTCGCACAATACTCCCCGCGCGCCTGCTTCATATTCCGGGCCGGGGACCAGGACCAGCGGACCAACTATCTGTCCCATTCTCCCTGGCGGCCCCCTCTTGGCCCGGCCCACCGTGTCGCCCTCGCGAGTGCCCGGATAGAAAGTGTCCCCCCGGCCCATGCCAGAGCCCCGGGGGCGGACACGAGGGGTCCTTCACTATGGATTCAAGCCTACAACGATTTGTCATACTTTACTAGATTTTTAGCAGATGATACCTTTAAACACTTAACATAAAATTTAACTTGTAATTTGAAGGTGTCAGCTAGCTTTTACTCTCGAGTCCAGAAACTAATAATATAGCGCGGCGCTGGCCAGGGGCTATGGCTGAATGTCTGACGCGCAGTCTGCGCGGAACAATGGCACCTCCTTCTCGCACGCAGCGTGTAACACTAACAGCTCCTCCCTGCCAGCGACCGCTTCGGTTCGCCACGCCGCCGACGGACCCCTCCCACCCCTTTCCCTCCCAACCCCGCAGGCACGCGGCGCGGCGCTGCTGGCGTCGTTCGTCGTTTACATCGTGTGCGTTCACACACAAATTGTCGCACCCCATAGCAATTTCTCGTGCGGTGCGGTATCATCTGCTATCAATACCAATCTTGATTGATATTTGTGATTTTCTTTGATTTTCACTGATTTTTTTCCCTGGAATTTTTACTGATTTTTTCCCTATTTTTTCTGATTTTATACTGTATTTTTCTGACTTTTTACTGATTTTGTTTCAGGGTGTTACTGATTGTTTTGAGTGAAGGACCCCTCGGGCGCACAAGTACAGGATGTGACGGGTGCGGTATTCCTTCCAGCGGCAGCGGCCCGATCCCGATCCTCCCATCCGCTGCACTCTGCAAGGTGGCGTGGCGACCTAGCTGTTTCGCACCCCGCGCCGCCCCCGGCCGCCCCACCCGCCTTCTCATTCCAGGCGATTTTCCAGCGCGTGGATCACAGCTATCAAACATGAAGCGACGCCTCAGCTCTCGGCTCGCGGGCGTCGCCCCGGCGCAGCGGAGCTCGGGGCCCGGGGGGCCTGGAGTAGGTGCAGGCGGGCCGGGCCGAGGGGCACACAGCCATGAGCGACACACTGCGAGAGCGAAACATTACCAATTCATGAGTCATTACCGAGCTGACGAGAGGCCCGTGTCCCCAGGCCCCGGGGGAACAGAGTGCGACAAGTAGGCGCAAACGATATGAGGCCTCCGCCCGTCCCGCCCTGTCCGTCCAGGTCCTTCAAGCACCTTGACTAACAAAGACGCGGTTTATCACTTTTTATTTTTTTCCCTTTTTTAATGACGGTGTACCGTAGCAGGGCGGCGGCGCGGCGTAGCGGCCGCGGGGCCGTCCTACCAGCCCGCCTGGGGCCTAACACCGCAGGAGGAGAGTTTGGTACGAGTGGGGCGGGGCGGGGCGGGGCGGGGCGGGGCGGGGCGGGGCGGGGCGGGGCGGGGCGGGGCGGGGCGAACGGTCCGGCCCACGCCAGCCCCAGCGCCTGCATGCATGCATGCAAGCCCGTGCAAGCATAGCGGGAAAGGAGGAAGGGCCCCGGCCGGCCCTGCCCCGCGCCGCCCCGCTGGAAGTGTGAGGGCGCTCCCCCCCCCCCCCCCCAAACCTCCTCCATCCTCGCGGCGAGTGCACGCCGCCTATGTGCTGCTCAGGCCCGCTCACTCGCACACGAACACGCACGCACACACACTCACAAACCGCCGCGTGGCCCGCGTCACTTCCGAGACAAAAATTAGCCCGCTAATTGGCACGCTAAACAGCGAGAGAGCTTCGGCGAGTGAGGCGCGGCCCGCGGCCCGCCCCGCCCCGCCCCGCCCCGCCCCGCCCCGCCCCGCCCCGCCCCGCCCCCAGTTTGGCTGCAGCCCAACGAGCCCAACGCCCTTTGCTCTCCTCTTCCCAATTTCCCCGATTACGTCCTCGGGGGAGAAACAAAAGCCATAAGACTAGGGCGCTGGGCGCGAGCGCACCAAAACCCGACGCATATACCTGTCGACACCTCCATGGAAGGGAAAAGAGACGTCACACACGTATTTATTACACACGTCGGTCCCGCCCCGCCCCGCCCCGCCCGCTTCGGTCACGCCGCTCCAAACTGTCAAAACTCGCGGCGCCGCCGCGCGGTCGCTTCTTTTGGATGTGCCAGGCCAGCGCGGCGCGCGCGTCAAAGAAACCCGCAGACGTCCCTATCCGAAGCGACGACGCCCACGATGCGTCCAATTTGCATTTTTATTTTCCCTCCTTTCCCTCTCGCTCTTCCCAGGCGGGGAGTGCGGCCCGGCGGCCCGGCGTGGTCCGCGGTCCAGAGTCCTGCCAGCCAGAGAGGACTCTGCCTGTCTAAGCTAAGCGTTCTGCGCTCTGCCACCGCCAGCAGCGAGGGGAGGCTCACTCAAAATGTATAAGTACAGTGATTTAAAAAAATATAGTTTTTTTGTTTGATTTTACAAGGAAAATTTCTGACACTTTTAGACAGATTTTGATCTTTTCCCTCTATATTTCTGACTTTTTACTTTTTCATATTTTTTTTGTCCATTTCTTCACGATTTTTCGTATTTTTCTGCATCTTTCAGCTTGATTTTATTTTGATTTTTAAAAATGATTTTTTTTTTTTTTTGGTGGGCCGTACAATGATTTTCCGAGGGAGGCACCACTTTGATTTAGGAGCTACAGAGGATTATGTGATTACACACGAATTTCTGGGGCTAAAACCATCAAATAAGAACAATTACGTGGAATTTAGTGATTATTCCTCAAAGTTTTGTAAAGTATTACACGGATTACACAGGGACTTCTCTTAGTACTGTACACAGGATTACGGGAGTGGTGGCCCCCTCGGATTTTTCGAAGTGACGAGTGACCCCCCCCCCCCCCCTTCAGCCAGCAGTGAGTGCGGCTAATGGAGTCCCGGCCGGGTAGAGACGCAAGCAGGCAGGCGTGTGGCAGGCCAGGCCGGGCCGGGCGCTGCCACCGCACCACGGGCACCACGGGCACCACCGCGGGGACGCGACACACCGGCCCGGGGCCCGGCCGAGGTTCAAGGCTACCCACAGACCTATACACACACACACACGCACACACACACACCGGCCATTAACATTCTCCCCTCTCTGTTGTTGAGACTGCCGAGTGGCGCAGAGAGACAAGGTAACAGGTACGCGCGCACGGCAGAGAAAAACAAAAGGAAAACTGTGTGTGTGTGCGTGAGCATGTGAGTGTGGAGCGTCCGGCGGGTGAGATGGGGGTAACCCTGATGCCTTGCGGACAGGTTGGCCAGGACAGGCCGCACCAATCCCCTTCCCGCTCAGGAGCCGCTCGCGCGCTCGCGCAGGTGAGAGGGGAGGAGTGGTGGACCCGGCCCCCGGCCATAGCCGGCCGCTCCATATCAGTGGGGACACGATATACACCACGTGACCAGAGCAGCAAGCTCTGCTGCAAGGGAGACCCATGGGGAGACCCTGGCGGGGGCGCGGCGAGTCGGGGGAGAGGGGCTTGGAACTTTGACCGAGGGGGCAACCACTCCCTATCCTAGTGTACACAGGATTTCTAATGATATGGGATTTCTATGGATTGCGTAAAGATTTCTCCGGATTTTGTAAAGATTTCATATGGTACATTCGGGTATATTTCACAAATATATACCAAATTCCACAAAATTCTAAAAGATTTCACGAGGTTTTCTGGGATTCCTCAAGGTTTCATGAGATTTCACTGATTTTTGTGAGATTTTTATGATATTTCTTGAGATTTCTCAGTTGCATTTCGTAGGATTTCATCGAGATTTCAGAGGATTTCATCGAGATTTCTGAGGGTTTGTACACAGGATTTCACGAGTGGTTGCCCCCTCGACTTTGACAGACTCAACTTCTCTCTCTCTCTCACTCACTCACTCTCTCTCTCTCTCTCTCTCTCTCTCTCTCTCTCTCTCTCTCTCTCTCTCTCTCTCTCTCTCTCTCTCTCTCTCTCTCCCCTCTCTCCATCTTTCTCCTAAGAGTGTCGTCTGTCTGGCGTCTGCGGCATGTGCTCGTTGGAGCGCAGCAGAGCGGAGCGAACACCCCCGCCGGCCCAGCGATAGTCGCGACCCTCCTGGAGACGCATGGGGGTGGCGGTGGGAGCACACACCCTACCTACCCTACGCGCCCGCCGCCGCGGACAACCCCCAGCGCGGAGGCCAACCAACCCCTCAGCGCAGGAGGGTGAGGCGCCGCCGCCCCGCCCCGCCCCGCCCGCCAGCCGTCTCATTCCGAAAATCGCCCTCGTACCTCCGTCCTTGTCGCACTCATGAGGCCCAGTGACCCTCAACATAGGCCACCGCCATAGGTGCGACGAGGATAGGGGTACGAGAGCGATCCTCGGAATCAGTAGCGTGGTGGAGCAGGCCTCACATCAGCTGCTGGATGCGACTGCCCGCCGCGCCGCGCCGCGCCGGCACCACCACGCCCCGCCACCAGACACACCGCCGGCGAAAACAAGACAAATACGTTGCAGACTGGAGCAGGGAGGAGGGGAGGGGAGGATGAGGCGGCACTTAGAGACAAGCCGGCGACATCCGGACGGAAATGGCAGCAGAGCGATCCTCCTGGTCTCCATCTCCACTGTGCAGCCTCTTTCTCCCTGATACGCCTCTCCGTCTCTCCCCCTCCCCTACACACACACTGACACTACCCACAAACGGAGGCATGTTTTTGCAAATCAAGTCGTGTGTCGTCGCCATCGCCGACCCCTCCGCGCGCTGTATATATGTATCGCGATCGTGGTTTCCAACAAATAGCGCGGCTTTGCTAAATGGCCGATGTCCTTACTCCTCGCCCGGCCAACTGATTCTCCAAGATTGCTCTCGTGCTTTTGTCCTTGTCGCACTCAGGGTGGTGCCCTATGTTGGGCGTGCAGTAAAACCGTGTGCAACAAGGACAGAGCGATCCTCGGCAGGGCTGTTCTATCTGGAGGGCCACGGGGGTCGCGGCTATGGCGCGTGGCGCGACGGGTGCTCCGCGGCCCGGCCGAGCGCGAGAGAGCGATAAAGAGAGGGAATAAGGGAAGGGCTGGAAGGGTCCCCCGCCGGAGGCTGCGGTGGAGCTGGTCCAGCGCGGCTGGACGCAGAGCTGCCGTCTGATTCAGAAGATCGCTCTCGTTCCTCCGTCCTCGTCGCACCTTCACTGTTAAAAATACCGTGAGGAGTTACGGTATGCGTACGGTCCGTACCGTAATTTTCATGTACGGTCAGACCGTAACGTACACTTACGGTACGGACCGTATTTTATGATAGATGGAGTGTGCTCCACTGCACTTCCCCGACATATCTGCAGGCTACGGTGTGTACCGCAAGATTCAGACCGTAGTCAAAAATTACGGTCCGGGACCAGGCAACAAATTTACAGCGCATACCGTAGGCATTTACCGTGGTATTTTCCAACAGTGTTTGGCGACTCCCAATGTTGCGGATGGCAGGTCTCCATGCGTGCGAGAAGGGTGGTGGTGCGAGAGCGATCGAGAAGGTGATCCGCGCGAAACAAAACTGCATACCGCTCGCTTACTACAGGATGTGGTGCAACGCAGCGGCAGCCGATACCAAACACCATGTGAAAGCGATAACGCGATAACGGTACAGGGAATGAGGTAGGAGGCCCAGGGCCCGGGACGGCGGCAGCAGCGAGCACGGAGTGGTAGAGTGAGAGGGAGAAAGGAAAAAGATGCGGGGGGGGGGGGGGCGATCATCACCTTGCCTCGCGCAGCCCGGCGTCCCGCGTCTCCCGTGCGCTACTCTCGGCCAAGCCAAGCCCGGCCAGCGGCCGCTGAACCTAATGAGACCACTTTTCGAGACCATTTCACTGCTGCCGGGCGTAGCGAGCGCGACTAGCGCGTGACGTCAACCCTGCGCGATCTGCGAGAAAGAGAGAGAGAGAGTGGACTGCGTGCATTTAAAATGGGAGCAAGAGAGATAGAAAGAAAGGTTCCTGCACTAAGAGGGGTCGGATTAAAAGAGGAGAGCGGAGCCAGTAATGTGGGCTGCGATATACAGTCCCCGGCCGGGACGGCTGTGGAAAAGCTTTTATTTGTCATGCAGCAATTTAGCGGCACAGGACGGCGATTAGACGCGAGAGAGAAAGAGACAGAGAGAGAGGGTGGGGATCTCAGTCGATAGTCTCCGGAGAGGAGAGGAGTGCTGCGGGCCGGGCCGGGCCGGGCGGTCCCCTGAGGAGAGAGCTCCAGCAGCTCCAGCCCAGCTCCCCTCAACAAATAGAGTCAGAGCAGACGACTCGTAAAACGCAGAGGGCGTGTGGGCGGGGCGGGGCGGGGCCGGGGCCGGGCTACCCTGCGGGCGCGCACAACAGAGGGCAGCTCATCCCCCACCCCGCCCCGCACCCTACCGCAGGCTAGGAGTAAAGTTCTGGACTTTAGCTGGGAGGAGGTGCAGATATCGGGTAGTCGATGCGCACAAGCACAATAGAGAAGAAAACGAACGCGAAATGAGCATTTAGCAGACGGAGAAAGGCGTCGTGAGAATCAAAAGTCGAGCAGGAAACAAATTGATTAAATTTCCCAATTGTCGGGCAGTCAGTCAGGGACGGCCGTTACCCTTTGCACACGTGCCGGGCCAGACCGGGTCGTGCGCCCACCCCGCCCCGCCCCGCGCTCGCCCCGGGGCGCACCCATACGAGTTCGCGCCCCGCGCCCCGCCCTGCCAGCACCCCCCTCTCTCTCTCCCTCTCTCTCCCTCTCTCTCTCTCTCTCTCTCTGTACCGCAGCGCCTTTGTCCGCGGCACCGCGGGCCGGGCCGGGCCGGGCGGACGCGGAGGGAGAGACACCAGGGGGAGCATTCCATTCCCCTGGCCCTCCTCCTCCTCCTCCTCCCCCACACCATCCCCGGCTGCTGCAGCGACCGAATCGATCCACAGAGGCAGAGGCCAGGCGGCCCGAGAGCGGAGCGGATATCAGCTGAGCCGCGGCTGCACTGCACTGCACTGCGCTGAACTGCACAGCAGAAGCCGAACGAATGAGCCGCTCCCGCTCCCGCCCCCGCCGCGCCGCCACCCCAGGGATGGAATGGCCGACTGATTCAGAAGATCGCTCTCGTCCCTCCGTCCTTGTTGCTCCCACAGCGGTGCCCTATGCTGGTCATGGTAGTGCTCCATGAGTGTGACGAGGACAGATGCATGAAAGCGATCTTCTGAATCAGCTGGCAGCGCGGTGCGGTGCACCAATTACTTCGTCTCCCGATAGAGGCGAGAGAAAGAGGGGGTTGTCAAAAAGAATTATCTCCGATCGAGTCGCGAGTAGTATAGATCCCCCCTAGTGGCGGGCAGCCATTTTGATCCCCCCTAGTGGCGGGTGCCCCCTAGTGGCGGGTGCCCCCCTAGTGGCGGGCAGGACCCCCTAGTGGCGGGCAGGACCCCGAGTCCCGGCTCGAGTGACACGTCAGAACGTGTAACCCAACCTAGGTTGGGAGGGGGTAACCTAAACCTAAGTCATCATCTTTGGGGTGGCTAACCTAAACCTAAGTGATAGGTGAGGTGAAAGGCGTTAACCTAAGTTAGACAGGTCTGAACATGTTGTCCTGGACTCGCCCCTGTTGAGGGGCGCAGCCCTGGACCCGCCCCTGCTGACGACAGGACTGAACACGTTGCCCTGGACCCGTCCCTGTTGAGGGGCGCAGCCCTGGACCCGCCTCTGTTGAGGGGCGCAGCCCTGGACCCGCCCCTGCCGTTGGGGGTGGTCGTCGAGGAGGGTGGCCATGGCCTCGGGGGTGGCCGACGATGAGGGTCGTCTTGGCCTCGGACCCCGAGGTGCCCGTCGTGGAGGACAGGCATGGCCTCGGGGTGGCCGATGACGGGTGTGGCCGTCGTCTCGGAGACTCATGTGTCCACCTGTTCGACTGTCAGCGTTGTCCTGGACCCGCCCCTGAGGGATGTGAGGACACAGTGTCCTGTACCCGCCCCTGCCGTTGGGGGGGGTGGCCGTCAAAGAGGGTAGCCGTGGTCTCGGGGTATCCGTTGAGGAGGACGCCTGCACTCCAAAACCGCAGTGGAGGGCCGAAAGCATACTGGTTGGGACGCGTAGGTTCGCCGCCGTGTAGCGAATCATGCGTGGCACCTAACTCATCTGGCGGTATAGATCAGCCGCGAGAGCTAAGGGTAAGCCCTCTATTTAGGCAACCATCACAAAGCGGCAAATTTTAGTAACATTTTTTTATCGTTTGTCTTCGCATTTTAAACCAAAACAGCATTTCCATGCGCGCCCCGGAGGCATGCTGTTACGCTCGTTAGAATTTTTAACAGAAAATCCTATCCCCCCTAATGGAGGCCTATACGAAACCGTTGCTCAGATTACTGGAGCACTTGTGTGGATCATTGGAGCACTGTTGTGGAGCATGTGTGGAGCATTGTGGAGCATGTGTGGAGCATGTGTGAAGCATGTGTGGAGCATGTGTGGAGCATTGGAGCACTTTTGTGGAGCATGTGTGGAGCATGTGTGGAGCATGTGTGGAGCATGTGTGGAGCATTGGAGCACTTTTGTGGAGCACAATTTTTCGGGGTCTTTTAGGTACAGAAACAATGTTTCATAGCCAAATCGTTTAGTAGGATAGAAAGAAATGAAGAGGTGGGGTGGCGAGATAAAAGGGAGTTGTTGATTCAGCACTCCAAAGATCCATTTCTTTCTATCCTCCTAAACGATTTGGCTATGAAACATTGTTTCTGTACCTAAAAGACCCCGAAAAATTGTGCTCCACAAAAGTGCTCCAATGCTCCACACATGCTCCACACATGCTCCACACATGCTCCACACATGCTCCACACAAGTGCTCCAATGCTCCACACATGCTCCACACATGCTTCACACATGCTCCACACATGCTCCACAAAAGTGCTCGAATGCTCCACAATGCTCCACACATGCTCCACAACAGTGCTCCAATGATCCACACAAGTGCTCCAGTAATCTGAGCAACGGTTTCGTATAGGCCTCCATTAGGGGGGATAGGATTTTCTGTTAAAAATTCTAACGAGCGTAACAGCATGCCTCCGGGGCGCGCATGGAAATGCTGTTTTGGTTTAAAATGCGAAGACAAACGATAAAAAAATGTTACTAAAATTTGCCGCTTTGTGATGGTTGCCTAAATAGAGGGCTTACCCTTAGCTCTCGCGGCTGATCTATACCGCCAGATGAGTTAGGTGCCACGCATGATTCGCTACACGGCGGCGAACCTACGCGTCCCAACCAGTATGCTTTCGGCCCTCCACTGCGGTTTTGGAGTGCAGGCGTCCTCCTCAACGGATACCCCGAGACCACGGCTACCCTCTTTGACGGCCACCCCCCCCAACGGCAGGGGCGGGTACAGGACACTGTGTCCTCACATCCCTCAGGGGCGGGTCCAGGACAACGCTGACAGTCGAACAGGTGGACACATGAGTCTCCGAGACGACGGCCACACCCGTCATCGGCCACCCCGAGGCCATGCCTGTCCTCCACGACGGGCACCTCGGGGTCCGAGGCCAAGACGACCCTCATCGTCGGCCACCCCCGAGGCCATGGCCACCCTCCTCGACGACCACCCCCAACGGCAGGGGCGGGTCCAGGGCTGCGCCCCTCAACAGAGGCGGGTCCAGGGCTGCGCCCCTCAACAGGGACGGGTCCAGGGCAACGTGTTCAGTCCTGTCGTCAGCAGGGGCGGGTCCAGGGCTGCGCCCCTCAACAGGGGCGAGTCCAGGACAACATGTTCAGACCTGTCTAACTTAGGTTAACGCCTTTCACCTCACCTATCACTTAGGTTTAGGTTAGCCACCCCAAAGATGATGACTTAGGTTTAGGTTACCCCCTCCCAACCTAGGTTGGGTTACACGTTCTGACGTGTCACTCGAGCCGGGACTCGGGGTCCTGCCCGCCACTAGGGGGTCCTGCCCGCCACTAGGGGGGCACCCGCCACTAGGGGGCACCCGCCACTAGGGGGGATCAAAATGGCTGCCCGCCACTAGGGGGGATCTATACTACTGTCGCGTTTCGGGGCTCCTCTCGATGCAAGAGAATAAATACGACTGTTTGCCTACGTGGTGGTGGGTAAATATGCCGCTATAAAAGCCTCTCTCTTTACGACCTCGAAGTCATTATACATTCGCCTCGGTCTTCCTGGACATGACGTATAACCATCACGGAGGTATTCAAACAGGAAAATGTTGTACAGAGTACTCGCTATTACATGTTATTGCACGGTATTACGCTGCTGGTCCCGCACACAAAATTTGTCAAATCTGGAGCATAGCTCAGAGCGACATAACGGGTATTACCGCGTCAAACCCGGATCCGGATCAAGTATATAGGGTATGACGGAGGGTAAGCCGAGGGGTCCATCCCCCCCACCCCCCCACCGGTGTACACCCTAATCAAAATCAGTAAAAAAATCCGAAAAAATCCGAAAAATAGGGAAAAATCAAAAAAATTCAAGAAAAAATAAGGGAAAAAAATACATTAAATAAATTAGTGAAAATCCACAAAATCACGAAAAACTAGAAAAATTAGAAAATCGGTGTATGCTTAGGTTTATAGTGACGGACCCCTCGGGGTAAGCAACCCCTCGCGCACCGCGCCGACGAGGAGCAGGAGGAGGGACGGACATGAACGCAGAACGCGACACCCGGCGTCGCTTCTACATCTACAGCCCAGCTCTAAGATGCGTGTACGCTCCGGCTCCGCCCCGTCGTCTGTCCGTCCGCCCACCCGCCCCACCCCGTCCGTATACACGATGTACGCGTACGTGCGGGTGGCCTTGCCGTGCTACTGAATCAGTCATGAGGGGGACCCGGCTGGCCCGGGGGGACACAGCCCGGCCCGAGGCCGCGTGGTGACATCCAGCCGGGCCGGGAGGGCAACGCCTGCCCTCCTGCCACCTGCCCGACCCGCCGACCCGGCCGACGCCCCGCTTCCTTGCGAAATTCACGAAGTCGGCGCTCGCTCTGGGATGGGATGGGAACCACCCGAGGACGTCCCCACCCACAAAACCCCAACCCGGCGGCCCCGGTCCCCGCCCCGGCCCGGACTGGCCGAGCGTGCAGCAGCGACCGACCAGACTACCAGACCAGGCTGTGTGAAACAGACGGCAGTCTAGACGGCCACCGCGCTGCACGCCGCGCCGCCCGTACTCTCCCCGAGCAGACGACACGACATTCCCATCTCCTAGCAGGTCAGGTCCGCGTGTCTTCTTCTCCCTGCCCTACCCGTCCGACCATCCACGCGCGTCCCGCTCAGGTTAATCAATCACCGTCGTTAAATGAGGACAAAGTTGATGCCTCCACGACAGCCCATTAATATATCCGCGACACAAACAACAAAGCGCAGCGCGAAGGGTACTATAAATACATAAAAGGTTCCGCGTGCCGTGCCGTACCCGCCGGTAGGTAGGCAGGCAGGCATGTCGGTACTAAATAAACCTCTCGTCGGGCGGGGCGGGGTGGTGGGTGCCCCGCAGCCCCGCAGCGCTCAACTGACCTACCGCAACGCAGTGCATGCGCAGGGAGGGCGGGAGGGGGGGGGCACATCAACATGCCAGCAGCAAAATACCACACCTCACCCCTCACGTTTACCCTACAAGCGGCTGCTACCGGGTCGACGCCCAGCCAGCTCGGGCAGCAGCTGCTGCAGCACCTCGACGCGGAGGTCCGGCCCGGCGGCTGCTGTGCTCGAGCAGGGTGGGGGCGGCACGAGCGGCCGTGACCGGACCGGCGAACGCCTTGTGCAGTGCAGGGAACGCCCCACGCCCCGCCCCGCCCCACCCACACCGGAAGTCCTCTCCCCAACAGGCGCGCGCGAAAAACAAACGGGACCTTTCACAGAGGAGAGCAGGAAACGGCAAGGAAAAGGCCCTGTCCTCCTCTAGGAGGCGCGCCCCGCCCCGCCGCCCCGCCCCGCCCCGCCCCAGATACACCCGCCATAAAGCAAACGCGCGGTGATTCATCTCTTGCGGCGCGGCAATTACCTGAACACGAGCGGGGTATTCCGGTGGAAGCAGGCAAACACGCGAGCATCGCACACGCCAAAGTTTAGACAAACGTGTTGGGATCGCGGGTTCCAGAGCGTGCATCGGCACACACACGATGAAACGTACCACACGACATTTCCCGGACGCAAATCAATTCCGCGGATTACACGAATGATTGGTCTGGGTTCCCAACCTGCGTCAATTAAAGGTTTAACCCCTTTTTGTTTCCCTTTTCTCGGAAACACATAAATAGGTGACCTTTTTCGGCGACAATTTTGTTTCCAAAACCTCCGTGTGTTACCGAAAAAGGTCACATGCGTCTCCCGAAAAAAGGACACACATTTATGTGTCGCCGATTTAAGGCAACATGTGTTTCCTTTAAAATTACAGTGGGGATCTCTTTCGTTTGACGAGTGCACATGATTCCCAGAATGCTTTCATTCCCAATGATTTCCACCAACTTCTATGAATTCTGTGCTGCTTCTATAGTGGCCAAAAAAGGCTTGCTCCGACTTATTGGTACACTGATTCCTGTTGTTTCCCGCATAGGTTTGGTGATTTAATTCTATTGACTTCAATTGATTTTTACCCTGACGATTCCCAGGCCGGTGAGCTCACGATTTTCGAAGTGGTCGCGTGGAAGCCCCTCGACAAACCCGAGGGCGTGGCGTGGCGTGGTGCGGCGGGCCGAGGCCTGGCGTGGCGTGGCGGCTCATTATTATTTTCCCAGCAGTTTTAAGCAATAGCGCGGCGGCCACGCCCGACGGCCATCACGTTCCACTGCCACGCCAAACGGCTATACGGGCGGCGGCTGACGTCTTCCTTCTCTCTACCGCCCGAAAATATGCCGTGAAAAGTCCGCGCGAGCAACAAAGAAGAAGAAAGCAGCACAAGACGACCAACAAGGAAAGTCCAAAGAGCCCCAATTTCGCCTTTCTTGTCCAAAGAAAAATGTTTCCCCGCGGCTGACACAACACGCGGGGGCAGAAGAGCATCATATAGGTCGTAAAACGCAGGGCGCTAGAAAAAGGTTTACGACGAAATAAAACAAGGCGGACCCCACTCGCGCAAAGCGGAGAGCGGAGATTCTCCCCCGCTTGCCCTATGTTATCGCGAGGAGATCCCCTATTGGCTCGCAGGCCGCTTGTTCTGCATATCTAAATTCGCTCAGCTCGTCTATCCCTCGGGCTTAAGGATAGATAGATAACACCTCGCCCGCCGAGCGGGGCAGGGCGCCGCCGCGCCAGACAAATGCCGTGGGAAGGGGGTCTGGAAGAGGGAAAAACGCAGCTAAGCAATATTTTTAATCACTGTGAAAAATTGTTGTAGGTTTACGGGAAAATTTTCCATGAAGTGGAGTTGTAAGATTACGATCACTTCTCGTAAAATTACAAGCAGTACCTATCGACTTGAAATTCAATCACAAGCAAGAATGGGCTGTTGTAAATTTACAACATTTTTAGTAAGTCGTAATTTACAAAATAAATCGTAAATCTACGAAGATATTTTTCACAGTGATAAAAAGAAAGAAAAAAAAATACTCCATGAGAAACATTCATAATATTAGTACCTTTTTTTCAAATCATCTCTGCTAAAATTAAAAAAAAGAAAACAAGAGTTCCCAATGCCAGTGATAGCCTGGCGTCATGCTTCAGTACGAGTCCAGGGTTGGGGCGACGTGTGGGTGAAGAGGAGTACGTAGTTAAGGCAGAGGGAGAAAGAGTGAGAGAGATGAGGAGCGGGGGGGCAGGCAGGAGGCACGTCCGATCCTATATGACGCAAGGCCTGGGCGGCGCAGACATCACGGGTACGGGTACCTCCCTCATTAGGGTCACCGGGCTGCAGAAGCTGCTTGGGTCCAGACCGAGGTGTCCTTCACAAAAACTTCAAGCGAACACCGATTTTTCAGATTTTTATAAAATTATTATTTTCCTTGATTTTCACTTATTTTTTCTTGATTCTTTTTCAATAAATTTTTTCCCCTTGATTTTTACTGATTTTTCTGATTTTCTTCTTGATTTTTTTCTAAATTTTTAATTGATTTTGTCTTAGGGTGTACACTGATTTTTTTTTGATTTTTTTATTTTGAGTGAGGGCCCCCTCGGTCCAGCCCACCGCACCGCAGCAGGGCCAGAGAGTATGAGTTGGCCGAGGACCCGATACCGGACCCGCGCACCTGCTCTCCCCTCCGCCGTCGGACTTTTCAGGGTTTTTATCGCTGACCCCGCCGTGCGCTGGCCGGCTTTTGCCCCGTAAGGCCAGCGGCCGGCCGGCCGGCCGGGGGGGCCACGCCCGGTCCGACGGGCTGCACGGCTGAACCTGGAGCAGGACCTGGACCCGGCCTGCCTGGCCGCGCCGGCCTTGCCATGGGCGGCGATAAACTATCGACACACACGGCCGCGGAGGTGAGCCCGCCGCCCCGCCGTTCTTCTGTTGTTATTGCCGGTCGAGATGATGATCGCCGTCATCATCTTCGTCGAATTATTCAACACAGGCCGTCGGGTCGGGTGGCGCAGCTCTTCAAACGCGCAACAACGAAAAGCATAAGCCCTTCCAAATATAGGGATGGAAGTCCACGGACCGGACGAACAAGGGGGAACGCCCGACCGACCCCACCCCACCTCGCCTCGCCTCGCCCCGCCCC
Source organism: Frankliniella fusca (assembly GCA_029379305.1). Classification (NCBI taxonomy): domain Eukaryota; kingdom Metazoa; phylum Arthropoda; class Insecta; order Thysanoptera; family Thripidae; genus Frankliniella; species Frankliniella fusca. The sequence continues at coordinate 568,824 of JAHWGI010001300.1, read as the reverse complement.
GCCCCGCCCCGCCCCGCGAGCCCGCCCATGGCGACTGTCCCAGCTGCAGCTGCACGGCAATTGTGTCATCCGGGCACAAAAAAAAAAAAAAAAAGAATCAACAAACATGACAAGAATGCTGTTCGTAAACTTCACGGAAATGTAACAAAAATTTGATGAAAAAGCCTCACTGAACAGCCATCAGTTTGCGTATCAGCGCGCACAACAAATCACGTTTCTCCCATTAAAAAAAAAAATTCCTTAAAAAAATTACACTGTTTAATTATGATTTTTTCGCTTTTTTTGTGAGGATACACCGTGCCACGTCGTAATTTCACTGATTCCCAATTTTCGGCGGCTCGAAACGCAACGAGCTTCCCCCAACAGCACACCGCGGTGAGTATATTACGCTTGTGTGGAATGGTGTCCCGGCCCGGCCCGGCCCGGCCCGGCCCGACCGCAGCACCGTCTCGTCTCCGCTGGATGTTTGACTTTGCAGCACAGAGCTCGGCCCGGCCCGACACAGGCGCGAGCAGCACGGGCCAATCGCGGCAGCTCTTCCGGGAAGGATGTGGCGGGCCGCGGTGCACACCGGCGCGGCCTGTGCCGCCGCTGCTGCGTGCTCGCGTGCGTTCGAACACGACAGGTAAAATAAATCTCCCTTACAAAAAAAAATAAAATTGATGCAAATCTAGGATATCGTCGGCATCAGCGCATCATAGCCACACCAGCTATAGCAACTGGTTCCACCGCTCCCCGCGCGCTGATGCAGTTTTGCACGTACGTAACGTAATGCGCTTTGCAATATTTATTTTCGCCACGGATCGTGCATCAGCTTGCGCACGCCGGCGCACGCTTACCGGCGCGGCAGTAATACCACTTGTTATAATATTAATTATTATTACGAAAAATTAGCACGCACCACTTACGAGCGCGCGGCGCGCGTCTTCGGCCACCCTTTCCTTTCCCCCCTTTTATATGAGGCATTATGCACGCGTTATGCCGCACTGCGCACGCGCCGCGGAGCTTTCTCCGAGCTGCGCATGCGCACAGGAGCGCGCGGGCCTACCCCCCCCCCCTTTTCTCGTTCTTTAATTAGTCAAAATAAGGCTTGTTAGGGTGCAGCTCGCGCGCGCGCGCGCACACACACACACACACACACACACAGTCTGTCAGTCTCCATCGTGAGTACCTCAAACGCGATTGCGCGGACATTAAGCAATAAAAGAGAATCCGTCGAGGTCCAGGTGAGGCGGGCGGGGGGCGCGGCGCGAGCTCACACGCCAGGCGTGTAGAGCGGGTGTGCGTGAGATTTGCTACGCCTTGCACGACATGCAGCAGCAGCCACACACGGGACAATAAGGGTCTCCTTGCAGCACGAGTGGACCAGCCAACCCCTCATCATATCGGCGCAGCTGCCGCCCGGCCCTGCCTCATCTGGTGTCTGGTGGCGCTCGGCTCGACGCGCCCGGCCGGCGCAAGCAGGCGGCTGTAGCGGGCGGGACATGCAATTCAAAGTGTCACTTTCTCGCGCTTAGCGAGGAGGAGGGCGCGGGCGCGCGGTGCGCGGGTCGGGCGCAGCGGAGGGAGGGGAGCGTCGCTAAGCCATCACCGTCACACGAGAACAATCAAGCCATTTGTTGGAGCCGCGTTGGAGACCGTCAGGAAGGAAGGAGGGCACGACTCTTGCACTCCACATCTCACAGGCTCCTCTGCTCTCCTGCCCGGGGCGGGGTGCGGGGGACCCGCGCGGGCCGCGCGCAGGACCGGCTGAACTGCACTGCACTGCGCAGCGCGGTGAAGCGCGCTGTTCTGTTCTGTTCCCATCCATCGTCCCTCCGCTCGTAATAAAAGTGATAAAATCATCATCGCTCGCTTCGCGCGCACACACACGTTGCATCGTCGGCGCGCACACTGCCTGCCTGCCCGCCCGCCCCTCCTCTGCCCCGCTGACAAGTTTATCACGAAGCATCACGACTCGGTCGCCGCGTCAGCACACGGCGCCGCCGAATTGGTAATTCCCCCCCGCCGCGCCGTGCAATAAGTTGAACGCCTAAACGCGATAACTGACGATTTTCTTTAAACTAGGCGGGTCGGCCCGGCCACACGGAGAAAAAAAAAGATCAGGTCGTGCAACAGAACTCTTGAAAAAAGTACTACCCAAATGGTGTTTGGGAGTTGTCCCCAAATTTTTGAGTTTCACGCCGAATCACTTCATCTCAGCACTTGGATCGAAGACTTGGCTGTGACTGTTTCGGCAGGGCACCCAAATGCTTGAGGACAACTCCCAAGAATGTTTGAGAAGGTCTTTTTTGAAAAGTTCTGTTGCATGATCTGATCTTTCTTCTCCGAGTACCTCAGTCCGCGCGAGACGCGCCGCACAGGCTCGCCGCCGACTTGCCGCCGCGGGGCAGGATGGGAATGGGAAGTCGGACTTGACTTGAGAGAACCAGGCCGGCGCATGCAATTGGGGAGCAGGGGAGGGAGCGGGAGCAGGGTAGGTGGGGGGGGGGGGGGTCATGTAGGGGCCATTTAACACGTCCAAGCCCGAGCCTGGCCAGGCCGCCGGGGCCGAGCCAGGACACGGTTCCACTTCCTCGCGGCACGCTCTCGATAATGCGTAGGAGATGCACCGCGGCGCGGCGGCCAACGGCCTCCCTCATTCGTTATCTGAGCAAAACGGCGAACGGCGGGGCCGGGCGGGGCGCACGCAGCATCCAGCACCGCGGCGCCCTTATCAGCCGCACCTGTACCCCGCCGCGCCGCGCCGCACCTGCAGGTGCAGATCAAGGTGACGATTGTCCTGCCGCTGCGCCGCAGCTGCGCCGCTGAGACGATTATTGCGCGGCCTGCGGGGCGGGGTGGGGACGGGGCAGGACACGGCTACGGCGGGGAAGAAGAAAAAACACCTCGGCGGCACAGCTTCCGAGAAGAAAAGGGTTGGGCGCGGTGCAGCGCAGGCGTGCCGGGCAGAGCTGCAGGCGCAGCGCTGCCCGCAATGAGGAGGAGGAGGAAAAGAAAAAAAAGAAAAATGGGCCGTGCCGCAGCGGGGCGAGCGCAGCCACAACGTCGCCGTCAGCGTCATCGCCAGAGTCGTAGGCGCAGAGAGAGCCGTCGGCCCGGGCCGCAAGTGCGCGCAGGCCAACGTGGTCGCGGTGGTGAAGGTGGTGCTTACCGCCGGTCCAGGAGGTGTCCCGCAGCGGGTCGCGGAGAGGGTCGCGCTGCGGGGAGGGCGAGTGCACGTCGCAGCGGCAGCCGCGGTGCTTGCCGCCGGGGTGCTTGAGGACGTTGTCGAACTGCAGGATCCACGAGGCGTCCTCGCCCCAGACGGCGGGGTCCGGGTCGGGCGGCGGCGGCACCCGGGGGCGGCGCGTGGGCGGCAGCCCCGCCTCCAGGTCGAGGGGCAGCGAGGCGGGGCTGGCGCGCTCGGCGGCGCGCCGCTGCGGTGCGAGGGGCAGGCGCCGGCTCCGGCGCAGCGACATGGTCTGCAGCGCGCCCCGCACCAGCGACCCGATGCGGAAGCGCGGGGGCGCCGGCGCCGCCGCCACGTACATCGAGGGCGACCGCTCGTCGGACGAGGACATCGACGACGCCCGGGCGCGCCCGTTGGCCGGGGTCGGGCTGGCCGTCGACGACGCCGACGACGTCGTCATGGGCGGCGTGGGCGTGGGGTCCTCCTCGGCCTCCGGGGTGCGCGACGTGGAGCAGGGTCCGCCGCTGAAGCCGCTGTCGGGCTCGTCCTCGGAGCGCGAGGCCGAGGCCGACGACGACCAGAGCAGTCCCGAGGCCGGGCAGTCCGCCACGGAGGTGAGCGGGCGCGCGTGCTGCTGGTGGTGGAGCAGGCCGGCGCCGCGCACCACGCCCGCGGCGAACACCTCATCGTCGGCGTCGTCATCCTGGACGCGGCGAGCGGCGGCGCCGGGCGGCGCGGGCGGCGGCGGAGACGCGCACGCCATCGTGTCAGTGCAGCAGATCCCTCGCCTCTTCACGTTGCGTCACCATCCATATCCCCGGTCACATCCACAGCTTCTTCACCCCCGGATCACATCCTGGATTCAATAAAAGCCCCTCACTCTTCACCGCGGCGTCCTGGATCGGTTCCAGCAGCGCCGATAACACGCCGGTGCGGATGCGGCTATGGCCGCGTCGTGACTCGGGAGTCTAGTGCGTCAAGAGCCGTCTGCCGTTTCGTTTCGTCTCACCCGGGAGAGCCCGAGGAGAGCCCGCTCCCCCTCACCCCTCCCCTCCCCGCGCTCACGCCTCTTCCTCAGAACTGCCCTCGTCCTGAACCCGATGCGATGCGCGCCTCAGCGTCCTCTCCCGGCCCGGCCCGGCCTAGCCTAGTCCTCCCGCGGCCGCGGTGCCGCCGCCGCAGCGTCACGCCTTCTGATAGCGAGATGAGATAACGAACCCGACAGTTACAACCCGCGCGCATTTGCGGCCGCGATGAGGAAAAAAATGGACCACACCGACCGTCTTTAAAGGGCGCGCTCTCTCGATTGTGGACAATTACATTAGAACTATAGCTGTGCGTCAAGTATTTTCATTTTTTTCTAATTGCGTTTTTTCGTCCCCACTTTAATCGGCGTAGCGGTCACTACCAGCCCACGCACTAAAGGGCCTTGCACCGCGGGGTCAGGGACCTCGCGCGCCCTCGCGGTGTCGTGGCACTCACGCTCGAACACACGTGCGGAGCGCAATAAGTGAGCCATATCAAGGCACGCTATCTCGGGCCCGGGGCGGCCCGGGACGGATTCGGATCGTGCACGGCACCTGGGCGGTGCGAGGGAAGTCCACCCCACCCCCCTAACCAGTGCTAGAGCACGGCCTGAGAGCCCCACCTCCAATACCGGCCCTTTTAAATTGACGACAACGACGTCGGGGTCCTGTGGCCGCGACACGCTGCGCCCCTCCCTCTGCCCCCGCAGGACTAGGCCAGGATGTGACACTGTAGCTCCACACACAGGCAGTGCTGGAGCTCGCCGCGAAGAGACGAGAGCGCGCGGCGAGTGTCAACGGCAGACGCTGTAACCTGAGGCACCCGAACCACTTCGCAAGCACGCTAGGTGCAAACCACACCACACCGTACACACACACACACGCACGCACACACCTACACAAGCACACACGGCTGGACGCGGGTCCGGGCCGGGCCGGGAGCGCGGCGGGCCTGGGCCTGGCAGTACAGGCACTGCGGGAGCGGAGCGCGCGGAGCGGCGCGAGCGACTAAGGACCATAGGCCCGCCCGCCGGCGCGCAGCCATGGCGCAGCCCAGCCGGCCAGCCGCCACGATCAGCTGACGGCCCGACCCGGCTCAGCGCGCCCGCCCCAGCACACGGCCCGGCTGGGCTCGGGCGCCGCCGCCGCCGCCGCGCTCCGCTCGTCACCCCGTGTGTTTACCACTCCAGGGAGGGGGAGGAGTGTCTGATTGAGATGGGGGAGGGGAGGCAGTCGGGGTGGTCGGGGGTGGCAGGAGGGCGGCGGCCGGGTTACTCGTTCGGCGCCGCGGCTGCAGAGGGTGCGTGATGGGGCGTGGGAGAGAGGGGATAGGGGAGTATTCCAATGGAGTTCCTGCGGCCAATAATTTCCCCGCAAAACTTAAGGCACACGCGAGAAGACGGTTTATCGGAAGAGCGCTAGAGCAGCATTGCGGGTTCGAGGAGGTCAATGCGATAAAAGGCGCGCAGCGTGGTCATGAACCGAGATGAGTTCCTCGGTGACGTCAAGGGCCGCTTCAGATCGGCTGCTGCTGCTGCTGCGTACCCAAACGATCTCCCGTGCGCTCGCTAGGCACCTCGAGAAGCGAACTCATTTTTCTTACAGCATATCGCCGACGACAGCAGTGGCTGGCACACGTCAGTCTTGGTCAAGCGGCTATTGGACGGACGAGGTGGTGGTGGTGTGTCGTGTGCCGCCCGGCCCGCCGGCCTTGCCTTGCACGAGCAGGACGCGGCGCGGCGAAACGCGGAGTATCGCCACGTCGCGAGCAGAGGCGCGGGTGGGCGCGGTCGATACGCCAAGCCCCAGGCACCCTCACTGGAGCAGGGGATAGCGCCGCGCCTCCCCCGACCCGGCGGCGCAGCCTGCGCTTATCCGTCTCAGCAGGCTACGCTTATCCGTCTTGCCAAAACCGCACCCTCCTGTACAGGGTGCGGGTGCGACTTGCCGGTCCTCTCCACTCGTGTCGGCCGAAGCGACCAGAAGCCCTGAGAGTTTCGTGCGCATTCCACTCGGTCGTCCTTCTGCTCCTCCTCTCTCTTCCCGCCTTTGATCGCCTCAGATGAGGCTTGACAGTTTTATCTTGACATCTTTATCATGTTTTCCCACTCAGAGGCCCGTGTCCGACATTAATCTCGATAAACGACGAGAGCTACTCACTCACTACGGACCGCATTGGGCACGCACGCCCGGGGGACCGAAAGGGACCGCGTGCGATGGGGCAAGTAGGGTTTTAAAGGTGGGTAAATTACCGGAAAGTTACCCGGTAACTTTCGGAAATTTACCGGTAACATTGAACCGAAAATTACCGGTAAATTACCAATATTGCCTAAAACCTTGCGAATTGTTATATTCCAGCACCGAAAACGAACCATTTCAGCCCTAATGTGTTTCAACAAGAAACTTATAAAATTTTATTTGCCCTTTAGATCATTTTCTTTCTAATATTAGCTGTCATGTTGTACTTATTAAGGGTGTGTTTTAAGATAGGGCAAAAAACAAAAACAAAACATGTTTCAGGAAATCCTGGACGGCACGCAGTTCATTAATGGTTTGGTTTAATAAGATAATTCGGTGGAAGTACTTCCTATATTCTTTTTTACCTCTGTGTTTGATATTAGAATTGGTCATATGTAAAATTTGAGCTTTCTAGATCAACGAATTAGAAATTAGTTTCTGAATAGTGGTCGAGCCTTTGCAACAATACTGACTCTGCTTAACTTTTTAATGGCATTGCAGCAGAGAACTAGGTAGATTTAGTTCTACCTCTCTGCCAACTTTCATCAAAATCCTATAGAATTTCGGTTTTACAAAAAAAAAGGCGCATGCTAATAAGAAAAATCTCATCCGACAACAAAACTACTAACGCTACTTTCGTGCCTCATATATATATATATATATGCCGTATGATCAGTTTAATAGATGTATATATGTTGAAGTATTGTAAACAAGTATCAACCATTACGAAAATTTGACATGAAAGCACAATGATAAAAAATACGTTTGTGGTTCAGGTACAATATGTGGCTAAGTTATACCACATTCTGTCGAATTAATCACCATCTTCTTCATCTCGATTGCCACTTTCTCAAACAAACTACTGCGTATTTCCCTCTCTTACCGACATATATTTAAATCAAACGCAAGTTAAACGTTATAGAACGACTCGAGACGATCCAGAATAGTTGTTTTATTGATATTAACCATATATTTTAAATTCCAACAATATTTCCAACCGTTTAAAGCATTTTCATAAAGTTACCGGTAATATACCGGTAAATTACCAATTTACCGGTAATTTTGGTAATTTACCGCACCCAACCAAAATTACCGGTAATTTTAAAACCCTAGGGGCAAGGGGCAAGGCCAAGGGACGGAATGAAAGAAAAGGAAAATTAAAGTTGACTTACCATCGCCGGATAGAGCCGAAGGAAGGAGTCCCCCTTCTTCTCGAATTTCGTCGAAACGAGCCAACAGTGCCGGAAGCCTAAGAAAAACACAAAATATTTTTATTACAGCTTCCGTGGTGAGTAGGCCTATGTAGGCTTTAGAGGCAGTTGAAATAAAACATGAAAACTTACTTGGAAGGTGGTACTTGGTGTTTCTTCGTTAAGTCATGCCGCAATCTCTCACCCACGTGTCGGTAGATGTCTACCAGGGTGTTGAATGCCGCATCACGGACAGTTGACATTGGGTCACTAAGGGACTTGACAATACAAGGAATAAGACGCGAAACTAAAAGAGATTGGATGCCATGCCTGCAAGAAGAAAAACCATGACGTTGTATTCATGATGTTTGACTTAAATCATTCACTAGGAAGCATTTTGTAGCAAAAACTTACTCATTTATCGTGGTCACCAAAGTTGTCAGAACTTCCTCCCGGATTCTTCCATTTTTGTGAGAGAATGCAGGGGCAAGCTTATCAAATAATTGTTGAGCAGTGACTACATCTCTTTCTAAAATTTTCATTAAAAGAAGTTGAGCTTTGTTTCGGACCATGTCCTTGCTGTCACCTGAAAACCAAGGCAGACAAATGGGTCAATTACCGCAGACAAGGCACGTTTCAGAGAAATCCGCGTTGCATGACGACTTGCGATTTACACTCCTCCAGGCACCCCCATACTCACTCCCCGCCACCGGGCCCATATCTCCGGGCAAATCAGCACCAGCCGCGGGGGAATCCCCTGGCATGTCAGGCGGCAGCGAGGGTGAGGAGGAGAAAGAGAGAGAGAGGTTTATCCGAGAGGGAAACGACTCTGAAATTTTTTACACCTCGTAATTGAAAATAATTCAGAAAAAATACATTAAATTCAGAAAAATTCAAAAAAAATTAGGAGAAATTCCAGCAAAAATTTCTATGAAAATTCATAAAAATTCACAAAAATTGTAGACCAAAAGTCAGAGTTATTTTCCCCTTGGATTCACTGCAGCCTCAGAGAGAGAGGGAGACAGAGAGCTTAAGCTTACCCAGTCTGTCGATGATGGGCGGCAGCACGGTCTGCAGGTACGGCCTGAAGTCGCCGCCCATGCGGTCCACGAGGTAGGTCATGGCGTCCAGCCCGTTCTGGCACACCTGCAACACGGAAACGGAAACACGTGGCGCGCGTGCGTGAGGAAAACTCGCTCCGAGATTCATGTCTTCACGGCGACACGTGTGGCTCCGCGCCAGACGAGACGCACACGAACGAGGGGGTCACAGCCTCCGTCCCTCGCATCGCCCCAGCGCCCGCCGACCAGAGGGTAGGCCGCCCGGCCAGCGCGCGCGCGCTCGGGGAGGACGGGGTGCCTACCCACCAGGCGCCCGGGAGGGAGGTAGCGCCGCCCGCCCCGACGATAACGACCTGCCGTCGCGAAGATCTTTAGCGGCGGCAGACACGAGAGAGGAGAAACCATGGGAGAGAAACACGGCACGATCCCAGCCCAGCAGAGGAAGGAAAGCTCCACACCGGGTCGAGCCGCGCTACTCCACGCGACAAGGGGCGCGGGGTATCGCCGCGGCGCCTCATCATCGCCCCCACCGGCCGGCCGTGGGCAGCAGCAGAGGAGAGGCCAGGCCCGAGCGCCCGAGCGCCCGAGCCCAAGCCGCCTGTCACGCGTGACGGCGAACTTGTAAGACAATCCATTCTTTTCCTTTGTCATTGTGCAATCACACACGACGGCCGCATCCGGAGAGGGCGTGGCGTGGCGGCGGGCGCGGTGGGGTGGGGTGGGGCGGGGGCGGGGCGGGGCGGGGCGGGGCCGAGTAACGGCAGCAACACGGCAGCGGGCCCAGTCCCGTCCCGTCCGAGGAGCAGCGGCAGCTCCGCTCTGCTCTGCTCTCGGCTAGATGAGATGAGATGGGGAGGCACGAGACGGGGAGGGTATGTTGTAGGGCGCGAGGGGAGGAGAGGGGAGGGGAGGGGCGGCCGGGCTTATGACTGACGGGGCTGCTCGCCGAGATAGAGACGGGGATGGGATGTCTTGAGAGTTTATCATCACAGAAGTTATGGGGAGGAGGACTAGCAAACGAGGTCGGAGGGCGAGGGAGGAGAAGAAGGGAGGAAAGAGAAGCGTGTGTGTGTGGGGAGGGGGGAAGTCCAGACGAGCCGAGGTGGCCCCCGTCGCGTCGTCCAGTCGGGACGCGAGATTGGCCGCTCGGCCCGGCCCGGGCGGAGGCCCTGAGGCTCCCGCAGGGCACAGGCGAGCGTGGCGTGGCGTGGCGGGGCGGGGCGGGGCGGGGCGGGGCGCGTGCGCGCGGGGGCGTCGGCACACTAAGCGTTTGGTCCAGTTGAGAACAAGCTTAGATGGGATGGGATGAGAACATTTCGTGTAATTGTCTCAGCTGCTAGTAGTATAGATCCCCCCTAGTGGCGGGCAGCCATTTTGATCCCCCCTAGTGGCGGGTGCCCCCTAGTGGCGGGTGCCCCCCTAGTGGCGGGCAGGACCCCCTAGTGGCGGGCAGGACCCCGAGTCCCGGCTCGAGTGACACGTCAGAACGTGTAACCCAACCTAGGTTGGGAGGGGGTAACCTAAACCTAAGTCATCATCTTTGGGGTGGCTAACCTAAACCTAAGTGATAGGTGAGGTGAAAGGCGTTAACCTAAGTTAGACAGGTCTGAACATGTTGTCCTGGACTCGCCCCTGTTGAGGGGCGCAGCCCTGGACCCGCCCCTGCTGACGACAGGACTGAACACGTTGCCCTGGACCCGTCCCTGTTGAGGGGCGCAGCCCTGGACCCGCCTCTGTTGAGGGGCGCAGCCCTGGACCCGCCCCTGCCGTTGGGGGTGGTCGTCGAGGAGGGTGGCCATGGCCTCGGGGGTGGCCGACGATGAGGGTCGTCTTGGCCTCGGACCCCGAGGTGCCCGTCGTGGAGGACAGGCATGGCCTCGGGGTGGCCGATGACGGGTGTGGCCGTCGTCTCGGAGACTCATGTGTCCACCTGTTCGACTGTCAGCGTTGTCCTGGACCCGCCCCTGAGGGATGTGAGGACACAGTGTCCTGTACCCGCCCCTGCCGTTGGGGGGGGTGGCCGTCAAAGAGGGTAGCCGTGGTCTCGGGGTATCCGTTGAGGAGGACGCCTGCACTCCAAAACCGCAGTGGAGGGCCGAAAGCATACTGGTTGGGACGCGTAGGTTCGCCGCCGTGTAGCGAATCATGCGTGGCACCTAACTCATCTGGCGGTATAGATCAGCCGCGAGAGCTAAGGGTAAGCCCTCTATTTAGGCAACCATCACAAAGCGGCAAATTTTAGTAACATTTTTTTATCGTTTGTCTTCGCATTTTAAACCAAAACAGCATTTCCATGCGCGCCCCGGAGGCATGCTGTTACGCTCGTTAGAATTTTTAACAGAAAATCCTATCCCCCCTAATGGAGGCCTATACGAAACCGTTGCTCAGATTACTGGAGCACTTGTGTGGATCATTGGAGCACTGTTGTGGAGCATGTGTGGAGCATTGTGGAGCATGTGTGGAGCATGTGTGAAGCATGTGTGGAGCATGTGTGGAGCATTGGAGCACTTTTGTGGAGCATGTGTGGAGCATGTGTGGAGCATGTGTGGAGCATGTGTGGAGCATTGGAGCACTTTTGTGGAGCACAATTTTTCGGGGTCTTTTAGGTACAGAAACAATGTTTCATAGCCAAATCGTTTAGTAGGATAGAAAGAAATGAAGAGGTGGGGTGGCGAGATAAAAGGGAGTTGTTGATTCAGCACTCCAAAGATCCATTTCTTTCTATCCTCCTAAACGATTTGGCTATGAAACATTGTTTCTGTACCTAAAAGACCCCGAAAAATTGTGCTCCACAAAAGTGCTCCAATGCTCCACACATGCTCCACACATGCTCCACACATGCTCCACACATGCTCCACACAAGTGCTCCAATGCTCCACACATGCTCCACACATGCTTCACACATGCTCCACACATGCTCCACAAAAGTGCTCGAATGCTCCACAATGCTCCACACATGCTCCACAACAGTGCTCCAATGATCCACACAAGTGCTCCAGTAATCTGAGCAACGGTTTCGTATAGGCCTCCATTAGGGGGGATAGGATTTTCTGTTAAAAATTCTAACGAGCGTAACAGCATGCCTCCGGGGCGCGCATGGAAATGCTGTTTTGGTTTAAAATGCGAAGACAAACGATAAAAAAATGTTACTAAAATTTGCCGCTTTGTGATGGTTGCCTAAATAGAGGGCTTACCCTTAGCTCTCGCGGCTGATCTATACCGCCAGATGAGTTAGGTGCCACGCATGATTCGCTACACGGCGGCGAACCTACGCGTCCCAACCAGTATGCTTTCGGCCCTCCACTGCGGTTTTGGAGTGCAGGCGTCCTCCTCAACGGATACCCCGAGACCACGGCTACCCTCTTTGACGGCCACCCCCCCAACGGCAGGGGCGGGTACAGGACACTGTGTCCTCACATCCCTCAGGGGCGGGTCCAGGACAACGCTGACAGTCGAACAGGTGGACACATGAGTCTCCGAGACGACGGCCACACCCGTCATCGGCCACCCCGAGGCCATGCCTGTCCTCCACGACGGGCACCTCGGGGTCCGAGGCCAAGACGACCCTCATCGTCGGCCACCCCCGAGGCCATGGCCACCCTCCTCGACGACCACCCCCAACGGCAGGGGCGGGTCCAGGGCTGCGCCCCTCAACAGAGGCGGGTCCAGGGCTGCGCCCCTCAACAGGGACGGGTCCAGGGCAACGTGTTCAGTCCTGTCGTCAGCAGGGGCGGGTCCAGGGCTGCGCCCCTCAACAGGGGCGAGTCCAGGACAACATGTTCAGACCTGTCTAACTTAGGTTAACGCCTTTCACCTCACCTATCACTTAGGTTTAGGTTAGCCACCCCAAAGATGATGACTTAGGTTTAGGTTACCCCCTCCCAACCTAGGTTGGGTTACACGTTCTGACGTGTCACTCGAGCCGGGACTCGGGGTCCTGCCCGCCACTAGGGGGTCCTGCCCGCCACTAGGGGGGCACCCGCCACTAGGGGGCACCCGCCACTAGGGGGGATCAAAATGGCTGCCCGCCACTAGGGGGGATCTATACTACTGCTGCTGCTGCGGGCTGCGCGCGCGCGGCCCGCCCCGCCCGCTTCGCCTGCAACAAGCTCCTCTCCGAGCTCTCTTCTCTTCTTTTCTCCGCTCCGCGCTCCAGCCGCAGGCCGCATAGCCGCAATGGTAGCAGCACAGCACCGCTAGTCGAGCCCGCCCCGCGGGTGTGCCCGGCCCGCCTGCCCGCCCACCAGCCGCGTACCGTGCGCGAGGCTCTGACAATTCAAAAGCCATTGTCGATAGGAAGGAAGAGAGGAACCGGCAACCGGCGGCGGGCGGCGCGGAGAGGGGCATAACTGTGTCAGAGAGTGAGCGCCCCGTGCCCGGGGGCGCTCCCACCCCCCTGGCCTGGTGCGTGTGCCAAGCGAGCCACGCGCGCGCGTCACCGCCAGCAGCACCGACACGGCCCGGGCAGGGCAGGGGGGTGACGGTCACGGCCAACCCCTCCCCGCACGGGCACGTTCGCGTGACCAACACTCTCTTTTGTGTTACGTCAGTTTCAGCAGTTCCCGGCGGCGGGGCTCGCGGCGCCTCGGAAAACTTTTTTATTTCCCCCAGGTGTCTGGGGGTGTGCCAAGCCAAGGCGCTGCTCGGGCACCGCCGGAGCCGGAGCAGCACACCCCCGCACCTGCTGCAGCAGAGCAGGGAACCGCAGGCGAGGCGCCGATCGCGTTCTACTTCCGCCTGCTAACACTCCCACGCCGCAAGAGAAATACATACAACACACAGCTTTTTGTTTTATTTTTTTGCTGAGCTCGCGAAGCGAGCGAAGCTCTATGGCAAGCTTTTACGGTCCGTTTCCGGTCACCGCGGGATATTAGCTGAAGATAAAGCCAATACTAGACTAGCAACAGCTATAGCTAAAGGTTTAGCTTCAGCTTTAGCTACAGATTAAGCTATAGCATATATATATATATATATATATATATATATATATATATATATATATATATATATATTTTCTATATACTCTATAGCAAACTTCCACATTTCCGGTCACAGTCCCGACATTCACAGTCACGACATTCACAGTCACGACATTCACCATCTACAGTCACGACATTCACAGTCACGACATTCACCATCCACAGTCACGACATTCACAGTCACCACATTCACAGTCACCACATTCACAGTCACGACATTCACAGTCACGACATTCACAGTCACGACATTCACAGTCACGACATTCACAGTCACGACATTCACCATCCACAGTCACGACATTCACAGTCACGACATTCATACTCACGACATTCACAGTCACGACATTCGCAGTCACGACATTCACAGTCACGACATTCACAGTCAGAACATTCATAGTCACGACATTCGCAGTCACGACATTCACCATCCACATCCACGACATTCCCAGTCACGACATTCACAGTCACCACATTCACAGTCACGACTTTCACAGTCACGACATTCACAGTCACGACATTCACAGTCACGACATTCACAGTCACGACATTCACAGTCACGACATTCACAGTCACGACATTCACAGTCACGACATTCACAGTCACGACATTCACAGTCACGACATTCACAGTCACGACATTCACAGTCACCACATTCACAGTCACGACATTCACAGTCACGACATTCACAGTAACGACATTCACAGTCACGACATTCACCATCCACAGTCACGACATTCACAGTCACGACATTCACAGTCACGACATTCACAGTCACGACATTCACAGTCACGACATTCACAGTCACGACATTCACCATCCACATTCACGACATTCCCAGTCACGACATTCACAGTCACGACATTCACAGTCACGACATTCACAGTCACGACATTCACAGTCACGACATTCACAGTCACGACATTCACCATCCACATTCACGACATTCACAGTCACGACATTCACAGTCACGACATTCCCAGTCACGACATTCCCAGTCACGACATTCATAGTCACGACATTCACAGTCACGACATTCACAGTCACGACATTCCCAGTCACGACATTCCCAGTCACGACATTCCCAGTCACGACATTCATAGTCACGACATTCACAGTCACGACATTCACAGTCACGACATTCACAGTCACGACATTCACAGTCAGAACATTCACAGTCACGACATTCACAGTCACGACATTCACAGTCACGACATTCACAGTCACGACATTCACAGTCACGACATTCACAGTCACGACATTCACAGTCACGACATTCACAGTCACGACATTCACAGTCACGACATTCACAGTCACGACATTCACAGTCACGACATTCACCATCTACAGTCACGACATTCACAGTCACGACATTCACAGTCACGACATTCACAGTCACGACATTCACAGTCACGACATTCACAGTCACGACATTCACAGTCACGACATTCACAGTCACGACATTCACAGTCACGACATTCACAGTCACGACATTCACAGTCACGACATTCACAGTCACGACATTCATAGTCACGACATTCACAGTCACGACATTCACCATCCACATTCACGACATTCACAGTCACGACATTCACAGTCACCACATTCACAGTCACGACATTCACAGTCACGACATTCACAGTCACGACATTCACCATCCACAGTCACGACATTCACAGTCACGACATTCACAGTCACGACATTCACAGTCACGACATTCACAGTCACGACATTCACAGTCACGACATTCACAGTCACGACATTCACAGTCACGACATTCACAGTCACGACATTCACAGTCACGACATTCACAGTCACGACATTCACAGTCACGACATTCACCATCCACAGTCACGACATTCACAGTCACGACATTCACAGTCACGACATTCACAGTCACGACATTCACAGTCACGACATTCACAGTCACGACATTCACAGTCACGACATTCACAGTCACGACATTCACAGTCACGACATTCACAGTCACGACATTCACAGTCACGACATTCACAGTCACGACATTCACAGTCACGACATTCACAGTCACGACATTCACAGTCACGACATTCACAGTCACGACATTCACAGTCACGACATTCACAGTCACGACATTCACAGTCACGACATTCACAGTCACGACATTCACAGTCACCACATTCACAGTCACCACATTCACAGTCACGACATTCACAGTCACGACATTCACCATTCACAGTCACGACATTCACCATTCACAGTCACGACATTCCCAGTCACGACATTCACAGTCACGACATTCACAGTCACGACATTCACAGTCACGACATTCACAGTCACGACATTCACAGTCACGACATTCACAGTCACGACATTCACAGTCACGACATTCACAGTCACGACATTCATAGTCACGACATTCACAGTCACGACATTCACCATCCACATTCACGACATTCACAGTCACGACATTCACAGTCACCACATTCACAGTCACGACATTCACAGTCACGACATTCACAGTCACGACATTCACCATCCACAGTCACGACATTCACAGTCACGACATTCACAGTCACGACATTCACAGTCACGACATTCACAGTCACGACATTCACAGTCACGACATTCACAGTCACGACATTCACAGTCACGACATTCACAGTCACGACATTCACAGTCACGACATTCACAGTCACGACATTCACCATCCACAGTCACGACATTCACAGTCACGACATTCACAGTCACGACATTCACAGTCACGACATTCACAGTCACGACATTCACAGTCACGACATTCACAGTCACGACATTCACAGTCACGACATTCACAGTCACGACATTCACAGTCACGACATTCACAGTCACGACATTCACAGTCACCACATTCACAGTCACGACATTCACAGTCACGACATTCACAGTCACGACATTCACCATTCACAGTCACGACATTCCCAGTCACGACATTCACAGTCACGACATTCACAGTCACGACATTCACAGTCACGACATTCACAGTCACGACATTCATAGTCACGACATTCACCATCCACAGTCACGACATTCACAGTCACGACATTCACAGTCACGACATTCCCAGTCACGACATTCCCAGTCACGACATTCATAGTCACGACATTCACAGTCACGACATTCACAGTCACGACATTCACAGTCACGACATTCACAGTCACGACATTCACAGTCACGACATTCACCATCCACAGTCACGACATTCACAGTCACGACATTCACAGTCACGACATTCACAGTCACGACATTCACAGTCACGACATTCACAGTCACGACATTCACAGTCACGACATTCACAGTCACGACATTCACAGTCACGACATTCACAGTCACGACATTCACAGTCACGACATTCACAGTCACCACATTCACAGTCACGACATTCACAGTCACGACATTCACAGTCACGACATTCACCATTCACAGTCACGACATTCCCAGTCACGACATTCACAGTCACGACATTCACAGTCACGACATTCACAGTCACGACATTCACAGTCACGACATTCATAGTCACGACATTCACCATCCACAGTCACGACATTCACAGTCACGACATTCACAGTCACGACATTCCCAGTCACGACATTCCCAGTCACGACATTCATAGTCACGACATTCACAGTCACGACATTCACAGTCACGACATTCACCATCCACAGTCACGACATTCATAGTCACGACATTCACAGTCACGACATTCACAGTCACGACATTCCCAGTCACGACATTCCCAGTCACGACATTCCCAGTCACGACATTCATAGTCACGACATTCACAGTCACGACATTCACAGTCACGACATTCACAGTCAGAACATTCACAGTCACGACATTCACAGTCACGACATTCACAGTCACGACATTCACAGTCACGACATTCACAGTCACGACATTCACAGTCACGACATTCACAGTCACGACATTCACAGTCACGACATTCACAGTCACGACATTCACCATCTACAGTCACGACATTCACAGTCACGACATTCCCAGTCACGACATTCACAGTCACGACATTCACAGTCACGACATTCACCATCCACAGTCACGACATTCACAGTCACGACATTCACAGTCACGACATTCACAGTCACGACATTCACAGTCACGACATTCACAGTCACGACATTCACAGTCACGACATTCACAGTCACGACATTCACAGTCACGACATTCACAGTCACGACATTCACCATCTACAGTCACGACATTCACAGTCACGACATTCACAGTCACGACATTCACAGTCACGACATTCACAGTCACGACATTCACAGTCACGACATTCATTGTCACGACATTCACAGTCACGACATTCACAGTCACGACATTCACAGTCACGACATTCACAGTCACGACATTCACAGTCACGACATTCATAGTCACGACATTCACAGTCACGACATTCACAGTCACGACATTCACCATCCACATTCACGACATTTACAGTCACGACATTCACAGTCACCACATTCACAGTCACGACATTCACAGTCACGACATTCACAGTCACGACATTCACCATCCACAGTCACGACATTCACAGTCACGACATTCACAGTCACGACATTCACAGTCACGACATTCACAGTCACGACATTCACAGTCACGACATTCACAGTCACGACATTCACAGTCACGACATTCACAGTCACGACATTCACAGTCACGACATTCACAGTCACGACATTCACAGTCACGACATTCACAGTCACGACATTCACCATCCACAGTCACGACATTCACAGTCACGACATTCACAGTCACGACATTCACAGTCACGACATTCACAGTCACGACATTCACAGTCACGACATTCACAGTCACGACATTCACAGTCACGACATTCACAGTCACGACATTCACAGTCACGACATTCACAGTCACGACATTCACAGTCACGACATTCACAGTCACGACATTCATAGTCACGACATTCACAGTCACGACATTCACCATCCACATTCACGACATTCACAGTCACGACATTCACAGTCACCACATTCACAGTCACGACATTCACAGTCACGACATTCACAGTCACGACATTCACAGTCACGACATTCACAGTCACGACATTCACAGTCACGACATTCACAGTCACGACATTCACAGTCACGACATTCACAGTCACGACATTCACAGTCACGACATTCACCATCCACAGTCACGACATTCACAGTCACGACATTCACAGTCACGACATTCACAGTCACGACATTCACAGTCACGACATTTACAGTCACGACATTCACCATCCAATTATTTATTATGCATTAAAATACGCTATAATTATGGAAAAATTAATTGAAAATTAATTATTTCCATTGATATATCTGCAACAGTTAAAAATCTGGTCCTGCATCAGTAGCGCGAGCTCAGCTTGAGGACTGTTAGTCCTGGCTAGTTAATAACATGAAATAAGAAACAAGGGATCAAATTTATGGGGCGGCAAAAACCAACCGACCCCGCCCATTTCGCGTTGAGGCCTGCTCCTCTCGCCCCGCCCCATGTGCCCCGGGGCGCGGCGGCACGGAGCTTGTTTGAACAGCTGATAAGGCCCGTCGTGGAGTGGGAGAGGTAGGGAGTGTCGAGCCTCCTCAGTCACGAGTCCTTCGCGGACACAAACGTCACGGAACGACACCAAAACACCAAGGTTGAGGCCGGCTCGGCCCAGGCCCGGCCCCGGCCCGACACGAGCCCCACCCAGAAACAGCGATGGAAGCTTGATCCATCCGCGCCACATCCATATCCTATGCGGCTGGAACCGAGGGGGCTCCCAGCGGATCAGCTCAGGTTTAGCCTGTTCCAGGAACACGGTGGTCTTCACCGAGGGAGGGGGGGGGGGAGTCACTTCGAAAAATCATTTTAAAAAATCAGAAAAATCGAGAGCAAATTAAAACAAAACCTGAAATAAAATAAAAAATTAAGCCGGAATGCAGAAATAGGGAGAAAACATAAAAATTTATCCAAAAGTGTCGGAAAATTTCCTTCAAAGATCAAGATAATTTTTTTTTTATCGAAAGTAAAAAAAACAACTATTGAACACATTTTTGACTAATTTCCCTCCCACCCCCACCCCCACCCCCACCCCTCGGTCCTTACGGAACATCGTGACAAATACCACTCCAACTGACGGCCGCGTACTTTTGACCGGGCAGCTGCGTAGAACTAGTCTAAATGTTATTTTTTTGCGAGCACAGACTACTTTCGCATGTCTGTCACACTCATGACAAAGATCAACCTGGGTGCTCTCTTCTTCCTTTCCCTCGCGGTACCTCTCCCATCCCATCCACCTGACGTCTCTGCAGCGAGGCGGGGTGTGGCGGGGCGTGGCGGGGCGTGGCGGGGCGTGGCGGGGCGTGGCGGGGCGTGGCGGGGCGCCGAGCACCGGTGCGATGCCAACAGCTAGGCGCGACGCTACACGCATACAGTGCTGCCGCCGCCGCCGCTTGCGGTCAAGATCGGCCCTGGCTGGCTGGCGGCGCCTGGGAGGGGAGGGGGCAGTGAGTGGAGCGCCGTGAATGAGGAGCCCACGTAGTCTACCTGGGCAGAGCTGGCCGCGGCCGCCGAGCTCGGCTGCCCCTCCACCTGCCCCCAAAGCCCATTCATTTCATTCCCATTCATTCATTCGTATCTTTCACCTGCTTCTCTACCCCCTCACATCACCCCCCCCCCCCTCACCCCAAGCGCCTGATACGGTTCATGATACGCAGCTATACGGCTGGTCATTGCGGATCTTGCAGAACTCGCTAAGACTCTGAGACGTTCGGAGTGGGGAGGCTTTTTCACCTGCTTTACCTTTCACCTCCCTTTCATCTATTTCACGACACGACCCTTTTCTTGT
Organism: Frankliniella fusca; assembly: GCA_029379305.1. Taxonomy (NCBI): domain Eukaryota; kingdom Metazoa; phylum Arthropoda; class Insecta; order Thysanoptera; family Thripidae; genus Frankliniella; species Frankliniella fusca. The sequence goes on along the minus strand of JAHWGI010001300.1, from coordinate 548,288 downwards.
TCCCATGCGTCGCAGTGAGTTTCCCGCGCGCTGTCGCACGGGCTTTCCGACCGCCCCGTTCCAGGCAAGGCTTTTGTGTGTTGGCAATCTGTTCTGTCTCCAGACTCCTCTCTTGCGAGTGCGAGAGTTGGAGAGAGAGACAGGAGAGAGAGGCGACTTTCCTGCTCTCTGCGCGCTGCGAGCGGCTGGCTGCTGCGCGAGCCTTTGCACTTGACTTTGAGTCTGGCGGTGGCGGGGCGTCGCCGAGGCCCGGCCCGGCTCGGCGTGGTCGAGGTTGGGGGCCTCCACCTCCTCCTACCCGCCGGGGCCCATATACGGGAGGCCAGCCGGGCCAGGCAGGCAGGCAGGCAGGCAGGCAGCGGCGTAGCCGCACGGTGTAGCTGGCCGGGCCGCGCGCCCGCGCCGCGCCAGCAGCACCACGCGCAGGGGCTATCTCTCTCCCACCGACACGAAACAGAAGCGGGCTGCACTGCGCCCACCCCGCGCCCTCTCGGACCCGCTGCACTTCCGGCGGCTCAGCCACATCGCAGAATCTTTTCACTAATTTCTTTCTTCATTCAAAGTTGGTCCGGAAAAAAAGTTGCCCGAAAAGAAGGCAAAATTCCCTCCAATACACACCCGTGCCCGTGTGAGCCAGGCACAAAGGGTGTACCCGAGGGAAATTTGCCTACTTTTCTGAGAACACTGGTCTGGAAGGATCAAAATATCTTCCCTCCGCGGGGCGCGCGAGGCTAAAGGTCTTTACAGCTGCGCTTTCGTAAATCCACCACTTTTTATTACTGCCGCGTTGAATGATATAATGATAGCAATCTGAGATAAGAGCGGGCGCGCGGTGCCGGCGGCGAGGTACAGTCGGGTACTGGTGCCTCGGGGAGGGGCACGCCGCCCGCCCGGGCCGGGGACAGACGGGTACCTCTTGGCGGTTACCGCAACGAGCGGTGCGGGCCCCCAACCCGGTCCACCAGGTACTTAAAGCCGAGGTGTTAGTGTTCTTTTTTTTTTTAAGAAGAAAAAAGTGAAAAATGTTAAAATTGAACACGAAAATTGGACCCATGGTTTAAATAATTAAAAAACTCTGCTTCGTAGTAGGAAATGTCGCGCAGGAGAGGTTCATAAGAGTTAAAATGTTACAATGTAAGGAGATGAACCTCATCTCATGCCCCACACTGTAGAAAAAAAACTACAGCAAATCCAGTTAATTTTTATGCCAGCCTTTACTGTAGTTTATTTTACTAAATTTACTGTACTTCCTGGAAAAGATTTGCTGTACTCTCCAAGGCAGAGTACAGTGTTTACCGTATATTGTATCTAGAAGTACAGCGAATCCTGTTAGAAAGAACAGTAAATCCAGTAAAATAAAGTACGGTAAAAGCTGTCATCAAAATTAACTGCGGATTTGCTGAAGTTTTTTCTTACAGTGCAGCCCCCCTGACATGACGGGGACGTCAGCGAGCGTGGACAGGAGGCCCCGGGCCCGGGCCGCCTAGAGCCGGCGCCATCGGGCCGGGCCGGGCCGGGGGCAGCGCATGGCCGGGTGAAAGTGAAATGTCATGCAATGTTGTGCAGGCCGGCGGCCGGCCGCCGGCGGGCAGGGCCGCGGACAGACCCGCGACACGCCGCGCCGCGCCTCGCCGCCCGGCCAGGCCTGCCGACTGATTCAGAAGATCGCTCTCGTCTCTCCGTCCTTGTTGCACCTGCAGCGGTGCCCTATGCTGGCCATGGTAGTGCTCCATGAGTGCGACGAGGACAGAGGCATGAAAGCGATCTTCGGAATCGCTCGGCTGCCCGGCTGCGCCCGCCCCGCGAGCCCGCGAGCCCCTTGGGGCTCTTCGCTGAGCGACTGGCGCCGGTCCAGACGGGTGGGCGCCCCCGCCCCGCCCCGCCCCGCCCCGCCCCGCCCCTCCACACAGCACCGAGCCACGCCGCGCGAACCGCTTCCCACACGGTAACGTTCTTCGTGGCCGGGGCGCGGCGCACGGCGGCCCGATGCGAGCCAGTCAACCTCGGGCGACCTCAGAACACCTCTCGCCCCGCGACCCGCCCCGCCCCGCCCCGCCCCGCCCCGCCCCGCCCAGCCCCACCCCGACCTCAACACGCCACGCCAGACCGCGGCGGTCCGCGGTCCCACAAAACGGCACGGCGGCCGACCGGCCGCCCACCCAACCGCGACTTATCTTTATCCGAAGGAAAACAAACAAAAATATACAAAAATAACAAAATAAATTCAATCCTCTCGGCGGCGCTGCGCGGAGAGTGTCGCACGCACCCTGAGCTCCCTCTGCTCCGCTCCGACATTCACACCGAATAACCTCTGCGGGTGGCGAGGCGAGCGTGTCCGAGGCGAGCGGCCGCTTCTCGGGGCGCAATCACACACACGTAACCCTGCAGGACAATTAAGCTATAGCGATATTCACAAAACACGAGGCGCTACCTAGCTACCTGCACCGATAGGCGTTTTGCCCTGGAAAGACCTAAAAATAGACAGGCAATCACGATATATCTTGGCGATCCAGTCCGGTGTATATACACTTCAGAGCGGAGTTCAGGGGGGCCCCCCTCGAGCCCTCGCTAGTGTCAACACACCAGCGCAGCGGCGGCATCAAAGTCAGAGCGCAGGGCCCGCGATACCGCACAGCACAGGCCACGTGCGGAGCGCGGTGCAATGGGGGGAAGAGAGAGGGGGAGGAAGAGCAAGAAGGGAGAACGGAAAAGAGAGAAGGGAGAGGGGAAAAGAGAGAAGGGAGATAAACGGAGCGAAGAGGGTAGGATACCTACGGCACGGCGGCGCCCGCGGCTGCACCCATAGGCGCCCAAGCCGAGCGATTCCGAAGATCGCTTACATACTTCTGTCCTCGTCGCACTCATCACTCATGGACCACTGCACCATGGCCAGCATAGGGCACCGCTGTAGGTGCAACAAGGAAGGAGGGATGAGAGCGATCTTCTGAATCAGTCGGCAGTGAAGGAGAACGGGAGTAAGGAGCTGCGGCGGCCGGGGCTCGGGTCGGGCGCTGCACGAGAAGCGGTGGAGGCAGAGGAGAGGAGAGAGCTCTCCCCGCTCTCCCCCGCACGGGATGCACGTTGCACGTGCATGGTGCACGGCGGGCGCTAAGTTTAGCGTTGCACCCCATCCCAGGCGCCCCGCCCAGCGCAGCCATAGCGCAGCCCCGCGGGCGCAGAGCGGTGCGCCGGTGCGGTGCGGCCAGTCAGTGGACTGATTCAGAAGAGCGCTCTCCTCGCTACGTCTCTCTCGCACTCACGGTGTGCGCCGTATAGGTGCGACAGAGACAGGGCTAGGAGAGCCCCGGCTCTTCTGAAGCGGTCTGCAGCAGGCGAGACCAGGTCAGGCCGGGCTCTGCACCACGGGCAGGGGGAAGATGGAGGAGGAGGGGCAGGAGGTTGACGGACAGCGAGCACACACACGTAGACGTGATCCATGGCACGAGCAGCACGCCAGGCGTCATATAGGGCAGGAGGGGCTCGTGGCGGCGCCTCACGAGGTCCTGTGCTGGCGCTACAGTCATACACGGACGCGTGGCGTCGCCGGGCCGGACACTGAGCGGGGAATCTCGGCTCATCACACGATCACTTTCATTAAATGTATGTCTTAGCTTTATATACTTTTTTTTTCAGAAAAAATAGATACCATGTACAAAATTGCAATAGCAGCTCCAAAACTAAAGTAAGACCATTTAAACAGTAACTCCAAAGTTCAACGGTTCAAGCAGCAGAACTGAGGGCTCCAACAATTTTGGGAGTTTGGGCAAAACCGTTCAACTCGTTAATATTTTACTTCCTAATTTACAACATATTTCACAGTGTGCGGAAAAGCTTGCAAACCATAAAAATAAAAAGGGGGATGGGGAATCGAAGCGAAGCCTTATACTCTCACGGCCTGTCGCAGAGCTGATACGCAATGCTCACAGCCTAGGAGGCTCAGAGCAGAGCCCGCCCCGCAGCGAGGAACTCGCGCGGCTGATCTCAAATAATCGATTTTGTTTCATTTCATTTCCGGTCCGTGCCCACGTGGCCGCTTCCGCTTCCGTCGCGACGCGCCGGTGCGACTCGCGCCGCCCGCCCGTTCGCGCAATAATCGATTTTCATGGCGGTTTAATTGCTCAGAGGTGTTGGGAGGGGGTCGGGTTGGGGAGGTAAATGGTCGTTCACCCCGGGCCCCGGGCGCAGCGCAGACACCACCCGAACAGAAACCGCCGGGCCCAAAACAAATACACGACGCGTCAACTATACATAAAATACTGAGTCTCTAGTAGATTCTCCTTCCCGCTCGAGCCGCGCGGCGAAAGATATCTTTACAGTACAAAGTGGGGATGTAAATCACTTGGCAATGGGATATTAGAGCAGGTCCAGGTAGGGAGAGAGGCGGGGAGTATTCTTAGGCCCCCCGCCCGCCCAACCCGGCCCGCCCACACGGCCCCGCCCCGCCCCGCGAACGTCACCCAGCCCAGCCCAGCCAGCCCAGCCAGGCCGGGGCCGGGCGACGACATGTACCACATTAGCCGCGGCATTAGGGCCGATCGTGTATTTTAAATCAGTTCATCAGGGCCTTGGACAGGGCCACTTCGCCCGCGCGCCTTCCAACATTTGAGAGGGGAAAAAATGTCCAACATGGAAGGAGAAACCATATACCAATTAAAGAAAGAAGGAAAAAAAAGAAACGCTCAAAATCAGATAAACGTTTCGATAACCTTCTTTCTCAACGTCAACCCGGCCTCCCAAGCCCCGGCCGGACCCTCCCACAAGAAAAATATCATAAGTGCAGGGCGTGCCGGGCTGGGCCGAACCGCGGCGGCCAGCAGCGGATGGGCGGCTGGCTAATTGAGCGAGGAAACTCCTCTTCCTCCTGCAGACTTGCTTCCGGTAGCCTAGCCTGCACCACCGCGCCGCCAGCAGCCTCCTAGAAGACTCCCCCCCCACCAGCTCGAGCCGATCGCGTCCTTTCGGGGTTCATAATCGAGACCATCCTCTTCACGAGTGTTTGCACCACTTCGAGTCCACGGCAGCAGCAGAAAGGCACGCGCGGGGCGGGGCGCATCTGCATGGCGATGCGCAAATAAAAAAATACCACATTGTTCAGATGCTAATTACTTTCGCGGGCCAATATTTTTCTTTCTCTTGCGCACGATGGCGTCCGGGTCCGGGGCGCGTGGGCGCGGCCGCGCGGAGGATCTCGCGGGCTACCCAGAGAGTGAGTCACGGAGCCGGACGAAAAGTCCCGTCCCGTCCAGTCACGTCACGTTCCGTCACGTCACGTGACGCCCGCGGGACGCACAACACTGCAGCAGCAAAAAATTGGCAGCGTGCTCGGTGCAGAAGGGCAGCGAGCAGCAACCGAGGGGTCCTTCACTAAATTCAAGTAGAAAACATTTTTTTTCTTTTGCGCAATTTTCCTTGGCTCTTTCAAATTGATTTTATTTTCTTGTTTACATGACTTATCTTAATTTTTTCTGTTTTTTTCCCCCCTTGAACTTTTCTAAAGAGTTTTTTGTTTGTGTGTACACCGTTTTTTGTCTATTAATGAAGGACTGAAGTGTCGTAAACTACTGCAGGACCAAGTGTAGGACCCGGTGTGTCCTGCAGTAAAAAGTGTAGGACCCGGTGTGTCCTGCAGTAAAAAGTGTAGGACACGGTATGTGTTCTACAGTGAAGAGTGTGGGACACTCTGTTTCCGACATATGGTGTCCTACACATACAACTGAGGGACAGACCGTGTCCTCCACTTTTTACTGCAGGACCATTGGTCCTGCACCTACCTTTGAGTGCAGTAGTGTGTACGACACTTGAGTTTGCAGAGCATCGACAGCAGCCGCTCGCGAGTGAGGCAGGGCAGGGCAGGACAGAGCAAGGGCGCTGCACTGCACTCACGCTGCGGCCGCAGCATGCAGGCGGCTCAAATTAGATGCGACGCGTTTCAGCTCAAAAGGACGAACGGGCGGCGGGGAAAAGGGGGGGGGGGGGGCAGGGACAGGCGGGGACGAAGGGTGAACTTCTCTGCTGCTCAAGGAGGGTGACTGCGGACGGAAATGGATGCTGACATTTCAGAGGAGAAGAGCAGAGCCGCTGGGCCGCCGGGACCTGCAGCGTGGGGCCGCGCGCGGTACCGGCGGGGCACTCTCGTGAACTGCTGCACCGCGCACCGCGCGCTCTCTGGCCCCGAGCAGCCGGGTCCCGGGTCACGCCGCTGCAATGTATGCCCTACCCTGCCCACCCCGCCCCGCCCCGCCCCGCCCCGCCCCGCCCCGGCGTACGCACAGCTCAGCAGCTCAGCACAGGAACAAACAGCGCTCGCACACATTCCGACACACTTTGCACCTCCGCGCCGCCGAGATAAAGAAGTATCGCGCAGCGGCGTGGCAGAGGAGGAGGCGGGGCGGGGCGGGGCGGGGCGGGGCGTGGGGCTCAGCCAGCAGGCTCAGGTGGGAGGGACACGCAGAGACAGCCATATGCAACACGCTCCAAATTTAATTCGTCCCTTCCGCTCTCTGGGCCTCCTCGCCTCGCCTCACCCCGCCGCGTGCCTCTCCCAGCACGGCCGGCCGTGTCGTGTCGCGCATACGGCAGCGTGGCGCGGCGCGGCGCGAGGGCGTGGCCATGGTCATGGTCAGCAAAACCGACCCACCCACCTCGCCAAGTGGCCGCGCACAGCCGCCCCGCGCTGCCCCGCCCCGCCCCGCCCCGCCCCACCCCGCCCCGCCCCGCCCCGCCCCGCCCCGCGCCGCCGGGCGACGTGATTTGCGTTGAGACGCGACACGAAACGTCCCCGCGCGGCGGTATTCGCACCTCCAAGCTTTACTGCCGTGCGGCCTGCCTGGCCTGGCCTGAGTGCTACGCCCCCCGGCCAGTGATGCCAGATAAGTAGGCAAAAGATCGTACGCATACACCTGTGTGTGGCAGACGGGTATCTCCGCCTGCCTACTAGGCAAAATGTATTCTCGCGTGTGGAGAGTTTGCCTAGTAGGCAGGCGGAGATACCCGTCTGCCACACACAGGTGTATGCGTACGATCTTTTGCCTACTTATCTGGCATCACTGCCCCCGGCGCGGCCCGCACCCGCGGGGTGCTGCTGGCTGGCCAGCAGTCTGCTGATTCAGAAGAGCGCTCTCTCTCTCTCGCGCTCACGGGGCGCGCCGAATAGGCGCACTTTTCTGAATCAGTCTGCCAGGCAGGCCGTCTTGCCGGGGCTCATGCTTGCAGCAGGTGGCCGGGCGGCCCCCAGCAGGACACGGCCCGGCCACGCCACGCAGGCCAGCTGCTGGCGCTGGCCTAGCAGCACACTCGGCTCAGCTCTCTGACAGCCGCGCGCCAAGCTGCAGCGTGACCAGCGTAGCGCTGACGTCACGCCATCCCATAGGGCCCAGCGCAGCGCTAACGCCGGTACACCGCCATACAACTCGGTGGCAAAAGTCGCACAGAGGTGGCCCACGCCGCCGCCACGGGACACGGTCAAGGGCGAGGAATTACTCAAACGAAATGTGTACAATGATTTTTTGATTGATTGATTATTTTTGAATTTTTATCTTGATTTTTCTTTTGATTTTTCAAGAGAATAAAGGAATTGTCAAAAATGTCGTTTTGTTTCTCGGTTTGTTTCCGTTTTTCTCATTTTTTGGGTCATTTGTTCTCGATTTTTCGGATTTTATTGTACCTTTCTACTTGATTTTATTTTGATGACTTTTTATTAAATGATTTTTTTTAAATCTATACAATGATTTTTCGAAGTGATCCCCCACCTCACTCGGTCACGGGGAGGAGGAGGGAGTGCCTGTACGACAGCTGGGCGGCTGAACACGGCGCGGTCCAAGTGTGTAGTCGTCTTCAGCTTTCCGCTCGCATGCCTCCGAGTCGCGCAGTTCAGCCGCAAAGAGTCGTGAGGCGGGAGTGTGATACGGGGGTGAATAGCAGGCTGATTCCGAATGTTTCCTCTCTCTCGCTTCTAATGGCCGTGTCCCATGTGGTCCCATGAGAGCGACAAGGACAAAGAGACGAAAGTGCTGTGCGGAAGCACCCTCCTGTAGGTCGCGAGGTCGGAACGAAAATCAAATCGTCAGTGAGGACAGGGGCGGGGCCGGGCGGCAGGGCCGGGGCGTTGGGAGGGTCGCGTGCAGAAAGTTGAGTCAGGGCCACCCGGGCCACCCCACAGCCACAGCAGAGCGCCCGTCTCACCCCCTTGGCTTTGGCGTGGCACTACTGTGGCCTTGAAAGGGTGCAAATGGCGACACCGCCGGCGCGGGAATGGGGTCGGATAGGAGACGCAACCCTCTACAACGGGTCCCCGCCGACGTCAAAGTTCCTTGAGTAGAGACTGGTCGCGTTCGCGTCGGCGGAATTCCCTTGCCCTGAGCTGAGCCCTGCCCCCGGCCGGCATGCTCAGCCCAGATCGCTCACTCAACGATCTAATCATTGAATGCTTGATGCATCTGACCGCACAGGCGCGTTCGAAAACACGACGGCTTTGTCCGCGGGCGGGAGCCCAACGCGGCGCGGCGCGGGGCCCGCGGGTGGGTATCGCCTGGCCGGCGCCGTGCCTCGGACGCGCCCCTCCTCCGCCCCGCCCCGCCCCGCCCCGCCTCGCCCCGCCCGGTGAAAGGTGCTTCGCTCCCCGCTCAACCAGCCTCCCGGGGGAGGGGGCGTCACTCCCACGATCTCGTTTCACAGCGCTACTTGCGGGTCCCGGGTCCCGAGTGTGCCCCAATGAGCACCAAGTTGTTTTTTTTTTTAAACATTTTTTTTTTTTCAGATAAAAGAATAAAAGAAATAGGGAAATATTCGTGGTAATTTAAGAAAAATATCAATCGCAGTTTCTGATCGCTGTTGTAGACTCTATGGAAATATTTTGCCTATTCATTTGGCACTTAAATTTACATCTAAAGCCTTATGAGAAAGAAATGATCTTACCTTGAAATTGTTGCTTTGCATCCATGGTATTAATCCATCAATGAAAAGTCCAATATCCATACAATCAATGGGGTTGCTGGGGTCCCCAAGGTAACTGATGAGATCAGTGCCGATCTGCAGCTTCCTCTTCGTGTCAGCAGTTGAGAGGAGAAGCTGAAAGCCATCCAAGTCTTTGGGGGGTGGAGGTTGTCGTGCCATTCTTGCTTGTTCACTTTCACAACACTAAAATTAACACCACTTATCACTCAAAAAAATCTGTCACTATGTCCACGGCGCCCAGCCACCAACACTATGGTCAGGACCACGACACACTAAAATTGCCACACAGATGGTGAATTTTTAAAGTCTCCATGGTTTCTGAAAAATAAGATGAGATACACACAATATGTCAGTATAGAAAAAGATGTACACCAAAATAATACTCAGAGAACAAAGCAAAAGAGGTTGCACTTAGGGAGGTGTGCAAAAATTTTATATTTGTCAATTCAAAACTATCAATGTTGTGTTCGCAAGCAATCAGTAGTAGCTGGATATTCCGTTCAACAGAAATTTGAAATAGGATAAGAGGGTTCGCCTCACTAGAATCAGGCACATAGATGTGTGTTTACAAATTTGGTTAGTTTTAAGAAGAGGACACAAAATATGAGTGGGAGATTTGTCACCTTGGAATAATTGGAATAGGGGATATGCTTTTAAACGTATCTCCTGATTGATTCCTCATCCATTACAGAGCATTCAAAGTAATTGCAATTTACTTTTATTCACAAAAAAGGATTGGAAATAAAGCATAGACCAAAATGTTGGTGGCCCAAATAAGTCAAGTAATTTTATCTTATCCTGACACAAAGGCAGAAGAAGGACAAGAGAAAATTCGTAGCGCGATCTTAAAACATTACAGCACACAAAAAAACCTCCAAGAAAATCGATTTATTCGAACAAATTTTGTGGTCCGACACATTTGAAATTTCATTCAAATGGCAACACAAAATCACGATAGGGGTAGGTGTCTTCTGCAGTTATGCTTCTATGTCAAAATTGGCCTCATGAAAGTTTCGTCAACAACATTGAAAGGACAGTTAAAATTTTGGAACTCACAAAAACACAAATATTGAACGGTCAAGAACACTTACCACTTGTCAGTCACAAACTGCCATTTTGCTTTGCTTCACGATAAACTCACGGTAGTGCGAAACACGGCCGCTAGAGGGAGCTAGAAGCGACTTTTCTACTTCCTAGTCGTGTTCTTCTTAGCTGAAGCCATTGTATCTTTGTTCCTCGTGCAGCCAGTACTTAAAACCTAATAATCATGTACAATTTCATTACAATAAATATTTGAGTCATATCTGTAGTACTCCCTCATTTAGCAGGGATAAAGAAAGTATTTCTTACTGCGATTTCCCGCCTTTCCCGTGCCAGCCATGCGAAAACGACACTACTGTTCAACTGATAAGACTAGCCCGAGTCAATTATTGGTGACCTATTGCGAAACATGACGATTCGATAGGATGGAACGGCTCTTGAAGCGCGTAGATACGCATTCGCTCATATGCTCTAGGTATTAATAGCAGTGGTAGCAGTACAGGCGAATACAGTTAGGAGTCCGCGGTACGATCGGCGTCGGCTGCGGTCGGCTGCGGCGACTACGACCACGTCAAGTTGAAGCGCACGATCACTCCTTTGTATTGCAGTGTCAATAGTGTCAGATAATTATATTATGCGAGCTTTAGCGCTTTTCAAAAGTACAAGGGTCGATTGCTCACCAACGCAGACCTAGCCTAGGCCCCCTAGGCCGACCGGGTCGACCCCGACGTCCCACAAATCCTTAACTGTACACGCCCCGGTGAAAAAGCGCGAGCTGTTATGAAGGTATGACAAATTGAAAGTAACGCTTCTCTGCTCGCTAGCAGAAAAGCAATCTCCTGCAAGGAGGCCGGACTTTAAAAAATAATCACAAACACTGAGGACTGTGTGTGAGCTGTGCTTAGAGAGACAGATAACAACTATGGTCCATGCAAAGAAGTGATCTGCACTGAGCCTGGCGTGACGCTGAAATGTCTCCGAAGCATCTGATTTTGAAAAACGTAGGCCGCGGTAAGCATTGACGGAAAGTAGATGACATCCACGTCGCATGTCGTCTTACCCAACCCTACAAGAGCGATGTTTTTCTCCTTAAAAAAACATCCAAGATACTCAAACAATATCCATCCTGATTGTTAATTTTCCTCGAGACGTCTTTGTGTTTTTGCTCGAAGCGTGTTGTGACTGAAATTCCTATGTATGAGGGTTGTATGCGAACAGAAAAGTGTGGAATTTTTCAAATTCCGTGCAAGAATTTTATCCGTGTATCACCGGGTAGGGGCCATGCTATCATCATTCTGCTCTAGAGTCTGTGTCATTTCATAGCTTACTGCTCTTAACCTTATATCAAAGCAACAATCATTTATTTTTAGCAAGTTATGGACTATTGTATCTAACTACCTATAAAAGAAGATGCAATTTCTCTCCACACCTTTCAACACACTGTTGAAATTGACACCTTTCTATTGCTGATGTGGATGTCAGCCTACTTGGGGTGAAAGTATTTCTGAAGAGGAGAAATTTTGCACCCATCATATTGTAACATATGATTTTGCGCTAACTTCATTAAGTTTTTTGTGACCTTTGTATATTAGAAATTATGTTTAGATAATGTGAAAACTTTTAAATAAGTATTGTCAATACCTTTAAAGACATCCCATATTGCTGACAAAATTCTTAAGCCTTTCCCTTTGTTCTACCACAGTTAAAGAAATTTTTCATTCAGAAAAAGACCTTTTATCTTTGATTACTTAGGCAAATAGCTAATAACTTGTCATTGCCCAACAGATTTCGTCGCAACTGACACGTGGTAGCTGCTAATCAACCTTAGGTGTGTGGTGAGAAGACCAGTATCTGTCGTATATCAGACAAGAGGCTGAGTTCCCTTTGTTATTGCACCCTATTTCTGTTCAGAATTAAACTGCAAGCTTAAGCTATGTTTAAAAGAAAAGGAACATTTCTCTAATTCCTTTTAAAAGTGATAACATTTACTCTTTTTAACTTATTTGATAGGAATGTCTGGAAACCACCATGGGAGAAGAAATGTGATGATTTGTTCTGTATTATTTACGAACATTCATACCATAAGCTGCTGTTTGCATTTCCTCATACCTACTTAAGCTAACATGTATCCTTGCATATGTCATGTCTTAATAATTCAAAAATGATAGGATACAGAAAAATCAAAAATGTCCCAAGTTTCCATATTTTCTGAAAAAATTAGAGTTATTTTATAACTAAAATAAAGTCAATCTGTTTGAGGGTAAACTGAAAGTTATTAGAATGCTGCATAAGTGAGTGACCTGTTTTTGTTCATAAAGATAGTTACATGTTTTTTTTTTGTTATCCTGTACATATTCTACTGGAAGGAGGCATTACTGTTTTTATCTTTCTGCGTTCAGATTCAGCTTTGGACTGTCTTTTGTTTACTATTTATTCTGTTCTTGTTCTCTTAGATTTCTATGGTGTTTCCTCCAAACTGATTGCTCCAGTTCTATTCTCTCAACTTTAATTTTCTTTCTCCTGCCTTTGCTTTTTTCTCATCATCAAGTGGGTATCAGAGACCTTCTCGATAATCAGTTGTCACTTCAATTAATATATCATTGGAAATCTAATGTTCAATGGTTTGTGTTGTGTGTGGGAATATGCTCTGATTGCTGTGGTGTTGCTGGTGGAAGGACATTTTGATTATCACCAAGCTTGTTTTTTAACAGACTGGTCTTTTGCATCTTCACTTAGAATGTTTCTGTGGAATTTTCATCTAGCTCAGCACATTGTTTTTGTGTTAAGAAGTGTGTCATGACATTGCTGTTTTTTCTTCTTTACAGTTTATTGCAAGAATTTTTGCCGTTGGGAATCTCTAAATTTTGCAAAGCAGTCACCCCTAATGTTTCAAGGGAAAACTGAGTGCTTTTCGACGCAGGCTACCATGGCATCTGAACCTCCTTCTTCAATAAAACTGAACAGACTACTTCTTGTCTCAAAACTTTCCCGTTATGATTTTGAGCGTTGCCGACATGTAGATCTGAGTGAATCTGAACTAGAAACTGTGCTTCGCAAAAGAGGTGCAGATTATGACTCTTTGATAAAAAACCATAAACTTCATAAAGAATTTGAACAGAGTGTTAAGAAGGCATTCGAAAATGCTGGAATTGAGGCTCGTGTTGTTAACAGGTAATCTGAACTTGTCTAGTAAATTTATTAAAATTTTCTGAAATTTTATTCCTTTTGCATTATTATACATATTTTTTTACATGTTTCTAGATTTGATTACACTATGGACAAAATTAACTGGGCTGACATGATATGTGCAGTTGGTGGAGATGGTACATTCTTATTAGCAGCTGGGAGAGTAACAGATAACCAAAAACCTGTAATTGGTTTTAATTCAGACCCTCGGCGTTCTGAAGGTTATCTTAGTCTCAATAAGAAGTATTCATCCAATATTGAGGAGGCTGTTCGAAAGCTGAAACAGGTCAGTCAAACGCTGAAAGATATACTATTTTGTGATGATGATCAAACTAAGATATGTACTTATATCCAATTCATTTTGTACTAATAACACAGTTTTACCTGTGATACCTTCAATCAAATTCCATATAGAAATGGGATCAGAGACCTGGGGAGCTATCAGCTGAAATATTAATGCTAATGGGTGAAAAGGTCATTTTGTTTGGGAAAAGACACTGTTCTGTAAGCCTGTTCACAATGTGCACACTATGATGAGGACGCTAATGTCACATTTATCTGTTGTTTTTCAGGGTGAATTTAAGTGGCGGTTCAGGAACAGGGTTAGAATCATATTGTGTGGTGAAAATGTGTATGAAGATCCTGTTGAATTGCACGAGCAAGAGCTTCTGGGTTCAAATCAAAGGTAAATACTTGTTTGGGTGTTCAGGTGTTAGAACCTTTGTGCCTTATAACCAAAAGATACTGAATTTCCTTTGCAAAGATTCTTCAGTGCTGTACCAGAGAGCCGCCTTGAGACAAATACTGAAAAGCCCACTGAAACAAATGTACAACAAAGAAGACTTCCAGTGCTTGCTCTGAATGAGGTATTATTTATTTTATTAGGAGAAAGCTTACTGATAGGTGATGTCAATATCTCATTCAATTTTCTACTGCTTTGCTTTTTAAAGGTTTTTATTGGGGAGAATCTATCTGCAAGAGTTTCTTATTATGAAATGAGGATAAATGATGGACCAAAAACCAAAATCAAGAGTTCAGGCCTCTGTGTAACAACAGGAACTGGTATGTTTGGTGTTATTAGCAGTTTTGAATTGATATGTTTAGTTCATGTTCAAGTTGACTTTATCTATTTATCAGGTTCTACATCATGGAACCTGAGCATCAATAGGCTTACTCCTCAATCTGTGTCAGAAGTAATTCGTCTGCTACGTCAGAAAAGACCAGATCTTTCTTCAATACCTCAGGAGTCTGAGTTGGTTCAAGAACTTGCCGAAGAGTTTAATAGCAGTCTTGTCTTTTCTGCTGGTAAGTCATTTAAACTTTGAATGGATATCAGAAAACTAAATCACTATTCATGTTCTGTCTGTTTTGCAGAGGATACCAGGATGGGTTACACAATAAGAGATTTGATATCAGCTGGAGTATGGCCTCAACCAAAGGGAGTTGAACCTAGGGGATTTGCATCTCGTATTGAAGTCAAATCCCGCTGCTTGGATGCTGGCCTTGTTGTTGATGGTGGACTTTCTTTTCGTTTTAATGATGGAACTGTAGCCATTCTGGAGATACATGAAAGTGATGCTCTACGAACAGTAGAGCTGAACGAGCCATAATTGGTTTAGTAAAATGTTGAAGGAAACATGAAACATGGTTTAGGTTGCCTTAATACTTTTTGATATTTGAATGAAATTTTATGAAATCCTTCTTTCATTAATCAATTTAAATTTTTGAGACCGTGACTAACTAGGTTTGTCAATAGTTTTTATTTCACTGCGGGCTTTTCTGTTTTTGATTATGGACATTTATACATGCTTGTTAAAACGGCATGTAGATTTGCCTGGTCGTCCAGGAAGTGAGGTGTTGTGGAAGGTGGCTCATCTCTGTAAATGAAGTTTTTCATCCAGCCCTTTGGCGTACAATGAAATACGTACTCTAATTTAAGTTTAAAATTGCTGTTTGGATGAACATAATTGTCCATTGAAAAATTGTCCTACTTTTACTTGGGTCCTTTGGTTGTTGTAATTTGGGGCTGGTTTATCTTTATCTTTATCTTTATCTTTCAACATAAGTGACTGAACTCTGCCCTTTTTCTTTCATCATTTCAGTATCTCAGATAAATTAATAATTTTGTTTTATTTTTTTTTCCCCTGCATGTTATACTCAAAAGCATCAGGCTGAAAGACATCCCTTTTCATAAAAGACTGGTAATTTTGTGTTGGAATCAAAACACGTCAAAGAGAAAATGTCAAATCATGACAGATAAGTTCTTAGTTTTCTCAAAAACTAAACAAAAAATGTTTTTTTCTTTTTTTTTCTTTTCTTTTTTTTCTTTTTCAAACTGTGTCTTATATATTGCCTATGCATTCCTTTGACCAACTTAGTAAAACGTTTTCACTTGATATTTTGGCTTTGATCTGTAAATTGTTACAATATTTCAGTATTCAATTAATTGGTTTTGGATTGAATGTAGACTTTTAAGATTGGAGGAGATACAGGGTAGGATTATGCTTTGAAGACTCAATTCATTTATAAGAATTCTGAAAGAACAAAATAATGATCTTGTATTGTAAGATATTACTTGAACAAATATTGTAAGGCAATATTTATGGGATCCAATCAGAAGTTTTACTTCGCCTGTGTTTGTAATTTCATACTTTGATGGTCCTCTTCCTCATTTTTTGAGAAAGTGGTATTTTTTTAGTCTTTATATATCTGTATATTAGTTTGATCCAATATTGTACCTTCTTTGGGTGTTTGTGATATAAGCAATGTATTGTATTTGTTTCTATCTTCTAAAGAATTGTTACTATTTTAATGTGTCAAGACACTTTTATTTTTGTTATAGCAGCTCAATCAACGATGCACAAAGCATTAAGTTAAAAAATTCTTTACTGGATTAAGTAAAAGTTTCTAGATACATTTTACATGTGGTCGTGATGTCTTTTGTACCTTTTTGAGTCCTGCAGAGCAGAAGCTTATGTAAATAATAAATATACTTTGTAATTGAGTTTTTCTTATTGTAAATTTTGTATTAATTTTAGGCAAGAGCAAGAAACAAATTTCATAGCATTTTCCATTGATCATTTACTAATGACTCAAATTACACAACTTCTTTGTAAAATTGAGGGAAAATTGTGTTAAGCCAAACTGGTAATTTGGGATTGTGGTTCCTTTACTTTATGTTGTGTGTTATATATCGCAGGATAAAGCATGGAATATTATCACAGTTTTAGATGTATTGGAATTATTTGGTGCTCTTGCCTAGTTTTCCTTAAAATTGAATAAATATGTGCGACCCAGACGCACACTGATTCATATGTTGTCTGAATTTTAAACATCTACTAAAAGGCTGAGGAATAGCTAAGATTGCATGAATGTGATACTCTTACTTTTATGCAATTCATGTCGTAAGTATATTCAAAAATGTTGTCGCAATGACCGTGAACAAACCATTGCTACTAGAAGGACGCCAACAACTCAACACAGTCATGCTAACAGTCACAAGTAAGATGTATGAGTTTTAAAACAACATATCGTCCGGTTTGCTCTCTACTGATCATTAGTCTTAAAAGGTAATTTTCCGACGTAGGCGAGTTCCCTTCAGCGTCGTCCAGGCCTTCAGTCTCGAATTTCCCCCCTTTGCAGTCATGCAGCCTACGTACTACGTACACGGTGTACACCCATCAATAAACATGACAACCTGTATTGTCATGACTCTTGTGGGTATTTATTCAGTATTGTGAATAAGGAAACTGTCTTTTCTATTCCACCCGCAAATTATTTCCCTTGCTTTCTTTCTTCTTAAGACAGCTGATCTGAAAAAATATCTGTAGGTTGGTAACGAAACAGCTGTTTCGAGAACTGCGGATAACCAGACCTTAACTTAATGGAAAATACTTTCTGCGAATAACTCCAACAAGCAAACAACAAACAACGAGACGGGTTACAAATCGAAGGAAACAAACAAAAGGCCCATCGTTTTGTCAGTTTTGTGGTCGGTAATTTTGGTTGAGAGTTAAGATGACGAATCCTGCTAAGTCTTTTAAGGAGAAAAAAACATTTGGTTAGTAAGTTGTTATCAGGCTTTGATAGGTTTCAAGTGTAAAATTAGAATAAATATGTCGTTGAATTTTTCGTTAGTTTTCTATTTAGTGCGTCATGAGCTCTACTTATCAGTGTCATTGTTTGATTTTGGTTGGAAATGGTCATTTAGTTTCTTAGTAACTAAGTAATGTTTTAAATTGCTTATCCTTAACTTATTCTGTATGATACGGCTTATTGTACTTGCTACTACTGTACTTTCAGAAGTTGGTTAAGTTCATCAAGTTTGGAATGCTTTTGTTTACTCCTTTTATATCTATTTACTCTTTCCTTTTTTTCTTTCTTTTCCTTAGTGTTTTGTTAATCATTTCAGTTTGGGCACATTTAAATGGGGTTGTGTGAAAAGCATAACAAAAGTTTGCAACATGCATATGTTGCTGAAAATTCCTTTCTGAAATTGTGTTTATTTTTGTCCACAGCACAGCGTGTGAAAGATGTTCAGAAAGTAAGGGAAAAATACCCGAACAAAATACCAATAATAGTCGAGAGATTTAAAAAGGAAAAACAGCTTCCTTTGCTCTCCCGATCTAAATTTTTGGTACCAGATCATGTTCCAGTTGGATATATCATCACTCAAATAAGGTAAAGTACTTAACTGCCAAATTAAAGTAACTTTGGAGAATATCCAGTAACTGCTCATTTTCATGCAGGCGAATGCTCAACTTGAACCCCACACAAGCTGTCTTTCTCTTGGTCAATCAAAGAAGTATGGCAAGCCATTCTATGTCCATGTTCCAACTTTACAACCAGGAGAAAGATCCTGATGGCTTTCTATATATTGTCTATGCGTCTCAAGAAACTTTTGGTTAGTTAAACGAAGCACACAATTTCTCCCTGTGAAGGTGTTCTTGTTTTCTTGCATGCTTTTACGTTATTCAATTGACTCGAAATTTTACATATGACAAATTTTTATTTTCATTACTTCTGTCAAATATTGATATAGCAAGGTATTTATCATGTTTGTTTTTTTATAAGTATTGCAGCCAAATCTATTTAGTGTAAATACCTCATGGTTTTAGCATTCGAACTTAAAGTGGCTTGTTTAGTTACATTATGAAGTTGAAACCCAAATCATTTAAGCTTTAATTGTAGTGTTTTTGTTGTTGTTGTAGTTGTTGCAAATAATTTTTTTTTCACAAGAAAGAAAAAATAAGAGGAAGGAAAATCAACATTAGGATAGAGTTTAACTAATTTGACGTTATTTACTGTCTAGATGATCAAAACCAACTTCTTGTCTAATTATCTGACTCAAAAGTATATTTCACCTTCAGGTACCTTCTCGAACTCTTAGGGCTCTCTAAAACGGCTAAGCATGTATCCTTTCTGTTTCCTCTGAAACCCTTTAGTTCAGCACAAAATAGTTGTTTAAATTTCTTTTCTAAAGTACTAATTATTTGTTTAAAAATTTCTTTTGTAATAGTTGTTAAGGCTAGTGAAAATGAATGATTGAGTGTAGGACCCTTATAAATTACATGATGATATAGTGAATCTGTGAGGGATGATTTGCCTCTGCACTCTATGGCCACATGAATAAGGTCTGAGGCTTATTTTTTTGAGGTAATGCCATAATTATTGTTACTTTTTCTTATATTCATGAAGGCAATCATATTTCTGTGGAAAAATGTTAGGTAATAACATGTATTAACTACAAGTTACATGTTGTTCTTTTCTGTTGAAAGTTCCTCTAGACACCCTTCCATCCATCGCACCTTTAAAATTTTAAAATTTAAGAAAGAAAAAAAAAGGGGAAAACAGTTTTACAGTAATTTAACCATAATATATTTATTACAATCGATTGATTTTACTGACAGTGCAGGTTCGGATGGTTGTTGGTTCTCCACCCCTAGTAGGCTCTGAAATTGTTTTCTTCAAAGTGATATGTACAAGCTAAGTCAATTTATAATAAAAGGTGAAAAAGTTTCTGAAGTGGGAATCATGACAGAGTTCATACCTTATCACCGTTTCTGTTTTTCCTAACTTTTCCATGACTTCCAGTCCCCCTCCCCCAAGAAAAAAATATGACTTTTGTCACTACAATAGGATACATTGTCATATATTGAGTGCAAAATGAAACCAGGATACAAAAATGTTGTTCTTGGCATGAGCATCAAGATTTTTTGAAACACTTAAGCAAGTGTAATCTTGCAGCCAGCCTTGCTTCCAATTTTTAACATAGTTTTACCTAGATGAAGGAAACTGATGCTTTCTTTAATTGAGAATTTATTTAGTTTTACTTTTAGTACAAGTGAAAAAAGAAAGGAAAGTAAGCGCAAAAATTTGTCAAGAATGTTGTCTGACAGAAACAAACACACAGGTGGCAAAAGAGAGCAGAGCAGCGAAACGGTCCTGCGCAGAGGCTTGTTATGTTGCTCTGGAAGAGAGCTGAAAAATTACGCATTGACCATTACTAGGGAAAATTGGATAGGTAGAAGCTGTCTTGGAGGATCCATTCCCCCCCAAAACAAAAATAGAGTAAGTCAGAAAATAATTTGGGCTGTTCTGAGTAGAGTGAACTTAAGACCCTTCTGACGTCACTTGCAGTTTACTCCTGTTCTATTGAGCCAGGGCACTCAATTATTTTTAAATTCATTGGATAAGATTCAACATGAAACTACGTGATTTTGTTAAGTTTGTTGACACTGTGGCCTTTCTATTTCACTCTTTTGTTAGCCAAAGCGTCTGCAGAACCCATCTATGGGTGCCTTTCGGCAATCCTTATTGGGCTATAAGAAGATTTTTCCTGCACGTATATGTTAGTCAAAACTAGGTGCCCGGTCAAAACGCGTATTGACCGGTCAAAACGCGTTTTAACCAGGGATTTGGTCAACTTAAAGATAAAAAAATATAACTTTCCTGACTGTTAGTTACAGGTTTTTTCTCGCTGACATCCCTGGCAGGTGCAAGCCTAGTTTCACAGCAAGGTCCAATTAAAATGCAAGTATGGATAAAGAGTGGTTTACTTCATTTCTAAGGTACAATACTATGAGACACAAAGTGCTTAAATTATAGTAAAATCATGTAGCTCATTATACATACCAAGTATTGTCTCCTGTGTACATGGAGGACAGAAAACATACAAAATAACTAAGAGAATAACATAAGAACTTCCATGAGACAGAATGCCCACAACTTACCACGAGCATGATCCTGAACCATTTTACATTAAAAACTTACATTATGTTATGGTAGTTACAAAGTCTTCGCAAAAGAAAAAAAATGAAAGAAAAAGAAAACAATCACACATTTTAAGAGTTAAAAGAGTCAATAAAACAGTCATGCTCACACAAACATTTTACCAACATGACAAACTGTCCCTTATTGCTAAATGACAAGACAGAGAATTCAATCAAAGTTATTTTGTACATCCCCTTGAGAACCAAACTAAACCGCCCAGGCAAATGCTCATTAACTAACTGATAAAGTCTAATTTCAACAATGTCTATTGCACAAACTCAAGATACTGGGAGCCTAATGAAATGTCCCTTGTAGCTTGAAAGGATAAAACTCTCTGTACCAATGTGGCACTTTTTAAATTTATAAGAACTCATTGGAACCAGTAACATAGATACTTGCTACATAGAAATTCTTTCAATGCATTGTCAATGAAAAAATATGAACTATAAACATAAGGAGGACTTTGTTACATTAGCTGCATTCCGAAGTAGTCATGACTGATTCAGCAAGATAGGAAAAAGATATTCCTAAACAAACAATGAGCCTATCTTTCTGTACACAAAACTAAGAACTTAAATTTCACTCAAAACTGAAACCATTCCTTCAGAGTAGGATCTTAGAAACGCAAGTTTCAGGGTCATGTTAGGTGGGATCAAATCAACATTTAAACAGAAGCCAAGTTATTTGTCCGCAATTTGCAAGCAATTCATTTAGAAAGGAAGTCACCTATGAATTAAATTTAAATTTCTTCTCAAACAGATAGAGAAAGCAACAAAATAAAGAAGAGTAATAAAAAATGAAGTGATGAATCAAAATGCATTTACTTATAAAATACTCTATTTAGTTTGTGAGAAAATGTGACAAATCAAAATAGGTCATTTTTTCTTTTCATCTGAAAGTTGAATCATTCTAGTATGTCATCATAATTTCTTTCAGGCACTGAATTCATAAACATGCTCACATGCACACACACTCTCATACACTCACACACTGAACATTCATGCACACAAATCAATTACACCAAGATGGACATGTGTTCTGTGTAATGGAAATTGATGGAGAGGATAATCAAAATCTCTGACATAATATACATCTAAAATCGATTGCCCTTCATCTCTGATCAGATTAAATCTTTGACACATTAGACCATGGAGTGTGGAGCAATGCAGACTTCATAGACATCCAGATAAAAACACAAACTAATAATAAACTTCTATCTTCTTAAGTCTCTCTTACACAGGTAGAAATATTCTTGTCTTTGTCTCTTCACTCTTAAAAACGTGTGCGAATGTATATGGCAGACACATCATGATCACCATAGCCAAGCCGTTTAGCATGTTTGTACACCTCATTCACTGATGCAGTAATTGGAAGTGGGTGGTCCAAAGAGTCGCCCATTCCAAGAGCTAACTTGAGATCCTTTGCCATGTGCTGTAGAGCCTGGTGTGTGGGAAAACCTCCATCGATAATGGCTGAAATGAACACAAAATTGCAGAATCACAGCAATATAAATAAACAATCACTTATATCAGCTACAGCAATCTCTTATTAAACAGGAAAAAAATATTTAAAAAAAGGAAAAAGAAGGAAAAAAAAGATAAAACATAACTAAATAAATGCAGAAGTTAGCTCACCATTTCCTTTTTCATAAATGAGGGGGCAATTGAGGTTTGTCAGGGAGAGAATTTCCATGACATCCTTCTGCTGCAAACCAGCTCTATCAGCTAAGGCCATGCCTTCTGCTAGACCGGAGAGGCAAACTCCTGTCATAAGCTGAAGGACTAAATTCATTTTTGAGGCATTTCCAACATCACCTAAAACACAAAACAAAACAAGTGTTAAGGTAAAAGCATTAAGACAAAAACAGAAGGAAAGGGAAAAAAAAGGTGGATTGTAACTCACCAAGGAAAAATGAGTTTTTCCCCATAGCTTCAAAGCATGACTGACAGTCATCAAACAATGAACGATCCCCTGCAGCCAAAACAACTAATGTGCCATCTTCAGCTTGTAATTTACTTCCCTGCACTTGAGCCTCCAGATAGCGTCCACCTTTAGTCATTATAGCCTGTAAGGTCACCTCATGTTAATACCAAAAGATACAGCACAAAATTAGATGCTGACCAAGTACTACAATTACCTCAGATATATCTTTTGAAGTTTCAGCATCAATATTAGTCATCTCAACATAGCCCTTACTTTGTCCCATTTCTAAGAGCACACCACAGTTGCCAAACACCATCTGCACAACATTTCACAGATTAAAAGAGGAATCAATCCATGTCCAAACTATACAGATCAAATAGCATTCAAAATTAGTGTTTAAAAAGACATCTTACATCCTTGGCAGCTTGAGGGTTTGCCACACATGAAAAGGTGATGTCAGCAGCTTGTATAACATCCGAAGGAGTGAGACCATGAGCAGCTCCGACTTTCACGAATTCGTCACACTGAAACAAAATGACCGAAAATAAAATCAGCAACGAACTGCTAGGCGCCGCCGACGAGCGGGTCTACCGCCTCGAAACACCTCATACAAACAATGATGCCTTCATGTTCCCCCTCACCCTGCAGGCGTTGTTACACACTGACAGGACACGTGGTGACACCTACTCCATTGACCACCGACCAGAAGCTACTGCCCAGCATGCATCCTCAACATCGCAACCGGACGATGGGAGGGAATATTATTCAAAGGAAGTCTCATCAATGACGACTCCGAGGGGTCAACCACTTAGATATTCCATGCACACACCGAAAAATATTCCAAAAATATTCCAAAATATTCCAGATATTCCAAAATATTCCACAAAAAATTAGCCAAATATTCCTCAAATATTCCAGATATTCCAAAAATTAAGGTTTCGAATCTAGGAAATTTTTCCTAGATAAACCCTGCCTACTAGGCAACATTCGGACACCACTGTGTGGCAGGTTGTCTATGAAAAATTTCCTAGATTCGAAACCCTACCAAAAATATTCCAGAAATCCTTCAAATATTCCAGATATTCCATGTAAACCAAAATTCTGAGTGGTCGACTCCTCGG
This sequence comes from Frankliniella fusca, assembly GCA_029379305.1. Taxonomy (NCBI): domain Eukaryota; kingdom Metazoa; phylum Arthropoda; class Insecta; order Thysanoptera; family Thripidae; genus Frankliniella; species Frankliniella fusca. The sequence continues at coordinate 524,793 of JAHWGI010001300.1, read as the reverse complement.
ACGACTCCCCCATCCAAATACAATCCCAGCCCAGCGGCATATTCAGAGACCGGCGAGACGCCGCTTCTATAACACCCGCTTTGGATCTGAAAGACCCCTCAAGACCCGGGTCCGTTCCGCTGTGGTTCCGCTTGTCTCCGGGTGAGGGGAATCTCGCTAGAGGTGGGGGCGGGGGAGTGTACACGGGACGGTGGCGCCTTCCAGTCCTGGAGGGGAGAGGGGTGGGTGCGCCTTTGCTAGCCCACCGTCAAGGCGACGGCGTTGCGACCGCGAAGGGCGTGTTCCCTCCGTTTGACCTTTTGGTGCGCCGGTGCGCCCTGCCCGTTCGGCCATGCACACGGCAAGGATCGAAGGCCTCCCCGCGCTGCCCGCGCTGCCCGCCCAGCTACGCCATTGCTGAGCAGAGTGAACGACCCTCCCGCGCCGGGCCGGGCCGACACAACGACCGCATCACCTAGCCTCGCGCCCCGCCCCGCCCCGCCCCGACACGTCCGTCACCTGTCCGACGCGCACGCCAAAAACCACACACCACACACCCAGCTCCCTTCCTAAAAAATAAAATAAAACAAAAACATCACAGAAAACTCATTTCAGAGAGCACAGAACCCTCTGTGAAAGCATCATCTTTTTTTTCTTTGGAGAGCGGGCCGAGCCATTTTAGACTACGTCACCTAGGGCGCAATGCTATACGACCCGCCGGCACGGCGCGGTGGCGCCTGTCAGCGGCCGGGGCCGGGGGCGGGGGCCGGGGGCGGGGGCGGGGCGGGGCGGGGCGGGGGCGGGGGCGGGGCGGGGCGGGGGCGGGGCCGACTGCTCCGCTCGATATCGTCATCGATACGCCGCGCAGCGCAGCGCAAGCCACGCGGGTTGGGTCGACAGGTTCAGGTTCAGGAGATGGGCCGGGGCGGGGCCGGGCGGGGCGGGGCGGGGCCGGGCGGGGCCGGGGCGGGGCCGGGGCGGGGCCGGGGCGGGGCCGGGGCGGGGCCCACCCCTCGCGGCCAGCAGGGTGATTCAGTATTGTCCTCTCTCTTGCTCTTCAAGGCCCATGTGACCAATAATGCGACAAGGACAGAGAGGCGCGCGGGAGTGTGAGAGTGTAGGCAGGCGCGGAGATTACGCGGGTACACGCCAGCGTGGACCCGGACATGCACACCGCGGGACGCGAATAATAAGCCCAGCCGGGAGTGCGCTTTCGTATCTCCGTCCTTGTCACGCGCATGGGTCTCGGCCAGCAGGAGTGAGTGAGAGGGCACTACATAACGATCTTCTGAATCCGGGGGCAGCCCGCCCATTACCTGCTTTTCATCACAACAGGCGCACACACCGGTGCCGGGCCGCTTATTTACAATCCTTTGGCGGTGCAGCTGTACCCGGCACGGCCTGCCTGCCTGCCTTCTTGGAGGACACACGTTTCAAGGGATTGTAAATAAGCAGCCGAGCCGCGCAGCGCGCGCTGGGCTGGGCGATAACCGCAGCCAGCCAGCCAGCCAGCCAGCCCGGCTAAACCTGCGGGGCTGCGAGTGTGACAACACCCCCGCCCCGCCCCGTAACGCCCCGCCCCGCGACCGAGTCTTCACGGCGGGGTCGTCCGTCGTCCCATCCCATCCGCCTCGAGAGCAGCCGTCCAATTCCACTACTGTACGCACTCATCGGCACACTCCCTCCTGAGTGCGAGAGAGAGACGGAGCGCTCTCGCACCCTGCGGCAGACTCCCTGAGAGCGAGAGAGACGGGGCGAGGCGAGGCGAGGCGTGGCGGGAAGCGGAATCGGTCCGCAGGAGGGAGGCGGGCGATCATCTCCGACGGGACGACTATAACTTCTGCTGCCCCCATCCCATCGCATCGCCTTAGCCTCGCACGTGACGCGGAGCGGCGTGACCCGCGGAAAACTCCGCGACAATCAACAACAGCGAGCGGCTTTGTCCGCGCCTAGCGGCATAGCGGCACAGCGAGGACGCCTTTTTTAGGTTTCCAGTGTGAGCGGGGCGGAGCGGGGCGGGGCGGGGCGGGGCGGGGCGGGGCGGGGCGGGGCGGGGCGGGGCGGGGCGGGACGGGACGGGGTGGAACGGGGCTGGGTGGAACGGGGCGACAGTCGCCTCGCTTGCAGCAGATTGCCAGGGCCGCGGCCGCTGCCTCATAAGAGCACAGTAGTCGAGTCGCACAGCGACAGCGTCGAGCCGAGACCCGCGGGCGGACAGAGAGAGAGAGAGAGGGGCAGTCAGAGGAAGGGGTTGTGGTGCCAGCTGGCAATGGGAGAGAGGGAGAGGGGGGGAGGGGAGGGGAGGGGAGGGGAGGGGAGGGCCCGACAGCCAGCCGGCGCGAACTGGTACTCCCGCTGCGGGCCCCGCGCGGATGTGAGCGGCGGCAGCTCAGCGGAGCGGGTGTTGTGGTGCGGGTGGGGCGTTCAACAAGCCAGGACTGCTGGCCGGGGCCAGGTCCGGCCCGGTCCGCCAAACCGCCATTACCACCACCATCATCATCATCATCATACATAATTTCGGAGCCAGCAAAGGTGTGGGAAGGAAGGAAGAAAGGAAGACAAGGAAAACCCCCGCGACGCGATCAGTGTTGTCTGGTGACGCCCCGGGGCCCGGGGGCCGCGCCATGCAGCCCGGCGCTGACGAGAGTTGCTGCAGCTGCAGCGAGCTGCTCCTGTGAGCCGTCTCATTCAGAAGATCGCTCTCGTCACACCTGTCCTTGTCGCGCCTACGGCACAGCGGGGATGGCATGGCATGGCCCCATGAGTGTGGCAAAGGGCGGAGGCGCGAGAGCGAGCGATCACGGCTGCACCTGCAGGTGCTGCAGGCCGGAAGCAAGCGCCCCTGCCTCATCCCCACCTGCAGCCAGGCAGGGACCGGCAGGGACACCACCGGCGAGGCGAGGGCGCGACGCAGCACAGCCGAGCCAAAGGCCACTAAGGCGCAATATGATGTGGCACGAGACTCGCGCAGCGCAAACATCTGCCGACTGATTCAGAAGATCGCTCTCTTCCCCCAGTCCTTGTCGCACTCATGGCGGTGCCCGCGGTGCCCCATGTCGGAGTTGGCATGGCCTCATGAGTGCGAGAAGGACGGGATTACGAGAGCGATCTTCTGAATCAGTCGGCTGACAGTTCTCTGCGAGGAGAAGGTGGGGCGGGGCGGGGTGGGAGGGGGGCTTAAGTTGGGGTGTGAGGTGCGGTATGGAGGTGCGGGGCGGGGCGGAGCGGGGCGCGACGGACCAAAGTATGCGCTGGCACGCGTTCGTAACGAGCTGGGAATTGGTCGGTAAAAGATTTGAACAGCAGCAGCCGGGGGCTGGGGCCACCCTACCCTGCCCCGCCCCCGCGCCAGCGCCGCGGTGCAGCAGGCGACGACGGTGAGACACTTTCATTTACACGGTCCACCGCATGAATGGCGTATTTTAAGAGCCGAGTAAAACAGTAAAGAAAACGGGTGAATGAATGGGCCAGCGTGTTGTAAAACAGCGCTTCCTCGGCGAGGCTGAGGTTGTTGGGCAAGCGGCCGCCGGCCGCCCCCTCCCAAGGCATTCATGTCCAGATTTTACACAGTGCGCTGGTCGCACGCAGGGGGGCCAGCGCTGCCTCGCGCTTCCGTAGCGGGGCGGGGCGGGGCGGGGCGGGGCGGGGCGGGGCGGGGGGCGGGGCGGGGCGAGGGGAACAGAGCAGAACAGGTTCCCTCTTTCTTTGCCCGGGCTGTCCGGGCCGGCACCAGGCACCTGACTACCGCTCAGGCTCGCTGTATGCCGCCTTATTCCAAAGATAGCGCTTTCCTCGCCCTGTCTCTCTCGCACTCGTGGGGTGTGCCGTATAGGTGTGAGAGAGATAGAGCGAGGAGAGCGCTCTTCGGAATCAGCCTGCTGGGCACGCCGGGCCGGGCCAGACAAAGAGCTGCAGCGTATAGCCAATCCAATGGCCACCCACAGGGAGGGCCGGGCCGGGCCTGGCCGGACTGGACCGGGCGCCGGGCGCGGTCGGCATCGCCTGCAACACACTGATCAGAAGAGCCCTGTCTCTCACGCACTCACGGTGTGCGCCGCATGGGTGCGAGAGAGACAGGGCGAGGAGAGCGCTCTTCCCAATCAGTCTGCAGCACTGCACTGCAGTTCAGCCTGCTCCTGCGGGGCGGGGGCGCAGGCCGGGGCCAGGGCCGGCGGGCCGGCGGGCGATCGCCCCGCGGGGCCGCGTCGGACGGCACGAGTGGACGATAAGATTAGGGGTGAGACGAGCGACAGACGCGGGCGGCCGCGGGGCTGTGAGTTGGGGCAGACGCCGCCATACAGTACAACATACCCAATAACACCAAACACCAACCAACTGAAGCCCCCGCCCCCGCTCCACCTGGCCACGTGCAGCCGCGTTTTCAATCGTTGTACAGCTGGACACACCCACATACAAAGTCTGAGGGTGCATTAGTACGAGTAAGGCCAGGCCCCGTGACACTTGCAACTGATGATTTTTTTCGCAGTACCAGAGCATCGCGGGGTCTGTCGGGTACGAGGGGAAAAAAACTCTGAAATTTTTGTACGACCTCAATTCAGAAATAAATTTTTTAAAAAATCAGGAAAATTAAGAGAAATTCAGAAGAAAAAAAAATCAGGGAAATTCATTAAAATTTAGAAAAAAATTCTGGCGCCGAGGGGTCCATCACTCGGTCAAAGAGCGTACACACGATTACCGATTACCAGTGATTACCAACAGTTTTCGGTAACATTTTTGAAAAAACTTAGAAATTTATGTAATTTTTAGCACATTTTAAGTACGGAAGGCTCTTAACAGCGTGAAAAACTACGTAAAGGGGAACTTTTTGGATGTGATTACCCGTAATTATCCGACAAAGTGTACACAAGATCACCGGAGTGGTGGACCCCTCGTCTGGCGCAGATTCACAAAAAAATCAATAAAAATTAACGAAAATTCACAAAATGGGCATCAAAATTCAGAGTTGTTTCCCTCTCGGTCGGGTACCTGGCTCCTGGCTGACCCGACCCACTCCACCCGTACCCCCTCACTGCCAAGAGGAGCCATATAACACTCTGCAGGGCCGCTGCAGTGAAAACCTTAACAAACCCAGTGGCCACCCTCCCCCTGGGACAGAAAGGGAGGGGAGTTGGAGGGGGTAGGAACACGGCCGCCCCCGTTTGCCTTTGCTGCCGGAGTCACCCGCCGCCTTTTTTGGCCCGGCGCCTGCCAGCCCAGCCCTGCCCAGCCCTGCCCTCCCAAAGGGCGAGGCCGAACAAAAGGGCGTAGCCAGGGTGCGGAGTGCGGCGGCGAGGTGACGACGGAGGGGGAGATACTCAATGGATAGAATAGGGGCGCAGTTACTAGCAGACGACCGCGAGCGGGGCGGGGCCGGGCGGGGCCGGGCGGCGCGGGTCAAGGAGCGCGGGGGTAGCAGCACAATAAGGAACACAATCAATATGGGGATACCCGGGCGGCGCACAAGTGATGAGGACGTGACGGGGACGTGACGGAGGGGTACAGGGCGGGGTCGGCGTAAAACAAAAGGCTTGCGCCCAAATTAAGCAAACAGGAGCAGAGCACCTTAGTCGACAAGGTGCGCCGGCGCCGTGCAGGGTAGGCAGCACTCTACTGCCTCAACACCGGGGCGCGAGGCGGGCTGCATATCTGACACACGCTCGAAATAAAAACCGGTGCAACGGTCCGCCTAAATAATACTGTAGCCGGGCACGCGCGGTTGCTAGCCTACTGATTATTATTACATACTCGTGATTGCCTGCTGTTAGGCAACTGTACGCCGCAGTGGACACGGGCACGCGCCCCGGGCCGGGCCGGGCCGGGGCCGGCGGTACAGCGTCGCGGCGGCGGCGCCGGGATGGGGCGGATATCACTCGTGCCGTCTAAAAATACGCGCCGACATGCCGCGGGACCGGGCTGCGGGGGGAGGGGGACGCGTCCGAGTAAGCTGCGACAAAAAGTGTAAGCACGGAGACTAGGGGGTAGGGCAGAGCAGAGCGAGAGAATGCGCTAGATATGACGTGTGGTTCGGCTCGAGCCCGTCTAGCCCCGACAGACGGGGCGCTTCCCACGGGCACGGGGCCGCTGCGAGCCCGCCCCGCCCCGCAGGCATGCAAAACAAACGCTAAAAAGAAACCGTCGCAAATTTAATCGAACGGCTCAACGCTCAAGCAGCTCAAGCCAGGTGCGCGGCAGGCTTGAGCGGCTAGGGTGGGAAGGGGCGGGGCGGGGAGGGGCGGGGCGGGGTGGGGAAGGAACGCGGACTGTACGGTGATTCCGCATAGTGGTCGTGCCACTCTGTCCTTGTTGCTCTCAAACGGCTCGAGCAAGAGAGAGTACACGACTAAACGCCGTCCGGAATCAACCTGCCGGGCCCTGCGGTGCGGAGCCGCCGCGCCCGGCCAGGGGCACCAGCGTGTCGAGGACTACAACTACCACACCCAACACGGGGTTTCCCACCCCCGCCCCGCCCCGCCCCGCCACGCCACGCCCCGTGGCCTGGGGCTTCTCTCCGCCTCGGCTGGGAGGGACACGTGGTCGCATTGTGTGAACATACAGCATAATGCAGCGGTCATCGTGTAGCGTGTACCGTTTAGAGCTGGTCCGGGTGGGGCAGATGTCCTGGGACCGGGTGGGGCGGCGCTGGCGCTCTGACCCTGGTCACCCAGTTTCCGCGAAAGGGCGACGGTACGCCGGCGGGGTTCAGGGTGGGTGCAGTGCGACGTTACGGTATGAGCCAAGGGGGAAACAACTCTCAAATTTTTGTACAACTCGTAATTCAGAAAAATTCGGGAAAATTCAGAACAAATGTAGGTAAAATGTAAGCAAAACTTCAGAAAAATTCAATAAAATTTAAGAGAATTCAATAAAAATTCAGAAAAATTCACAAAATTTGCACGCCAAAATTGAGAGTTGTTTCCTCCTCGGTATGAGCCCTGCCCGGCCCCACCCGGCCCCGCCCGCGCTGCACCCGGGCCTTATCGCTGCAGGCACTGCAGGTGCATCTCTCTGGCGCTGTGTGCGAGAGTGTAACATGTGCATCTGTGTACAGGTGTATGCGGCGTGGTGGTGCTCTGGTGCACAGACCGGGACGACGCAGATGCATGGCAACAAAATCAGCCATACGGAACGGGAGACGCGGCCACCGGAATTGAAACCGCGAAGGCGGGGCGCGAATACGGGCCAGGCTGGGGAGCCGGGGTTAGGGAGGGCGGCGCGCCGGTAGGTGTTTGAAGGCGGGCGGGGCGGGGCGGGGGAGGCGAGCCAGGTGCAGCAGCAAGGCTTGCGGCCCGCGCGGCGCGGGCGGTAAGGGAAGGACCGGGCGGGGCGGGCCGACGGCCGAAGAGCGCCCTCCTCGCTGTCTCTCTCGCACTCATGGGCCTCACCGTATAGGTGCGAGCGAGACAGAGCAAGGAGAGCATTCACCGGAATAAGTCGGCAGGGAGTGGGGCGGGGCGCTCCGTGACCAGCAGACACCCCAGTGCCCCTGTGACCCACCCAACCCGCCTGCCCTGTCCTGTTCCGTCCTCCACTCCTGCCGCGGCCCAGCACAGCCGGTCCCAACTCCCCGCCCCGCCCCCGCCTCCGGGACCGGACCGGACCGGCCCCGCCCTTTGTCCAGGGAGGGAGTAGTCGTGGGGCCCGAGGGGCGGGAGCAGCGGAGAGGGTGGGAGTACCCGCCGGTACCCGCCCGCAGCAGGCTGCCCTGCCCTGGCCTGGTTTGGCGCGTATTCGAACCCGAGCGTTTTGGGTCACGAGTACAGAAGCCGGCGAAGCTTCCAGTCCAGGGGCCATACGGACGGACAAGTCCTTGGCGATGTTGTATGTGTGTGCGTGCGGCGGTGCAGCCTGCTCGCTCGGCCCGCGCGCATGCGCCGAGCCTCGCCGAGCCGAGCCCGACGGGACGGCGACGCCGCCGCTCCTGCGCGCCTGCCGCCTCTTTCCCCACCTCCTCCTCCTCCTCCTCCTCCTCCTCCTCCTCCTCCTCCTCCTCCACCACCTCCTCGCCGCGGACGGCTTGGTTGTTCCACGCGGACGTACGGCAACGTCCGACCCGTGGGGCAGGGGCAGAACCAGAACCCAGCCCCGCGCTCCGCTCCGCTCCGCGCTCCGCGGGCGCGAGCGGGTCGGGTCGATGCCGAAGCCGAGGCGAGCAGCGCGCAGCACCGAGCAGAGCAGCGGGGCCCAGCACAGCACAGCACAGCCATCTTGCACACTGGCTGGCGCTGCGCAGGGACACGGGCACGGGCCAGGACACCCTAGGCAGCTCAGCGCCCGGGACGGGACTGGACGGCCCCTACGCCCCGCTACTCGCCGACGCGACGGGACGGTTCGGCTTCCCGTTAGCCGTGCGCGCGAGCAGAGAGTTTGGCCCCGAAGGCCCCGCCATGCCCGTCGTTCGCCCCGGCAGCCTCCTCGAGCATCTGCAGGATCCAGCAGCGCCGAGCGCCCCGGCAGCCCCGCAGAGAACCCCAGAGCACCTTCGCTGAGCCCGGCCAGGCCAGATCCAAGCAGGCTGCTCGGCTCGTCTCGGCCCCCGGGGGACTTGGGCCCGTACCCAGAACATACGCTGCGCGCCCCGCTCCGCCCCGCTCGGCCCCGGGCCATGGCCGCGACGAGATAAAACCAGAAGAGACGGTCTCGGGCTAGCAAGGTGAGGCCTGAGAGCCGAGGCCCCGCCGGGGCGGCCAGGCACAGCTACCACGGCAGCTGGCCAAACCACCTGGTCGGGACGGGGACGGGGTGTCGGGGTCGGTCGGGTCTCACGGGATCGGGTGGGCTTATCGAGCTAGGCAGAACATTTATGTAAGAGGGACTCGACAGAGCTGAACAGCCGCTGAATGCACCCAACTAAGTGTTAACCATACTTTTCTGTTTCTTTCAGGCTCCTTGCTCTAACATGATAATGCACTACTGTGAAAGATGAGAAACCTCAACAAGATCTGGATTGTCGCTGGTACATTCCTGATCTTGATCACTAGTTACGCTACTTCTACCCCTGAACATTCCAGTCCCCGGCCATATGATGGCTCTTGTCCCGCTTCTTGTGTCTGCACTCAAGAGGGCACCTTGCATTTGGAGTGTCACAACTCCACAACATCCGCCCTTTTCTTGCCTTCCCAGGCCATTTCTATATCATATAATTTTATGACCCATGATGACTTCCAGAAACCAGTAATAATAAGGGCAACATCTGTTCGACATTTGTCATGGCAAAACAGTCAAATTACTGAAGTAACTTCTGAGGTCTTTGCAAATTTGCGTAGCTTAATTCATTTAGATCTCAGCCACAATGCCATTAAATCTGTGGATGAAGGAGCTTTGCAGCATTTAACTTCTTTAAAGTCACTTAATTTATCTTACAATGCCTTAACAGTTCTTCCACATGGCTTGTTTATGAACAACCACTATGTGACAGAACTATACTTGGCAGGGAATTATTTATCTTCAATCCCCTTTCATGCATTAGCTCCACTTAAAGACCTCTACCATTTAGACCTTTCCTCAAATAGAATAAATGAAATACAAGGTGATGTATTTGTGCTCAATAGGCGAATAAATTCAATAGGGCTGCACAATAATCTTATTTCAAGATTATCAAATCTTTCATTCATTCATCTATATGATCTCAAATCACTTAACCTAGTCAACAACTCCTTGACTGAATTGCCAAGGAATCTGTTTAAGGACCTGACAAAATTGCAGTACTTAAATATGGCAAGTAATTCATTGTACAATTTGCAGTCCGATGCCTTCAAGGGACTTACGCAATTGCGCTGGCTGAATATGAGTGACAATCCTTTAAGACATTTAGAAGCTAACTTATTCCAATATACACCTTTGATTGAAACTTTAGGTGTAGACACAACTGATATTGAGTCAGTTGATGATCAGACTTTCCAAAATTTGAGAAATCTGAATACATTAAGCATGAAAAACAACAAACATTTGGAAGAAATGGGTGACAAATTGTTTAATGGGCTAAAGCGGTTAAAAGTGATTGATTTAAGTAAAAACAATTTGACAACCCTGCCCAGTTCTTTGAGCAGCATCACTAATATGACTAATTTGGATCTTAGTGAAAACCCATGGATGTGCGACTGCCGATTGGTTTGGTTTCCCCCATGGCTCGAGTCTAACAAAAACATGACTTTCAAAAAGTCAAACTTGCGTTGTGCAAGCACCCTGTTTTCTTTAAGAGGTTTAAATTTCGTTCCAACTCTAAGAGGTTTGGATTGCAAGCAGCCTGAGTTGGTCTCTATGACCCCTGAAAACATGTACATTCTAAAGTCAACAGCCCTCCTTGAGTGCATATACTCTGGCTACCCTCCTCCCTCAATTACGTGGGTTACACCCAACGGACTGACTTTCCATTACAACCCAAATCCTGCAATACCTGACGAATTTCACAAACATCCTCCTGCCCATTACTCTGACATGACACCCATCCAAAAAGTACTACCAAAAGTACATGTGACTGAAAATGGAAGTCTACTTGTTGCCAACATCTCAAGAGCTGATGCTGGTCTCTACACCTGCCATGCATCTAACCCCATGGCCAATGCCACATCATATATTCGGCTGAAGATTGACCCCATCACCATGCATGAGGAGAAGCTTATCAGCATAGCAGTGGGAATTGCAACAGCAGCTTTCTTCCTAGGCTTCAGCCTTTTAGTCAATCTCTTAAGACGCTTCATCCACATGTATGTAGTATGATACATCTGAACTACTGCTAACGAAGAAACTTTAAGCATTTATTCAGCAAGGGTTTCCATCTTCTTTCAGATTTGCATGTTTTGCTTGTTGCAAAAAGGACCAAGTATCTCCAAAAGGAAGGCAAGTCTATCAGATGCTTGAAAGTATTGAGCAGTACAAGACTCAACAGCTTGACAAATTAAAAGAGAATTACACAAACCAGGTAAGATATACTCCATGAATGTGTTCCTTGACAAATAGTAGATGAGAAAAAATTTATTAAGATTTAAAATTTACAGGTTCACAGAATAAAAGAAAACTGTGCCCTGCAAGTGGAATGGATAAGAGAGAGCTACCAAAGCCAGGTTCAGCACCTTAAAGATTTCAGAGATTTTGGGACTCATCATTTGACATCAATGAGAGATCAATATTGTGATCAGGTATGACCTAATGCATTGCACGCATATTTTTAGTTCTTTTCCCTCCGAGTTATTTTATATTTTTTTAAATTCAAAATTAATGTTAATTCTATTATTTCCAGATAAAAAGGGTGCGAGAATACTCTGCTGGACAGCTCAACTGGGTGAAGGAAAACTATGTGTTCCAAAGAAATCGAATAAGGAAGTTCAGTTCCCATCAAATACTACGCTTCAGAGAATCTTACAAATACCAACAAGCAACCCTCGGAAAATTAATGGAGACCCTGCCTAGTTTATATCTGGATAACTGTAGAAGCGGATCCTGTGGAAAGACTGAGTCTGGTGTCTTTGAAGTGGATGTAAATAATATTGACATTTACATGAAGAAACACATGTACCCTGGGATGCAAAATGGTGAGGGTTGTGCAGCAGATGATACATTAAGTAGGCTGTCCATCTACTACACACCATCAGAGCAGTCAGAGTTACAAGATTCGAGTTTGGAGCCGCTGAAGTCCCCATACTTTTCACCAATGTCAAGATCTTCCAGCAAGCAACCCAACTTCCGTTTTGGTTTCCCACCTACCAGTGATAATCAGTGTGCAGTGTTCCAGTGCTTAGAAAAGACTTTAGAGAGACAATTACGTGATTACATTAATCGTGAACATGAAGTGCGTGAAGCTCTTCCCTCAGTACTTGTGCCTAGCTCAAGTCTTCCTGAATTCAACCAGGCAGCTCCTAACAAGGGAAAGGGTAAGAGCAAAGCGCACAACCGAAGTGCAAGTGCAGGTGGAGTTAAGTCAATCAATGGTGATACTAGCATATCAAGGCAGATCGCAGGGAAACACAGCTTCAAGGGCAAGCCTGTGGACAGCAATGCCAGTGCTGGGGACTACTCAAATCAGAATGGTCATGCTGCGGCCATCCATGAGAAACTCTCAGACTTAGATGCAAATACGTGCCGTATTCAGATGGATCAGGAATCTGACAGCCCATCAGTCCAGGCTGCCCATGAGACTGCCCTGTAGTGAGTGCCAATAACTTGATTTAAATTAAATTCAGCTGTGATATAATGAGCATATGGGTTTATATTAAATGTGTGAAAATACAAGTTTGAGGTTTGTAATTATTAAATCAAGTTATTCCTTTAAAAAGTAAATTCCTCCAGAAAGCTCAAATACTGAGTAGAAGTCTGACCTGATAAATAACTGTGCTAAAATGGTAAGGGTTAAAAAATTTAGTATCAATTGATTAAAACTACCTACATGGATATGACAGTTGCAGTAATCTTTTCTTTTCATGTGACAAATCCCCACTGAGCCCTAAAATGGGTTTTTTAAGTCTGCAGCCCTTGAGGCAGTGCTGAACAAGATAGTTTTATTATGACGAGGGATACTTAAAGAAAAGCAGAAGAAATTGGTTGAGCATCAAGCAGAAAAAAAGCTAGTTAAAAATAGAGTTTGATAATTTCATATTTAACTGTTTTTCTAGATGATTAGCTTTATATAACAACAAGCTCTTGAGCTAAACAATTTTTGTGCGACTGGGTTTAAGCTTAAACTTTCTGAACATGAATGAATGTTACCTTGCATCTGCTTCCATGTAGAATTTTGAGCTGACTTAAGTTAAGACTAAACAATGAGCTATTAAACGAATAGATAGAAATGTGTGTACCTGTTCCTTTGTGTCCAGCAAGATCAGATAAGCTTATCACTTCCATTAAAGAAAATAAGGACACTTCAATATTTGAATTGAATGAAGATTATAATTTTCCTCATGTTATACTTCAACAGAATGTTGAAATTAATGACGTTTTGTCATAGCAATTCAAAGTAAGACTTGCCTTGATAGTGGGATCAGTGTAAATTTGTAATATTAGTAAGAAAGACATTTGGGTAATTGGCATAAATATATGCTCTTAACTTTAATTGGGATAGCATTTCGTTTGATTCTAGGCTTGTAAAATTATTTCAGTGAGTTGTCTAATCCTTTGCTATGTTTTACCAATAATTGATATTAAAATAAATGGATTTAGTTTTTTAACATCTGATCAAAAGAGTCACTATAGTAAGAGGAAGTTGACTGTTTCCAATATTAATTATGTTGTAGACTTGTGTGATAAGAATCATGTTTGTTTAGGAAATTAAGATAATTATAAAGGTGTTTTCAACTGCTGTCACAATAAATGTAAGTTAAAGCTTCAATTTTAAACAAATATTGCAAAAAAGTGTCTGCAAAAATACTGTTCATAACCCCAACACACTACTATGAGTAGGAATAGAAAATAGCTAGGATAAAAATCATTAAAGTCATAAAAATCCCTGTGTTTTGTGGTAAAAATGATAGGTGACCAATATACCATCCACTATAGCCTGCAGTCAAATTGAACAACCTTGAAATTGACACTACTACAAAAACATCTTTTCCTTCTCATGTTAAGAATTCCAAATCAAAACAATATGCTAACAATAAAACACCCCTAATTCTAGATAAAACTTATAGAAAAGCTGTCCTAAACACTAGGCAATCATGCATTTGCATTTGAAAGCAGAGGAAGGTCACTCACCTTATCCGGAGATCGATTCCAAACGATGACATTGTGTCCAGAGTTGATCAAATTCTTCACCATTCCTGAACCCATGATACCAAGGCCAAGGAAACCAAATTTAAGCTGGGATGGATTGATATTCTTTTCTTTCAAAGTTTTAGAAACATTTGACAGATCTAAAGTGGGAGTGATCTGTACAGTACAAAATTGAAAGTTAGGATTTTATAAAATAAAACTACAGCAAAATTATTTCACAATATTCTTACTGGGCGCATGGTGGTAAAGGGACGATCTAAAATTGAAGCAACCCCAACACCTTTGCGGGCAGGTGTGCTATGGTTGCCGACACTATTTTCTTCACTTCGACTTGACCTTTTGCTAGCCACTTCATCTTGCTCATCTTCAGAGGAGGTTGTCCTTGCCTTCTTCCGACCAGGACCAGATGATGATATGGTGGGAGATGATCGCTTTGGTGCTTTGTTCGCATGATTCTAAAGCAAAGATAATGATACTGACAAAAGGAAGCAAAATTAAGGTAAGAGATATGTGGCTGAAATTAAAATTACCTTTCTCACAATAGAAGACTTTGGCTCCTTCTTCACACTTGACTCCTTAAGACGATCAAATTCATCTACTGCTTCAGGGATATCAAAAGACTCCTGTCGAAAATATTTCACATACTCTTAAGCTTATTAACAGATAATAACCTCCGTATCAACGAGCGTATCCCTCAGAATTTGGAACGAGAAGCTAAGCATTACAGGATTAAATGATAAAGAGGTTTGTACAGGGTTGCCACAAGTTTTTAATTTTATTTTTCCTGATTCCCAGGGGTTCCAGTCTCCTTTTTTATGAATTATCACTGACATTTAAGTATTGCATCAATGCTTAAATGAAATGCGAGCGAAGAGAGCGGAAATCTTTCCAACAAAGGAGCAAAAACTGACTTTCGTCAAGCAAATTGCAAAATTTTTGTTACCATTAGGCAAAATCATAGGCTAAGTCAAATCTGTAGTTTTTTCCCCTGAGTTTTTTTGGCGTTTACCCTAAATTCCCTGATCAGTTTTCAAATTTCCTGAGTTTTACAGGTTTTCAAGGTTTTCCAAAGTTGTATGGTCAAGTTTTCAAATGAAGGTAATTTGTCACTCGCCAGAGGAGTAAAACAAATATCAATGCTGAATCAATAAGCAATGAAAATGGGGAAATCCAATTTCATTACCATACCCATTGTAATGGGATAAGGCTCCTTTTAGTAATTTGGAAGTTTAATAATCACAGAAAGAAGATAAATTTCTTCTGTTGAAGTTAACATTGTGCTTTTCATTATTATTTTCCAGCCATTGATACACTTCAAAAAATACTCACGGTTCCATTCCCTTTTCTGAAGTTTTCAATTTCTTCAATTGCCTCTTTGAATGGTGCAGACTTATTTGCTTTCACAAGCTCTTCTTTGTGAAGAAGGTATGGCTTGATATTTGCTTCTTCAATCCATGCACTGTGAATCATTTTAGATATGCATTAAATTATCATTGATGGGCAAACGAGAAGAAGAAAAATAGGTAATGACTGAGTAGTGTGAAGTTTAACTTACAAATTCTTAGTTCCGAAGAAAAACACAAATTGGCATGGTCCTTTTTTTGAGACCGGTTTTTTGTGATCTTTCTGAGGTGAAGTAATCTGCAAAATTTAAAAAAGAAAAAAAAATCTAAGTTTTTAGAAGTTTAGAAGAAAATACTACAGAGGCAAGTGGACAAATTTGGCAATTTTAGCTGTAAAATGTAATTTACGAGTAGGACACAAATAAAGCACATTTGAAGAAAGTTATCAAAGTGCATATATTTACCCTGCCTGGCCATGGCGAGAAACCCTTCATCTTCGCCCTGTAAGAGGAGAAGAATTGCGTTAAAAAACTTCACGTAAGCATGTTCTGGACATTATGCATGGGCAAACTTCTGGGTAGGGGTGTAACGTCACACTACAATGAAGAGGACTGAGAAATTACAATGCCTACATACAGGTATACCATAAATGTAAGACATCATACTAAAATGTTGTCAGATGAAAATTTGTTTAAGATTGATGAAATCATAATCAACAAGTAAAATTTGTGCATGTGAGCAATTTTCCAGCCATCACTTAGCAGAAAAGTGACGATGACATATCAATTAATTGACCATAAATCTATTCTTTGCAGGCCTGGCAATAAGTTTTGATGTCAAATCATTGAAACAAATGTGTTCACACAAAAAAAATTACTTAAAAAGTTGAATAATGGAGGCTGGGGTGAAATGAAATGGAAATTATGTAGGAAGCTGGCAAGCCGGAGGGTACTAAAACCGCGAGCAGGATCCACTAAATTTAATTCAGCGTCGTACCAAGGATTCACAACATGATCCCTGTATAAAAACAATGCTCTAGACTGACAGAAATATTGACGTTACTCATTTTGACATAATAAGGCGACTTTCAAATGTAAATAGTCACACGGCAAGCTTCAACGGAAGGCGGGAAGGATGCAGCCGATTTGTACTCGTGGTTATGTCGCTCACGATTTGTACGGTTAGGGGGAAAATGGTCCACAAACAAATCAAACATATGGAGAACAATATAAAGTACCAGTTTTGAGATACATACCACACCAAATCACCCAATTTAAACGCCTCCGGCATCCTTAACTCAGAACTTCACACGACCACGGTCTGACTGATGTTTGTTGTATTCGTCGGAAAGCGAAATGGCGTCCCCTTTAGTCTCGTCCGCTTGCCTCTGAAGGCGTTACCGACTTCGCGCAAGGCGGCGACGCTGTAAGACCCCACCTATTAACGCTTTTCTCGTGAAATTACTCTTTCAAATTACAAGAAGATAATCAAAACTTTCATGATAGATCAAAGGCGGATTAATTATTCACAAACGTAACGAGAAAACTACGTGTAAGATGACAAATTTCGTACTTGTGTTTGAACTGTTACAGGGTTAACCGGTCATGACTACGTGGTTCAAACCAGCTATTGAATGAATTAACAACCGACATCAATAGAATACTCTGTCAAGATAAAAATTTAGCTGCGCTGTGGCAGTTTTTGGCCAGTCGAGTTTAGTATTCGCTCTTCTCCGAAGTAAACATGGCCTGTTACGTCGGTCTTACGTCTAAACTTTGTGAGTGTCTGGCATAGTGTTTCATTACTCGTTAAGCAATTTTAATTTTCCACTTTTTAAGTCTGTAGCAAGGTTTAGACATGTGTTAAGACTTATTTAGGCGTGTTATTGGGAAAAGCACTGTAGTAGACTTCGACCTTTGCTCTGTTGTTATTGCCTTAATGTCATTATTTTTTTTTTTTGTATTTTTTTATTTGCTATTGTTTAGTTGCATGCTAGGCCAAAACTTTTTTACTACTTTTAAGTAATGCAGTGCAAATTGTTGACAAGTAATTTGACTCATGAAATTGTGTTGCCTCTTTGAGATCACCTGCTATGAAATCCGGAAATATAAAGTGATCTTCAGACCAAACCACAGCTCTTTTCTTATCAGTTGCCTTTTGATTGTGTAACTGGTTTATATGGAGGGCAAAGGGCTTTTCCCTCGTGGGCTGTGTTTATCCTTGCTCAATTTGTACAGTATTAAAATTATAAGATGATGTTCTGTTTTTTGCAGGTCAAAGGATTATCTCAGTTTCTCAGAAACAATATTCCTCACAAGTTTTCCCTAAAATTACAACTCATTACACGGTTCACCCCCGTGAGTCTGATCCAAGATGGAAGGGTGAGTTTTAGGTCCTTTCATCTGTGATACTCTTGAAGAGTCACCATGACTATGTTCGTAATTTTCTAATTGCTAGATATCGACATGGAGCGAGCTGTGGACGAAACAGATGTTGTGATTGTTGGAGGTGGACCTGCTGGTATGTCAGCTGCCATTCGCCTTCGCCAGCTTGCTGAGAAGGAAGGAAAAGAATTGAGGGTAGTTGTTGTTGAAAAAGCATCTGAAATAGGTATTTTTTATTCCTTAGTCTGTGACACTGTTAACACAAATTTGTCCTGTGCATAACTCATATTTTGTTTATTGAGGTGGTCACATTTTGTCTGGAGCATGTGTTGATCCTAAAGCACTAAATGAGCTAATCCCAGATTGGAAGGAGAAAGGAGCGCCATTGAACACACCCGTCACCAAAGATCGATTTGTTTACCTTACCGAAAAAGGCAGCATTCCGCTTCCTGTCTTTCCAGGTATGCTCAGTATTTATGCACCAGCACATTGTTGTCTAGATCACTCTTTATTTTTTATAATAACATTCCATCTAATAACTGTTGCATCCTCAGGTATGCCTATGTACAACCATGGGAACTATGTTGTGCGATTAGGTCATGTTGTTCAGTGGCTTGGAGAGCAAGCTGAAGCTGCAGGTGTTGAGGTATTCTCTGGTATTGCCGCATCAGAAGTGCTGTATCATGAAGATGGAAGTGTGAAAGGAATTGCCACCGGTGATGTTGGTATTGCCAAGGATGGATCACCCAAGGCAAGTCTTACTTTTTCAGTTGAAGCATTCACAAGTAAATCTTGAAGTACATTTACATTTCCCATAGCTTAAGAAATGGCATTTAGTGCAACAGAAGTCCTGTCCCAGAGTTTGTAGTTTGCATGGTAGGAAGAAAATTGTCATATTTTTATCTGAATTTTTACCTGGAAAAGGTTTAGGTCATTAATAAACCCCTCCCACCCTTACCCATACACAGTCCACACCTCTTACCATTTATCAGGAAGCTATAAGCGTCTAGACTCCAACTTCCTGGGCTGCTTGTACTTCCATTAATGAGCGCAAGGCTGATTAGAAGAGCGAGAATTGGTGCCATATTCTCACTTTATGCCCTTCATTTTAAAGAATACTTCATTATTATCTTAAATGTTTAAAATAACTTATCCACAACTTCACGATTGTGTATTTTACACTCACCTTTGGTGCTGAGTAGCTGTTAGGTAGAACAAAACTTTCTGCACCTGTGCAAATGCTCGAACACCACCTTTTAAAGGAGGCTTCGAACGACAGCATTATCTGTTCCACTTTATGTCTCTTTAACTACCATTCTTGTGTCAGGCAAAACTTGACCCTTGAGGACATTTATGTTCTAAGTGATAAGGGTTTTAATACCTTCCTTTGTTTTTCTTGTTTTTGCTCTACAATGGGGTAAACCCCACGAGGGACTCTGCTGCTTTAACATTTTGAATTTTGAATCCTTGTGATATTGTGCTGATATTTGTTTTTGTTTTTTTAAATCTACAGGACCAGTTTGAACGAGGCATGGAGCTGCATGCTAAGTGTACCATATTTGCAGAAGGCTGTCATGGACATCTAACAAAACAAGTTTCCAAGAAATTGAACTTGAGGGAGCACTGTGAAGCTCAAACTTATGGAATTGGAATCAAAGAAGTATGGGAAATTCCTGCAGAAAAACATCAACCTGGACTTGTAGAACATAGCATTGGTTGGCCTCTGGTAAGAAGGAAGTTGTAGACACCATCTGGTGGGAGGTATTGTCTTGTATTTGACACATCTTTATTTGAAGTACCATATTTTCAGGACAAATTCACGTATGGAGGATCATTTCTGTACCATCTTAATGAACCCACACCTACTATTGCCATTGGATTTGTAATTGGCTTAGATTACCAGAACCCTTACTTGAGTCCCTTCAAAGAATTCCAGAGATTCAAACATCACCCTTCCATTGCCAAGCATCTAGAAGGTGGCAAGAGGTAATGTAGAATTTTGCCTATCACTCTTTGTGCTGCATTTTCTTAAGTGTCTGAAGCTTTCTAAATTACTCTCTTTTCAGGATTGCCTATGGTGCAAGAGCTTTGAATGAAGGCGGGTATCAAAGTATACCAAAGCTTGCATTCCCTGGTGGGTGCCTCATTGGGTGTACAGCTGGGTTCCTGAATGTTCCTAAGATCAAAGGCGTGCACTATGCCATGAAGAGTGCAATGCTGGCTGCAGAGGGCATCTTTGAAAACCTTCAAGCCTCTGAAGATGCGACTTGTATGTAATTTAATGTGTACAAGTACTAACATTTTTTAATTATTATTTATTATTATTATTTTTTAAATTATGAGCTTTTGAAATTTTTAGGTATATATCCTAAGTCATATGAAGAGAAATTGAAGAGTAGTTGGGTTTATTCAGAGCTTAAATCAGTGCGCAATATTAGACCTGCCTTCCACAATCCATTGGGTCTTTATGGGGGTGTGGCTTATGGTGCATTTGCTACGCTCACAAGAGGGCTGGAGCCATGGACCTTTAAACATGGCGGTAATGTTCTCTTCTTTTGTTTATTGTACTCTTAAATTTATCATTTTTAAGTGTTCTGTGCCACATTTAAATTGTCTTTCACATGTTTGGGATTTCAGACCCTGATTACAAACGCCTGAAACCAGCTCAAGAGTGTAAGCCCATTGACTACCCAAAGCCTGATGGAGTCCTCAGCTTTGACTTGCTGTCCTCTGTTGCCTTAACTGGCACCAATCATGAAGGCGATCAGCCACCTCACCTTACGCTTATGGATGATACTGTCCCTGTTAAAAATAATCTAGGAATTTATGATGGTCCAGAAGGACGATTTTGCCCTGCTGGTATGTACCCCCTTGGCACTTAATTAGAATTGAAACTAATTTTCATTGCACAAACCTTTGTGGGTAGGAAATTCACTGTAATTTTAAACTTACAGGTGTGTATGAGTATGTGCCTCTGGAAACTGGTGATGGCCAACGGTTACAAATTAATGCTCAAAATTGCATACACTGCAAGACATGTGATATTAAGGATCCAAGTCAGAATATCAACTGGGTTGTTCCAGAAGGCAGTGGTGGACCTGCTTACAATGGCATGTAATTTATCTATCTGCATCAAAGTCCTTAACAAGGTAAAAGAATCATTGTTAATGCTTTGGTGCTGTGATTGAAAGTTTGGCTGTGCCCTTTAATGGGACTGTGCACTTTGAGATTGTGACCAGTAATTTTTGTCTTCCAAGTCATTTTCCAGGATATGAGACATTGTATTCAGAAGTATTTTTTATCTTATTGCTTTATAAAGCCTTTGTTTCTTTTAATATTCTTCTTTATGTTGGACCTCATAAGTCACTTCAATCTCAAGTCTTAAAAATGTTAATGGATTTATAGAATGTATGTATTTGAATTCATCACTTGCTGTTATTTATAATTTTGTTATTTTAAAATTATTATTTAGTTTGATTGTTTATTTTCTACAAAATGTTTCTTTGCTTGTGTATATTGCCATGTACCTGTTAAACCTGCATCAAGAGTTGTTAAGTAATCAAATAGAGCGTAGGAAAAAGAGGTTAAATCACTGCATTCTACAAAGTATTGTTTTTAGGACAAAAAAAATGTTTGTAAGATCTTGTTATGAATTTTAATTTTATTTTTTGTGCATCTGTGCTATTTAGTTTTACTTTGATTTTGTATCAGTTTAAATTACCCTCATATTTTGTAATACGGTAGTTGTGGGGAATCTCCTCTATACCATTTAATGTCAAATGTAAGACCTGCTTTGACATGATGCACAATTTGGAGACTGATCTTAGCTTCTAAATGTTTCTGTAACAAACTTAAGATAAATTAAAGATTTTATTTTACACAATAAAATAAGGTTCCTATTTCTAAGGTTAATACTAATCAGAAATCTTTCACTTCTGCAAGAAGCCAAAAATTTTCAAAGATGAGATTATATTTGGAAGGATATATTATGGTTGAGCAATCGGTGACAACATTTTGTGGCCTATTCATTTCGTTTCCAGTGTTCTGAATAACCCTCATCATTGTCGAATAAGAACCGTGCACCAAGAGCTTGGTAGCGGGGAAGGACCATTCTGAAAAAAGAGACAGTTGCAATGTTAATGGAGACCAATACCGTCTTACTTCATCTAAATTTTGGATAAAAGAAGAAATTTGTATAGATTTAAGTCATCTTTTGGTAAGATAACAAGTTTCAAACAAAACAAAAAATTCATTTTGTCATTTTTTATATGTTTTATATATATTTTTTTTACTTGCTTCAGTTTCGAAGCAGAAATAGGACTTACAAGTCTGGAAGTGCTATGCCGTAGTTTGTGATGGAGTACATGTTGTCATACTCCAGTGTGCTGGTTGAAGAGTTGGCCGGGTGAACGCTGGCAGCATTGACCAGAGTGATCCTGGGTGGTAGCAGGGACCGGTGGACTTTTGCTTTCCCCGTTAGCCTCGTACCGTTGTCCGTCACTTTGACCGACCCCTGAAATTTGGCGTCGTCCCCAGGTGACAAGGTTTTGAGGACGTTGTATGGAGCCCAATACAAGCGGAGAGTGGAGCCGAGCCTGCTCTGGCAAAAATTCTTTAATATCTAATCGGCGCCGCAGTATAAGTGGCACCTTCCGCTGCTACAAGCACTTACTCTGTGAATCTCAACTCTGTCAACTTGTGACTGTCGTCAGCAAGGAAGAGATGAACACCTTTAGTAACAAAGTTAAATTTATTACAAATAGCTTTTCATCAGCTGTTTATTACGTAAGAACGGTGAGAAAATGGGCCTACTTACGGTCCCAGTCTGAGTCCCACGACCCTACGTTCGGCTTTATGAAGGGTGCATTGAACTCAACACTGAGGTAGTCGGTGTCCGTAGTCAACTTCATAGTCATAGGTGTCCCCTTCACCCTCTCTCCGCTCAGAGTAATATTGGTGGATAAAACCAACTGCGCCCTGCAAATAAGAATGGAGTTAAATAACTGCAGCGCAAAACAAAAGTTACGCAGTCGGTAGGACTCGAACCTACGCTCCCAGAGGGAAACTGATTTCTAGTCAGTCGCCTTAACCACTCGGCCACGACTGCCGCGGCGAGAGGGGTGGGGGAACCACGGTACACAAACTGCTGGGACGTAGTGGCAGCGGCGCAGCTGTATCCGAAAGCGCACCCGGGGGCGCTTGAGGACGCATCCGAAGAAGAAATGAGACAGGGAGGGGGAGACGGGCAGAGCGCGAGCAGCGTAGGTAGCCGCCAGCTGTACTGTGGTGGACGGGTCGCGATCTCGGTGAATGGCGCGAGGTAGGTGGCATGAGAATGGTCATGAGCGCCAAGTAAACATGCGCAGCGCAGCCGCAGTAGGAGAGAAGGCGGCGGAAAGAAAGTGAAACTCACCCATGGCTTGTATGTGCGGCGCAGGCCAGAGCGAGGACCAGGAGTAGCATAGCCCTGAAAGCGAGACAAGTCTGTCAGTTCAACCGTCAATCGCCACGCTCGTGACGCCAATCCGGTTACTGCCATTGCAATGCGAATTTCATCCGCCTTGAATTTGGAACCGAAAATAAAACACGCGTGCTGGTTCCGTTTCCCAACAAACTTTGTCGAGGCGCAAAACGAAAGCGAAACTTGACCATCTCTTGAGTAACAAAACAAGATTGCAGAACGGAACCAACTACGGTGTCCCGTATCGTCGTTTCAGAAACCTAGTACGGAGCGCAGAGCACGGGCGCCAGCGTACCTCATTTTCGGTGGGCGGAGATCATATAAGTACGGGTCTTCCGTACCCTATTTTTTGAGTACGGCGATGCCGTACTTGGCAGTCCGTAAAGGTGGCCTTACACACAGCGTTTTCGTCATGTCCGCCTATGTCCGTTTTGCATTTTTTGACAATTTTGTTGTCACCCAAGTCCCAAAGTTTATGTTGAAATGCACAACAGTACATGCTTTCAACACTTTCAGACAAAATAATATCAACTAAAATCGGCAAACAGGCGAGCGGATACCTCGAAAATGTTTAGTGTAAGGCCACCTTAACGGGGATTCGAAAATTTCTAGTACGGTGCGCGCCGTAGTAGGAATAAGGCACCATTCTACGGTGGACACCGGTAAAGCAGGTAAATGAATTAGCGGTCATTTCCGTAATTTTCACCGTCATTATTTTTTTACAGTGAGCTATGCCTTGTGTTAGTCTCATCTGAATAATGTCAAAACTCATGCCATCCCGCTGTATTCAGGCAACCCCGATCCACTTCGTCCACTTACGACATGGTGACAGCAGGGCCGGCAGCCGACAGGTGGCGCGCGCCCGGTTCCAGGAGAAGCTGTTGGGATGGCACTGGACGGAGTCCGTGACGCGAGGCGACGGCGTCGGCAACGGCGACGCGGTGATCGGTCCCAGCCCAGCGCGACTCAAGGAGTGAGGGGAAGGGAAGACAAGTGAGTTGACTGTATTATCGGCCCCTGTCGCCAGCTCTGTCTGTCCGGCCGGCAGACCCGCCCCACCGCGCAGCGCCACTCCGCGCGGGTCCACCGTCCCGCACCGCGTCCCGTCCGCGCACCGCGTTGTTTGTGGCGCCAGTAGGTTTTCTTTTTCGCGCCCTCCGTCTCTCTCTCTCTCTCTCTCTCTCTCTCTCTCTCTCTCTCTCTCTCTCTCTCTCTCTCTCTCTCTCTCTCTCTCTCTCTCTCTCTCTCTCTCTCTCTCTCTCTCTCTCTCTCTCTCTCTCTCTCCCGCCCCGCCGCGGTTTCCTTCCATCTCGTTCGTTGCCGTCGACATCGAGTCACCTCGCCTCGTACCCTCCCCTTTCTCTCAGCTTCAGGTTTTACTTCTCACGCTCCCGCTCCTTACGCCCTTACGCCGCTTCCCCGCACGGCGCGGTGCACTCGCGCGCCATGTCATAATGCCGCAAACGTATATCGCGGAACAAAAACGACGAAATCCTTTTAAACCGATTATCGTAGCGCGTTTTCTAGTTCACGTGGCTCTTGTCGAGACTGGTTTTTAAGGTAGGGAAAACGCCCTGATAACGCTTGAAAATGCTCCGTGACGACTGATTTTGAGTTCTTCCCTTACGTGTCACATTTATGTGAATTGTGGTGCCGTCTGATTCCGAGGATCGCTCTCGCACCCTCGTCTTTGTCGCACTCATGGGGCCGTGCCATCCCCAGCATGGGGCACTGATGTGGTTGCGACAAGGACGGAGGTACAATACCGATCTTCTGCTGAATCAGACGGCTGCTCTGGGCAGAAACCGCCCCCCGCAGCACCAGCTGCAGCAGCTGTTGCAGTTGCTTCACGCTAGAGAGATCGCGCGACGTGCGCCGAAGGGAAGTTGTTGATCTCGAAGCAGTTATCGCCGTTATCGCCCCCGGACCGCGCCGGGCTCGGGCCGCTCGGGCCTTCTCGGGGGGGGGAGAGAGAGAGAAGGAGAGTCTTAGACAGCAGAAGGGAGGGAAGATGAATTTCTTACAAGCGTAATAACAAGTGACTGCGGGAGGCGCTGCTCGGAATTGAGTTTAGGAGTGAATGAGGCCCACTAATGCCGGTGGTGTGTTGAGCTGTACTAATGTTTCTACTTTAATTCCCATCGGCAGGCTTTCTCTTCCGATCTGACTCCCCCCCCCTCCCCCTTTCCCTTCCCCGGGCCTTATCGGCGCGCTCGCAGTGACAGTGATGTACAAGTACGCGCGCGTCAGGAGTCGGAGTGGGATGGGTAGCATCACCTGACGATCGAAAACACTCTCGAACCATATCAGTCAAAGGGCATTGGTTTTTATCTCCAATGGGCTCCTCGGGTACATTCGGTCACTTTGGTGCATCGGGTATGTGCAGATTGAGATTATGAAGCAGACCAAGTGCTCCTAGCCAGATAATAGACCATTCTACCGATTTAGAAGAACAGAAATGCTGGAATACACATGAAACAGCTCAAAGATCACATTTCATTCCTTTACTACTGACAAAGTTACAAATTCTAAATTTTTCTTTACCAAAAAAATAAGTAAAGTTTGACATATCCGAGTTGTATCTCATATCTGTTTCCGGCAATTTTGGCTTCTTTGTGTTGTGTTCGTCTAAGTTCTGTAGAGTGGTCCAAGGGGTTGTTAATTTCGATATTCCTCGGTACACCCGATGATAATACCTTAGATTTAACCTGAATAATACCGATATTACTGAAAATATGATACTATAGGTAATGCACATCCTTGGAATTACCGATAAGAAAAACGTTTTCCGTTGGTCCATCCTTGTCGGTATTCCAGGGATGAGGCTCAGCAAAGGCCTAACGCTCTGTGCACCTGTCGCGCGTCGAGTTTGCCGTAGTTGCTATGACGCGGAGAGCTCGAAAGTCCAAAAGCATGACCCGCCTTACATAATGTGTACAACACGACGCACCCACAACTCTCTCATCTATCTATCTATCTATCTATCTATCTATCTATCTATCTATCTATCTATCTATCTATCTATCTATCTATCTATCTATCTATCTATCTATCTATCTATCTATCTATCTATCTATCTATCTATCTATCACTTCACATCTATCTATCACCCCTCACACAGCACTCTTTGGTACAGTACGTCGGGTGCTGATCCCCTCATCAAATCCCAAAGGCTCCTTCTTAGAGCTTCAGAAGCGCGCCGCCGGGGCGGGGGTTGGGGCGGCTGGACGGGCTGGACGCGACCGCGGCATGGCACGAGGACTCTACTTCCGCACCGGCCCTCCAGCCGACAGCCGACTGATACAGAAGATCGCTCTCATCCCTCCGTCCTTGTTGCACCAACAGCGATGCCCTATGCTGGCCATGGTAGTGCTCCATGAGTGCGACGAGGACAGAGGTATGAAAGCGATCTTCGGAATCGGTCGGCTGTCCGCCCCTCTCTACCCGACCCGAACCTCCTTTTGGGCGGTTTTCCTGCCTCCATTCTCCATACATTAGAAACTCGATCGTGAGGTTTCCGCCGCGGGACCTACCGATATCGATATAGTTAGGGAGAGGGAATGACCATGCAAGGGCAGGCTTGCCAGATGAAGCGGAAAACCGACAATTGTTAAATTCCGAAAACATAGGCAAAAGGCAAGACAAATCCTCCCAAATCCGCCCCCAAAACGCCCAAAGGTATCAGTTTGGCGGATTGAAATTTCGATTTGGGCTGATCGTCCGGTTCTGGATCTGGCAACGCTGTGCAAGGGTTGGCGCGCCTGGAGCCATTTCAAACCGTACCTGAAGCGCATCTTAAACCCGGGCTCGCAATGTTTCTCCGGTGAAGTGCGTATGAAATGTTCGAAATCATGTCGCTGCTGGCCTCGAGTCATTCGCGTGTCGTTATTATATTTCAGTTTCGTCGCGGAACCGCGTGTAACGACTTGGGGTAAGTGAGGCGCCAAAGATCTCTCTCGCGGGCGGGGCGGACATAACCTCGCTTGAAAGTGTCGTGCCGAGCAGAGCGTATCGCGTTTCGTCGTGTTTTATTTTCGGTTTTAATATTGCTGTTTGAAATACCGTATCAAAGCTTTGTCGGAAAAGCAAGTGAGTCGTAGTGTTTAAGTTTGGTGTAAAATATCAGTGCCAACATTGTGACCGCACGGAGTGAAGGACGCCGACGACCTGCAGCCTGGCCCCAGCCCCAGCCTAGGTACAAGGACGATGACAAACCAATAGGTGAGTAGATGTCAACACCAGTGTTGGAGTGAATGCTCCTGTGAGCTGAGCGTTTGCATACGAGTACTTGTTGGTGGTAGATATTCTTCTTTGAAGAGTTTATCAGATATTGCACTTCCAAGTTGCATACACTTCATGTTACGTTGTAACACAGATTTCACGAGGAAGTTCTCTACTGAGTAATGTCTTATCCTGTTGTTGGCATTTATATTTCCTTTCTTGAAATAACTTAAACGTGTGATATTTAATAATACAATTCAAGTTCAATGGGAACATAGCTATTTCCTTTGTTTCTGTGCGCAGCACACTCTTCTCATTTTGAGACCACCAAAAAAGAAGTCAAACTTTTTTTCATCCGGGGAAACATATCTCACTGAAACTGGTGCGAGCCAGTCTTAATTAATTTTATGCAGCACATCCTCTGCGACAAAGTGGTGTGCTCCAAAACGCTCAGCTCTTTTTCTTTGACAGACTGTGCAGCAGCCACATACTTACTTTAGGGCCATCACGAGGCCATTCCATGCGTTACTCGCACGTGATCAGACCGTAGCGCGCTCCTGCAGGAAGCTGCGTGCCTCCCTTCCTCCTCCTCTCCTTCTCTCCCCCTCCTTTTCCCCTCCTCTCCTCCTCCTCTCCTCTTCCCCTCCTCCTCCTCTCCTCCTCCTCTCCTCCTCCTCTCCTCCTCCTCTCCTCCTCCTCTCCTCCTCCTCCTCCCCTCCTCCTCCTCTCCTCCTCCCCTCCTCCTCTCCTCCTCCCCTAGTGTTTCCAATCGGTCGGATTCTGGCTGTACCCGACTGTCTTCCGTCTCTCTCCCTCTCACTTGACACGCATGAGAGTGAGAAAGACGGAAGACAGTCGGGTACAGCCAGTTGACTGATTCAGAAGACCGCTCTCGTACCCCCGTCCTTCTCGCACTCATGAGGTCATGCCACCCCCAACATGGGGCACCGCCATGAGTGCGACAAGGACTGGGGGAAGAGAGCGATCTTCTGAATCAGTCGGCTGTTCGGCCCGCTCTCGTACCCTCGTACCTCTCTGCGTCCTACGTTCTTGACGTACTCTATGGCGGTGCCCCATGTCGGGGATGGCAGGCAGAGGCAGGCCCCCATGAGTGCAACAAGGACGGAGGAGAGGGCGCGAGAACAATCTTTGGAATCAGACGGCAGAGAGGCCGCGTGCCGCTGCTGATACCGGGGGCTTTTGGCGGCGCCCTCACCGTGGTGCGCGCGCGCTGGCAATCACCACCGCCCAGGGCCGCAGGACCAGGACCACGACCAGCGTGTCCAGCAGCAGCAGCAGCAATCCTGGCGGGATGGGAGAGGAGAGGGGACACCATGGCGTAGGGCAGGGCGCAGGCGCGGGGGGCGCGGGCCGTCCCGTCACCGGCCTGGCTCCACCCCCCACCCCCACCCCCGCCCCCGCGCTGCCGCTGCGCCGCTGCGCCGCGCCCCTCCCCTCCCCATTGCCCGGCCAGACACGGCGGCGCGTGGTTGTGACCCTACCGGCTGGAGGAGAGCGCTGCACCGCGCCGCCGCCTCGCCTCGCCTCTCCGCGCCCAGCCTCGCGCCGTGCTGCCGCGCCCCCACAGCCCCCGGCCCGGCCCCACGTGCTCCGCGTCGCGCCGTGACCCGCCCCTCACGTGTGCGGGCCCGCCTACCTGTGTTTGTGTCTCAGTGCGAGCGCTCGTCACGTTTGCCCAGTCTCTGTGTGTGTGTGTGAGTGAGAGAGCGCGCGCGCACGCGCGCGCGTGTGGCTCGTAAACGATCAGCGGAAGACCGGAAGGACCGGAAGTGGACGAGAGTGACGGCGGAGGGCGGCGCTGCGCGGCCGCGGGAGGAGGAGGTGCCCTGAGGTGAGTGAGTCTTGCCGACTGATTCTTGCCCCTCCGTTCTTGTTGCACACACTGAGGTGTGCTATGCTGGCCATGGTATTGCCCCATGTGTGCGACGAGGAATCATCGGAATCGCCCTGCTAATCTGCGTTTGCCGTGTGTCCGGAGCGGACCCGGACCGGACCCTCAGGGGGAGGAAGGTAGGTTAGGTCGCCTGGGTGCAGCCGGACCGGACTTATGAGCGCCCCCTGGCCTTGTCCGTACAGGATTACATCCGCGCCAGTGAGCATATTCGCTCCTCCGTGCACCGCTGAGAAGAGCCCCTTGGTGGTCATGGATGGAAGCGCCGTGTCCGTGACGATGACGTAGGCTTCCCGGGGCTCTTCAGCGCCGTTCCCACCGCCCGGCCCGGCCCGGCCCGGCCAGGCGGTATCGGTGGGCGATGGGCGATAGTGCCACCAAATACTCTCGTTTTATTTTTCCGGACACGGCTCGGGCCAGGTGGATGCGCTGTGTGTTTGACTGGGCGGGGCGGGGCCGGGCGGGGCCGGGCGGGGCCGAAAGATACGCGCCATTGAGTCACCGCAGCGGCGGGCGGGCAGGCAGCCGTCGGATTCCGAAAGTCGGTTGCGTTTGCGTTTCGTCCCTCTGTCCTTGTCGCACTCATGGGGCGATCCATAAGGAGCAAGAGAGAGGACACTACTTAACCGCTTTCCAGAATCAGACGACAGACTCTGTGCTGCCGTTCAGAGGCCCGCCCCGGCCGGCCAGGCTAGTTCAATGCGACCGGGATAACGTCGTGGAAGTGGAAGCGAGACTGCGGGGCAGCGGCTGATAGCGGAGGGGCACCACTGCGGCTGACGCCCCCAGTGTGGGCCCCTGTGGCTGTGAGCAGAGGGAGGGAGGGTGCCCCTGGATGGGCGCCCCGGCCTAGCCCTGCCCGGCGCAGCACCTTCGCAGTGACAACATGAAAATTTTGTCGCAAACGGTCCCGGCCGCATGCGTTTCTGAACGGGCTAGGCGAGCTAGGCCAGCTGGGCGCCGTGGGCGTGGAGGCGGGGGGCACAGCTGCAGAACGCTGTGACTGCTTTAGTTGGGATACCTATACTTGTCTGCAAATTTGTTTAGGAGACTGAAAAGATTTATTGATCGAATCAGACTTGCAGCTTGAGGCGAAACTGCCTGAAAGGTAGACGGCACGAAGGGGGTGCCGGACGAGGGGCGGGGCGGTGCCCGTTGCCCGCAGCGCGCAGCGCCTCTAGTTGAGCTCTCCGCTCCCGCGGGCCGCGGCGCTGCGCGACGCCGGGCCTCGCTCTCGCGGTGGGCCGCCTGCCGCCCGCCTCGCCTCGCGCTCGCTCCGCTCCAACCCTTCACATTTTTGACTGAGAAAGTCACGGAATGTCTGCTATTTTATAACCCTCGTTGTTGGACAATCACGCCTTGTAGCGGAAGGATTTCGTATCCCGTATCCGATAGTGCTCTGAAACACGCGCTGCCAGCGCCGCCGCCCCATTCGATTTAGCCCGTATGTACCCCTGACCCGTTTGACTAGGCACTAGGCCTATCACAAGTAGTAATGCTCATTGTCATCTTCGTGACTGTTTTGCGTTATCATTGCGGGGCGCGGTACGTGATGGTTTTCGAATCAATTTCCGATCCCATTCGCGTCTACATTCTTTCCTCATGCGATTCCCTCTGCTACTTCTTTGTTAGGTGTTTTGTCGCTCGTGCTTGTTGTGGTTGGCAGGGGCCCACCAACTCCACCCCAGATACGTGTGAAGCTTCCCCCTCGCTTTCTACGCACACACGCACACACACACACACACTCACACACACACGCAACAGCGCACTGCTAAAGCCCGGTGCCGAAATAAAGCGGGCCTGCAAATGGACCCGAGCCGTGAATGTGAACAAAAGTCCATGATTGGCGGCAACGCCCTCCCTCCCCTTCTCACCCCGACCCCCTAGTCAGTCGAACCCCGCAGCCAGCCGATCTGGCCGTGTCAGCGCAGGGGGGAGAGGAGGGCTGGGCTGGGCTGGGCTGGGGCAGTTGGGGGTAGTTAGAGGTTATGTAGTGGCGAAAGTGTTGATGTGATGGTACTTTACGCCGCCAGTGCGGTGCGGTGCGCTGCGGCCGCGCAGTTGGG
The DNA here is from genome assembly GCA_029379305.1 of Frankliniella fusca. Lineage (NCBI taxonomy): Eukaryota > Metazoa > Arthropoda > Insecta > Thysanoptera > Thripidae > Frankliniella > Frankliniella fusca. Next base: position 493,729 of record JAHWGI010001300.1, on the reverse strand, counting down.
GAGGGGGGAGGGGAGGAGGGCGTGTTCTGTAATGGTTGGCCATTCTGATGGTGATCGCCCGGCACCCGGTCGGCCCGGCCCGGCACGACCTCTGTGCCTCTGACGCTGTGCTGGTGCTACTCTCGGGCTGATGGGGTACCAGGTGGAGCAGTGTTGCGGGTCTGCTTACTCTAAGGCCAGGGGCCTGAGCTGGGCTGCGGGGCCGGGCGTCCTTGCTTGCCGCAGCCAGTAGTGAATTCCGAGATAGGGGGAGTCACTCCGAAAAATCTTTATACGGCCTCCGAAAAATCATTTAAAAATTAACAAAAAATCAAAATAAAACCAAGAAGAATTACTCAGAGAAAATCGAGAACAAATGAACAAAAAACAAAACAAAATGAAAAAAAAAAAAATGGAAAAAAAAAAAGAAATGGGGACAGAAATTTTCCTTAAAAAAATCAAAAGTAAAATCGGAACAAAATATCAACCAAATGAAAACAAAAATTAAAATGAAAAATCAAAACCAAAAAATCTAAAATTAAGTCATATGTCAAAGAAAGTATTGTACACATTTTGAGTGTGATCCCCTCGCAGTGAATCCCGACGAATCCTTACGTTGGAAGTAAGATGTAAAATGGTATCACGTCCAGCGGAACTAGCAGTTCAAGTCGATGCACCGATGTGTGCGAAAAATAAATGTAGTGAACCGAAGCGGAAGAGTGAGAGATAATTCAGCCCCGACTCAATGCAGTTGCAGTGCGGGTTTGATGATCACAGGACCCGGCTGGTCCACTCTTTCCAACCTGGTGGCTTACGGGAGGTGGTGGTGCTGCCGCTCGGGTGTGTATGGGTGTGTATGTGGTGCGTGCGTGTGTGTGTGGGGGGGGGGGGGGGGGGGGTGGGGGGGGGGAGCGGCACTAATTTTGCGATTTAGCGATTTTTCATGGGGGTAAAAAAAAAAAAAAATCAATAGTGCGGCCTCCGGTGTGACGGAGATGAAACGGAAAACCCTTTTGTTTGGACGTGCAGTCTGGCGCCACCGGTCGCTCGCGTCGGGCCTCACGCGAGATGCGCTGAAAATAAACTTAAAATTTAAACGGTTAGAAGTAAAGCAGCGAAAAAAAAAAGGAAAGAACAGGCAGTATGACAGGGCTCGCGCCCACACACACACACGCGCGCACACCGTGCTGTCGAACATGGTGGTCGGGTGGAGGAGGGAGAGGATGAGGGGGTGGAGGAGGGGGAGGGGCTCCACGGGCTGGGCAGGCAGGGCTGCGGGGGTGGGGCACGGCTAGCGCGGCTAGCGCCCTGTGCTGCGCGCTGACGAGAACCAATCACTCATGGCGTGTGATTAATTGCAATCATATGGAGTAGGTTCACACAGGGCCATTGTTGTGCGGACGGAGGGCGCCTGACACTTGCCTCAACCCCTTCTCCTCTCTGCCAACGCTCCCCGCCCCGCCCCGCCCCGCCCCGCCCCGCCCCGCCCCGCCCCGCCCGTCGCAACCCCCGCTGCGCAAACACCTTAACAAGTAGGGGGCGTCTTATGTACCCCGCGCGGGGTACGTGGCCCCCTGGGGCCTGGGGCCCCGGGGGCGTAGGCGAGCGCTCCCACCCGCGGGGGCGGCGGCGTGAATCTGGCCCGGGGCGGGGAGGAGCTCGTGCGTGTTGGATCGGGGGCCGTGCGTGAATGCTGTGGTAGTATATGTACTTTTTAATCATTGGGGATGCGGAGGTGCGAAGTGCTGGTTGGGCTCACGGTATAAAAATATCATTAATAATAATAATAATAATAATAATAAAAACGGTGTATTTTATTTTATTTTTTGAGGGAAAAGGGAAAACTTGGAGGAACTCGTGCACTCGTATTTATGCCAATGCTGGGGGACTCTTAGGTTGTGCCTGCCGTTGTGCCCCACGTAGTCCATCGCCAGAGTTGCCAGGCAGAGGGCAGAGGTAGACAAAAATACCCGAGGGGTCGACCACTTCGATATTCCATGTACACATTGAAAAATATTCCAATAATATTCCAAGCATTCCAAAAGTATTCCAGATATTCCAACATATTCCAGATATTCTAAAATATTCCAAATATTCAAAAAATATTCAAAGTTTTCCAAATATTCCGAATATTCCAGACATATTCCAGTAATATTCCACATATTCCTGCTCCACATACTCCTGATTTTCCGGATTCTATTTAATCCAACAGTAAGCTATTTCCGGAATCCAACATAATCTACGGTGGTTACATCATACAGATGTAGTAGTCAGAGCAGCCCCTGTAGACCGCCGGGTAAGGCCTACGCTATGCGTATGGACGTGAACGTATCTTTCTGTAAATGCATCTTCTGTCGAGGCACTGTTAGGGAATACCATTAGTTTTGGTCTCCGAGCTCCGCAGCCGGAGAAGCGGCCCTCAAAAACTCGAAATTACCTTAGTTGACGCGCTATCTTGCAAGGACCAAACCGTTAAAATGGACTTACACTAATTAAAATAAGTGTCAGAAACAATACTTTACAGATTTAATCGATTATTTTCATTTTTCTGTGCAATTGAAAGAGTGGCGTGAAAACATGGAAAATTTTTGCGGCAGTAAACCTCCCGAAGGAGGTTGCGGTTCCCGCCAGGCACAGGGCTTTTACCCCCTGTGGCAGCCAACTGCTTCGGTGTTCCATGGGAACCGGCGCTTTGCTGACTGCGATCCTATCGCGCAATTCGACAGATTTGATCCCCGTACCACCATTGGCCTACCCCTAGAGGTACGAGCGGTGTCAAGGGCGTTAGACTTCCTGATCCCAGTTTCAGAGGCCTTACCTCAGAGGGGTACGCGGGATTCGAACCCACAACCCCGAGTGCCGACACGTAGCCAGAACAGGAAGCGACCCAACGCCCAGAGCCACCGAGCCAACGGCGGTGAGACGTGTTTAACTTCTATTTGACCTGCCATCCAGCTGCGGCCAAAGGGAATGTCAAGCGCGAAAAACACTTTCCCGAGTGGGAGTCGAACTTGGGACCACTCGGTTCGGTGTTGCGCGCTCTACCAACTGAGCCACGACGCCACGATGACTGTACAGTGCGACGGGTTCGAGTTGTATTTGCCCTGTCCTCCTGGCTGGAGGCTGCAGGATACGCGGCAAATACGGCTCGAACCCGTCGCACTGTACAGTCATCGTGGCGTCGTGGCTCAGTTGGTAGAGCGCGCAACACCGAACTGAGTGGTCCCAAGTTCGACTCCTACTCGGGAAAGTGTTTTTCGCGCTTCACGTTCCCTTTGGCCGCAGCTGGATGGCAGGTCAAATAGAAGTTAAACACGTCTCACCGCCGTTGGCTCGGTGGCTCTGGGCGTTGGGTCGCTTCCTGTTCTGGCTACGTGTCGGCACTCGGGGTTGTGGGTTCGAATCCCGCGTACCCCTCTGAGGTAAGGCCTCTGAAACTGGGATCAGGAAGTCTAACGCTCTTGACACCGCTCGTACCTCTAGGGGTAGGCCAATGGTGGTACGGGGATCAAATCTGTCGAATTGCGCGATAGGATCGCAGTCAGCAAAGCGCCGGTTCCCATGGAACACCGAAGCAGTTGGCTGCCACAGGGGGTAAAAGCCCTGTGCCTGGCGGGAACCGCAACCTCCTTCGGGAGGTTTACTGCCGCAAAAATTTTCTATGTTTTCACGCACCCTTTCCATTGCACAGAAAAATGAAATAATCGATTAAATATTTCCAAAAATATTCCAAATATTCCAACATATTCGCGATATTTCCAAAATATTCCACACATTCCAAAAAAAATATTCCAGATATTCCAAAAATATTCCAGATATTTCAAGTGGAATATATTCCATGTACCCAAAAATTTCAAGTGGTCGACCCCTCGAAAATACCCACGACTACACCTGTTTGAGGGGGACGAGTGTCTCTGCGCCTGCCTGTCATGCAAACTCGAGAATACCCTTTGCCTAGTGGGCAGGCGGAGATACCCGGGGGGTCCTTCACTCCAAAAAAATCAGTATAAACCCTTTTAAAAATTCAGCAAAAATTAACGAAAAAGTCAGAAAAAAAATCAGCAAAAATTAACGAAAAACTCAGAAGAAAAAAAACAAGAAAAAATCAGGAAAAAACTAGTAAAATGCAAGAAAAATTACGAAAAACTAGAAAAATCAGAAAAATCTGTGTACGCTTGAACTAACAGTGAAGGACCCCTCGGAGACACCCGTCTGCCTCTCACCGCGGTGTGTTCGCGGCGAGTTTCTCCTCCTGCAGGGAGCAGCTCTGCGCGTGGCTGCGGGGCTCGCATCCTCGCGCGGCGCGGTGCTTTTTAATTTTCCTCGTGGCTCTGGCCGCTGGCCGCTCTGGCTCTCGCGCTTGTCGTTCCCCGCGCGGCGTCCAGCGACGCCTACTCATAATGGCCGATAGCTGGAGGGGGAAGCAAAACACACGTTCATGATTTGGATCGATCTGTGCAGCGCCCATTAGACCCGCCCCGCCCCGCCCCGCCCCGCCGGGCCCGGCAACACCAGCAGTTAGGCAGTTAGTTTTGCTTCCCGTTTTGTAGAATCGTATGCGCTTTTAAACGTGGTGGACAGACCGGTGGTGCCTCCACCCCCACCCCCATCCCCTCCTCGGGCTCGGGGGTCACCATCCCGTCCTGCTGTCACTGTGAGTCGCTCTCGCACTTCTGCGTTAGGGATTGAATTCAGCAGGTTGTCAGCTTCACTTCTGGGAAATAATTTTATTGTTTTTGATACGCAATTGTGTTGATGGCAGGGATGCAACCTGAAATGTGTTTTTTTTCTTCTTTTCTTTTCTTTCTTTTTCTTTTCTTTTTCTGCGACGTCCCTTATTGAATAGCAAAATTTATACGAAGCAGATGGATGTGTATTTTAAAGGAAGTTCCAATTCGGAATTAAACTCAACCTCATCATTGCATGTTACAAGTGTTGCTGACTAGCTTGACCCTGCCCTATGACATTTCGGAGTAAATGGTAATAAGGAACAAAACGGAGGGAACCTGTCTGTAAACAGGACCGCCTCTTAATAAGTGTTACGAAACAAATAAATGCCGTGTGTTTGCGTGTCACTAGTAACAGAGAGCGCGTAACAGTGCAGGGTGCCTTACGTTACACACTTTTTCACTGATTTCATTGCGCGATTGACCGACTATAGTCGCTCGCGCCGCCTGTTGTATGTAGTTTAGATGAACCTGAGACTCTAATGACGCCACCGCCCGCGCTGCTGTGATGTCCTGCTGCTGCTGTCGCTTCGTTTGGTTGGGTGGGGCGGGGCGGGGAGGGACGCGCGGTGTGGCGTGGTGAGCCCCATCAGCGTCGCGCTAATCCTCTTGACGCAACTAGTAGCCGCGCTGTCCGCGCTGCGCTCCTGCCGGGCCGCCGGCGCAGTGCGGGGTGCGGTGCGGGCTCATCCTTGTCCGACATGACCCCGCGCTACGTCATGCAGACCTCCTCCTCCCTGCTCTGCGCGAGTCTCGCCCCGCCCCGCGCCCCGCCCCGCCCCGTGCAGCTCTGTGCAGCGGGCCCGGATTGCAGCAGCGCGCCGTGCCACCTCCGCTCCATCCATTTAGAAGCAGGCGAACACAGTGGCAGCAGCAGCAGCAAAGACTAACCCCCTTGCCTGTGTACCACGTGCAAACAACGGCGCGGGGCGGGGCGGGGCGGGCGGGGGGCTGTGCGGCCGGCCAGGTGAAAGGGGCGCTGGGAGAAGGGGGCACACAATGGAAGTGCCGGTCTCTCTCTCTCTCCCTCGGCCCTCTCCGCCCCCCGCGGCCCCATTCCCCTCCTCCCTCACCCCCACCTAATGCGATCATTATTGCACCCCCCCCCCCCCTCCGACCCCCACGCGCATGTGTGCAGAAGCGGAATCATAAAGAAAAGCCGCACTTCAAACGTGAGCTGAATAATGAAACGAAATGCGTCGGGGTTATTCCTCCACCCCTCTGTGTTCTCTCTCTTTTTTTTTGTTTTTGGAAACAATTATGATTAATAATATTTTTTTTTATTTCGAACTAGTAAACAACAGAGAATGCCCGAGAAAGTTTGCAAAGTAGGGTAATTTGTCGAGCCACCAGGCAAACTCCGGAAATAATTTAACCTTTTTCTCTAGTTAGCTGAGCTGAATAGAAATTTTATTTTAAAAATGCTCAGCCCTATTAGAATGCGTCACACCAAGAAAAGAATTTGATTGGAGTCATCGAATCTTTAAAGACCAACATCAAACTGTTGTTCGATCCGTTAGAGCCGTTATGGTCATTGAAATATTCAGTCGCTATAACCGAAGAAGTTCCATTCACAGAACTAAAAGTTCGATGCCTAATGACTCCTTGGACGTATTGAACTACAGTTAGATTGCTGCAACCAAAAATTTTTCTCAGTTCAGGTGAGGCGGACTAGAAGCTGGGTTGAGACGTGGGTATGTTACCCCATCGGACTTAACTTTGATGATTGAGCCCGCCGCACAGGGCACGGTTGGCGCGCTGTCTGCTCAGCATTACGCATGGTTTTCGCGTGCGCATTTACCTCATGTGTTTCAATATTCTCGAACCAAAAATCTCGTATGTGCACGTGTATGCGCGTCCAGTGAGATCGTTGGGCTCAGGCGGCCGTAAAGAGACGAGAAAGAGCCAGGGGTCCTGGGCCTGGGGCTGGGGTGGCGGGCGGGGGCCGTCGCTAAATACTTTAGTGCCAGTGCAGCGCGCAGGGGCGGGCAGCGCGGGCAGCGCGGGCAGCGCGGGCCCTGCCATGATGAGAATTTACGCGGCCCAAGCGACACTCGCGTCGCGGCCCGCGGCCCCCTCCCCTGACCTAGGGCTGTATAGCCGGACCGCGCGCGAAGCGCAGCACAGAGCAGGAGATAGAGTGCGCGATACAGAGAGAGAGAGAGAGAGAGAGAGAGAGAGAGAGAGAGAGAGAGAGAGAGAGAGAGAGAGAGAGAGAGCTGGTGTTGTTGTCGTTGTTCCCGGGCCGCTGATAAAACACTCTGCCGCGGCCTTTTGTTTGAGAGGTAGTTATGCTGTACCGCCGTACACCCGTGCGGGCGAGTTGCCTACCCGCCAGGCGCCATCGCCGGGAGTTGTTTAATTAGTGTGTTGAGGCGCGAAAATCGTCAAATTTGTAGAGATATCCATGTGTTTTGAGAAGCACGGATTGAAAGCAGTGTTGTTAGAAAAGTTAAGAAAGCACCGCCGAAGTAGGCTCTTGCTGCGCGTTATGGAATGACGCCCGCCTACTCGGCACACTGGTAAAACAAGTGTTTAATATTGCACGTCAATTGACGTTTGAGTTCAAGTGTGCATTTTCTCAACACATTGTGACGTTTAACTTGGTTAAAACGTCAACTGGTGGTTAAATTTTAAACACTTCCGAAAAGTTCCAATATGGTTTCTATTGATAACATAGAACTGTGTGCATTCAAGTGTTCAGAATTTAAACGTTTAGCAAACGTTTAAAATGTGCACACCATGTAATGTGCAACACCATAACTTGCACACGTTGGTGTTTAAATTATGCACACTTGTTTTGCCAGTGCAGCCCTCCTGCAATCGTGCGTACATGCTGTATAGATGTCAGGGGTAGGTACGTTATTGGACACAGTGTGTGCACTGTGAAAGATATCTTAGTATATTTACAATATATTTTGAAAATAACCACGTACGCGTATGTTGTCAATTTACAAAATCGTTTCTGGCTTTTAAATTTCAAGTTGAAAGGTCGGTTTTAATTTTTTTTTAATTTTACGATTTGGAATTGTAATTTTACAACTTCGCTTTGAGGAAAATTTTCCCGTAAACTCTGGAAACGCAAGTGCGTACTTGAATGCAGTATTTCCTGCATACCTATATGTATTCAGGAATGTGTACTTAGTCAAGTATGCAGGAAATAGTGTGTACTTGGACAAGTATGCAGGAAATCCTGTGTACTTGACCAGGTACACACTAAAACCTCCATACATTTATGGGGGAGATTTAGTGTGTACCTGGTCAAGTACACAGGACTTCCTGCATACTTGGCCAAGTACACACTATTTCCTGCATACTTGACTAAGTACACATTATTTCCTGAATACATGTAGGTATGCAGGAAATACTGCATTCAAGTACACACTTGCGTTTCTAGAGAACCGACGAAAAATTTTCACAGCGTGTTTGCCTAACTTTCTACTCGGCGACACTAAATTACAACGGAATCGCGTACAGATTACAGGGGTGACCTGCACACAGGATTATAGGAGGATAGTGGCCCGGTCGGCGGTCGGTGCGGCGTCCGGCGTCCCGGCCCGCGAGCCGTAGGGTTTTGAATGCCAAGATAGCGTGCCGCGCCGGCGGCAGTGTTGCCAGAAAAGTAGGCAATAAGTAGCCCAAACACAGCGGAAGCAAAGCGAGCGATACATCTGCGCCTGGCTGCAGAGCAGCGAAACGAGCGAGCATGGAGGATCGTACGCGTCCGAAAACGAGAGGTGAGAGTGTGAGGGAGATATGTTCTAGTCCGAACGTCTCACTGCTCTCGCCAGCCGTTTTCGGACGCATACGAGCCTGTGCGCTCGCTCCTTTCGCTGCTCTGCCTGTCTGGCTACAACAAGGCAACTTGAGCTAAGGTTTTCGTCGGTCTTCGCGCGCCTATGGCACAGAGATGTCGCCGAGGGATCCTTCACTATAAATTCAACCGTAGTCCTACACCGATTTTACTTATTCTTCTAGTTTTTCGTAATTTTCCTTGATTTTCACTTTTTTGCTGATTTTTTTTTCTATTTTTCTTTTCTTGTGATTTTTTCTTCTTGATTTTTCTGTTTTTTTTTTCTTTCGGATGCAGCCTGCTGTAGTAGTCTGCCGTGTGTGGGCTACTTATTGCCTACTTTTCTGACAGCTCTGGCCGCCGGTGCCGGTGCCGGCCTGGCCTGGTCTGGTCAGGCCCCCTCACTCCGAGTGCCCTTCTCTGCCGCTCCGCTCCCGAATGGTGTCCGCTCCGCCCCGCGCCGCGCCGCGTACCTTCGATGAACGGCATCCCCGCGCGGGTCCGTGCCGGGCGGGGCGGGGCGGGGCGGGGCCGCGCCCTGCCGTCATAAATCACGTGGGATATCCCTCCTCTCTGCCCACTCGGGCCCGTGCCGCGCCCGTAAGGCCCGTGCCGCCGCTGCCGCACTTAAAATTCCGCCTGAAGGGGCGGGGCGGGGCGGGGCGGGGCGGCCGGCTCTGTAGCGGCCCGCTCCTCGCATGGGAGCTGCCCGCCTCCGGCCCTCAGTGGTCAGTACAGGAGGCCCTCCCCCGCGTGTCCCCGCGTGCCCCCCGCCCCTCCCCTAGTCTTATACTTTCCGCACACATGTGCTGTGTAGCACGCGCCCCTAACCGTCGTCACGAGCGCAAGCTGCAGGGTCCTTTCTGCTGTCCTTTACCCCACCGCGCCGCGCCGCGCCTCCCCGTCCTTACCCCCTTCTTCCACCCCCACCTCTCCTGAGGCTGCATTCCGCTGCCGCCGGCCCGTGGCGTAGCGTCCCTTCCGATAAATCACTGCTAATAGGTCATATAGAGAGGATACACCACGCCCCACCACGCCCGCCCCGCCCCGCCACGCCAGCCACGCGAGTCCAACCCCGCCAGATCTACCGCGAGGGCTGGGCTGGGCCGGGCCGGCTGCTGGCGCGTTGCACATCACATGCTTCATCTCCCTTTGCGCGCATCGGCCGCGCCTGCCCGAGCGCCTGCCCCCCGGGCGCTTATGCCCTGCCCTGCCCTGCCCTGCCCTGCCCTGCCCTGCCCTGCCCTGCCCTGCCCTGCCCTGCCCTGCCCTGCCCTGCCCTGCCGGGGTCCACCACCTCCTTAACGAGCAGCAGACTGATTCAGAAGAGCGCTCTTTTCGCTCCATCTCTCCTGCACTCATGGTGTGCGCCGTGTAGGTGCGAGAGAGACAGAGCGAGGAGAGCGCTCTTTTGAATCAGTCTACAGGCTGCTTCAGTGTGTGTGTGCGCGCGCGCGCGCGCCTGTTTGTGTGTGTGTGTGTGTGTGTGTGTGTGTGTGTGTGTGTGTGTGTGTGTGGCCCTTCTTGGTTTGTTACTGGATGCTTCTTCCCGCTCTCAGTCACATCTTCGTCACTGTCCATCACGACCATCACAACAGGAATACAAAATAAGAAAAAGAGCGAATGAGGGTGTCGGGGTGAGAGAGAGAGATGGAGAGAGAGAGAGAGAGAGAGAGAGAGAGAGAGAGAGAGAGAGAGAGAGATTGATTGATTGATTGATTGATTGATTGATTGATTGATTGATTGATTGATTGATTGATTTTATTACACCATAAAATGGTTATCACAGACACATGGTAATATTACAGAGGTTGATTTAAAAACTCCTCAACAGAAGAGAGAGAGAGAGGGATATGAAGCGTGTGTGTGTGGGAGTGAGAGAACCCTTGACCTGACCTGGCGTGGCCGGCTCGAGTGGGTCGCGGCTGGCTGCGCACTCTCGCTCTCGCTCTCCCCGCGGAGCCGCCTCCCGTCCCGTCAAGCGTTTAGTAATCGATTCCGAAATCGACCGGAGGGTCGCGGAGCCCGGCGCAGCCCCGGCGCAGCCCCGGCGCAGCGCCGCCGCTCGTCGCTCGGGGGTATGCGACCGCGCGGGTCCGCGCCGTCCCGTGTGTCTTACGAGCTCCTCCCCACCTGCCTCCTCCCCCACCCCCTGTTGTTTTATTTACGCCCGGAGGAGGGGCGGTGTGCGGGGCCGGGTGACAGCTTGCACTTTGCCCGCCGCCGAGCCGCCGCGTGGGAGGCGGGTAAGGGATCGAGGATCAGCGGTGAGGGGCGGGCGAGGGGGAAACAACCCAGAATTTTCGTGTATTTTTTTTTTTGTAAATATCCTTGAATTTAGTGAAATTCTACTTGAGTTTTCTTGAAATTTCCTGAATTTTCAGATTTTTTTCTGATTTTTTTTTTAATTTTTTATTTAAATTACGAGGTGTACCAAAATTTCAGAGTTTTTTTCCCCTCGAGGCCGGGGCGGGGCGGGTCAGACGCACTCGCTACATTACCTTTCTGTGAGCTGCGTCGAGGTTGCGGGGGCACAACAACGTCTCGCCGCGCCGTGTTCCAGAACAGATTTAGGAACTTTGCGGGCACCGAACATCCGAGGGGTGGACCAGTGCGACTATTCCGTGCACACATCGTAGATGTCATAATTGAAAATATTCCAAATATTCCAAAAAAATTTCAGTGAACGAAATAATATTCCAAAATATCCGAGCCGACTGCAGATATAATAATTTGTCCAAGTCCCTCGCAGTCCATCTTGTCTGATCCTTAAAAAAATTCACCAGCTTTTGATACGGTTGTTCCCCAGAGTTAAAAAGGCCCCCTAAAGTGTATCTTGCATTTAAAATTTTTCGAGCCTATACGCTTAGGTAAAATTCTGTGAGAAGAAAATTCGTCGACTGTGAATGAATTCTTGCGTCATGTTTTGACTATGGGTCTGCCGTGACGGGGGGAAACGTCTAGACGGCCACGAGCCTTGTCGCTGCGGGCGAGCCGGGGGGCTGAGGTTGAGGTTGTACGGGGGTATGGACGAAGACCTCCTAACCTGACTCACCCCAACCTCTCAGCAGCGGGTTGTTTATTTTTCATGTGCATCAAGCATTCGCTTTCACTCGAGTAGGGGTCGCCTTGGGAAAGAGAGGTGAGGTTAGCTGGGGGTGGAATAGATCCCGGGTCTCCCCCTGGTTGCCCCTCTCCCAAACCTCCTCCCCCCCAACCCCCACCCGTATTAATTGCAGAACGATCGCCGCTCACGGCTCACGGCTCCCTCTTTGGGTGTGGCGTGCCTCGCGCCATCCCCGCGCGCCCCGTGGCAGCGGTTGCCATCGAAAACCGTTCGACGGGCGAATCAAGGCAAACTGGGGGTTGCAGTTAGGGCAGAAGGGGTGGGGGTGGGGGTGCTGTAAGTCACCGCGCCCCTCCCCGCCCCCACCCCGCCGCGCCGCGCCCCTGCTACTTGCCTCCGCTCAAAGTTGCCGCAGTTGTTGACGAGTCATGACAGTTGAGCTCGCCGCCCCCGTCCTGTACCCATGCTGTGCCTGTCCGGCGCAGACGTCTGCAAAGTACGCAACCCGCTCTCACTCCGGGCCTTTCTCACTCTTTGAGAGCGAGCAGAGACGGCGGTGAGTCGTGAGCATTTGATCAGCTTGCACTGCGAAGGGAAGAAACAATGTGGTGAAATGGGAAAAAATTCTGCAGGGTAAAATCTGGAAGGTGGTCGCTTACCTCTACTCTACCTCTTGGTGGTACAATTTCGAAATGCAGCACTCTGGCATCAAAAAGTGAAATAACACACTAAATGGAAAGGGACAATTTTGTCCCAAGAAATGTTGCGTTTTTGTGCACACCAAATTAAAGTAAAACTGCGATGTAACTTGTACAACCACTGATATATAATAAGACAAAGTAAACAAATATTTTTTTTTAAATTTTGAAACAGATCCTAGATATTCAGACTTAAGGTTATGAAACTGAAATTCAGACTTGATGTCTGAAAATCATTTTCAGACTTAATGTTAGTCTGAATTTTCAGACTGAAGTATGTAATTTTGCTTCCGACCAAATTGTCTGAATTTTCAGATTTTTTTTTAACAGTGTGTACAAAAACGCAACATTTTCTGGGACAAAATTGTCCTTTTTCATTTAGAGGGAACGTTACGAAAGTCCCTGTCAGCTTTTCTCTATTGCTCTGTGACTATCGCTTTTGTCTATTCCAAATGTCGCCTGCTTCGATTCAGAAGAAATGAGATTGGCGGGGGAGTGGGAGGAGGGGGGGGGAGGAAGATATGCAGATACATTTTGCTGGAACTGCTTGTTATTATAGCAGCGTGACAAAAACGTTTCTTCGAACGGGGTGTTTCGTCGGCCGCAGCATGAGGCCTCCGTCCCCACCGTCCCCCTCCCCATTGTGTCGGGACGGACGGGTGCACTGCGTGTGCGTTATTGTGTAATACACTGCCCCGCCCCACCCCGCCCCGCCCCACCCCGCCCCACCCCGCCGCGCCCGTAGGAGGCCGGGGGCGGCTGCAGGGGCTTACTCCTTCCATTTCGCCGGGCCGAGCTCTTTTGTTAATAGTCGCTCTGCCGACCCCCTGTGATAGATTACACATCCCTCAACCATCCAGAGGGATGAGGGGTGGGGAGGGGGAGGGGTCGGGGGTAGCGCCGTGATGATGCTCCCACCAGTCCGTCCAAACTATGGCGTTCTTCCCTTTGGCTCCCGCGAGGCCCGGCCCGCCCCCGGCCTGCGCTGGAGTTGGGTTTTGTATGAATTACCCCCCACGCCCCTTGGGCCTTCGCTATCTCTCTCGCTCTCACTCTCTCAGCCAGTCCCTCTACGTCTCGCTTGCTCCTGACTGATGACGCGCTGATGATCAGATGTGCCAAGCCGATTTAGCATTACTTATTAGAGGCCCGGGCTGGGCTGGATCTGCCGTGTAATCTAGGAGGAAGTGCGAAGGATTGGAGGGCGCGGCGGGGCGGGGCGCATTGCGTGTGCCTATAGAAGTGCGCGCGCCCCCGTGCTCCTAGGCTCGGCGGGGCGGGGCGGGGTGGGGGGGCGGGGCGGGGCGCGGCGGGGAGCCACGAACCCTGAGACAAGCACTTTTGAGAGTGAAGCCCCACAGAGTCTCCCTGCTCGCTGGTCGGGTGAGTTCGACCACCGTCGCAGCCAGCGGCAGCCAGTTCCGACCCGACCCCGAGGGGGTATGCACTCGCGTAAAAGTCGGGTCAATCTAACCGTAATAAAGACGTATTGGTATGCGTAATAGATGCGTAATGGTCAAAATTCTCCCTGTTTTGATTATTTTTGGGTCGGTTTAGGCTGTTTTGCTTCATGTTGGCCAAATATGTAAAATTTAATTCAATACAGCGTAATAGACGTAATAGTCGGGTCAATAGATTGTAAGAGTGATAACCCCCTCGCCCGACCCTGCCCACCGCACCGCCAACGCCAGGGGTAGGGCCGGGTAGTGAGAAGGCTATAAAAGCCATGCATGCGGAGCGCCGCCGTGAGTAAAAACGCTTATCGCCACCCTCTGCACATGCTCTGCAAGAGAGAGCCACTCGCGAGGAGATTCGGCGCGCGAAGGGCGCGAAGCTGCAGTGGTGACCGGGCCGGGCCGGGCCGGGGGTGTGACGGCTGTCGTCTGCCACCTGATTGCGACACCACTGTGGCAATCGGATTCGGACCTGAGGGTCTTCAGGCCGACAGCGCCCCGCGCCTCACCCCGCCCTGCCCTGCCCCTCCCCGCGCTTGCTCTGCTCGTAGGAGGTCAGGGGCCCCGGCCCGGCTGCACCCTCCCGGCTCCGGCCCACCCCGCCCCGCCCCGACAGAAACAGACCGCGGCGGGATGTATAGAAATTGTCCAACCTAATTTTTTCCGAACTAGTGATTTCCCCAAAATCCGGAAAAGCGCTGTCCGACCTGGATTTTGTCAGACCTTATTCTGACGGCTTAATTGGAGAATGAATATTTATCACGAAGGACCAGGCCAGAGCATGCAGCAGAAAATTAAAAAATTAAAAAAAAAAAAATAAACGAATAAAAATTATTGTACATATTTTGAATGAGTGATTCGAACTAGGCTATCTCTGCCGGATGCCCGATGACTTTCCTGCGGCACCTTACGCCGAAGGATCTCCTCGCAGGGCCGCAGGGCAGGTGTGCGGTGTGCGCCCTGTTGACGCCGGGCCGGGCCGGCTCGACGCGCCGCGGTCCTGCTACCCGCCCGCCACCCTTTATGAATGGGTCCCGTCGAAACTTTTTCAGCCCCGCAGCCGCGGCGGTGGCGGCCACTGCGGCAGAGCAGTTTGGAGCGCAAACACGCGCCACGCACGCACGCGAGCATACACACATGCGCTCTCTCTCTCTCTCTCTCTCTCTCTCTCTCTCTCTCTCTCTCTCTCTCTCTCTCTCACGCGGTGGCGGAAGTCGGAAATGCTTGGCGCGGACGCCCGTCCCGGGCGATGGGTCGCAGGGGAGTTATTTGCAGGAGTGGACTTTGAGGCTTTAGGAGGCTGTGCGGATAGGATACCGCCACCTCGCCCAACCCCAACCCCCACCCCTCCCCGCCCGCGCAGAACACGCACAAGCTCCAACATACTGCTCTCTCTCTCTCTCTCTCTCTCTCTCTCTCTCTCTAACACACACACACACACGCACACACAGGCGCGCGCCCGCAGTGTCGCGAGAGCCGCTGTTATCGCACCTCTAGTCCCAGTTCGTGACGCGGCAATATTTCGCGGCGCCCTTTAATGGTGGCATCCAGGCGCCCGCAGCGCAGCCGCAGCATCACCGCGCGACGCGCATCCGCCTCGTCCTTTTTATGGAAGAGTGATGCAGAGATGATTACCAACTTCAAATTCCCTCGGCAGTAAGTCAGCGCCTGTATCACCCCTATCCCCTCCGCTGTCATGCCAGGCTCTGCAAACCCCTTTTCTATTTCCTTCGCTTTGCAGATTACAGTGCGTCCGAAGTAGCGGCGGCCAGGCGTTGGACCGCTTGGTGGCCTGTATATCTGTCTGTCTGTCTGTCTGTCTGTCTGTCTGTCTGTCTGTCTGTCTGTCTGTCTGTCTGTCTGTCTGTATGTATGTATGTATGTCTGCCTTCCTGCCTGTGTGCATGTGAGTGTGTGGAAAGTAAGGGGGGAGGGGGGGTGCAGCCGCCTGCCTGGCCTCCATGGGCTCTGATTTTGGCGGATGAAATGTGATTGGGATAGAAATGGCTTTGAAATATACATAGAATCTTGCAACTCTGTGTGTGTGTGGCGCGCGCGGCTTTTACAAGCATAGGACAATATAGGGTACGAATGAAGTTATAAAAAGGAAGGGTGGCATTGAGGAAGTAGAAGGAGGGGGCTGCTGGGGAAAGAGACATGTGAGAGGGAGAGAGGGAGAGAGGGAGAGAGAGAGAGAGAGAGTATGGGGCTGGTCCAGGCCGTGGCCGTGCGCGCGCGGCGTGGCGGGGGGTGGCGGGGCGGAGCGCGGCTCGGCGCCACGGCCTGTTCGATACCATGGCGCCAGCAAGACTAGCATAGTAAAGGGCAGTAAAGTCATCATAGTGGGGTGGGGCAGGGCCAGGCGGGGCGGGCGCCGCTCCACGCCGCAGTGCTGACAACGCGGGGCGGGGCGGGGCGGGGCGGGGCGGGGCGGGGCGGGGCGGGGCGGGGCGACAGGACGGGGGAGAGGGAATTCGGTCTTTGCAAAAATTTGCAGAGTGTCGAATGAAGGAGAGTGTTTCTAGTGCGGCGGCGCCCCGGCGGCGCTCACGCTCACGGCCGCAGGAGCGAGAGCGTCCTCCCCTCTGATATTTCTGGGTCAAGGCTGAGCGGGGCGGGGCGGGGCGGGGCGGGGCGGGGCGGGGCGGGGCGGGGCGGGGCGCGGCGGGCGGGGCGGGCGCGGTCCGACAACACGTTTGTTTACATCCTGGTCCGGTATCTGTTCTGCGCCTCATATCTCCCCATTTGCCCCTGAAAATTTGCGCGCGCCGCCTTGTTTGCATCAAATGACGAACTGATTTTCGCAACAACTGCCGCGCCGGTCGTGGGCGGCGGTCCGGGGTTCGGCCCGGCCCGGCCGCCGATACCGGAAGTTTGTAAGAAATTTCCCTTTCCCTGATGGTGGTAAAGCGGGCTGGGCGCTGCTCGCGCCCCGCGCTCTTCTTATCGGAACCGCGAATCAAATTTCCGCTAAGCGCAGGGCGCAGCGGGTGGCCAAAACCAGAAGAAGAAAAGGGTATGAGCGGAAAATGTTTGTGCAATTTATGATTGCGTGGACACGCCCTTCTGGCGGCCCGAGTCGGCGGGGCGGGGCAGAGAGGGGGCGGGGTGGGCGGGGTGCTGTAGCGCAGCAGCCAGCTCGCAATCCAGCCAGAGAGTCCAACCCCCGGATTTTTGGAGCGCGATATTCTCTCTCCTCTTCTCTCCTCCCCCCCCCCCCCCTCGCTCTGCAGCCGCCCCGCGCCCCGCTGCTGCTGGGGCGTTAGGCGCGCATCTTTCACCCGACGCTCATCTTACTTGTGCTTTATCACTCTGTCCAAACATTTGGCGAGTGGATTTGCTGCGGTTTGGACCGGACCGGCCCCTGCACGCACCCAGCGCTGCCGTGCCCTGCCCGGCCCTGCCCTGCCGCGCGGGCGGGCATGCTGCCACAAGCCGATCACCCTCATATCCTTAGTAAATTGATTCAGAGCCATTAAAAATTTGCAACATGATCCAAAAGGAACCGTGAATGTCGAGCACTTATTGGACCCCAGTTGACTGGCCTTCACTGGAAAAAACAAAGGTAGAACATATCTGTAGGGGCAGTCACTTCTAAAAATCACTGTACGGCCCCGAGCAAAATGAACAAACAATTTGAGAAAAAAAAAGAAGAAAGAAGGTCAAAAATATGGGACAAAGATCAAAATTTTATTTAAAAAGTCAAGCAAAGAAAAACCAAAACATACAATTGAAGAAAAAAAAAGAAAGAAAAAAAAGCTCTTTGTTCACGTTTTATATGAGTGATCCCCCCTATAACATATCACATGTGATAATTCATTTGTAAGGCGTTTTTCCTCTTATATTTTCCACTTATGAAACTTTAAATTGTGGGGTGGAAAACATCCTTCGATGCATAAGTCGATGTTTAGAATAAATGAAATGGAGTCCCTAGGTCGGGTCAGAAGTCACTGTGTGCACAATGCTGCATAACTCTCAAGTGCGTTAAGTAACGCTAATGTTCAGGCGTTCTGATTGTATTGGCGATTGTATTGGTGTTGCTGAATGCAGCAGCAGCCTAGTGCTGGCCCCGGGGAGTTGCAGGCGGAAAAGGGGAGGGGGGCCATGGATTAGTAGGGGAGGATTTTCGGCCCCGAGAATGATATTGGTTGTCATAAATAACAAACAAAATATATCGTCCATATACGAAAATATTGTTCACAGTGGAAAAAGAACTCTTCCCGATGGCAATGAGGAGCAGGCTTTTTGTTCCGCATTGTAAGGCACCTCTCGGACTTCCCTCTCACCCTCACCTTCATCGCTCTATACTCGATAACAACGGGGCGCGTCGCGCCTCAAGTACACGTGGGCAGCGCCTGGCGGGGCGCGCCGACACACTTCGGCCTTTGAATGAAGGCGGCTCGATCACTAATTAAAATGGCTGCTCCGCTCCGCTCTTGAGAGGTGCGAAGCACAAACGAGCCGCCCCACCCCGCCCCGCCCCGCGCACTCACGTCGGCTCCTTGCGGGCGGGGCGGGGCCGGCGGGGCGGGGCGGGCCACGGCGCGCGCCAAATTAATTCCCCTCTTCCCCCTCCCCTCTCTCTCTCTCTCTCACTCTCTCTCTCACACACACACACACACACATTCTCTCTCCCTCTCCGCTCTCTCCTACCCTGATTAGGTGGCTGTGCGGCCCCAGCCAGTATGGCAATGCTGAGGTTGGCTCGTGGGCAAATAAAAGCAACCCTAACGGTCGGCGGCCGTGCGAAACGGACCCTCTCTTATAACATATGCAAATTAGGGTGGCATTTTTCATACACTGTAAACACGTGAGTCGATTTTCGACGTCACCTAACGTCGGAAAACGTCGGTGAACAAATGCGAACTCTCTGATCGCCGGATTTCGCTCCTATCGTCTCGGTTTGAGAAACGAACTCACCTGGAGTTCGAATTTCGACTCTGAGCTGATCCGTGTTTCGCCACAATCCGACGCAATCGTAGCTTCTTTCAATGTCGAGAAACGGTCGTTTTCGTCGTAATTCGGACGCAGCGCTTATTTACGATACTGTTCCTTCGAAAAGCGTTGGAAAAGATTTCGCTTTTGTTTCCAGCCGTTTTCCGACGCTTTCCGAATTTCGAACGTGGTTTTGACACTTCGAAAATCGACTTTCCTTTTTACAGTGTAGGGGCGCGGTCTGTTATTATCCACACCAGCCAGCACCGTGACTGGAGAGAGGCGTTCGGAAGAAAGCTTAACGTTCCGCGTCCTGTTCCTCTTCCTCTTCTTCTTCCTTCTCCTCCCCTCCTCCTCCTCCTCCTCCTCCTCCTCCTCCTCCTCCTCCTCCTCCTCCTCCTCCTAGCGACTCTACTTTCTGATTTTGCTTTGGGCCTCTCGGCCGCTGAGTTATTAACATTTCAACATTTCAGCCCAGCTGGTCCGAGACTTCCGAGTTCATTTTGCGCTCATTTACGGACGGGTCGGCAGGTGTACGGGACAGCGGCGGACAGGCCTCTGACGCCCGTAAGGACGGACGGTCGCGCAAACTGGAACGAAGTGAGGCGAAGAATTATGTAAATGAATGAAGGACTGGGTGAATGAATGCATGAATGAATGAACGAATGAATGAGGTAAGAAAGGGAGGAAAAGAATGAACTGGGCGCGGAACACGTGCGGGTGGGCCTAGCCTGCAGAGCATAGGGGCGGAGTGCGGCGGGCGCGGCGTGGCGCGGCGGGGCGCGGCGGGGGGCGGAGGATATGCGTTCGACTCAATTAAGATAGCGATCGGGTCGCTGAGGTGCTTGCGCGGCGGCGGGGTGCAGGGGCAGTGGAGGGGGGAGGGACCTCACCTTCCGATTGAAAGCAAGGCGTTGTCTGCGTGCCATCAGCATCAATGGGTCAGGCAGGCCCAGGCCGGGCCCGCACCTCGCACAACCCTCTGGCCCCACCCCCTCCCCCACCCTCCAGGTCTGCTGCTCCGGTGAGGTGCGGCGCGGGCGGGTGCGGTGCTCCTGCCGCCTGATTCCGAAGATCTCTCTCGCGCCTCCGTCTCTGTCGCACTCATGAGGCCCTACCACCCCCAACATAGGGCTCTACCATAGGTGCGACAAGGACGGAGGTAGGAGAGCGATCTTCGGAATCAGACGGCGAGCCTTATACCAAGCTGGTGAACGCATGGGCGAGCTGCTTGTCGGGGCCTCGCCGGCGCCCGCCCTCTCCTGCCTCCGTGACGCCACGCCGCAGGTCCTGGCACGGTCCCTCTCGAGGGGCAAGGTGTAGGAGCTGAGCGAGCTGGGAGGGCAGCGCCGCTCTGGGACACACTCACTCTCTCTCTCTCTCTCTCTCTCTCTCTCTCTCTCTCTCCCCTCCCCTCCCTCCGTTCTCTCACTCTCTCTCTTTCCTCCCCCTTGAACTGCTCTCTCCTGGTCCCCGACAGGAAATTTACTAGATTTATCGAAGATGGCGCTCAATTATGCTCCCGCAAGCGGTCCTGGGGGATGGTCGCGGCTCGTGTGGCGGTCCGGGAGCACAAGGGTACCCCTCGCGTGGCCCCAGCGGAGGTTGAGGTCTCTCTCTCTCTCTCTCTCTCTCTCTCTCTCTCTCTCTCTCTCTCTCTCTCTCTCTCTCTCCCTCTACTTACCGCACGCTCCCACCTCTCTTCAATCTTTGCCCTCGCTTCTTCACCCCGTGGTGGGTTGACGGTGAATCAGCCATCCTTATTAGCCACATTAGAGGGTGAGCGAGCAAGCGAGTGAATGAGTGAGCGAGCGAGTGAGTGACTGAGTGAGCAAGCAAGTGAGTGACCGGACCGCTCGCTGCTTCCCTCATCAGATTTTATCTCGGATGGGTCTCTTTTTTTTCCCTAAGGCAAACGGACTTACGGCCGCGACATTGCTCTCTGTGTGTACGTGTGTGTGTGTGCGCGCGCGCGTGCGTGTGTGTGTGTGTGTGTGTGTGTGTGAGTGAGTAAAGACGGGAAAAGAGAAAGAGTGGAAAACAAGGCGGTGGTTTGGGGTTGTGGGGGAGAGGCGCGGGGTGGGGTGGGGGGGATGAGGAAGGGGCAGCGCCCCCCGCTGCGGTTGATCGATTGATTCCTGATTGATTGCGTGCGCGCCGCGAGGTGGTTGATAATGTCAGTCAGGAGGCGCCGGCCCGCCCCGTCCCGGCCGCTCTGCACTTAAGCCCCTTGGTCGGCACGTGCCACTCGTCTATAATGAATGCCCCCGCTCTACGCAATTCACCCTGCGAGAAACAAACTCGGCCATTTACCTCATTCTTCAAAAAGTTTTATATCCTCGCTTTTCTCGCGTTATTCACACTGAAAAAACGGAATCGAAAAAAGTAATACATACTTGTAAGGGGTTGTTTGCAGCTCGTTTATTTGAGAATATTTTGTAAATGCCTGCTGACTGCTCAGTAGGCTAGACCCTTTCCGATCTTGAGCTTCGGCATGTGTTTTGTCAGTGAAAATTAGATAAAGCTGGTGGCTGCCGTGCCTTACATGCCCTCCTGCCGCTGCCAAGGCGGCTGATTGACAAACACTGGGAACGCAACGGCACGGGTGGAAAAAAAGCATTGTGTGTGTGTGTGTGTGTGTGTGTGTGTGTCAAAATATTGCACGGCCGCTGCAGTATGTGCCGCGCACACAACGCTCGACGTTAAACAAGGGCCTGAGCAGCTGCTCCCGCTCAGAGAGAGAGAGAGAGAGAGAGAGAGAGAGAGAGAGAGAGAGAGAGAGAGAGAGAGAGAGAGAAGAGCGAAGGGACACGCAGAGTTTCAACTCCCACGCTCGGTCTACATCTTTTCCAGTTTACAACCACTTTATTGCCTTTGGTGATAGCTTAGCCCAGTCTATTCTTCTTGTTTACAAATATGATAGTATTATTTTTAAAAAAACAAAAACAAAAAAAAAACTTTATTGTATGACGTAATTATTTATCTCGAAAGTTGTGATAACATCATTATCCATACAACTGAGTAGGGTCCACTCTCAGGTGCGCCCTTCCGAGTTTAGTCCGACGGCTGTATCGGTTAATTATATATGATCGTTTCTGACCTCTTTATTGTTTGATTCACAGGAGGTGAGTTGGCTGAAGCTTCATCGGGCCTGGTCGAAGGTTGTTTGGAAGACCCTCTCGGAGTCCCAGGCGTGCGGTAAGCGCAGTAACTTAGGGGCCGTGCACAAATAACGTCACGCGGTTTTTGGCCATTTTCGACCCCCCCCCCTCCCCCTTAAGTAACATCTCGTCACATTCAGCCGAACCCCCCGTCCCCCTTCCCATTGTGATGTATTCGTTTTGTACACATAAGAAAATTGATGCTTAGTCTACAAAAACTGTAAAGCAGTCAATTTTCGTCGTTTTTTTTCAGCGAATAAGGGCGATTTTACGGAAATTTCAGAAAATTACGCCACAAGGAGTTACCGCCCCCACGTCACATCTAGTCACGTCGCCCCGACGCGTGACGTTATTTGTGCACGGCCCCTCAACCGATCGCTTCTTTAAAAGTCACACCCTCAAAATCTTGGGCGCAGTTGGGTGCGGTGTGGAGCGGGTGCCTAGACCCTCTGGTTCGAGCACCGGCGGGGCGGGGCGGGGCGGGGCAGCGACGGGAGGGGGCGGAGGAGGAGGACCGAAGGGAATGGAAGGAAGGGGTCGCGTGAGAATGGGATCGAAGTCGGAGCGAAATGTGTGATTTTTATCTCGAGGCCCTCCCCTTCCCCTGTCGGGATAAACTAGGACCGCACCCCTTGCGGTGCGGTGGTACTCCTCCACCCTGTAAAAAGAAAGATTACACTGTTTTTTCAAAGGTAGTGATCATTGCCATTATTGGCATTGAGGTACTACCTTTCGTGGCAATGAAGCCCCTTTTGGCAATGACCGGCGCAAAGGCAATAAGACAAAAGTAAGACCTTTGCAGCGGCAATGAACCGATCATTGCCAACCCAATGGCAGTGTTCAATACCAGCCCATCGGCAATGTTCTGAAAGTAACTTAACATTAATTCACGTTTTCATTCATTGCTGCATTTTGTCCATACATTATTGCCGACCTTTTGGCAGTGAACGATCATTGCCGGCTGGTTGGCAGTGAACCGTCACTGCCGACATAATGGCAATGAACCTTCACTGCCGATATTTAGGCAATGAACCTTCAATGCCGAATATTTGGCAATGAAACTTCAATGCCACAATGTGGCAATGACTGAAATGCCAATAACTTAGAGAAAATTCAAAAACTGACTTCCGCTCATTGCCAAAATTGGCAATGAATACTGCCTTTGAAGCGGCAATGAGCGATTCATTGTCGCTGGAAAGGTCTTACTTTAGTCTTATTGCCTTTGCAGGGGCACTGCCACAAAAGGTAGTACTTTCATTGCCTTTGGAGGAACAGTGTAGCTCCACCGGATCGGTTTGAGAAACGCCGCTTGAATTGCTTGAATTTCTGTGCAAAGACCGTTGTACACCGACGAGTTTTCTTACAATGCGAAATCTGGGGTTTGGTCGTTTGAGTGAACGCTGCCGAAGATCATCTATTTTCAGATGAGTGAGTTCTAAGATCGAAATATTTCGGCCACGATATTCAGGTACTCGCAACTTTTCTTATACATAACTCTCTGCACGTGTCACGCCGCTATTCCACCGAAACATGCTCAGTGGCACGGAGCGCAAACAAGCGCCGTGCGGCAGCAGGGGTACGGGCCCAGGCCCTTCGTGGGCCACCCATCTGTGTGGCTACCGGCGACTACCGCACTCGTTGTTTGTGTTCCAGGTCTTCTCTTCCCCCCCCCCCCTCTCTCTCTCTCTCCATCACTCTCTCACTCTCTCACTAGCGCGCGCTCAGCGCTCACTCTCGGATACTTGGACACGTGGCTCATTAAAAACTTGATGTCCACACACGGTCGTTTATCTAGGTGTGCTTGGGTGTCCACCTCTGCGGTCGAAAAAGAGAAGTGTGTGTGTGTGTGACAGGGAGAATGAGAGAGTGAGAGAGAGAGAGAGAGAGAGAGAGAGAGAGAGAGAGAGAGAGAGAGAGAGAGAGAGAGAGAGAGAGAGAGAGAGAGAGGTGGTAGTCTCACAAGTAGTGAGAGCGGGAGCGAGCAATGACATACCGAAGCGATCACTTCGGCCCGGAGCGCCGCTGCTCGGCTCCGGAGAGGGTCAGGAGCAGCAGCAGCAGCCGTCAATTCACAGATCACACCCACGCCACGCCACGCCACGCCGGGCTCCGTCGTAGTTAATGGAGCTAGTTAACGCCCCTCCCTCCTGAGCCTGTTGCTGACACGGCGGTCGCATCGCCTTGTACGCTGTACTATATATGTGCGCTGCTGCTCTTGCTCCGAAAATCGAAACTGATGAAAGTAGAAAATTGTGTTTATGTTTCTTCTTCTTTGAATTTTATTTCTGCGCGTCAAAAGAAATTTTAATCATTCGTTTAAAAAAAATGCTGGTCATTTAACGATAATTTATAGAATAAATTATTCTTAGTTTTCGAAATTTTGTAGACCGTAATCAAGTGCTTCCTTCATTTTTTTTTTCTTTTCTCTTTTTCTCTCTTTTTGCTCTGAGAACACTTTTTCGATCACGTGCCTCATTTTGTTGATCGTTTGGAAGACATCACTGCACTGTAAACTGGTCGGCGTCGAAAGACGCCAAATTTTGGCGTTTTGAGCCGAAAAACGCCAATATTTGGCGTCGAACGACGCCAGTATTTGGCGTTTTTAATGAAAGCCAGAAATTTGGTGTCTTTCGACGCCAACCAGTTTACAGTGTAAAATCATAATAATAATAATAATAATAATAATAATAATAATAATAATAAAAATAATAATAATAATAATAATAATAATAATAATAATAATAATAATAATAATAATAAAAATAATAATAATAATAATAATAATAATAATAAGAAGAAGAAGAAGAACCACCCGTATAGGTAGCAAAATTCAATGAAAATCCAATAAGTTTACTGCGAATGCGGTGCGCCAAACTATTTTCACTCCTGAAGGTGGTGAGTGACTGCTCGTGGTACACTTTGGCCGGGGGTGCAGGCGCGTGTCTTAATGCGCTGCGGCTGCGGCAGCGGCAATCATGTGATTTGCATTCTGAAGTCGTCGTCACGCGTCGTGACCCGCCGTCACACCCCGGCCCGCTGCACCCCGCCCCGCCCCGCCCGCGGCGTGCCGCTCGGCCCAGCCCCAGACCGTCACGGCCGTCAAGCCAGGTGGAGGCAGACGACCATCAAAAGAAAATCGAATCCCCGATCCGGATCCGAATCGAGTCTGGAGAGCGGTGGGGGCGCAGAGCGCAGTCTCAGAGGGAGGGGGAAAAAAAAAAATTGCTGGACCCCAAAACGGTTGAGCGAAGTTTTTTTGCGGCGCACTTTAGTGTTTCGCTCCCGGAGCGAAACGTGCTCCATGAGGTGACTTCCGTGCCTCGCACTGAACAAAACAAATCCCCCGCCCCACTGTGCCCGCTGCCCTGCTGGCCCACTGGCGTGAAACGTCTCTCCCGCTTTGATTTTCGTTCCCCTCTTGCTTCCTATACCACGCGGCGCGCGCGGGGCGCGGGCCTAACTGCGTTAATTAGGCGAGCCTTTAGTCCAGGAGGAAGGGGATTGGATTTCCCCGGTCGTAATGTATTTCCTCCGATTCCGTTAAATTAACGTAATGCGAGGGTCCAGGAGGCGCGGATCATCCCGCGCGCCGCCCACGCCGCCGTCCGTCCCGTCGCCCCCAGACTCTACTCGGCCACAAAGCGGTGCGGCCCGGTCCGGTTTGTGATGATAGATTTGTCTCCCGGGGGCGGGGCCGGGCGGGGCCGGGCGGGGCCGGGCGGGGCCGGGCGGGGCCGGGCGGGGCCGGGCGGGGCCGGGCGGGGCCGGCCTGGGAGTGGCATTAGTCGGCACCTCTGGCCCATGCCCGCGCCGCACCGCCCGACCCGACCCGACAGCTGCAGGCCCAAACAGTAAGTCTTGTCCTGGAGCGCGCGCCGCCGCCCCGCCCCGCCCCGCCCCGCCCCGCCCCGCCCCGCCCCGCCCCGCCCTGCCCCCAAGGCGTGAAGGCTCATTGGATTTACTGCCGCAACAGCGATTCTTTCACCTGCTGCCACTGCGTTTGTGAGTGGACAGTAAGGGAGCTCGGCTTTTAATTTCAAATCAAAAAAAATAAAAAAATAAAGTAAAGGTCAACAGTACTCTGTAAATCTAAGCTGCTTGTACTACATGACAGTTAAAGCCGAGGGGTGGACCGCTTCGCATTTTAGGTGAATTTATATAAAATAAAGTCAATAAATACCAATATATATCACTATATTCTATTAAAATATTTTGATTTTATTATGGAATATACGAAATATTTGGACTTTGTTTTAGATTTTTAAGAAATCAAGCGTGGAATGGCGTGGGAGTGGAGTGGTTCTCTGCCAACGGTATTTCAACTCTTCCAAATATTCCAAACACTTAATAATAATATATCTTTGGCGCACAGAATTTCACCTATAGGTCGGCTACATATTAAGAGCTGACAATTTTTTTTTTACGGCCAGTTGAAGTATACTCCGTTAGGGGCTTATAAAAAAAGACTACAGTATACTTGGCGCATGGTATTTTTTTAAAGTTTCGACTCCCATGTTTTTTTTTTCTTTCTTATATTTTTTTTTTAATAATTTGAAATGAAACGGAATTTTTCCTAATGAAGGCTCTGGTACGACTCTGGTGCTCTGGTATATTTGGGATAATTTGGAATAATTTCAATGAAATATCCGATAGGTGTTCTTGGTCCAATCCTCAAGCTTTGCAAAACAGTTGCTTCGGCAATTTCTTTTTATTTCTTACGTCTTTTGCGCGATTGGTATGCGGCGTCGCACTGCCTGCGCCACTATCTTTTCGTGTTTTCAGGTCCCCCAATCTTATCTCCCCCTTGGATTCGCGCGCGCGACTTATTTCTAGAACAAAGAGGTCCCGACTCCCGACTCCTGGTAGCCAGCCGCCCCTGCCGGTCCCTCAGGGCCCCCAGGGCTCCCCCTCCCCCGGTCCCGCCCCCGACTCCCACTACTTTCCCTTCTAATTACTGCGGGGTGATCCGAGCCGGGCCACTGGGCAGGGCGGGGCAGGGCAGGGCAGGTCCAAGGCTGGTCGCGCAGGGCGGGGAGCTGCTCATTGACACGTCGGAAGTGATTCTTAACAGGGGCCCTGCGAGGGACCGACCCGGCCGGCCGGGCCCCGCGGCCCTCGCGGTGGAAAGAGGGAGAAGGAAGGCATAGCTCCTTGATCTTTTGGGGGTGGTGCGGAACGCGCGGCTCCGGGTCCTCAGCAGGGCTCTGGCAAATCCCTACGTTTAGCTTTAGCGAGCTTAACTCACAGAGGCTCCTTGTTGAGTCCCGCCCCGCCCGCTCCCTACCCCGCCACGCGCCACGCGCCGCCCTGCTCTGGGCCAATGCCGCCTCCCGCTTCATCACTTGTCTCCTGGCCTCTGTTCTTTAGAATAAAGTTGCCGTCCTCGCGAGAACACAAACCTGGACGAATGATTATGTGAATCACGGAGGAAGAGTGGCGAAATTAGGCTGTTAATTTTTTTAAGCTCGTGATGGGTCGTGGCGTTCAGACGTACCTAACCTACTCTGGAAACGCAAGTGTGTACTTGAATGCAGTATTTCCTGCATACCTACATGTATTCAGGAAATAATGTGTACTTAGTCAAGTATGCAGGAAATAATGTGTACCTGGTCAGGTATGCAGGAAATCCTGTGTACTTGACCAGGTACACACGAAAACCTCCATACATTTATGGGGGAGATTTAGTGTGTACCTGGTCAAGTACACAGGATTTCCTGCATACCTGACCAGGTACACATTATTTCCTGCATACTTGACTAAGTACACATTATTTCCTGAATACATGTAGGTATGCAGGAAATACTGCATTCAAGTACACACTTGCGTTTCCAGAGTAACCTAACCTAACCAACTCGATTAGGATGTGATAATTATTATTTTTTTTTGGGGGGGGGGGGGGGGGCTATGATTGATTGTCTGTAAAGACGGGACAGGGGAGCTGGCCGATAAGGGTTATCTCTGCTCGGGCGGCTCGGGCAATACACGGATCATCTTCGACAATCTTTACAACACTCGGTAAAAAAAGCCCTACTGGTTGCCTACATACAGGCGTTTTGCCTTGCTAAGCCCAAAACTTACGCATGCAATCTGGCAAATCTTTGCAAATCCGGTGTACGTTCGCACTGCAGGGCGGAGTTCGTCGGGGTCCCCTCGGAGCGCGGGTGGGGGAGTCGTGGGTCGTTGGGCGCCCCGCCCTACCGCTCTGCTCCAGCGCAGCATTGCGGTTCACATTCGAGCTGTCCCGGGCCGGGCCGGGCGCGGCGTATCGGGACGGCCGCGGCCCATTGCTATTCGGAGCGGCCGGGTCATGTCGGGTCCCTGGATGGTGATTGCGCGAGAGAGACCTGCTGCCGTCTGGAGGCGCCACCCTCCCCGCCCCCGCGCCCCGCGCCGCGCGCTTAATGAACACTTTAACGGCGCGATCCTCTGGCAGACTTGCACACTTTGCCGCTGCTCGCCTCAGGGAGCACGAGTGCCGCGCCGTGTCAGGATGGCATGGCACACCCGCGGGCAGCCCCGAACCGCCCCGCCCCACCCCACCCCACCCCACCCCACCCCACCCCACCCTCAGAGACGTCCGCGCGGCGTGTGCGTGTGGGGGCCCTCCTGCGGGTGCGGTCCGGTCCGGCATCGCGGCGCCCGCCCCATCTGATAGCGGATCGTGTTTGGAAATCCATAATACTCCAGCAGGGGGCGGGGCGGGGCGGGGCGGGGCGGGGCGGGGCGGGCCACGACTGCAGCGGGCCGCGTGCAACATGACGTTGTAACTAGCGGGCGGGGCGGGGCGGGGGGCGGGGGAGCGAGCCGTGAGACGAGCCCTACGCCCCCCAGCCCTTGTTATGGCGATTAGAGAGGTCCGCGCCCCACCCCGCCGACCGGGCGGGCGCGGCCTCCACCCCACCCCGCCCCGCCCCGCCCCGCCGCGCTGGGCCCTCTGCCGCGGAAGTGGCGCCCCGGTAGCGCCGGGCTGATGCAGCACGCCAGCGCCCGGGGCCGGCCCGGCTGGGCTGTAACACCCGTGCAAGGAGTAGTAGTGCAAGTAGTGCAGAGAGTTGGGTCGGACACGCCCGATCACGGCTGCCAAATGCTTCGGTTTTTCGTGTTTCACGGTGTAGCGGCAGCACCTCGGGAAGCACGTCACCGTCTTATCTGAAGGAGCATCTCATATCAATGTTAACCGTGATGTTATTCCCAGAGTGCAATGGAAATTTTCGTATTGATTGATTTACATTCCTCTTTTTTCGAGGGGGTATGCACTCGCGTAATAGTCGGGTCACTCTATCCGTTATAATGGCGTAATAGTATGCGTAATGGTAGCGTAATGAGAGACTAATAACCAAACTTCTCCATATTTTCCTTAATTTTATGTCGTTTTGGACTGTTTTGCCTGTTTTGGGCTAAATTCTGTACAATGTCGGAGCGTAATGCAGCGTAATGTGCGTTATAGTCGGGTTACAGATTTTATGATTGAATATCCCCTCGTCTTTTTTTTCTTCGGATTACTCTACCACATTGGTGCTCTGCCGTTCTCGGACCCGACGGACCGTCCGACCGGCCTCATAGCGGTTGGCTCTCTTTGCTGCCCGCTGCCCGGCGAGGTGGAGGCGAGGGTAAGGGGGCCGCCGCAAGCGGCCGCAAGAGTTCCCAAAGGGCCCGCCGCCTTCGCCCCGCCCCGCCCCGCCGCTAGGCCCCCAGGGCTCTACTGGGGGCTGGCCGATAAATGAATTAAGTGTCTGCGGCGCGTCCCTTCTCGTCCTCACGGCCCCGCCCCGCCCCGCCCCGGGGCACAATTTCTGCTTGCTGCCGCGTGTTCCCCTTCCCTCCTCACACGTCGTCCTATGCGCCCCCACGCTCTTCCCCCTGGAGCTCGCACCTCCCTATACAGCCTTAAATATCATCGCTTACATTTTGCGTCAATGTAGGCGAAGATATATTACGTGCTACTCGACATCCCTCGGGGACGGAGTAAAGGAAACTGGCGTGCATGTGTTCCGGGGGCTTACAGAGGGCCTGCGTGTGTGAGAGGGTAAGAGAGGGGGGAGAGAGGTGGACTAATGGAGGCAGCCAGGTAGGGCGGCCGATAGTGCACTGAATGACATTCCATCGACACACTTATCGCACAGTAAATACGCCCCGTGATGAGGGTTTAGGGATATAGGGGCCAAACAGAAAGTCAACCATCGACTAGGACTCTGTAAAATTTGAGCAGGATCAGGATATTCCCTTATTTATCACTTAATGGGGAAAAATAAAGCTAAACCTTGTAATCTTTTTTTTTTAAATTTATTTATTTGGACAACAGAGGTTTGATTTTTGCTTCGTGGTTGTTACTCGGTTGCGATCGGCCGTTTTGTTGTGTACTCAAGTATTTCTGTCTTTCAACATACGTGCTCCCCATTTTATATGATGTCAAACAGAGCTGTATCCCGGCTCGGCTCGGCCCGGCCCGGCCCCTGTCCTGTCAGGTGTGACGTACGCGTCCAGGGCCTGGTCTGGCCTACTGGCTTTCCCGGGCCTGGCCAGCAGCGCCTTATTAACGCCACGGATGGAACTATCGCTCGGGTTCCATCTCGTGAGGTGGCGGCGGCCGCCGGTGGCTGCGAGCTGCTCGTGGGGCCTCGCCCCGCCCCGCCCCGCCCCGCCCCGCCCCGCCCCGCCCCGCCCCGCCCCGCCCCGCCCTGCCGCCGCTAGAGGCCTCCACCTGACGACGTCCAGACTTCCCGATAAGCCAGAAACATTTTGACGTAGCGACCCTCGGGTGCCCCCTCTCTTTACACTACCCGCCCCACCGTATGGAGCCCTGCCCCCCTCCCCCTCTCGTCCTCTCCACCGGCGGGTCTCTCGAGTCCAAAGGTGGGCGTTCTGTGATGGCCTCAAAGTATCCCAGCCCGATACATGCCGCGGGGTACACTATTAAAATTCGGGTAAGGGGAGCGCAGGACTGGGACGTACGTTATTCAATCATCGTCGATGTCAATTGAGGGGCGGGGGAAATGTAACAGCAACGTGAGTTTGAAAATTTTTTCTTCAACCTTTTCTTTAGGAGCACGCATCACTAGGCAGTCAACTTTAAGTTTGTCTTTTACTAAGTCCTGATTATCGATCCTCTATAGACAAAAATTTCGAATGTATAGCTGAATCTCTTGTCGTTTTGGTACTTCTTCCCCTTCTCCTTGAATACAACCACTTATTTAAAAAAAAATCTCAAAAAGTAATCCATTAGACGGCGCAGGCACACCCTTGCGGATGGGTCGAATATTTAATATTTTTTTGATACTGTCACAAGACTGACAGCGCCGCAGGCGCGCCTCAGCGTGGCATTATTTGGCGAGATATCGCGTAGCGCCGCTGCTGTTACGCAATAGACGCGGCCGCCTCGTCGCGCGCATCCGCCTTGTAACAGTGTCCTGTCGCTGCCCTTTGCCCCGCGCCCCGCCCGTCCGCGGTGATTTACTGTCCATCGATCGATTGTGTGCTTATGTCCAATTTTATGTCCGTCGTGGGACGGGCATCATGGTCATTAGGTATTGATACACCTCGGAGATGGGCGGGGCGCGGGACTTAAAGAGGCTGACGACCGTACGGTGTTGTGATCAATGCGCGCGCGTCACAGTGTAACAAGCCGAGAAACGTGTGCGGCACACGGAGTAGCTATGCGTATAGTATTCGTGCGCCGGGCGCGGGCTCTCAGCGGACGCACTGGGGGGAAGTCGAGCGGCGTCTGCACTGGCGCCTGCAGCTGACCGCCGTGATGCAGCACGTGCACCTGACTGTCGTGAGGCTAGCTCAGGCTCAGCAGGGCTCTAGGGGAAACTGCTCTGATATTTTTGTGCACTTAGTAATTAAAAGAAATTTCGAATTATTCACGAAAACTCACAAAAGTTTACGAAAATTCTCAAAAATTAATAAAAATTCCAAATGAAATCAAAGTTCTCAAAAGCCAGAAAAAAAAATGTTCCTCCTATTTCTGACTTTCAATTTTTCTCAGTTTTTTTCTCTTTTCGATTTTTTGGATTTTTCTGTACACACTAAATAGAAAGGTACAATTTTGTCCCAAGAAATGTTGCGTTTTTGTGCACACCAATCCCTTTTGACAAATTTGTGTAATAATTTGGGACGGTTTGTAATATTTCGGATGCAAATTGTCTCAATTTAGTTGGACAATCTGTCCCAAGAAAATGATGTGCACAAAATCGCAACATTTTCTGGTACAAAATTGTCCTTTTCCATTTAGAGTGTATCTTCTTGATTTTATTTTTATATATATTTTATCGACTTTTAATTTACCTTTTTTTTTGCGTACAATGATTTTTTCGTAGTGATCCCCCCTCGATCAAAATGAAAGAGTTGTGTTCCCCTCTCGGGCTGGCGCACGCGTGCAGCTGTCGATGTCTCGACGAGCAGGCGGTGCAGTGCATGACGCATTACGGACTGACGCGCTGCCTGCTGATGAATGACATCGACGGGTCCCTGTTGATCCCGCGCGTGCACTGCAGCGCCTGCAGGCCCGACAACAGGCCTGCGGGGCCCAACCCAACAGGACGGCGCGCCGCTGGCCATCACACGCCCACAATTAAGGTGGCTATTAAAACCCACGGGGCGTGGCGTGGCGTGGCGCCGCGCGCCTCCCGGAGAGGGGACTGAGTGCAGAGGCGATGCGTCCTCCAGGCGGTGGTGCCCTGCTAGGCTTCGGCCTTGTCCTCGACTATCTTTTCCTCGTGTCTCTCGATAGGTGAGCGCGTGCGCAAGTGTGCGTGAGGCGTGAGAAACGCGTGCCTGTAGACGAGCACGGCTTATTTGCTGAGCGAGGCGAAAGCTTTTGGTCGGCTTCCCAAGCTTGCTGCATGTTGCACGACACCTTTCGAAAATTACACCTGATATACTCTGCATATAAGTATATGTAAAGTTTTCTGTTAAGTATGCTTTTATGAGTCTAACTGAAATATACGGAAAAATACAACCGTTTGGGTTGCCGCGAACTAAGCCCGCCTCCGCTGGGGGGCTTAGAAGTAATGAAGAAGTCCATAGCCATAAGGAAGAGGGGCGCAAGGAAGACCCTTTATGCACAGTAAATAACCTTGCTTCGCATACTTTCTGCAAAATAATTCACAAAAGGGCTTTTGAGTGACCTGACCTAATGATGCATAGGATGCAAAAAAGCGGACCGCTCTCCAGTTTGTTATGCCGCTACTCTCTCTCTCTCTCTCTCTCTCTCTCTCTCTCTCTCTCTCTCTCTCTCTCTCTCTCTCTCTCTCTCTCTCTCTCTCTCTCTCTCCCTCTCCCTCTCCCTCCCTTTCTCCCTCCCTCCCTCTCTCTCCCTCTCTCACACACAGAACAGAGCGCTCATAGCGACAGGCCAAAGCGGCTCACGGTCAAAGCGGCTTTGATAAGCTCGGCTGGATATTGGGGGGAAAGGGGTGTTAGCTGAGACGGATTAGCCTTCTGAGCGCAACAGGTCTCGGAGAGTGAGAGAGAGAGAGAGAGAGAGAGAGAGAGAGAGAGAGAGAGAGAAGGTAGGAGGTACACCTCAACATGATTGCTGAAGTAAGCCAGCAGAGGGTCGGCGGGATGTTCTGCACTACTAGAGTGACACTTAATAACTCTTTTGCCTAAACGCCGGGGACAATGACGGAGTACACTCGTTTCCGAAGCCAGCTGAACAGCGCCACGCGGCGCGCGCGACGTCTGGGCGGCGATATGGGAGCATTAGTCCTCGTCAGGGCGAGGGGGCGGGGCGGGGTGGGGTGGGGTGGGTCCCAAGGCGGGGCGGGGCGAAGCGAAGTGAGGCGGCGTAACACATAACACAACCGACAGAGCCCTGACGAGACGAGCTAGCGTTTTGTCACACTTAGCTATGATGCTAGACCAGGGCACTCGCCTAGGCTTGTCTAGGCTAGGCTCCCCGCGCTCGCGCGCTGCTCTAGGCTCTACCCCCTCATCATAGCCGCCCTCTGTTACAAGCCATTAATAGAGACAAGTAAAGCGCCCCGCGCGAGAGATACCCCCCGCCCCCCCTCCCCCACCCCGTGCCCCGCCGTCCTCATCTTGTGTAGGGTATGAGAGATTTGAAGCCCGCGATCGCAGTGCTGCCCTGCCCCCCCTCAAGCAACCCCCTGCCCTTTTGTATTACTTTCATCAAAGCCAAAAACTACTTTGTTCGCAACACCGCTGCAATCTTAAACACACCCCACCTTGCTCTCTCGTTGCCCCCCCCCCCCCCCCGTTCCCCCTCCCTTTTCCTCCACGGCTTACGTCCAATCTCCTTTGTCCTCATACTCGGCGGGCTCATCCATCCTCGCTGCATACGCCCCCCCCCCCCCCTCCCTTCTCCATCCCCCGCGCTCAGCTTCTTCCCTCCACCCCCACAGGCTCTCCCCATCTTTTCTCTGCTGCAGGAGCGAGCTCGAGGGTGCGAGGGAGACGGAGAGTGAGAGTTAAAGGGGGTGCGGGGGCGGTGGGGACGGAGGGAGGGTTTCGAGACTCGGTCCGCCTGGAAAATTAGCTGATAAAATCCCCAGATTGTGGACGTGATGTCGCGCGGCGGATGTGTGTATGTCTGGGCTCGGCATTCTGCTTTTTAGGGTCGCTGAGGGTGCTGCGCCCGCCGCTCCGACTAGCAATCTGTTCTATTTTTTTCTCTCTTTAAAAAACGACAGAAAGAGAAATGTCCTGCACCCCCCCTCTCCCCCCCCCCCCTCCGCACCTCCTCCACCAGCATTGCTTGGCGTAGAGGTAGAACAGCGTAACTCCACCGAAAAGTGCAGTGTACATAGGCCAGGCATGTTTAAAGGAAGCCCAATGTTGTCTAAGGACGGGCGTAATAATTGCCACTTTGCGTGTGGTCGATCCTCTTAGGGAGCAAAGTATGTCTAAGGGGATGAAATGTCTCCTGCCCCTCCCCCCCCCACTCCCTCTCCTCCTCGCCAGCTACTCCACCAAGCTCTCTGGCCTCGCCCCCCGCCCCCTTCCCCCTCCTTCACTGTGTCATTTATGCAGCATGCTGTGGAGTGTTTGATCTTCTCTCTGCTATTAATAAAACGCTGATGCCTTCGAGGCAGTGGCTGCGGTGGTGGTGACACCGGGACCAGGAGGTCTGTGCTGCTGCCGACCTCTGGAGATAAAGGAGTGCGGTCACTGACGTATTTTTAAAATTTTCTGGATGTGGTTTTGCAGGAGAGTGCTGTCGCTGCCTAGGGGTCCCTCCAGGGGCGTAATTAGGACATGTGTAAGGGGGGGGCGATGCGTCGCGGGTTGCCTAACTTCAAGGGTAATCGCGAGCGAAGCGAGCGCGAATAAATTCACCGCAGAAGGCACAAAATGTGCAAGTAAGCCTTATTCACACTGATTTGCAAAAAAAAATGCCGCGAGCGAAGCGAGCGCAAATTTTTTTGGAGTCATTATGGCGCAAATTTACCGTGTGGGCCGCCAAAATCTGCTTTAAAGTACAGTAGAATCGGACCATGGCGTACTTTCGCGTATCTTTGGGATTACTTTGTGGGCAAAATGTAGGCAGAGACGCGTGTTGGCACCTTAAACCTAGTACAGGCGTGGTAATAAGGAATTTCGCGAGCGTAGCGAGCGCGAAAAAAAAACCAGTGGTGACACAATTTTTTTAACTTAGTCATTTTGGGGGCAAAATAGCACCTGCTGAGACATCATTCGACGCCCTTCGGGCGTCGATTTCGTACATATCCTCGGCCCGAGGGAAATTTGGGTCCCCTTCGGGGACCCGAGGGGGGGGCGATCGCCCCCATCGCCCCCCCCCCTAATTACGCCCCTGGGTCCCTCACTATAAATTCTAGCGTTCACCGATTTTTCTGGTGTTTCGTGATTTCACTAGATTTTTACTGATTTTTTCACTTTGTCTCGATTTTTTGATTGTTTATTGATTTTTTTCGCTGATTTTTTAAATATATATTTTATAGTGATATTTTTTAAAGGGTGTACACTTATCTTTCTGAGTGAAGGAACCCTCAGCATCTGCTAGGTCTGAGTATTTCTGGCGGTATAGTGTTTGTAGGTGGTGTGGCAACCCCACGCGTCATAGTCGATTACTTTTATGAGTCTAACTTCAGATTATGCTCCAGTCGTTCTCCAGTAGCGCTCCAGGCGAGTGTGGACTGAGTGGGCAGGGGAGGCCGCCTGGTTTAAAGGATTGAGACTGCTGAGCTTTGCTTACGTTGACACCTATAGAGTAAAGAAAAATACACTGCCTGATAATTTACTTGCATTCTCCAATATCGATTAAAAACTATTTGTCAAAGTTCCAAAATTTTAGTTTTCTTCATTACTAAGAAACCCTTGAATCAATTTGGTGGCTAAATTTCAGCAAAACCAAGTAGATGCTTAAAGTCACTTTTGACGGAGAAGTCTTGCGCAGATTTGCGAACAGACTTCCAATTCCCTTTCAAGGCCAAGTATTGAGTCTGTACTGTAACGACCATAATTAATTTCCATATTCCTTGGTTTATTGTTTTCAGAAAAATCAGAAAACGTGCTCTCACTCCTAGATTTTCCACTTTACAAGATTGTACTTAAATACTACTTTTGTAAAGTACGTTGAAAATGAGAGCTGGCTCTAGAACAATCTATGCCTGTGGCATCATTTGTACACTTTTCGTACGACTCGTTCAACAGAAAGCTTTGCGGTGCAGTCGCCTCGCTTGGACACGCAGGCTGGCGCCCACCGCATCCCGCACCGTTTATACCGCTCGATAAGTTAACAGAGGCTTTTAAGGATGCTCTATTTTCCGCGGCGAAGGCAGCGG
The DNA here is from genome assembly GCA_029379305.1 of Frankliniella fusca. Classification (NCBI taxonomy): domain Eukaryota; kingdom Metazoa; phylum Arthropoda; class Insecta; order Thysanoptera; family Thripidae; genus Frankliniella; species Frankliniella fusca. The sequence continues at coordinate 457,147 of JAHWGI010001300.1, read as the reverse complement.
ACTTAGCGGACCTCCTCCTTCCCCCCCGTAATCTGAAATGGTTGCCTTATGTTTCCCCATGGCGATGTGTCGCGTAAAAGGTCCAGCCCCACCACAGTCGTTAGCTTTTTTATGCCCCTGGTTTGGTTTTCCTCGGACAAGCTCTGCAGGCCTTGTAGGACGAGCGCGCGAGTGGGCCTAACAGTAAGCCGCGCAGCGTGGCGCAACGCCACCCGGAGCTGTGGCACCGCTAGACTGGCGTCAGTGCGTGTTACGAGGGGGAAACAACTCTGGAGTTTGGTATACACGTTTCGTAAATTTTTGTAAATTTTTGTGGAACTTTGCGAATTTTCACCCATATTTTACCAAATTTTAAAACAATTTTTCTTTGAATTTTCCCTATTTTTTTTGTGAATTTCGGGGATTTTTCTGAATTTTTCTGAATTACGAAGAGCACAAAAATTTCAGAGTTGTTTCACCCTCGGCGTTATATTAGAATCTCAGATTTTGCCTCGGGCGATTAAGTTAAATTTCCGTTGCGAATAACTTTAGCGGCTCTTCAAATCAAATCTAACTATTGCCACTGAGGAGTCGTTTTGTTGCTTGGTTGCGCGTGTCCGTTAGATATTGTGAACTTGAGCGTTAGACAGCAGCGGGGCGTCCTGCTGCCGTGTCGTGTAGCTGGGCAAGTCAGTCACCAAGTCTTCACACCTCGTTGCCTTCGCTAATTCCTCGAGCGAACGTCTTCTCCAGCCGGATCACTCCTCAGCCAGCCTCCAGCGCAGCCTCCAGCGTAGCCTCCAGCGCTGCCCGCAGCACGCCCTCCAGCACAGCCTCCAGGCCTGCTGTTGTGTGGGATTCCAAGCGCCCCGGGCGACACTGAATGAGGGGAAAAGAGATAGCAGCACGGCCGGAATGACAAAGGAGGGCAGTTAGGCGGCCCGACGTCACATGACTGGAATTCCTGATCGGCGATGGAGTGGATTGGGGGGAGTGGTTGGGGGGGAGGAGGGGGGCAGCTGGAGGGACGCCGCGCCAGTGCTCAGAGGAGAGGGGGAGCGGGGGACGCCAGTCTTATAGATTACTCGAAATAATTGGCAAAATCCCAGCGGAGACACGGAGTGGAACTGCTCAAGAGGCGATGGCACTGGCCCTCCTCCGCCCCCCTTCCCCCACCATCGCGGAAAGAGGGTAGGGGGCAGTTTGCTTTGGTTCATCGCTGGAAAATTTTTAGTGCTTTATTAAGGCCAGGCGAGGTGGCTCTTTTCAGGGGTTGTGTGAGTGGTGGTGTGAGATGGCCTTCCTATTGACATGGTGTAAATTATCTTTGTACATTTACGATGTATTTTGTGATTGAATTTGAAGTCGACATGGAGTGCTCATAGTAATACTTCGAGTTCTAATTGAAATTTTACAACTTCATTTCGTCGAAAATTTTCCCTTAAATCTAAAACTATTTTTCACAGTGGAGACGGTGAAAGTAAAGCCTGAAAATTACCAAGAATTTTCAGTAGTTTTATGTCGAGGTTTTCGATGTTGAATGAATAAACCGAACGTTATGGCATTGCCTAGCTTACTCTTGCGACGGCGCCTGCACACATGCGGCACTGGTCTCGGCTCGGACCGGGTCCACCACGGTCACATGCGCGGATGCGCGGTCACCCCACCCCTCAGCAGCACCCACCCCACTTAATTTTTGAGACCAGTTTAGGAAAGTTTTAAATATTATTCGGATGCCTCTTGCGACGGAAACTCCAATATAAGAATGCGTAATAGGGAAGTGACACGGAGGGGAAGGAGATTGAACATTAAACTTGTAAGAAGCCTTACCGTTTGGGAATCTCGGGAAACATTTCCTCTGCGGCTGTGATTCTGTGATTCGGAACGTTGAGCTATGATAGAGGGGTGGAAGGGGAGAGGGTCATAAGGTCGCGGCTGAGTTGGTAGCAGGTGACGGCTGGCGGGGGTGAGCTGTTCTGCCTCCAACCGTCTCCCTTCTGCTCCCCCGTCTCCTCAGTCTCCCATTTCAGTGCGAAAAATTTACACCCGTTATAGGCTGTCACCCACCCTGTCTCTGTGTGTGTGCCCGTACAAAAAAATCGGGCTCACAGAAGGATCACGGTGATTCATTCTAGAGACAAGCAGCAGCCATTGCGTATCCACGTTTGATCCACGTATGCGACAAAATAAAGTCATTATTGATCCATCGTGAAGCCCTTCGTGAGACTTAGCTGAGACAACTTTGTTGTCGCAAGAATGGATCCAAGAAGGCTGCAGTATGTCTGCTTTGTCACGAAAAGTAGCCTTTCCTGAGACACAACGTTGATCCAGACTGTAGCCAATCTGGAGACAACGCGGGGAAGGCGGCCAAGACACGCTGGAGACACCATTGAGACATACGTCATCAAACTGGTGAAAAAAGCCAAACGCGAATGGGCAGGTACAGAGTATCGAACGACCGACCTGCGGAGTAGAAGTTTGTGTCGCTCTCCACTGGGCCAGAGAGGAGAGACAAAGAGTCGCGCGTCGCCAGCCGCTCAGATTAAACCCAGCGGGATGCTGGAAAGACTCTGTGGAGACATCGCTGAGACATACTAGATGAGCACACTTGGCACTCGATGGATCAAGTATGTCTCAGCGATGTCTCCAGCGAGTCTGCCCAGCGCGTCCCGCTGGGTTTAATCTGAGCGGCTGGCGACGCGCGACTCTTTGTCTCTCCTCTCTGGCCCAGTGGAGAGCGACACAAACTTCTACTCCGCAGGTCGGTCGTTCGATACTCTGTACCTGCCCATTCGCGTTTGGCTTTTTTCACCAGTTTGATGACGTATGTCTCAATGGTGTCTCCAGCGTGTCTTGGCCGCCTTCCCCGCGTTGTCTCCAGATTGGCTACAGTCTGGATCAACGTTGTGTCTCAGGAAAGGCTACTTTTCGTGACAAAGCAGACATACTGCAGCCTTCTTGGATCCATTCTTGCGACAACAAAGTTGTCTCAGCTAAGTCTCACGAAGGGCTTCACGATGGATCAATAATGACTTTATTTTGTCGCATACGTGGATCAAACGTGGATACGCAATGGCTGCTGCTTGTCTCTAGAATGAATCACCGTGATCCTTCTGTGAGCCCGATTTTTTTGTACGGGTGTGTGTGTGTGTGTATGTGTATGTGCGTGCGTGAAGTAGTGCGTGTAGGCACGCCGAGAGGGTTCATTGCGACGAACGTCCATGGTGGGTAGGGTGCGGACGCCGCGCGGGCGGGGGGGTATGTTTGCCGCGCGGGGAGGGGAGGGGGTGCGCAAAATATGTGTAGCCATGTGCTCACGAGGGAGAGGGGAGGAAGAAGAGCGTATGCATCGGTGGAGGGAGTGCGCATGAGAGAGAGCGAGAGAGAGAGAGAGAGAGAGAGAGAGAGCGTGGCGGCGCGGCGGCTTGCGCGGCGCTGTTATTTGTCCGCTTTATACGGGTAATCCTTTACCGCTGTCGCTTTTGCCCTCTCCCTCTCCCCCTCCCTCTCTCTCTCCCTCATCCCTCCCCCAGGCCGCGACACTCCGTCAGGCAGTCAGCGCCTCGCCGGCCTCGCCCCTCCCCAACGCCTTTCTCAGGTCAGCGCGGTGGTGTGCTGCACCCCCGCGACGTCGTCATGTAGAGCGCCCTGCTGGTGCCTTCGCCTTTCTACTTCCGCGGACTGTCGCATACATTCTGTGGTGCATGAGGGCAGCAGGTTCACCGAGAAAAATAGTCGTAAGTTTACGGGTTTCAATTATACAAATCTTAAAAATTAAAAGCACCACCATGCAGTCAAGTGAAAATTTAAATGGGTCGAAAATTTAGAACATTTTACGTTATTCGTCATTTACGAAATATATATCGTAAATCTACAAAGATAGTTTTAACAGTGTTTATGTACAACTATTTTCCAAGCACATAAATTTTATGCCTAACTATATTTTGCTGTGCAACCCACTATTTGTGCTCAACAATGCAGTTTCGTACATCATAGCCATACTGTGGTTGCACATGGTCCTATGCATCCATGCACAAAAATGCATACGGGATCGGTGTGTACAGTGTACACTCTAGAAAACTTACAAAAACAATTCATGTATTACAAAGAATTCTGTGCCGTCGTGAATACAAAGCCGAATTTTCTTTGTAATACACAGGAAATGGTTTGCAATAAAAAGAAAAGTCTTTTGTAATACAAGGGAAAATCTTTGTAATTCTAGGAAATTTCCAGTATAATACGATTGCACAGATTTCTTTATATTTTAGGATTTTGATTTAGAGTGACGCGGCTTGCCTCGCATCTGTTTCGGCGCGGACTAACACCGTCCAAGGAGATCACGCTCGGCTGCTTCTATAAGCGTGTGCGTGTGCCGGTCTGAGAGGGATGGGAGGGAGCGAGGGAGAGAGAGAGAGAGAAACACCGTGGCAACCCTCCATAACTGTTTCTCCCTTGCTGTTCCCGATTCCGGGTGCCTCCATGCAACAGCCCAGCCCAGCCCTGGCCTGCCCCTGCCGGCCGGTGCTTTGATTCCACGCACTGATTCTTTCTGGAACACCGCCGCGCTGCTGCGCGCCGCAACTTCTTCTCTCCGGCCACACTCTTCCAGTTTTTTTCTTCCTTTCTTTCTTCCCTATTCGGTTTCTGTTCATTTTTCTTTCGCACTTCTTTTCCTTCTTTCCCCCTCGCCCTATCTTTTCCTCCATCGCATAGCCCTTGTCTTCTTCGCTCTCCCTCCCCAGCTCCCCCTTCCTCTCTCTCTCTCTCTCTCTCTCTCTCTCTCTCTCTCTCTCTCTCTCTCTCTCTCTCTCTCCACTCCGCTCACTCACTCACTCACTCGCTCGCTCCCACGCCCGCCACTCTCGGCAAGCAGTTTCCATTACATTTAATTTGGCGGCCTTCAAGTGCTTTCTGAGTTGGTGCTGGCTCGGCCCGGTCCGGCCCGGCGTGCTGCTGTGCTCCACTCTGAGGCGCCCCGCCCCGCCCCGCCCCGCCCCGCCCCGCCCCGCCCCGCCCCGCCCCGCCCCGCCCCTCCCCGCCCTGTACCGCCCTACTCTGCCGTGCATGCGCGGTGCCAGGTGAGGCCTTATGCGGGGCTTGCGGAGCGCCCGTTTGTTGTTATGCCGGCGGAAACGTTTCAGCATGTTGTTGGATCCTGCGACGATTTTCTTTATCATCATCGTTGTTGTGTTTTTTGTGTGGTTTGTTGTTGCCAGAATTGTTTGTTGTTGTTGTTGTTGTTGTTATTGTTGTTGTTTGTTGTTGTTCGTTGTTGTTGTTGCTGCTGCATTACCAGCGATTTGTACTCTCAGAAAAAAAAGAAAAAAAACTCTCTTGAATCTAAACAATGAGCTATGCATACTATATGCATACTACAGTTCTACAGACTACAGTTGTACAGACTGCAGGTTTACCGGCGACAGTTCTTCAGACTGCAGTCATAATACAGATCCTTTCACCCGCGGACGTATGGTTCTTCCCCTCGCGATGTCCCCGCCGCTCCAAGTGCACCGCGCAGGGCAGGGCGCCCTGCGAGATGGAAATGGTGACGTGTGTGACGTGGTACTGCAAGGCACGGGGGGCATACCGCCCTGCTGTGTGCAAAACAAGTGTGTGTGTGTGTGTGCGCGCGCGCGCGGTGCGCGGCGGGAGGAGCGGCGGCGGTGCTGGCTGGGGGTGAGTGCGGCGCGCGCCTGCCTCCGGGCCGGCGCCGGGGCGGGGCGGGGCGGGGCGGGGCGGGGCGGGGCGGGGCGGAGTGGGGCGCGGGGCGTGGCGGGCATTGGTCTCCTCTGGTTTGCCGGGCAGTAGTTCTCTCCCTCATGACCCGGTTTGCGGTTGTCTCCTCTCTTCTTTCCTATCCCACACTTCTTCTGTTCCCTCTCTCTTGCAGCCGCCACGAATTTCACTCGCGTCTCGCGCTCGAAATGTTCCACTCCCTCGTCGTTCTCGTCTTTGCACGCAGTGGTCCTCCTACCCCCACCGCGCCGACCCCGGGAGGACGCGGCTGTCCGTGTCCGAGTGTCGCGGCCCGCCCCGCCAGCCTACGTGCGAGTGTGTCTCTCCCGCTGTCTCTTCTCTCCCTCTATCTCGTACCGCTTCTCCGCTCCCCCTTCTCCCTCTCTCTCTTTCTCGTTCTGTCTCGTTCGCTACTCGGTGCTGGACGCGATCCAAAGTTTGACCTCGCTCGCGCGCTCTCCTCTTCCGTATTTTTTGGCGTTGGGGGTGAGGACTAGACTCTCCCGCGCCCCAACATGCATGGCACGCCCCGCCCCACCCCGCCCCGGCCAGCTCGCCAAGCTCTGCCTTCCACAATCGGTCATCCAGATGGAGGTTGCCTCCCTGCAGCTGCATTTCTGGGTCAGGCGTGTGCGGTTGGGTGAGTCTGAGCTATTCACACCTTCATCTTTATAAAGCCGTTTTACCGGCACTGATAAAGCAGCGGAGGAATAAAAGGACTCGCTTAGGCACGAAAAAATAGCACCCCTAGAAACGCATCTACCACCCCCTAAAGGTGCTAAATTCCAACGCCTTTTATTATTGCCATTTTCGTACGCACCATTTCAAAATTTCGCTCCCTTAGAACGAGGCATTTAGTCCTACTTTTCTTTCTCGGGTAAATCTGCTGTGTATGCGATAGTGGTGTCGCTATAGTTTTCCCCGTCCTCTCTCCGGGTGGGGCGGAGCGGGGCGGAGCGGGGCGGAGCAGGGCGGAGCGGGGCGGAGCGGGGCGGAGCGGGGCGGAGCGGGGCGGAGCGGGGCGGAGCGGGGCGGAGCGGGGCGAGACATGAGTAGGTTGTGGGCCCCGCGGGGGTCCTGTAAGAGCCCTGCAGGGGCGCGGCCGGGCGCGGCCGGGCGCGGCGCGCGGCGTGCCCAAACTGTTGACAAATGTATTTCCCGCTGGACTGCTGCTAACTTGCTTAAGCGTCCACGCTCTCGGGACTCGGGTCCCGGCCCCGCCCAGCCCTGCCCGGGCTGGGGCTCGGGCTAGGCGGCTAGTCTCAAAGTACATCTCCTCGGGGACTTGAGTCGGGAACGGGGAAACCCGATTTAGCTGGCCGCCGCCGCGTCGCGACCCGGACCCGAGAGGCGTAGGGGGGCCGGGGGGGGGGGTGCAGGGGGTACAGGAGTCCCCAGCGTCAACCCCCTCCCCCGCGCAGCCCCGGCCGGGCCGGGCCGGGCCGGGCACAGCGGGGCGAAGCGCAGCGAGCGGCGGAACCTACCCCGTTTTGTTGGCCGTGCGGAGCCGAGGATAATTTGATAAGGACCCAGAGAGGTGAGGTGTGAGCCGCTCGGTGGGGGGAAGAGAGAGAGAGAGAGAGAGAGAGAGAGAGAGAGAGAGAGAGAGAGAGAGAGAGAGAGAGAGAGGGAAAGAGTCAGAGTCAGACAGACACGGACGGATCTGAACTCCGGGCTTGGAGCATGTATGTGTGTGTGTGTGTGTGTGCGTGCGCGCTCTCTCTTTTGAGAGTCGTACGATTGAGACGCCCCTCCCCGAGTTCCCCCCCCCCCCTTCCCCCCCACTCCCCCCGGTGGTGGTGGTCGTGGTGGTGTTGGTGTTGATGTGATGCAGGCCGGGTCGTGGGGCCCGGGGCCGGGGCTGGGCCGGGCTAGGGTCAGCCTCGTGATAGAGGTCCCCGTGAGAGGCCCTGGGGGGGGGGGGAGAGAAGGGGGGAGGGATGGCCAGTCTGCGGTCCCAGAGCCCAGGCGGGTCTGCCCGGCTGGAGGGCAGGGGGTAGGGGGAGGGGGCTCGGGGTATAGGGGTTTGCGGGTAGGAACGGGATGGGAGAACCGGATCCTTCATTGGGGTCGGGTTCCATTCTGCCAGTTAGCTCAATTTGTTATTGAGGGTTGTTGACATGCAATTTTAAAAGGCGACTGTGAGGTTGGGGTTTGAGAGAGGTTAGGAGATGCTGTACCGATTTTAGCATTCTTTTATATACTTTTACTCAGCCACAGTTTTGCCCATTTTTCTTCAGTGCTCAAGGGTTTGGTGTGTATGTGTACACGCTACAACTGTTCCCACCTTAACGCTCACGCCCGCACACACACACACACACGCACGCAAGCACACCTGGTCGCGCCCTTGTCTTGCAGACGGACGTGAAGGCCCGTGTCCTCACAGGGGGACGCGGCCACACCCGACTGGGACAGATATTGCAGGAACACGAGGCGCGCTGGCGGAATGCGTGAATGCGGCTGCTGCCCTCGTCCAACCCCTCGCCAACACTCACCCTCACCCCACCCTTCCCTTCCCCCAGCGCTGCCCCGCGGCGCTTACGGCTGTTCTCATTTCACGAGTGCCTGCACCGTCAGACAACACCCCCGACTGTCTTCTTGTGCCCCCTCCACGTGCTACCTACCCCCTATTTGCCTCCCCTGGCTCCCCCCCCCCCCCACCTCTATCCCCCTATCTCACCCCCTTCCCTTTACCTCCCACCGCAATACAGCAAAGGGCAGGACCCGGTCACCGCAGGCGCGACGCTCTTGACAGAGCAGCAGCGTAACCCCAACACACATACATACAAGCTAAACGTTCGCGATTCGTCTCTTTTGGCGTCGCCATGGCGACAAGCGCCTTCCATGAATACGAAAGCCCCCTCCTCCCCTTTTCCTCCCTTTAGCCGTTTGGAGGGGATCACCTCTTCATATCGCGCGCCACTTTTTTATTGACGTCGTTTTATGGCGAGGTTAGGTTGGCAGTGCTGGGCGCGGTGCAAGTGAGACTGGCAATGACGGCCAGTGACAGAGACAGCAATAACAACCGGGCGCACGCCCGCGCTTCAGCAGACCCCACCCCACCATGCCTCATCCCTCTTACTCCCTCTCTCTCTCTCTCTCTCTCTCTCTCTCTCTCCCCCTAAAAGTGACGAAGTTTGGGCCCGGGCCAGAAATATGTTATCAAACGAATATAAAAATTCGTTTAATAAACGGGTCCGATTTTTTCACCACTTCACCATTCCTTTTTCCTCGTGGCCGTCTCGAATGTACTGGTCGGCTTTGGCTGCGAATTAAAATCTCACTAGCGCTGTTTCTATTTCCCCTCACAGACACTCACACATACACGTACACACACAGTTTCCCTTTCGCTCATGTTTCTATTTTTTTTTCCTTCGCTCGTGTATTTTCTTTTTCTTTTTCGGCGATTAGCCAGTGTGGCAGCTCAACCCGCCTCGCCTCGCCGCATATCCCTCCCTCCCACTCCATTACCCCCTTCCCCCACCCGCTTGTCTCCTCTGCTACCCCTCGTGCAGTTCTGCCCCTCCTCCACCCCCTTCTCTCTCTCTCTCCTCCTCTCATGTTTCCTCTCCCCTATTCTTCTCTCTCCCTTCTCCTTGCCCCCCCCCCTCCCCAAAAAATCCTTATCCTCTCCCGCCGCCCCTGTCTCCTCCTCCTCCCCTCCCTCACATCCCCTCGTCCTCTCTCCCTCTCTCCTCCTTCGAGACGTTAGCAATATTTCGATTTTCTATATAAATCATTGCTGGTCAAACATGATTCCGCGCACGTCCGCGGCGGGTTGTTGCTGGCTGTGGATTCCCCGAACCTCCCCCCCCCTCCTTCTGCTCTACAACTTGCACGCACTCAATGCTCTCTGCCTGCGCTCTCAACCAGCCACCAGCCCCGCGCCGCGTCGAAATGGGGAGGAGGGGCGGGTTGGGGAATAGGTCCGGGGGGGGGGGGGGGTTGTCACAGTCCTCTCTCACTGTGTGACTCAGTCGTCACACGTTTGCACCTCGGAGAGAAAAAAAGGAGGGGGGGGGGTGGAGAGGGAGGGCAGTGTCTGCTCCGACCGAACGATGAGGCTCTAATGGCAGACGGTCATTTTGGCTGGATTAACAGCGTGGGGCTTAGCAGCAGCGGTGGTGGTGGGGGTGGCTTGTCGCTTTACGATTGCGAAAAAAAAATGAGAGAAAGAACTGCAGGGGATGGGGAGAGAGAAAGAGAGGGAAGGGGTAGAGGGAGGGTGCCGCCTCGCCTCGCGTCCGGACTGCAAAGTCAATTCAATGTAGGGCTGCGCGCTGCGCCCCCCTCGGGCCTGGAGGGGCCGGGGCCGGGGCAGGGCCGCTGCACACATGCGGGTAGCGCTTGGCAGGGCAGTGTGCACATTCCGTCCACTACCACCCCCCTCTCCCACCAAAAAAAACTGTTTCCTTCATGTCTGAAAGTGGAAAAAAATGAAGAAAAAGAGGAAAAATCGGGTATTGCCTGAATTATGCGTGTGTGTGTTTGTGTGTGTTAGTGAGAGTGATTAAGAGAGTGAGAGTGATTGAGTGACAGTGAGTGAGAAAGAGATAGATAGCTAGATAGGAAGAGAGAAAGATGTGATTTTATTTTATTAGATAAGCAATGTACAACAGGACTACAGAGTCCCAGACACCGCACAGCCCACTCCCTATTTGATAATTTTAGTAGCAAATAACAATAGTAAATATTTTACATAGATATACAGAGAGAGAGAGAGAGAGAGAGAGAGAGAGAGAGAGAGAGAGAGAGAGAGAGAGAGAGAGAGAGAGAGAGAGAGAGAGAAAGCGCTCCGATACACCACCGCTGCGCTACAGTGCCTCAGACTGTCTGAGACGCATTTTTTTGTTTGTCCGCGCGTGCCGCGCCGTGGTTGTAGGGGGTTGGGGTTGGGGCGCAGCAGCAGGGTTGCGGACCAGTGCGAGCGAGCGGTGCCGGCGGCGGCCAGCGGCGGAGCGGCGGCCAGTAATCGCAAAACTGGGAACCACCTCCCCCCGCCCCCTCCCCTCCTCCCCGGCCCCGCTATTTCCTTCCTCGTGCAGTTCTTCTACGACTCGACTCGCCCCCTCCCACCCCCCGCCGCCCCCACTCCCCATTCGTCCGTATCCTCGTTCAGTCCGGGCGGCGCCTCCCTCCTTGTTGGCGCCGTGCGTGGCGAGTGTGTGTGTGTGTGTGAGAGAGAGAGAGAGAGAGAGAGAGAGAGAGAGAGAGAGAGAGTAGAGGGGGTGAGGGCGAGGAGAAGGAGGATGGGGCGGGAGCCAGAAAGAAGTAGGAGACTAAGCGCGGCGGACCGCAGCTCATCTCGAATGTATCTTCCTAAATTTCCGAAGGCGCGCCCCGCCCGCCCCGCCCCGCCCCGCCCCGCCCCGCCCCGTTGGGCTCTGCAAGCAGTTTTCTGTTGTCTTGGGCCTGCTATGCCTTGTGATCTCGGCGGCGGCCCTGTGCCGAGCACTGCTCTGCTCCGGTGTCCTTGGTCGCCCTGCCCCGCCCCGCCCCGCCCCGCCCCGCTGGGCTGCCCACCGCCCCGGAGGAGGAATAAGAAGAAGCAGTCGTAGCCAGTGAATTAGGGAGTGTCTGAACAAATTGTTCTAGCCGTAGACTTCTTCCTTGTTTGGCCCCCTTTTTTTATGGCAGTAGTAGTTGTCAAAGAAACATTCCTTCTCTTTTTGGTAGCCGCTGCTTTAAAAATTAAAAAAGAAAAATAGTTGTTTGATATTTGCTGACTGTTGCAAAGTATATTACTAAGCTGTTTGTGTTTCCCTTGTCTTGTATTAATGTTTTGGTCCCTGCTTTTGCGGTCTAATCCCCGAGCCCCTCTTATTGTCTCCCGGTCCCGTAGCTTCTATTTCGCGACGCCGCCCACCGTCTAAGCGATATACCGTCTCGCCGGACCGCCCGTCGCTGTGCGAAGCCTCATAGCACTCGGTTTGAGTTTGAGAGAGGTTGTCTGTCTACCTTTGGGAGAAAACTGTCGTTAGCTCTATAATATAAAATTCTCCTTACAAATGAGTACGGTTGCTTAAATTTACACTGTAAAATTCTTACGAAGAAAATTCTTCGCAGCGTTGCGAAGAATTTGGCTGCTTCGTAAGGCTTCGCAATACGAAGTATTTTCTTCGCAAGCCCCGCCTTGCGAAGAAATTTCTTCGCACACTACGAAGAAAATGCTTCGCAATACAAAGCAGCCAAATGCTTCGCAGCTTACGAACGATTTTCTTCGTAATGCGAAGCATTTCTTCGCAAGGTTTTAACAGTGTAATTTTCACATTCCATTATCAACCGACCAAGGCATATCCAGCATGCAGTTATGCATAAAATCCTGCAGCTGCAAGGTTAATGTACACAACATAAGAGCATGAAGTGTTTAGTGTGAAGATGTCCGCCAGCCGCCTTGTCTGTCTGTCTATGCGGGCTGGCGGCGGCGGCGGCCTCCCGTGGGGGTCAGCGGGGAGTAAGGGGAAGGGGAGGGGGGAGGTGAAGGGGCCACGGAGACTTCAAGGGAGGCCCCCGGCTGCCCCCCTGGGAGTTGTGAGACAGAGATAGCGCGGGCAGACGCGTCTTGCCCAACGAGGTGTGTAAAGGGGTTCGACGCGGCCGGGGCCGCCGGGGCGCGCGGTGGAACAGGGCGGGGCGCGTCGGGGCAGGGGCTAAGTCTCCGAGGGTGACAGCCGCCAGCCGACCGGAGTAAAGAGGGAAAAGGGGGCGGTAGAGGAATATGGAGGAACAGGCAGAGAAAAGAGCACGTAGGGGCAGGGCGTTGGGGGGTGGGGAGGTGGGGCTGCGGTTTAATGAGGCAGTGTCACAATTTTCGTATACCGTCTGGCCTCAAGGCTGCTTGGAACAGGTCTCGTATGTATGTATGTGTGTGTGTGTGTGTGTGAGAGAGAGAGAGAGAGAGAGAGAGAGTAAGTGTGTGTGTGCAGGGCCGAGGGCCGACCTGTACCTTTCCATTTCTGGCAGTGTAGAGGAGCTCTTGATCCCAGGCCCCAGCAGCCGTCCCGTCAGGGTAGGCATGCGGCGTTTCACCTTTACGCACTGTTTAGACCAACCATTCGGCGTTTTATACCTTTGCGCCCGGGTCGCGCTTCAGTAAGTGGACCCGCCCCGCCCCGCTCCTCCCCCCGCGGCCCAACCCCTCCTCGCATCCACGCCGAACACAGTCGGGAAAAATACACGTGCGCGGGTGAAACGAGTATATAGTTGCCCCTATACTGACGTTTGCGTTGACTCAACAATGCATTACAGAGAACAAAACAAGAAGAAAACAAATCTGAATTTTGGTGTCAATAACATTATGTGATTTTTTGTGAATTTTCCCTTGTATTTTGCCTAAATTTGTGAGAATATTCGTGAATTTTTCGTTAATTTTTCATGAACAGTAGTAGATTTTTTGTGAATTTTTGCAATTTTTTGTGAATTTTTGTTAATTTTGATAAATTTTTATGAATTTTTCCGAATGACGAGGTGTACAAAAATTTCAGAGTTGTTTCCCCCTCGATACAACAACATGCACAGTTATTATTCGTAGGCTAGTTCCTGCTACTTGCTTGGACACAAGCATATGGCGTGTCAATGTCGTGAGAAAAGGTTTTGCGCTCGGCAGCCCGGGGACGCCAGGGGCGCCGGGTGGAGCCGCGGAGGGGGGTGAGAATAGGAGGGGGAGGGTGCGTGCCGCGCCGCCTCGCTCCCGCCTCCTCGCGCGTTACAAGTAATGTGAGTGTATGAAGGTGAGATATTTGACGCTCTCTCCCCCCCCCCTCCCACTGACTTCACACACCTACCCGCGCCGGGCCCAGTGGGCCTGCATTAAAGATGCAGGAGGGGGGGGGGGGGGTGCAGGGGGCTTAAAGCGCTGCTGCTGCGAGAGGGCAGCTCATCGCCGTTGGCCCACAAGTCAGCAGCAGCCTCGTTGTCAGCGCCCTCTATCCACCTTGCTTTTAAGGTTTTGATGCATCACCTGCTCTACTCTTGAGGAAATGTCCCCGGAAGTATTTCTCTCCGTTCAACGGCTCCTTTGGTTTTTGTCTGACGGTTCCCCCATCTCTCTCTTTGGTTGCAGGATGCGGCCGTGAGCATGCGGCGCAGAGACCTGAGGGCGTTACGGCGCGCCCTGTGCGCGCTGCTGGCCATGGCGGCCCTGGCTCTGGCCCACGCCACGGTGAGTACTCCCGGTGCTATGCACTGCATGTAGGGTTTCTTACACACTGGATTACGAATTTGTTTTTAAGTTAGTGCGGGATGATGATAATGCATTGCTTGCATTTTCTTTCTCTTTAACGTTAACTGCCCCCAAAAAATGTACATTTTGCGACGTGTGTATATAGTGCAAACTCAAATTATTCTTAAGTGCACGCTCCTGAGTGTGTGCTTGTGCTTGCAAGCACACTCTTGTAGGCGTGTGCTGAGTAAAAGCCATAATGACTTGAAAGAAGAAGAAAAATCCACTGACTTAAGTTTTGGTCAGATCCCCTATATATCCTGGGGCAGTGGAACATACTCGGAGTGCAATAACAAAACAAAAGAGTATACTGTAGCTGGGAAATATGAAAAAGAAGAGTCTTTCGCTTTGGCTTGCTAATTGTTTTCTTTGAGATGCGCGGCCTAGGGAAGGGGTAGTAGAGGGGATCGGGGATTCGGGGAGGAGAGGCAGGCTGGCAAACGGCATGCAAAGAGTGGCGTGGCTCTGCTGTCTAACCGGCCACCCCGCCCCACCGCGCCCGGCGGACCCAATCAAGCGGCCAGGCGGGGTGGGGCGAGGTGGGGCGGGGCAGGGCGGGGCGGGGCGAGGCGGGGCACAGCGCGACGGGGCGGGGCACAGGATGGCGGCACTGTTTTCTCTATGGGTTGCCGCTGTTGGGCTTCCCATCACAGCATCCTTACCCCCAGGGCGTGGCGGGGCGTGGAGGGACGCCGAATGGCGCTGTGCACGGCGGGGCGGGGCGGGGCGGGGCGGGGCGGGACCTGGCGGGCCAAACCGCCGCCGCCGTCCGCCGGACCAAACCGCATTCCGAGGGGGCATATTTGCCTTTTCCATAACAGCCATGGAAATCACTCCCAATCTTTGCGACATGGGGCCTCGGGGGCCTGGGCTGGGCCGCGCGGCCCCACGCTACGACCGCACAGCACCGGGCTGCCCCGGGGTGGGGTGGGGCGTGCAGTCACATCCAAGAGGGCCTTAGTGCCTTACGCCCGCAGGGCCCGCAGGCTCGACCATGCCTGACCTGCCATTGTAGTCGCAGAACAGCTGGTCGCGTTCACATGATGCTGTTGGGGCGCCGCCCCTCCTCTCGCTATGTCGCCCCTCCACTCTGCGTCGTCTGCTATCTCCTCCCTGTGACCCTTTCTCTTTCTCTCTCGCTCCCGGGTCCCTCTCCTTTGCTCATTCACTCTGCTTTGCTCATTCTCTCTCTCCCTCGCGGGTGTCTCATCTCGCCGCGGGACTTCCCTTTATTCGGAAAACGATGCCAGTCTTTTCTCTTATCGAGTGGAAAATGCCCGCTGTGCGCACGCTGTGGCGCCTGCCGCGCCCCCGCCCCACCCCACCCCGCCCCGAACTGCCCCGCCCGGCATCTAAACCTGTAGTTACACCACGAGGGTGCTGCGTGCTGAGGACCCCGGCAGGGCTCACAGTGGTTTTAAGAAATCACACAATTTAAAAAGTCAATTCTTAAGTACATTATGTTCACTGTATAAGTAAACCATATACACGTTGTACTGTATTTAAAAAATATTATTCACCTAGTATGCTGGAAAATCAGGGGGGCCAAACATGCGCTTGAGTAAATTCAAAGTCGATGCATACCTCTTGTATTTTTGCAGTTGTCATGCGACCATTTTTGAGAGTCCATATATACGCATACACACAAACGCTCGACGAATACTCCAACAGGGAGGTAGAGAGCGAAGGGAGGAATGAAAAGGGGTGGGTTGGGGGTTAATTTAGAGTGACAAGCAACAGCCTTTGCATTTGTGTGAGCCATCCGGGGCAGGCCGTTGTGGGCCAAGTGTGCTCTCAACGCGATCCCTGGCGGCGGGCAGCGGGCCGGGCGGTGCGGGGCGGGGCGGGGCGGGGCCGGCAACGGACGTAGGGATGGGGACATTTCGACTGTAATTGTGTTGTGCGAGCGAACTGGGCGCGCGGGCGGGCGAGCGGGGCCGGGCGGGGCCGCAAAGTGGGCAGTGGTTGGTAAACGTGGCCCCGCGACGAGGATAATCTGAATAACTGTCGTAGCTAGGGAGCCGGCCCGGCCCAGGGCCGCAGGATGAGAGGAGAGCGAGGTGCGGGCCGGCAGCCCGCGGGGCGCTGTGCATCGTGTAGACCGCTGACACTGACAAAATATAGTTGTATATAGGTTTACAGGGGAAATTTTCCTCGAAATGGAGCTGTAAAATTACAAGCACAATTGACTTGAATTTTAATTGCGAGCAAGGCAGGGTTGTGAATTTAAAACGTACGTACTTGATGAATCGCGTAATTGACAAAATAAATCTTAAGTCTACAAATATATTTTTTTCACAGTAGCGTCTCGCGTCATCAAGGCGTCTGGTAAAGCCTGGGGGATAGCAACATTTTGAAAGTTGGCGAAATATGCTATGCGGTTGGGACTTTATGACGAATCGGCGTTCTCATATTTTCGAAGTATCTACTCCAAAAAAAATATTCATGCAAGGTATATTCTTTTTTATTATGATACGTTTTAAGCCTGGGGAATAACCTGTCGACAGCTATGGTAAAATGTTTATTGAGTAAAAGCTGTGGACATACAACCCCTTCAAAAAAATATCTTTTTATATTTATACGATGTATTTTGTAAATTACAATTAAGGAAAAATATTGTAAATATAAGACAAATGCACATTGCTCGTGATAAAATTTCAAGTCGATAGAGCTCGTAATATTATGATTTCAAATAGTAATTTAACAACTAGACTTGGTTGAAAATTCTCCCAGAAACCTGCAATTATTTTTCACAGTGTGCGGTGTGTCTATCATGGAGTAGGGGTAGGTTGATCGCGCTACACCTGTGGGTATAACCAATCCAGTCAATAACATTTGTATGCGAGGGTGCGACCCCGTGCGTTCGTAGCCCCAGTCCGGCCGCAGGTTCGGCGCAGCCGTCTGCTTCCGAAGATCGCTTTCGTACCTCCGTCCTTGTCGCACCTATGTCGGGAATGGAAGGGCTCCATGAGTGCGACAAGGCGGGAGGCGCGAGAGCGATCTTCTGAAGGAGACGGCATAGACCCGCATCCTCCGGCGTATAGTATCCGGAGCGCCTGCCTCGCGTAGGGCGACCTGCTGCTCGGCTGGGGCCTCCGGGGCCTCCGGCCTCCCGGGGCCCTCCGGTCCGGACCCCCCCTCGGGCCGCCCCGCCCCGCCCCGCCCCGCCGCTATCAGTCGCGCAGTCCAGGCGGCTCAGCCGGCCAGCTCGACTCCGCCTGTGTTTGGCCACCACACCCCGCCACACCCCGCCCCGCCCCGCCCCCCCTGTCCGTGCCTCGGCCCCCTCTAATGGGCGGCGATCGTCCGTCTCTTGCGTCTCTCGTCTCCCGCTTGCGGCCTCCGCCCCGCCCGGCCTCGCCCAGCCTCGCCCAGCCTCGCCCCAGGCGCCCGCGGCTCAAGGCTCTGGGCCTTCTTTTATTCATGTGTTTATGCGGCGCCTCCCCTCCCTCCGCGCGGCCTCGGCCCAACCCAGTGAATGGTCCACGTCGTCCCCCCCCCCCCCCCCGTCCCTTCGATGCCTTCCGTCCCCCGCCCCCTTCCAGCAGCTGGTACCGACGCGAAGGTGGTGGTTCAGGTGAGCCCGGTGAAAGCCATAGTGGAAATTGCAAGTAATTTCGATAGAAAATATTCGGTCGCAGCATGAGCTGCTGCTTCAACCTTCAACACGCTTTTTTTGAATTTTGGTATGATTTTCGGTCTTTTTGAATTTTAATAAGCTGCTATTCTTACGTCCGGTTGACTCAGTCGGTAACAAAGTTTATGAAGGTCTCCGTACGCTATAAATATTTCGAATGAATCGGGAAAAGTGGCCCTTGAAAATGATTTTTAGAAGTACAAATTCAAATGATTTTCTTTTCTGTGTTTTTTTTTCTTTCTGTAAACGAGAGGGTCGAATGTGCTTTCAGGGAGACTTTGGCCGGAGAGGTGAGCTGCCGGGCCGGGCCGGGCAGGCTACATCATTGTGTGGTGATAAATGGAGGGGATCAGTGTTCGACACCCGCGTGCCTCACGCCGCGCTCACACACACACACACACACACACACACACACACACACACACACACACACACACACACACACACACACACACACACACACACTCAGCGAGTGCTTCAAGCCTCAGCTTACATTGACGATTTTGAATGAAAGTAGGATAGCGTTGAAAGAAAGAGCAGAACAGTGTGAGTGATTAAATAAAGTAGCACGGTAGAGAGATCCAAAGTTTCATGAAGGATATAAATTGCGGCCAAAAAGGAGTGAAAATTTTTGTTACATCGATATTCTTATCGTTCACTCTTTTAGGTTTTGTCGTACTTAGTGTAAAGCTTCAGAAAAAAATATTTAGAGGTATGTGTGGAAGAGAGGGAGAGAGAGAGGGGGAGAGAGAGAGAGAGAGAGAGAGAGAGAGAGAGAGAGAGAGAGAGAGAGAGAGAGAGAGAGAGAGAGAGAGAGATAGGGGGAGATTCTGAGCTCAAGCTGTTGGGAAAGCGCCTGATAGTTAGGCACAGTGGCGTCCGCAGCGCAGCCCTCCTGAGCGGGTGGCCTACCCTGCGGACGGTCGGCGCGTCAGCTGGCTCCTAGATCTAGCTAAGTGAAGCTGGCCCCACCCATAATTGTACGCGTATCCGGAGTAGTACTACTAAATAGTACTCAAATAGTACTCTCCAACTATGCACATATTAGAAATTGTACGCCTTTTTTAAGCCTTCAAATATCGACCGCAAATTGGGTGGGGCCAGGTTCACGCTGGCCCCACCCAAAATTGTACGCATCTCGAGAATAGTACCAGGAAGTAGTACTCAATTAGTACGTTCGAACCGTGCTATCGTTTAAAATAGTACGACCCTCCGTGTACGATTTATCGCCTAACGACGTGGGTGGGGCTAGATTCAAGCCGCCCCACCCATTCATCGTACAGAGCTGAGAAACATACCATCGTGACGGGCTGAATTAGTACGTTCAGATGATCACATCGTCAAAAATTGTACGACTATCCATGACACTTAAAACACCGGTCGAAAGTACCCGCTCGCCTGCAGACCGCCAGATAGGCAAACCCGCAGTACACGCCCCACCCAGAATTGTACGCATCTCGAAAATAGTACCAGGAAAGTAGTACTCAATTAGTACGTTCGAACCGTGCTATCGTTTAAAATAGTACGACCCTCCGTCTACGACTTATCGCCTAACGACGCGGGTGGGGCTAGATTCACGCCGCCCCACCCATTCATCGTACAGAGCTGAGAAACATACCATCGTGACGGGCTGAATTAGTACGTTCAGATGATCACATCGTCAAAAATTGTACGACTATCCATGACACTTAAAACACCGGTCGAAAGTACCCGCTCGCCTGCAGACCGCCAGATAGGCAAGCCCGCAGTACACGCCCCACCCAGAATTGTACGCATCTCGAGAATAGTACCAGGAAATAGTACTCAATTAGTACGTTCGAACCGTGCTATCGTTTAAAATAGTACGACCTTCCGTGTACGATTTATCGCCTAACGACGTGGGTGGGGCTAGATTCAAGCCGCCCCACCCATTCATCGTACAGAGCTGAGAAACATACCATCGTGACGGGCTGAATTAGTACGTTCAGATGATCACATCGTCAAAAATTGTACGACTATCCATGACACTTAAAACACCGGTCGAAAGTACCCGCTCGCCTGCAGACCGCCAGATAGGCAAGCCCGCAGTACACGCCCCACCCAGAATTGTACGCATCTCGAGAATAGTACCAGGAAATAGTACTCAATTAGTACGTTCGAACCGTGCTATCGTTTAAAATAGTACGACCCTTCCGTGTACGATTTATCGCCTAACGACGTGGGTGGGGCTAGATTCAAGCCGCCCCACCCATTCATCGTACAGAGCTGAGAAACATACCATCGTGACGGGCTGAATTAGTACGTTCAGATGATCACATCGTCAAAAATTGTACGACTATCCATGACACTTAGAACACCGGTCGAAAGTACCCGCTCGCCTGCAGACCGCCAGATAGGCAAACCCGCAGTACACGCCCCACCCAGAATTGTACGCATCTCGAGAAATAGTACCAGGAAAGTAGTACTCAATTAGTACGTTCGAACCGTGCTATCGTTTAAAATAGTACGACCCTCCGTCTACGACTTATCGCCTAACGACGCGGGTGGGGCTAGATTCACGCCGCCCCACCCATTCATCGTACAGAGCTGAGAAACATACCATCGTGACGGGCTGAATTAGTACGTTCAGATGATCACATCGTCAAAAATTGTACGACTATCCATGACACTTAAAACACCGGTCGAAAGTACCCGCTCGCCTGCAGACCGCCAGATAGGCAAGCCCGCAGTACACGCCCCACCCAGAATTGTACGCATCTCGAGAATAGTACCAGGAAATAGTACTCAATTAGTACGTTCGAACCGTGCTATCGTTTAAAATAGTACGACCCTTCCGTGTACGATTTATCGCCTAACGACGTGGGTGGGGCTAGATTCAAGCCGCCCCACCCATTCATCGTACAGAGCTGAGAAACATACCATCGTGACGGGCTGAATTAGTACGTTCAGATGATCACATCGTCAAAAATTGTACGACTATCCATGACACTTAAAACACCGGTCGAAAGTACCCGCTCGCCTGCAGACCGCCAGATAGGCAAGCCCGCAGTACACGCCCCACCCAGAATTGTACGCATCTCGAGAATAGTACCAGGAAATAGTACTCAATTAGTACGTTCGAACCGTGCTATCGTTTAAAATAGTACGACCTTCCGTGTACGATTTATCGCCTAACGACGTGGGTGGGGCTAGATTCAAGCCGCCCCACCCATTCATCGTACAGAGCTGAGAAACATACCATCGTGACGGGCTGAATTAGTACGTTCAGATGATCACATCGTCAAAAATTGTACGACTATCCATGACACTTAGAACACCGGTCGAAAGTACCCGCTCGCCTGCAGACCGCCAGATAGGCAAACCCGCAGTACACGCCCCACCCAGAATTGTACGCATCTCGAAAATAGTACCAGGAAGTAGTACTCAATTAGTACGTTCGAACCGTGCTATCGTTTAAAATAGTACGACCCTCCGTCTACGACTTATCGCCTAACGACGCGGGTGGGGCTAGATTCACGCCGCCCCACCCATTCATCGTACAGAGCTGAGAAACATACCATCGTGACGGGCTGAATTAGTACGTTCAGATGATCACATCGTCAAAAATTGTACGACTATCCATGACACTTAAAACACCGGTCGAAAGTACCCGCTCGCCTGCAGACCGCCAGATAGGCAAGCCCGCAGTACACGCCCCACCCAGAATTGTACGCATCTCGAGAATAGTACCAGGAAATAGTACTCAATTAGTACGTTCGAACCGTGCTATCGTTTAAAATAGTACGACCTTCCGTGTACGATTTATCGCCTAACGACGTGGGTGGGGCTAGATTCAAGCCGCCCCACCCATTCATCGTACAGAGCTGAGAAACATACCATCGTGACGGGCTGAATTAGTACGTTCAGATGATCACATCGTCAAAAATTGTACGACTATCCATGACACTTAAAACACCGGTCGAAAGTACCCGCTCGCCTGCAGACCGCCAGATAGGCAAGCCCGCAGTACACGCCCCACCCAGAATTGTACGCATCTCGAGAATAGTACCAGGAAATAGTACTCAATTAGTACGTTCGAACCGTGCTATCGTTTAAAATAGTACGACCTTCCGTGTACGATTTATCGCCTAACGACGTGGGTGGGGCTAGATTCAAGCCGCCCCACCCATTCATCGTACAGAGCTGAGAAACATACCATCGTGACGGGCTGAATTAGTACGTTCAGATGATCACATCGTCAAAAATTGTACGACTATCCATGACACTTAGAACACCGGTCGAAAGTACCCGCTCGCCTGCAGACCGCCAGATAGGCAAACCCGCAGTACACGCCCCACCCAGAATTGTACGCATCTCGAAAATAGTACCAGGAAGTAGTACTCAATTAGTACGTTCGAACCGTGCTATCGTTTAAAATAGTACGACCCTCCGTCTACGACTTATCGCCTAACGACGCGGGTGGGGCTAGATTCACGCCGCCCCACCCATTCATCGTACAGAGCTGAGAAACATACCATCGTGACGGGCTGAATTAGTACGTTCAGATGATCACATCGTCAAAAATTGTACGACTATCCATGACACTTAAAACACCGGTCGAAAGTACCCGCTCGCCTGCAGACCGCCAGATAGGCAAGCCCGCAGTACACGCCCCACCCAGAATTGTACGCATCTCGAGAATAGTACCAGGAAATAGTACTCAATTAGTACGTTCGAACCGTGCTATCGTTTAAAATAGTACGACCTTCCGTGTACGATTTATCGCCTAACGACGTGGGTGGGGCTAGATTCAAGCCGCCCCACCCATTCATCGTACAGAGCTGAGAAACATACCATCGTGACGGGCTGAATTAGTACGTTCAGATGATCACATCGTCAAAAATTGTACGACTATCCATGACACTTAAAACACCGGTCGAAAGTACCCGCTCGCCTGCAGACCGCCAGATAGGCAAACCCGCAGTACACGCCCCACCCAGAATTGTACGCATCTCGAGAATAGTACCAGGAAATAGTACTCAATTAGTACGTTCGAACCGTGCTATCGTTTAAAATAGTACGACCTTCCGTGTACGATTTATCGCCTAACGACGTGGGTGGGGCTAGATTCAAGCCGCCCCACCCATTCATCGTACAGAGCTGAGAAACATACCATCGTGACGGGCTGAATTAGTACGTTCAGATGATCACATCGTCAAAAATTGTACGACTATCCATGACACTTAGAACACCGGTCGAAAGTACCCGCTCGCCTGCAGACCGCCAGATAGGCAAACCCGCAGTACACGCCCCACCCAGAATTGTACGCATCTCGAAAATAGTACCAGGAAGTAGTACTCAATTAGTACGTTCGAACCGTGCTATCGTTTAAAATAGTACGACCCTCCGTCTACGACTTATCGCCTAACGACGCGGGTGGGGCTAGATTCACGCCGCCCCACCCATTCATCGTACAGAGCTGAGAAACATACCATCGTGACGGGCTGAATTAGTACGTTCAGATGATCACATCGTCAAAAATTGTACGACTATCCATGACACTTAAAACACCGGTCGAAAGTACCCGCTCGCCTGCAGACCGCCAGATAGGCAAGCCCGCAGTACACGCCCCACCCAGAATTGTACGCATCTCGAGAATAGTACCAGGAAATAGTACTCAATTAGTACGTTCGAACCGTGCTATCGTTTAAAATAGTACGACCTTCCGTGTACGATTTATCGCCTAACGACGTGGGTGGGGCTAGATTCAAGCCGCCCCACCCATTCATCGTACAGAGCTGAGAAACATACCATCGTGACGGGCTGAATTAGTACGTTCAGATGATCACATCGTCAAAAATTGTACGACTATCCATGACACTTAAAACACCGGTCGAAAGTACCCGCTCGCCTGCAGACCGCCAGATAGGCAAGCCCGCAGTACACGCCCCACCCAGAATTGTACGCATCTCGAGAATAGTACCAGGAAATAGTACTCAATTAGTACGTTCGAACCGTGCTATCGTTTAAAATAGTACGACCTTCCGTGTACGATTTATCGCCTAACGACGTGGGTGGGGCTAGATTCAAGCCGCCCCACCCATTCATCGTACAGAGCTGAGAAACATACCATCGTGACGGGCTGAATTAGTACGTTCAGATGATCACATCGTCAAAAATTGTACGACTATCCATGACACTTAGAACACCGGTCGAAAGTACCCGCTCGCCTGCAGACCGCCAGATAGGCAAACCCGCAGTACACGCCCCACCCAGAATTGTACGCATCTCGAAAATAGTACCAGGAAGTAGTACTCAATTAGTACGTTCGAACCGTGCTATCGTTTAAAATAGTACGACCCTCCGTCTACGACTTATCGCCTAACGACGCGGGTGGGGCTAGATTCACGCCGCCCCACCCATTCATCGTACAGAGCTGAGAAACATACCATCGTGACGGGCTGAATTAGTACGTTCAGATGATCACATCGTCAAAAATTGTACGACTATCCATGACACTTAAAACACCGGTCGAAAGTACCCGCTCGCCTGCAGACCGCCAGATAGGCAAGCCCGCAGTACACGCCCCACCCAGAATTGTACGCATCTCGAGAATAGTACCAGGAAATAGTACTCAATTAGTACGTTCGAACCGTGCTATCGTTTAAAATAGTACGACCTTCCGTGTACGATTTATCGCCTAACGACGTGGGTGGGGCTAGATTCAAGCCGCCCCACCCATTCATCGTACAGAGCTGAGAAACATACCATCGTGACGGGCTGAATTAGTACGTTCAGATGATCACATCGTCAAAAATTGTACGACTATCCATGACACTTAAAACACCGGTCGAAAGTACCCGCTCGCCTGCAGACCGCCAGATAGGCAAGCCCGCAGTACACGCCCCACCCAGAATTGTACGCATCTCGAGAATAGTACCAGGAAATAGTACTCAATTAGTACGTTCGAACCGTGCTATCGTTTAAAATAGTACGACCTTCCGTGTACGATTTATCGCCTAACGACGTGGGTGGGGCTAGATTCAAGCCGCCCCACCCATTCATCGTACAGAGCTGAGAAACATACCATCGTGACGGGCTGAATTAGTACGTTCAGATGATCACATCGTCAAAAATTGTACGACTATCCATGACACTTAAAACACCGGTCGAAAGTACCCGCTCGCCTGCAGACCGCCAGATAGGCAAGCCCGCAGTACACGCCCCACCCAGAATTGTACGCATCTCGAGAATAGTACCAGGAAATAGTACTCAATTAGTACGTTCGAACCGTGCTATCGTTTAAAATAGTACGACCTTCCGTGTACGATTTATCGCCTAACGACGTGGGTGGGGCTAGATTCAAGCCGCCCCACCCATTCATCGTACAGAGCTGAGAAACATACCATCGTGACGGGCTGAATTAGTACGTTCAGATGATCACATCGTCAAAAATTGTACGACTATCCATGACACTTAGAACACCGGTCGAAAGTACCCGCTCGCCTGCAGACCGCCAGATAGGCAAACCCGCAGTACACGCCCCACCCAGAATTGTACGCATCTCGAAAATAGTACCAGGAAGTAGTACTCAATTAGTACGTTCGAACCGTGCTATCGTTTAAAATAGTACGACCCTCCGTCTACGACTTATCGCCTAACGACGCGGGTGGGGCTAGATTCACGCCGCCCCACCCGCGTCGTTAGGCGATAAGTCGTAGACGGAGGGTCGTACTATTTTAAATGATAGCACGGTTCGAACGTACTAATTGAGTACTATTTCCTGGTACTATTTTCGAGATGCGTACAATTCTGGGTGGGGCGTGTACTGCGGGTTTGCCTATCTGGCGGTCTGCAGGCGAGCGGGTACTTTCGACCGGTGTTTTAAGTGTCATGGATAGTCGTACAATTTTTGACGATGTGATCATCTGAACGTACTAATTCAGCCCGTCACGATGGTATGTTTCTCAGCTCTGTACGATGAATGGGTGGGGCGGCTTGAATCTAGCCCCACCCACGTCGTTAGGCGATAAATCGTACACGGAAGGGTCGTACTATTTTAAACGATAGCACGGTTCGAACGTACTAATTGAGTACTATTTCCTGGTACTATTCTCGAGATGCGTACAATTCTGGGTGGGGCGTGTACTGCGGGTTTGCCTATCTGGCGGTCTGCAGGCGAGCGGGTACTTTCGACCGGTGTTTTAAGTGTCATGGATAGTCGTACAATTTTTGACGATGCGATCATCTGAACGTACTAATTCAGCCCGTCACGATGGTATGTTTCTCAGCTCTGTACGATGAATGGGTGGGCGGCTTGAATCTAGCCCCACCCACGTCGTTAGGCGATAAATCGTACACGGAAGGTCGTACTATTTTAAACGATAGCACGGTTCGAACGTACTAATTGAGTACTATTTCCTGGTACTATCTCGAGATGCGTACAATTTTGGGTGGGGCCAGCGTGAACCTGGCCCCACCCAATTTGCGGTCGATATTTGAAGGCTTAAAAAAGGCGTACACTTCTAATATGTGCATAGTTGGAGAGTACTATTTGAGTACTATTTAGTAGTACTACTCCGGATACGCGTACAATTATGGGTGGGGCCAGCTTCACGTAGCTCCTAGAGCTGCTGTAGCCGGGCAGGGGTCGGTCATCCAGCTGCTCGTAGTTGTCGGGGTGCTAATAAAGTTCACTCGCTACACGGTTGGCATCATTTGGATACGCCTTCGTCGGCATTTTTTTTCCGTTCTTGGACTGAATTTTTGTGATTTGAAAAGCATTGTATTGATAAGTGGAATGTGTTCGAATTGAAGAGCTTATCGTTGAAAGTTCGGCCTGTTCCGGTTGTTTGTAGCTGTCTCTCGTGCTGATTTTGTTGACAACAATCTTTTTGCAGCACTGGAGAAGGTAGTTTGACAGGGTCAACATCACGAAAAGCACTTTTGGAGAAATTAAAACTTGTCAGTGGCGTGTTGACGCCTTTATCATTTTCTTCGAAAGGGAGATAGAGAATTACGTAGAGTAGTCATTGTTTGAAAGAGCAGGGTATCGCCTCTGGCTCTATCGAGATCTCGCCCCAGAGAGAGAGAGAGAGAGAGAGAGAGAGAGAGAGAGAGAGAGGGGGGGGTGCCGGCGCGCCCCTCCGTGCCGTCCAGTGCCGGCCCGTTGTTAGCGTTATCGGACTGAGGCCCAGCTCTGCGCTGGTCGCGCCGAGGCTGCCGCTGTTTCCACACAACACACGGGGTTTGAGGGCTGCTGCCCCGCCCCGCCCCGCCTCGCCCCGCCTCGCCCCGCCCCGCCCCGCCCCGCCCCGCCCCGCCCCGGCCCGCCCCGCCCCGCCCCGCCCCGCCTCGCCCCGCCCCGCCCCGCCCCGCCCCGCCCCCGCCCCGCCCCGCCCCGCCCCGCCCCGCCTCGCCCCGCCCCGCCCCGCCTCGCCCCGCCCCGCCGCGCCCCTCCGTGCCGTCCAGTGCCGGCCCGTTGTTAGCGTTATCGGACTGAGGCCCAGCTCTGCGCTGGTCGCGCCGAGGCTGCCGCTGTTTCCACACAACACACGGGGTTTGAGGGCTGCTGCCCCGCCCCGCCCCGCCCCGCCCCGCCCCGCCCCGCCCCGCCCCTCCGTGCCGTCCAGTGCCGGCCCGTTGTTAGCGTTATCGGACTGAGGCCCAGCTCTGCGCTGGTCGCGCCGAGGCTGCCGCTGTTTCCACACAACACACGGGGTTTGAGGGCTGCTGCCCCGCCCCGCCCCGCCCCGCCCCGCCTCGCCCCGCCCCGCCCCGCCCCGCCCCGCCCCGCCCCGCCCCGCCCCGCCCCGCCCCGGCCCGGCCCGCACGCCCGCTCGGCCTTTGTCACCCCGCTGCGCGCGCCGCTATGGGCCTCTGCCCCGCGCTGGAGCAGCAGCCCCTGCTCGCCTATGCTCGACGCACTGCAAAAACTTCCAGTTTCGGACGCCTGTTCGCTCTATAAGCCTATGACCTGCAGTGTGGAGCTGGGAGCACGGCCGCCCCTCCCGAGCGGCGCACTGATTATTGCACAAAGTCACTGAGTGTCGCCCCGGCCGGCGGTGATGGCTAAAGTTGTCTACAGCCCTGCTGGGCTTGCTACTCGAGCCTGACCTGGACATGAGAAGGTTTGTGACTCGCGGGGGCGCGGGCGGGGCAGGGGCCGGGCCGGGGGTGAGAGCCAAGTAGCCAAGGTGAAGGTAAACACCTGGAAGTGTGTCACCGCTGGAGGCCCGCCCCGCCCCGCCCCGCCCCGCCCCGCCCCGCCCCGCCCCGCCCCGCCCCGCCCCGCCCCTCCACCCCAGAGCCGCCACGGCCAAGCAGCAGCAGGGGGTCGAGCGGCCACCCTGAAGGGATGGCTACTATACTGTGCGGGAGAGGAGGGGAAAGAAGGTCAGGAATTACCTTCCATGGAACGGAGGTGGAGGGAGGGACTTGGCAGCTGGGCGCCACGGCAGCGATTGCCGGGCAGGGCGGGGCGGGGCGGGGCGGGGCCGAGCGAGGTGGGGCATTCCTCGCGGAGGAGGCAAGCGCCATGCGCGTGCCCACATTTCAGGGACGAAGTGTGATGTGGAGAAGAGTTGAATAAAAAAACACAATCTAATTTGTATATTGTAATAATTTTGGTCATTTAAAAGTTTCACCGTGGCCAGGTGATATTTATAGTTGTCAGGCGGAGATACAGTCCCGTTACGCACATACAGGTGCGTTGGGCGTTTTTTTGCCTTTTTGCATATCTCTCTGCGGACACTGGTCGGCATGCCGCTTCTCCCGTCGTAGATGTTGCTCGAAGAGGATTTTCTCGTCGTTCATGTGTCTCGTTCACTGTGAAAAATATTTCCGTAGATGTACAATATATTTTGTAATTCACTATGTACAACATATCTCGTACATGTACGACTTTACACGTTACGACTTTGTTGGCTCACCAATCGATTCTGAGTTGATTCGCATAGTTATAAAAAGTTTACAATATGAATCGTAATTGTACAAGACCTCTCATGGAAAATTTTCCCGTACTGGTACAAGGATTTCTCACAGTGTTCGCCGTCGCACTGCCTGCAGTGTTCGGTTCGCTACACCAGAAGGTGACCGGGATGGGGCGCGGTGGGGCGGAGCGGGCCGTATTGGCTGTGAGGGCGCGGAGTGTCGTCATGGCAGGAAGTGCTGAGCGAAATATTTGTATTGCAGCAGCATGGCTCTGGTGGCGCCCCCGGCCCCGACCCGCCCCCGGCCCGCCCGCCCCCGGCCCGCCCGCCCCCGGCCCGCTGCTTGGCACTTGTCCCGCTCTTGGGCTCGGCTCGGTCGGCCCTTCGCGTCGCCGTCGAGGCCGGGGCCGCCTTCATTCTGTGTAGCGCGGGGCCATCATGTCAGCGCGGGGCGTGGCGCAGCCCCGGGCGCAGTGCACCACTCGCACACACTGTCCATTAAGAGCGGCAAGAGAAAAAACAATATCGCGATACATGCCGACTAGCAGGAAAAAAGAAAATCGGATCCTGAGACAAAACCATAAGGCTATACTTCGTTTCTCAGAAAATTCTGCCGTGAAGCGGAACAAGGGAATAAGTTGACTTAGCCCCAAAATGAGATTTTTATGCCATGTTATAGTCATAGTCAATCATAGGCTGCTTCAACCCTCAGAATATTACAGAAAAGTACCCCATAGGTTGGGAGATATAATTGTTGGTAATAGGAGATAAGTCGACATTCCCCCTTTTTAAAGAAAATTTGTTCGCAGCAAAAGGAAGTAAGTCGACTTATCTCAAAAGTCTTAAAAATTTGAACTGAACAAAATGAGTTAAGTGGACTTGACTCTATTTGATTGAGATTTAAAAAAAATTTATGTCAACTTATCCCCTTTTGCACAAAAAAATAGCAAGAATTTTTCTTTTTATTCTGTTGTGGCACTACACTTCACTGAAAAGTATGGGTTTTGGACTTAACCCCTTGTTCCGCTTCACAGCAGACTTGGTGTTAAAAAGATGTGGGTTGTTTTGTTCACACAAAGTTCTAACTCTACATTGTTTAAAAAAAAATCCTAAATTGTGTCATCTTACAAAATAATATTAAACGTATTTCAAATACTACAAATTTCCAAAAAGTCCGTTCCGACTTTTGGAAAAATTCCATGTCATTTAAAATTAATAAAAATAATAAAATAATGGGGGACTCCTAGCCCCCATCTCCTCTGCCAATTTGCTCCAATGTATTCCAGAATTAAAAATATTCCACATATTCCAAAATAAATTCCTACACTGGAAATCCAAGAGTACGAATGTCGTACACTTGTAAGTGTGTGAATGTCCATTCGTACACTTGGGGGTGCAACTTTTTGACTACCACTTAAAATATAACTTCTGAGATCAGTATCATCTCTGGCATAAAGTTAAAGTTTCCTTTCAAACGAGCTCGCATATGATAGGGTTGCGATTTATCTTGAAGTGGGTATGTTCATCAAATCAAATGTCTGAAGTTGTATTTAAGGGCGTGTCCATGGTAAAGTAACAATCTCAACCCTATCACATGCGAGCTCGTTTGAAAGGAAATTTTACCCCGGAGATGATGCTGACCTCAGAAGTTATATTTTAAGTTGTAGTCAAAAAGTTGCACCACCAAGTGTACGAATGAACATTCACACATCTACAAGTGTGTGACATTCTCACACTTAAATTTCCAGTGTAATTGAAATATATTCCATGCACACCTGAAAGTCAAAGTAGAGTCCACCCCTTGGACAAATCTCTCTGTGCGGTTCGATAGTTAAGAATACACCCGCCCCGCCCCGTCCCGCCCCGCGCTAACCCGTTCCTCCGGTCCTGTCCGTCGCGCAGCCTAGACGTGGTGCATTATGAAGTGGGTCCCAGTAAGTCGACGAGGGGCTGGAGGTGGAGGCAGGAGGCGGGGAGGGGAGGCGCGGTCCTGTTCCTTGGCCAGACGAAAGGGACAAACAAGAACAGCCGTGTTTGCCCTTGAGCCTCCCCGCCTCACCTCCCCCCCCCTCTCCTCCCCCTGTCTCTGCTCCGCTCGCTCGCCCTTTTCCCCACATATGCGCCCCTCAGGTTTGTGGAAGTGGTTGAAATTTCAACTCTGAGAAAAAAGAGAGAGACTCGCGCACAGACGCATGCGCTTACTCACACATGCAGCATTTACTGCTCGCAAAAGGGAGGGGGAATCAGGGGGAAGGAAATTTAATAAATCCACCTTAAGGCTGCTGCTTGAAAATAATGAACACAGCTTCCGTGATATGTTTGAAAAGTTTAGAGTTCAATCATGTACAACTATTGCCGAGTGGTACTGTCTGAAGCCGGCGCGCGTATTTTCAGATTCGCGGTGCCTCATGCAGGTACGTGATTTTCACGCAGTACTGCACTTTTTCACGCGCTTAAGTTTTTTAAAGTTTATACATTTTTAAAAGTAAGCCTTGTTGAAGATTTCCTTATAATAATTTGCATTTATCCTCAGGGAAGTAGGGTTAGTGCAATACTCGGCGGCAGTGGTAGACGACACCAAAATTTATTTTCTCAAAAAATAACGCTGCTTATTGCTGTTAAAAGACCCTTCTGAACTTCTGCCAACATTTTTCGCCACACACAATTCTAATGTTTAACGACAAAATATGAACGCGCTGCTGAAATCAGATGTGAAAAATTAGCACCACGGCTAATCACTGAAAATAAATCGCAGGGTAGCTAGAAAATGAGCACCGTAGCTTAAAAATTAGCTGCTCCCACACAGCTCAAAAATTAGTACACTTGCAATTTTGCTGAGGCGCGAATTATTTTTTTGCGTGGTTCCCCCATTGATCAATAATCATGATGAATGAAGAAACACTTCAGTTCCATGGTCCGACAGTGAGACACGCTTTTCAACCCTCGGTAGAGTCATTGGTTCGAGACTCTCGCCCCCCAGCCGGTTCAGGCGCTCGCTCCCCCGCTCCCCCCTTTTTTTGTTGGCGTTTATATTTATGTACGGCGCGGCCGCAGCAGCTTCTGGTGCGTCGCGGGGTGCTGGATTGAGTGATTGGGTTGGAAGTGCCGGTCGGCAGCGTGCCGGGCGTTCCGTCGGGGCGTTCTACGCGGGGCGGGGCGGGGCGGGGCGGGGCGCGGTCTGGGGCAAGCCGCTCCAATAGACTAATAGAGT
This sequence comes from Frankliniella fusca, assembly GCA_029379305.1. Taxonomy (NCBI): domain Eukaryota; kingdom Metazoa; phylum Arthropoda; class Insecta; order Thysanoptera; family Thripidae; genus Frankliniella; species Frankliniella fusca. Next base: position 425,474 of record JAHWGI010001300.1, on the reverse strand, counting down.
GATGGCAAGAGGGACGAGGACTGTGGCCGGGCGTGTGGCCGTCGGGGTGTTTATGTTGGGGTGAGAGTGGCGGGGCGGGGCGGGGCGGGGCGGGGCGGGGCGGGGCAGGGCGGGGCGGGGCGGGGTGAGGCGGGGCGGGGCGGGGCGGGGCGGGGCGGGGCGGGGCGGCGGACCGGACTCGAGAGCGAAGGAGCAAGAGGGTGGGAACCAATCGCATCCCCCTCCCCTTCCCCGGCCTTCTCGCCCCTCTCTGCCACCCCACGCGTCCCGAAAACGCGGAAAGGACTACGTTAGTCATTCCATGATCCATCGCAAATGCGGGTGCGGTGGCAGCGCGGGGAGCGGGAGGGAGAGAGCAAGGGGCTGAGTGAAAATAGGAGAAGGGGAGAGAAGAGAACTGTGTTGGCAGAGCAGAGGACGGAGAGGAAAAATCCTTTAATTTCCTCCGCGGAGGGAAAAAAATGCGGTGGTGCAGTCCGGCGGTGCCGCGGAGCTACGGGTTTGGTGTTGTTGCTCCCTGGACCTCCCCGGGGTAACCCACTCGTCTCTCTGCCCCTCCCTCCTTCACTCCATCCCTTTCCCCTATCCCTCTCTCCTACCTTCCCCCCGACCCCGACGCCCCCCAGCTCCAACCCCCTGCTGGCTTGCTGCTGCGTGCCTTAATTGTCTAAACGCACTGCCTCTACCAAATAACGCCCTATACACTTTCCGAAACGAAATGTCGATTCAATTTGCACTATGAATAGAAATTCGCAACGGAAGCTTCTAAATGCGCCCCTAGCCGGCCCGGGCCGCGCTGCTGTGCCGTCGCTTCAGCTCTGACCGCCCCCCTGCCCCGCTCTGCTAGCGGATTCAGTCGCCGCGGGGGGGACCTCTGGGAGGGGGTGGGGGAATGGGGGAGTGCAGACGCCAGCGCGGCGCCAGCGAGGCGCCAGCCCCGCTCTTGGCCGGACCGGCTGGCGCCGGGGGATGGCGCTGGCCCCGCAGCCCCCCGCGTGGTCCCCATACCCCACCCCACCCTACCCCGCTCCACCCCACCCCGCCTAGCGCAGCACAGCACTGCACAGCGCGTGCGATACAGGGTCATCTGCGAAGCTCGCTGCCGCCCCACCCCGCCCCACCCCACCCCACCCCACCCCGCCGCCGCTACAGTTGTTGAGTCTCCGCTCTGCGCGGTTGGGGAATGGCCCCCGCCCCCCCGGCCGGCCCGCAGCAGCCGACGTATTCCGAAGAGCGCTTTCCTCGCCCTGTCTCTCTCGCACTCATGGGCCTCGCCTAATAGGTGCGAGAGAGACACGCAGAGCTCTTCGGAATAAGTCGGCAGCCCGCGTCCGCTGGCTGAGCCGAGCCGCCCGAGCCGAGAGCGGCTCTAGTATAGAGCAGCCTAGACAATTTTAGTGGTAACTTGAAGAGGAGGGAAGAGAGCAGCGGAGTAGGGGCCCGGGGCTGGCCCGGCCGGCACGGCGCTGCTCTCACTCGGTCCAGGCAGGCAGTGCGGATCAAACCGGAGGAGTGGTGGCATGAGGAGATGTAGGCATTGAGTACAAATTCATGTTAAAGTATGTGAATATATTTTGGCCAGTTGTGTAAGATAACGTAATTGCATATACAGCGCATCAATGCGAGAAATATCGGACTGTTTATCAACGTGAAGGTCATCGTAATTTTGAATTTGAAGAAAAAAGGGGACAAAATTCCTTTCACTCCCTCACCCCGCCAAAAAAAAAAGAAAAAGAAACACTGTCATTTCACCCCCTTGCGCAATTCTGGTGATGCGAGCGCGAGCCGATTGCGGTTGGTGAGTGAGTCACAGAGGAGTCACACAAGTCCCCGCGCTCTTTTGTGACTCACAGTGCAACCGCAGGCGCAACTCATCTTCTAAGCACCCTTTCATTGTTTTTCTTTGCCGTAAGGTTCATCTGAGTTCAATGTGCAATATTTCCTGCTGTTTAATTATTATTATTATTATTATTATTATTATTATTATTATTATTATTATTATTATTATTATTATTATTATTATTATTATTTTTAAATCCTAGTTAAAAACGATTATTTCTTTACAACATGTGAGTTTACTGATGATTTCTTCTTTTATCAGGTTTCATATTTATGGACATTTTAAGCCGAGAAACAAATGTCTGAACTTTGGACATTTAAAGAAATTTTACCAACATCATGGAAAATAAGTTTTCTTTATTCTGAGTTCTTCCAATTTTTAGTAAATATGCTCCATTTTCGTATATTCTTTCTGAGAGGAGTAATAAAATTGTTACCTCCCACACCCTGGAACATTTAGCTACGATAACCAACAATACCCTGCGGATAGCGTGAAACTGTCCATTCTCGCGGCGCTTCACACAGTTCAACACCCTTCGGACTCAAATACGTCTATTAAGAGTAGCATTTTCTCGGCGCGGATGTGCTAATTGCAGTCGCAGGTATGACCAGACGGACGCTCTGCAGCAGCGCGCGGCCGTCGCATCGCATCGCGGCGCACATAGTCATTTTCATGGACGATGAAAACAACAAGGAGGGAACGGGGCCGCGAGTGAAGGATGAGCCGGGAGTCTCATCGCCGTTCCATGCGGGGCGGGGCGGGGCGGGGCCGGGCCCGAGGAAGGAGAAAGAAAATAAAAGGGATGGGGAGAGGGTGATTTTTCCATTCGTCAACGTCATCCGTAATTGGGTTTGGGTTATATCGGCGCCGGGAGCCGGGGGACACGACGATCTTCACATAAAGCGGGACGGCCGCTGAGAGTGCGCACACACACTCACGTGAATTTTATACGACGGACGAAGGTGACACCTTACGAATGCTAAAAATAACGGCAGGCAAATAAAAAGGCATACTCTTTGGAGTGGATTATTTGACACCGATGGGTTGACGCGCGCGGCTTGTTGGGGAATTGGGGGGGGGGGGTCGTCTCGGCTGATTCTGCGAGCGAGCGTCAGCGGGAGAATACGAAAGCGTTCGGCGTCTTGCGAAACATTGCGTAAGAAATACAGCGCCACTTGCTCGAGAAGAACAAGCTAGTAAGGCTTAGACGAAGGATTTGTAAGGGTTGTTTTACGAACCAATGACTCGTAAGGTTGCAACTGCGGATATTTCTTGAGAAATGCAAACCATCATTCGTGAGAATTTCCACGTGCTCACTTCAGGAAGTGAGTGTGGGGTTGTGCGAAGTAGGCTAGGAGGAGGAGGAGGGATCGAAGGATGGGTGGATCGGAACGCCCGTGCCTGGACGGTCCAGCCGCACGCGCGGGGGCGTGGTGGGGTGGGGTGGGGCGCGGGGCGCGGTGGGGCGGGGTGCACAAACACCGCTGCACGAGAGAGTTTGGTACGCTCGGCATCTGTGGTGTACGGGAACACCCTCCCTCCGCCGCACCTCGCGGACCGTATGGGGGACGCCCACGAGAGGAGGGCTTCGCATCTCAGTCAAGCTGCACAAGGACGCCAGCCGTGTCGGCCGGGAGAGGGGAGGGCGGGGGAGGGGTCCGCGGGTAGCCTGACCCCGTACCCGTGGTCGGGCGACGCGAGACACCTACCACCTACCCCTACGGCTACACTGGAAACGCAAGTGTGCGAATGTCGTACACTTGGGTGTGTGTGTGTGCGAATGCCCATTCGCACACTGATGGGGTAAAGATATGTGAATTTCCGGAGTGGCTCACAAGCGCTACAGATCGCAACGCCTACGGGTCACAACCGCTACGGCGGCGGCAGCGACGGGTCACAAGCGCTACGGTGAATTTCTCTAGGGAATCAACACACTTTGGCCTCCAAGTGCACGAATGGGCATTCGCACACTTAAAAGTGTGTGACATTCACACACTTGGTTTTCCAGTTTAGAATCATTTCGCGCGATACGGTTTTATCCCCCGCTGTAATATCGTCGTGCGATGATCTTGTAAGATATTCCCGACGGGGGATAAACTCAACTTGCGATGACTCTACTCTCCTTTATTGGAGGAAAAATTATTGCAACAAAATTGTAGCACGATGATTTTACCCTTACCCCGAACGCGACGTGGGTGCAGTGATTCTTGCCCCGGTGCGAATGAGACAATTAAGGCGAGGAGAGCGCTTTTTCGGAATAAGTCGTCAGTCTGGCCGCTTGGCTGCTCGACGACGGCGCCCGCCAGCTCGAGGGTAGGCAAGCCCGCCGATTACGTGGGCCAGAAGATGGCCTACCTCCCGGGCGCTTGTGGAAGCCGAAGCCACCTCGCCGCGGGGCTCCAGGGGGTGGGGTGGGGTGGGGAGGAACGCCCGCAGCCGCCCCGCCCCGCCCCGCCCCGCCCCACATCCTTGTAAGTCTACTCACTCTTGCAGCCCCACCCACCGTCCCGCTCCGCCGTTGTTTACCGATTGTTCACCCGTGATTTCCCTGCCGCTACCCCTGTGCCGCCTCTGTTTGCACAGCCCCTCACACCACCCCTACCCGAACACTAGATCAAGTGTAGGAGAGTGAGAGAGAGAGAGAGAGAGAGAGAGAGAGAGAGAGAGAGAGAGAGAGAGACTGCGGACTCATGCACCCTTCTCACCTTGTAGTAATTTTATTCGTCGTGTAATCCGAGAGGTCTACGAAATAGGTTTGAACGTGCACGACGACTATGTCCGAAGAAAACATTACGAATTAGCTTTATCGCCCTTCTATTCATATCCCCGTGATGCTGCGGTCACTTCCGTGCGTCACTGTTTTACGGGTTGTGGGTTGTCTCCCCATTCCTATGCTTCACGAGCCTGTATTCTTTGCTGTTTCTTTTTGCTGTGTTGTCATTCATCCCGTCTGAGTTGGTACGTGCATGAGCGGCTCCGGCTCATGCAGTGGCTTGGCGCGGCTTTGCTTACTTGGCACGAGGCAATACGTCTCCTTCCTCCACGTCGCGCGGCTCAGTCCCAGGTGTCTTCTTGCTCTCCCCCTCCCTCCCTCTCTCTCCCTCTCCCTCTCCCTCCCTCTCCCTCCCTCTCTTTCTCTCTTTCTCTTCCACTCGCCCTGTCACCCCCTTGGACTGTCACAGCCAATCAGAGCGCGCCCCGGAAGACGTTAACCCTATGTGCCGCCTCTCTCCTTGCTCATCTGTTCTCCTTTCACTCTGTATTCATGCTGCATTACTTGAAGTAATTACCTTTCTCAGTCGTCTCTGAAGATTTTGCAAAAACTGTTTGTTTAGGAGTTTAGGAGCGTATCTTTAGATACCAATATCAATATATCAATTTGATATAAGGCAAATTGAAGTGTGACTAATTTTAGAAGGCAGGAATTACTATGTCCAACTATAGCAAAGCAGCAAAGCACTATTGCTTTATAGGTGGACGCTGAAGTAGGTACATGGAACCTGCAATCGAAAAATGTTTTGTTTTGAGAATGATCTTCATAAATGATTTGGTAGGCAGGGCTCAAGCACGTGTTGCTTCACATTAGGATATTGGGTTCTCAAAAATACAGAAGTTACGTCCAGGGCTCCTCCCTCCATTAGTTAATGCATTGTGGCCTCATTTCTCGGTACCGTACATTCTTTCATTTGACATAGGCGAAGGACAAAACCATTCTTCTGGTGGCGCCCGCCGTCACTGCCTGCCGTTACGCAGCCGCCACTCCGGGCGGATGCTGGTCTACACTGAGAAAAATAGAAGATGTATAACTAAAATTTGGAGCTATGTAGCTAAAATATCGCAATACTGCTAAACACTTCGCGCGTTAGCTAAACGTTTTGTGGTAAAGCTAACCTGTTAGTTTTAAGGTAAGGCTCCACTGAAAATATGGCGGAAATCGGTCAAAAAATCGAAAATGAGCTTTTGCTGGAAAAACCTACTTTGGACCTTCCTTTCAACGGCGGTAGTCCGTTTTTACCCTCCTAAAAATTCTAAGCAGGTCTACGGGCTGGTTTTTGTAATGTCTGCATACCCCTATTGTCAATTGCGTTAAAATTAACCAATATATCTTAGTAAATTCCACGCGCTTCCCTGGCGTCCTCCGAATATTTTTTGTGCTTCCCGCGCGTACTTTAGTAAAATATTACCTACAAGTACATATGAAGGAGTTTCGGCTGTGCCTCTGACCTCAACATTCCTAAAAGCTACTCAAAACAACTATGAAAACTTTAAACTTATTTTTCTTGGAAACTACTTTTTGGAACTTTGAAAAATTCCTTGCGCAACAGTTGCTGATAAAGAGGCCTGCTAATTAGTGTGTGACTTCCTTTCAGTGTTATTCAGAACTGACCAGTGAGCTTTTTCATAATTTTTCAGTAGTTTTCTCAAAAAGGCCCTGAAAATTGTAAAAAATTGCAAAATTTTCAATTTTTGTGAGAGAATTTCTTTAAAATTTATCCAAAAAATTTGGAAATCACAAAACTGGCAATATCTCACTGGTCAGGTCCTCGGAAAGGGTAAAAAAGAACAACTTTTAAGGGTCAGGCCTGTGAGGCATAATTTGTTGCGCAAGGAGATCATCAAAGAAAAACCATTTTTTTCTTCAAAAATAGCTATAACTTTGGAACGGTTTGAGATACAGACCCCATATTGTGCTCAAAATTTGTTTTTTTATCAACTCTAACAAATATTAAAAGAGGGTACACTCTTATCAGAAATTGTAGAAAAACTGCATTTCAGTGGAGCCTTACCTTAAAGCTCTAAATGTCATCAGCTATGTAGCAAATTTTTTTTTTAGCTGCATGGGCAAGGTTATTATTTTTAGAGTGTAGTCCGCCCTCCGCGTGTCTCTCGCGGAGGGTGGGAAGTGAGGGGTGACAATGGAGGGGAGGGGGGGGAGCGGGGCACCGAGCCTTACTGCACTGCAGCACGCTCTCGCTCTCTTACTCTCACCTTCATCCATTCCCTCCGTTGTCCGCTCCTCCCCGTCCCCTCCTTCCCTCTCTCCCTCTCTCTCTCTCTCTCTCTCTCTCTCTCTCTCTCTCTCTCTTTCTCTCTCTGTCTCTCTGTCTCTTTCTCTGTCTGTCTTCATTCTGCCTCGCTTCCTCAAAGCTCTCTATCGCCCCCTCTCGGAATGTGTAGAAGGGAGAGGGGGGGGGGGGGAGCACAGGATGAACTTTGAGAGACAGAGAAAGGGGGAAAGAGAGAGTCGGGATAGAATAGAGGCTACTACATGCTCTCTCCAGAGTGACTCCTCCAGAGTGGAGATATTTGGTTTAAACCGCAGGGGTGGAGCTAGCAGCAGGGGAGGCTCGGAGTGAGGAGAGAGACAGAGAAGAGAAAGGCACACGACGACGACGGTGCCTTATTCTAAAGTCTGCTTTGGGACTTCATTGTCGCGGGGCTGGGAAGAGGGCGGGGCGGGCGGGCGGGTGTGGTGCGTCTTGAAGTGGTATGAAAGAAACATTGAGTGGATGATGGCAGGGGAAGGAAGGGGAGCGGAGAGGCCAGGAGAGCGGGGCGGGGCAGGGCAGGGCAGGCAGCTCCAAGACGATTCAATGGGAATCCCAAATGATGACGCCCCCTTAAATTTATAATAATTGGCCCCTCTGTAAAGAGGGCCGCCGCCGCCGCATCGCTGTCGCTGCCGTGAAGGTCGGCTCACACTGAAAATCTCGCCGCAGAAATGAGATTGAGACAAAAGATTACTGTTCTTGGCAAACTTAACCGTAGTAAAGTTGTAGGAGTGAGACCAAAATTGTTCGAAGTAATAAAAAGTGCGTCGCGCAATACAAGTGCAAAACCTGTCATACCCTACTGTTGTTCGTGTATGTCCTACCCAACGATTTTGTTTATGTTTTGTTTTATGACTGCTCTTCAGATATTTTCCTAAAAGTTTTTTTTCTTTTTTTTTTTTTGCAATGTTCTAAAATTTGTTGGCGCATTTCTACACTCCTCTTAGCATCGCTTTTGTCGCAGGAGCGCGGAGACCGAGCGCTGAGCGCAGGCAGGGTCTCAACTGCTGCAAACCCCTTGTCGGGGGCAGATGTTCGGCTGATGTTCCACCGGCGGAAAAGACTTAAAAGCTAATTTGGAAGCAATGGAATTCGCGGAGCTAGGGGGGAGGCGGGGATAAGGAGGTGCGAACGGCCGGACGAATGCGCCGGCAATGAATGAATGAATGTCATTTCGTCCGCGAAACTTGGGGGCCCAGCGCTCTGGGGACGGGGTGGGGGCGGGGCGGGGCTGACAACCCCGAGTGTCGTTCTCCAGTCTGCAGACCGAGTCTCCGAGGCCCGCTCCGCCGCTCCGCCTAGCGCCCAGCTCACAGGCGCCTTTTGTCCCGGTTCTCCTCACTACTACCCCCTCCTGCTCTGCCCCCTTCCACGCTACCCCCCTGCCCCCTCCCTCTTTTTGTTCACAATCTCACTGCGCCGCCGCGGTCCGTCTTCATTTCTTCTTTTATGTTGAGGTTTCTCGGACAACCGGACCGCGGAATGCGGAATCTTGATAATTATTGTCGTTTCTACTCGTGAAAAGTATTTGTCATCTCCCAAATGAAGCAGGCGGTGCTCCCCAGCAGTAAGTTCACAGAGCGGCATGGCATGACCTGTTGTGGAATCCCGCGTTCAAACACTACGAAATAAAAGAAGAAAAAAAAATCTAGTAAATTAACAGGAAATATATGTGAATTTTGTTAAACCTGACGGTAAATTCACTTTTCATTAGTGATCATTTACAAAAATATTCTGTAACTTTACAAGAGAATTCCGTTACTTCAACTTTATCTGTTGTTTTTCGATTTTTCTTGTTAATCCACTATTTTTTTCATCAAACCACAGGAAAAATCTGTTTACCGATTTTACAGCGAAACCTGTAAATTCGTTTCTCTCTTCTTCTTTTTTTTTACAACAAATTTTTACAGTGCAGGACTGATCAGACGCGTAAGGCCGTTGCCGCAGAGGAGTCCTGCGAGAGTCCTGCACTGTGTGTTACTATGAGGACTGGGAGAAGGCGATCTCCAAATCAAACCGCTCAGTCGGTCCTGACCCGATCCGCCTCGCCCCCATTTCCCTGGCCGGATGATTTCGCTGAGTGGCATGATAAGGTGCTGCTGGTACAGCAAGGCGTCGTGGCCGTGTGCCGTCGTGGTCCTACCGGCCCCTCCCCGCCCATCGCCTTTATTCATCCGCAGCGAGAGACGAATCCCTGCTGTCCCAGGCTGTTCCCCAGCGTCTGCTTTTTTTTTCACCCTCTCCGCCGCACCGCACCCCACCGCACCCCACCGCACCCCACCGCACCCCACCCCACCCCACCCAACCCCACCCCACCCCACCCCACCCCACCCCACCCCGCCCCGCCCCGCCCCGCCCCGGCCAAGTCGGTCCCGCGCCGCCGGCCTTGCCGCCTCGACCGCCCTACTCAGCCCTGCGGCCCAGCCGGGCCCAGCCCGTCTCGGACTGATGAACACTGTCTCCTCCTGTAATCAGGAGAGATTGCGCTGTGTACACACCGGAGGGGTCCGCAAGGCGTCATGCGAAGGACTCCGCCGCCACGCGCCTGCAGCCCTCAGGTGCAAGGGGATGGGGCGAGGGACGTTTACTACGGTATTTATGGTAATGAAGGGTGCGTTATTCGAAAGACGGTGTCGAGATGTTCCTCGCCTGCTAAAATACGGCAAGCATCTTTCGCACTGTAATTGCAGCCTCATATTATTAGCCAATTACACGCTAAAAAGTAATTCGCGTCTGAGCACAAAGGACTAATTCTTTAGCTTTATAGGCGCAGCTAATTTTTAAGCGATGGTGCTAATTTTCGAGCTACCCTGCTTTCTTATTTTTCCGCTGTGTTCAGTGTTTAGCCGTAGTGCTAATTTTTTACATCTAATTTAAGACGGGGATTTTTTTTCCCGCTTGTATTTTCATCCGCAGTAACGTCAGCCGGACGTCAGACACAATAATTCCTAATTGTAACGTACGTATTTTGTACGCGAGACTCCGCTATTACTACAATAACATTATTGCAATTGCAAGCATCTCGGGGTACGAGTTATTACACCATACTAAATTCCCCCCCTTCGTCGTGTCGCTTGGCTTCTTGCTGCAGCCCCTCCCGATCTGGTTGCGCGGGTGGATCTGCGTGTGCACGCGGCTCCGCCAGGCTCCACGCCCACGCCGCCCCGCCCGGCTCCTTACGTTTGGCCGAGAGCGTGTTGGAGCTGAAGCTTATCCCCACCCAGCACCCCCGCGCGTCGTATGTGGGCCTTGACGCTATCTGCCTTGAGCTATAACTCTGCTCGCCCCGACATCATCCCCTGACGAATGTGAGCTGAAACACGCGGCACCGGCCCTCCTCCTCCTCCCTCTCTCCTTCCCTCTCTCTCTCTCTCTCTCTCTCTCTCTCTCTCTCTCTCTCGTACTCCTCCTATCTTTCTCTGTCTCTCGCTCGTGTGCTTCCTCGCAAACAGTCTCCGTCTCGTTTGTGAGGTCCTCTAGCAGCTGGCTCGTGGCAACCTTCATTGTGTGTGTGTGTGGGGGGGGGGGGGGCTGACACTTTCTAATGGATGGCAAATGAATGTGTCATAAGCAAATCAACGACAAGACGACGCTTGGACTGCTAGGAATTCTCTTGTTCGTCTCCGAAACGCCTGCTGAACGTTCCAGCTCCTGTCGAAGGTCAAATATAGAGAGGGGTGCCGACGGGAGAGACAGAGCTCGATCCTCTTCTCTATCTCTTTCTCTCCCCTCTGTCACCACTTTCCGGCTCTCGCGATCACAGTGCGATCACACCCCCGGCCGCCCCTGCTGCCCGCCCCCGCCCCTGCCGGCCTTACTTGACTGGGCGATAAAGCCCACCACGCCGCCTCACGCGCCCCGCCTCGCCCCGCCTGACCCTGCCCACCCACGTGGCCCGGCCCCACCCCGCCTCACCCTCCTCAGGAAGCCGGACTAAACATTGCTCACTCCCAGCCGGCAAAAGTGGATAGCTATCTCGGATTTGTGCCGAGACCCTGCACTCTCAGACCTGTACTGATTTTTTCGTCAGTTAAAACGTCAGAACTCTCTACAGCAGGAATTACTGATCAATTTGTCAACTATTCCGTATAGCTTCGTTCAATATACACTGATAAAAAATAAAATTGTCAGTAATGTAAACAGGAATTAATGCGTGTTACTGATGGAAAACTATAGTCAGTATTCCTGCTGCTTAGAAACATATCATAAGTACTGGCAAAGGGCGGCAAAAAATCAGTAACGGGATGAGAGAGTGCCGTCGAGAAAACGGGTCCTGGGTCCTGTAAGCACTGCAACGCTTGTAAGGCTCTTAACACAGTATTATTGCGTGTTTTGCATGCAATACCTTTATGCAGTGGCAGTGCCCCACAGGCTCCCGGAAAGTTGGATTAGCCTCTAAATAGCTTTATCGAGAAAGGGGCTCAACTAAAGTGTGAAGTTCGCGTTCCCGAGACTTTCCCTGCGTGCACGCCGGTGCTCGCCCCTCGGTCCCCTTCCCTGAGCCGCCTACGTCCATACCTTCCTCAGTCTCGCGACGTATCAGGAGACGAACTGCATTTTTCACCAACTTTTCTCTAATTCACATGGCACTTTGTATAATTTGGGGAAGCTGCGAGGAGAGCGGGAAGGAGAGATATGGAGGAAAAGGTAAGCTCTGTCGGGCGGCGGGTGTCCCCTCCCCTCCCTCCAGCCCCTCTCTTTAATGCACCCTTCCCTGCAGGAGCGTCCAATTTCAATTTAGACTCACTCATTCACGTCTGTCTCCTTCCCTCTGCTGCACTGTCCGTTCCTCTCCCTCTCTCCCTCCCCCTCTCTCTCTCTCTCTCTCTCTCTCTCTCTCTCTCTCTCTCTCTCGCTCTTCTTTTCTATCTCTCTCTTAGTCCCCTGGGACGCGGCCCTGCTGAGGATGCAAGGGATTCTCTCATTACGATATACATTACTCACACTGCAGTCGGGCGTTGCCAGCCCGCCCCCACACCGCACTAAACTTTATTCAAGCTGGCTCGCTTGTCTAAATCACACGCTCATGTCATTGTCCGTGTGTGTGTGTGCGTAAGATATTTAAACGAGTCTTTTGTATAATATACTTTAATTAATAAAATTAAAACATTGCTGAGGGGTTCACCAAAAATTTTATGGGGTGTGGCACGAAACCTCCACAGAAATGTCCTCCAAAAATTTTTGGAGGTGAATTTTGCTCCACGCGCAACTTCCTCCACAGTCTGTGGAAGAAAATTTACCTCCACGGGAAATATCCTCCACAGTGTGGATGAAGATTTCGGGCGGGTGCATTGGAGCGAAATCTCATCCACCGCACGCTTTGAAATTTACATCCACAACAGTGGATGTAAAATCGTTTCCACCGAAAAATACCTCCACAATTCAGTGCTTCACCGATGGCCATAGTACAGTCAAGTGCCCAAATTTCGGACTTGTGCCTTAATTTCGGACTGTTTGCATAGAAGTGCTTATTTCAACCTATCTCGGTCACCTTTTGAGATATTCAAAATCAGAAGACGGCATCGTAAAGTTTGAAGTATAGAGTACCACATTTCGTCAAAAGACTTATGTTTTCGCCTTCAGGAAGAAGCGAAGTTGAACTTTTGACTATCATCTTTACAACGCCGTTTCCGGATTTTGAGATACCTCAAAAAACAGCTAAGATAGGAAGAATTTAGCACTCCTCTGAATTTTGGCCGAAGTTAGAGCACATTTGTCCAGAGTTAAAGGCGTTTACAAAACCATTCCATTCTTCTGTCCAGTTTTCATCTCTCAGCAGGGTTGAGTTAAAAAATCGGTTTGGATGTCATTCAACGAATTGTGACCTAGGCTATCCTAAGTGAAAAGTAAACCTGTTCGGTTAGGCCAAAATGCATGCGTGTGACCGAAATTAGAGCACGTGTCCAAAATTACAGCACTTTCGTTCCTAATTTCGGACACTCTTCCGATGATTGCTGTAGCGGGTCGCCTCTAGTTCCTCTACTGGAAACACCTCTAATTTTGATTAGAGGTAAATTTACCTCCACGGCAATATACCTCTAATAATATTGCTGCGAAAATACCTCTTCAAGATTTACCTCTACGGTTAGGAGCAAAACACAGAGTTGGGAATTTACCTCTAAAAAGTTTTAGGAGTAAAACCTCTCCTACTGTGTTTTACATGTAAACCTAGACGCGGCGTAATCACGGCTACGACAGTTACCTCTCTACACCTTACATGAAAATTGCGCAGTTCGGGAAAGGCGTGCAACGGTCACCCGGCGAGAGCCGCAGTGGTCGAAAAAGGAAGAGGTATCATGGTCGGAGCACACCTCAAATTAATTTTGTAAGAGCTATTTTTAAAAAAATTGAAAAATTGGTAGGCCCCTACCTAACTCGCAACCTGCGAGCCCCGCCTGCTTAACTTCGGAGTTCTGATGGGATCCGGTGTGTTCCAGGCGACCGCCACCCCGCGGGCACGAGAAGTCCTCTCCACTTCGGGGAGAGTCCCCGCTTAAGGCTGGCGGCCTGTCAGGCCCGCCGTACTACCCTATTTAAACAGCGCCTTGAAGCCGTAGGTAGCATTTCAGACCAACGACTGGGCACCACCGGACCGCATGACCGGTCAGTGGGAGGTAGAGGCAAGGCAGGACGATAGAGGGGGAGAAAAGCAGAAAGAGAAGTTTTTGCGGAAGAGTAAGCGTACGGTTGGTTAGACCTGTACTGACCCGCTCCCGCACAGGTCATGGAAAAGCTGTTTACTAAGGAGCCAGATTCATAGGCCTTACTTCCCCACGAGGGACCACCCCCCGTGGCATGGGACGGAACTTCCTGACAACTCGCTTTCGCTGCCAGTGAAGAACCTACCTGGGAATTGAACCCAGGCCCCAAGTGCCGAGTCTCATGACACCCCGCGGCTTTCGTGGTACTAAGACCACTAGACCGTCGGCGATTCCACGAGGGAGCTCCGTTGAAATGGGGGGTTTCAATTCCACGCCAAGCTGCTGTCCTCGGAAAAATTTTTGTTTTATAGCAAGATTTGAACCCGGGTTCTGCGGCCCCAAGAACATTACTATGCCGGCACGGCTACGACGCACTGTAAGTATTGAGGGTGTGATTTGACGGTCCGCCTCCTATAGCACCCTCAATACCCACCCTTTGGGTGTTGGAAATCTCCGGGTGGAGGCAAAATACATTTAGGACTCCTACCCCACAACCTTTAGGGTGTGAATCGAGTTCTCCTTGCCTGTAAACTGCCTCCTTTAGAGTGCGTTTGTAGGGCCTCCTTCCCGGTGTGATTTCGTGTCCTCCTAAAGGGTGTGATATCTGCCTCCTCCCTGGTGTGAAGTGGGACACCTGTTTTGTACCCCTGGAGGGTGTCATATCTGACTCGTTCCCGGTGTGATCTGGCCCGCGTGAGGGTGTGATTTCCTCCTCCTATCCAGTGCGATTTGGTCCGCGTCCGGGTGTGAAATCTGCCTCCATCCCGGTGTAAATTCCGCCCGCGTGAGGGTGTGATTTCTGCCTGCCTCCCGGTGCGATCTGCGGCCGCAAGAGGGTGTGATCTCTGCCTCCCTCCCGGTGCGAATCGCTCCACCCAGGCGGGGGCCCTACGGATCGTCCAGGCCTACTCCCCCCCCCTCTCCTCTCCCTATGCTGGACCCGTCGGTTTCCCCGGAAGGGTCGTGTCATTGACTTGGCCTCCAACACAACGTCGCTCTCAGAAGGGGCCGGGGGGTGGGGGAGAGGAGCAGGGTGGGGAGGAGGAGCGGGGGGACGTGGAGGGGGCCGAAGACAGGTGCGGGGGCGAGGCAAGGCGGGGTGGAGGCAGCAGTGCATAGACACCAGGCAGTGTTTGCAATGTGATGGGTCGAAGAACAGTCTGTCGGCACGATGGCTCCGTAGCTCAGTAGGTTCCGACCGAAGCGTGAGCGCTGAGTTTGGTATGGCTGAGGATCGAATCCCGGCACTGCCGAACAAAATGCGTATCTCGCGGCCAGTAGGACTGACCCGGCTACACATGAGTCTTAGAGGCGGTGGAATGATGGGGAGGGGTGGTAGGGGGAAAAGGGGAAAGGGGGAGAGAGGGAAGAAGGGAGGTCGGAGGGGTGTGAGAAATGACAAGGAAAAGGAGGAACGACTGAAGAGAACTTTTTTTTTAATCAAATGTGATATGCCAATAATCCTCGGGAGGCATTTCGCCTCGAGTGCGCCCGGCGCACTGCAGGCGTAATCCGCGCGGCGGAAAGAGGTCGGAGCGGCTGCAAGCGCGGCAGAGCGGAGGCTGCCTGGCGGGCCGGCGCATACCGCACCGGGAGGGAGGCAGAAATCACACCTTCGCGCGGGCGCATACCGCACCGGGAGGGAGGCAGAAATCACACCCTCGCGCAGTTCAGATCGTACCGGCAAGGAGGCAGATTTCACACCCTCACGCAGGCGCAAACCACACCGGCTGTGAGTTGGAAATAGGAGGCGGATACACACTCCAACACCATGTTCCGCCCCACGAAGGAGGCAGATTGATGTTATGCCTCCCCGAAAAAAGGGTGTGATTCTGCCCGGAGGAGGCAGAAAGTGGTACACCCTAAAGGTGCTGCAAAGTGCCACCTCTCAGTTTACAGTGCGCCACGATACAAGCCGGCTTTCCTCTAAAGGGTGACGCTGCGAAGAGCCATAGTCGCCGACGAACCTGTACCGGTGGCGTCATCAGTACGCCTGCTCTCCTTGCTGAGACAGCCCAGCCTCGTGGCGACTTTGGTATCCACCATCGGCACCGTTAGGAGGACTGGGTGGGCACAGGTTCGAATACCGATCCATCGAAGTAGCTTCGTCGCTTTCAGTTGCCTGAGGCACAAGGACAGTGGATAAAAAGGATTAAGGAGGTAAAAAACAAATCAAAACAAATCAGCACTCGACATTGATGTCGTCGCCGGTGAAAGCACGAGTTGGACAGAGGTTCTAATGCCACCCCTATCTGTAACTTCTTTTTCTTTTTTCTTCTTCTTTTTTCAGTTGCTAGCTTTGCTACGCGGTGATTTTTTTCCGAGATAGGTTGAAATAAGCACTTCTATGCAAACAGTCCGAAATTAAGGCACAAGTCCGAAATTTGGGCACTTGACTGTACTATGGCCATCGGTGAAGCACTGAATTGTGGAGGTATTTTTCGGTGGAAACGATTTTACATCCACTGTTGTGGATGTAAATTTCAAAGCGTGCGGTGGATGAGATTTCGCTCCAATGCACCCGCCCGAAATCTTCATCCACACTGTGGAGGATATTTCCCGTGGAGGTAAATTTTCTTCCACAGACTGTGGAGGAAGTTGCGCGTGGAGCAAAATTCACCTCCAAAAATTTTTGGAGGACTTTTCTGTGGAGGCTTCAGATCCATCTCATTTTATGCAATTTCCTAATTTTCTCGGCATTGTCTTACAATCGCTATTTAAAACCTCAGAAAGACACATTAAAAAAATTAAAATAACTTGGCGTGTTTTTTACCTGCATGGTGATAGGGTAGACGGTCCTCATGTTCGCTGGACTTTGAATCGAAAGGTACAAATCCGTTACAACACCCGAAGTTGATATGTGGTCGCATGAAGTAATCGTACTCTGCTGCTGACGCCTGTTTCAGCTGGCTGCAGAGCACAGCAGGACCGCCCTTCTTCCTTCTCTCGGCTGGCGCTATACAATCTCGAATCGCCTCTTTCTCTCTCGCACCTGTAGACATGCGCGCGCGAGCGCGCCGCGTGTACATGCTCTCTCTTCCTCTTGAAACAGAGAAAAGCATAGGGGGAAGGGTCCGCCGGGCAAACGGTCATCATTTAATCAGAAGATGAGATGCAAATATCACGTGCTTATTCATCATAGATGGCCACCGCCCCACCCCGCCGCGCCGCGCCGCGCCCCGCCTCGCTCCGGCCCGCCACACCCCGCCGCCTCACGCCCCTCTCCCGCTCCCGCTCCCTCTTCCTCGCCTCCGCCTCTCCGTGTCGCCTCGGCGCTCCGCTCTCTGGACGTTAACCGGTAAAAATACGGTCCCAAAGTGAGCTTTTTTGTTCGTGGATTTAATAAATCATTTAAGCATTTGGAAAACACAGAATTAGGAAGAATTCTAATTGACTTATGTGGCAGTACATTCTCACGGACGTTTTTTTATTATTATAATTTTTTTAAATGTAGGAGTTTTTGTCGTTTGTTTATTTCGAATAAATAAATCGTGCAGGAATTTCTTTTTAAACGAATGAGTCCTTTTTATAATTGTAAATATAAGTTAATAATATATGAACGAAAATCAAAAATGGATTCGTGACATCGCAAGCCTAAGCCTTTTTTTTTTTTTTTTTGTTTTTTTGTTTTCGTTTTGTTCACATTCTTGCATAGGCATGTCACAAAGTACGATTTGTATCATCTGAAAACCAAAGAGTGTGAGAATGTTGGGTTTGAAACGTTGTTTCATGACCTTCCCCTTCCACACTGTACGTTCGTCCCTCAGCCCTCCTCCCCCACCCCTTCTCTCCTCCTCCTCCTCCATTATCGAGCTGATGCCTGCTGTTTTTCCGGGTCCAACTCCGGGTCGTGATTGGCGCAGCCGGCGTGGCGTGCTGTCACGGGGGGCGGGGTGTGGACAGGTCGCGCGCGTTGATGTGGTCGAACGGTGTGTGGTCGGACACTGGTGTGGTCACATAATGGTCACGCGCTGTGGTTGGGTGTTGTGTTATTGTCACCGTCGTCGACGATGGGTATCTACCACCACGGCGCGCAACGCTCTTTGCGAAAGGTCATCCACACCTTTCCGCTCTTCTCTCTCTCTCTCTCTCTCTCTCTCTCTCTCTCTCTCTCTCTCTCTCTCTCTCTCTCTCTCTCTCTCTCTCTCTCTCTCTCTCTCTCGCTCTCCTGGTCTGTCTTACCTCGCTCACGCCCCTCCCTAGTGGCACCCCACTCCCCTGACGTTTTGTCTTATCTCGACCCTCTGCAGCGGAACCCTTTTGCCCGCCGAGATATGCCGAAGATGTGGTGAACCCTTCCTTCCTTCACGTGCCGGCCCCCGGCCCGCCCCCGGTCCGCCCCCGGTCCGCCCCCGGTCCGCCCCCGGTCCGCCCCCGGTCCGCCCCCGGTCCGCCCCCGGCCCGTCCCCGGTCCGCCCCCACCAGCCACCGGCACCTGTCTTATGCCGAATGTGCAGGCCCCACGCCCCACTGGATGTTGGACGGAATCCCACCCTTCCTGATGGCCGTTCTTATCTATACTCTGCTTAGAAATTGGCCGTTTTCCGTCGATTTTCTTCCTCCTGGGCCGGCGGTCACGGGAAGCGAGAGAGGGCAGTGCGAATAAAAAAGCGAAGCATCCGTGTGTCTACCAGACTACACCCCTTTTGACTTTCCTGTGAGTTTCTGTTGATTCGTTGCCGTTATACTCTCAAACTGCTCCGCCTACTTAGTATGCCAAACTTTCTGCATTCCTCCTAATTGCCAGTTTCTGGCATACTTTTATCCCAAATTTTCGCCATGCTCGAAAGGAATGCAAAATTTCGCGGCATTTGATGAAGCTGAAAAATTTACATTCATTTTTATGAAAGGACCAAATTTTGGCAGTGTGTAGATAAATACCAAAAGTCTGGCACACAAAGATACCAATGTGCTTACAGTGTAATGTGAGCTTGTGCTTTCCAGACTTTTTTTTTTTTAGATATTTTAAATATAACTTTGCTTGTATGTGAGCCGTTTCCATTATTCGCACTCTAGACATGGAAATAGCCCAGGTCTGTAAGTGTACAAATGAGCATTCTCCCTCATACCTCCAAGTGTGTGAGGAGCTTCCCTGTAACGGCTGTGGGTAAGGTGCGGGCAGGCTGCAGGGGGAGGCTTCCGCCGGGGCTGGGTCTGGGGCTGGGGTGTGGCGGGGGCGGGTGCTAATAGACCACGCTGGAGGGGGAGAGGGAGAGGGCCTCGTAGCGGCCGAGCTGCCGGCCGAGCTGCCGGCCGAGCGCCCGCTAACTCACACTACACAGGCAGCAATCTTTTCACCGCACTGGCCGAGTGCGGAGTGGGGAGTGCGGACAGAGAAAAGAGCGAGAGAGAGACAGGGTTGTTACAGGTCATGGAAAACCTGGAAGTCATGGAAAAGTCATGGAAAAAAATTCGAGTCATGGAAGTCATGAAAAAGTCAGGGAAATCAAGCTCCGAGTCATGGAAGTTTGTTAAATTGCAGTATCTCCCGTGTTCTCTGCCTGCCGCGCCGTAACAAAGGTTTTGCTCGAGGGGGTGCTGTCTTCTAAAATCAATGAACAAGGCCAAAAAAAATCACGAAAAAAAATAAAAAAAATAAAAATCACAATCAAAAAAGATAAAAAATAAAAAAAATCACAGGTTTTCTCAGAAATCCTCCTGGCTGGAGGCTGGGGGATAGGGGATAGGGCAAATACGACGCGAACCCGTCGCACTAGGCAGTCATCGAAACGTCGTGGCTCAGTTGGTAGAGCGCGCAACACTGAACCGAGAGGTCCCAAGTTCGACTCCCACTCGGGAAAGTGTTTTTCGCGCTTGGCATTTCATTTGGCAGCTGCTCCAGGGCAGGTCAAGTAGAAATTAAACACGTCTCACCTCCGTTGGCTCGGTGGCTCTGGGCGTTGGGTCGCTTCCTGTTCTGGCTACGTGTCGGCACTCGGGGTTGTGGGTTCGAATCCCGCGTACCCCTCTGAGGTAAGGCCTCTGAAACTGGGATCAGGAAGTCTAACGCCCTTGACACCGCTCGTACCTCTAGGGGTAGGCCAATGGTGGTACGGGGATCAAATCTGTCGAATTGCGCGATAGGATCGCAGTCAGCAAAGCGCCGGTTCCCATGGAACACCGAAGCAGTTGGCTGCCACAGGGGGTTAAAAGCCCTGTGCCTGGCGGGAACCGCAACCTCCTTCGGGAGGTTTACTGCCGCAAAAATTTTCTATGTTTTCACGCCACCCTTTCAATTGCAGAGCAAAATTTGTTTCTGAAAAGTTTTAAAAATTATTTGAAATAATTGTGATTATTTTGCATTATTGCAAGTTAATTTCCAATAATTTGGAATAAATCGAAATAATTCACCGTAATTTACTAAAAATCCTATTTAATCATGTAATTGAGAGAATAATTTGGATCAGATGTGCTTGTATTTTCTGAGGTCATCCCGAACAATCAAGAAAAATATCGAAAGATCGAAAGATCAGAAAAAAGATCAAAAATCAACAGAAAAATTAAAAAGTCATTTTGAAATCAAAAAAATCAATCCAAAATGAAAAACAAACCGTTTGATTTTTTTTTAATGTAAATCATTGAACAACTGCTACTTGAGACAGCACCCCCTCGGTTTTGCTCTTTTATTTTATGTCGAATGAGTGCCTCAGAGGGCTTTAAAATGGATAAATAAATTGTGCAAGTGCAAGTATTGCTTTACATCGTTTTCTTTTTAAAAACCTAGTCCTATATATGTCTGGGGGAAGGTCATGGAAAACCTCGAATTCAGTCATGGAAAAGTCAGGGAAATAAAAATTCCCGACTCTGTAACAACCCTGAGAGAGAGAGGAGAGAGAGAGGGAGGGGGGGGGGTAAAGCAGAGAGATGCTACAGTGTGAAAGTAAAGTGAAAGGTGAGGCTAGGGCGGGGAGGTACCACTTACCGCCGTGTTTGCAGTCGCTGCTTATTATTCTGATCCTCGTTGCGGGCCGAAGCAGGGTCGGGCGGGGCGGGGCGTGGCGGGGCGTGGCGGGGCGTGGCGCGCGTACCGCGAAGGGGCGGCGCGGCGGCGGCGGCGGGGTCGGGTCGGGTGGGGTCGGGGTACGGCCTCTATCGCATCGCCCACATTCATCTCTTCAAACACGGTCGCTGCCCGCCCCGCCCCCGCCTCAACCCTAGCGCACCGCACCACACCACCCCGCCTCGCCCGCCCCGCCCCGCCCCGCCCTGCTGCGCCTCGTCGTTCCCTCCCTGCCGCACCGCGACAGACCCCTCGGCACGGCACGCCCCTCTCAGAGCTCCCGCAGCACGGCCGTGACGCGCACCTTGACGCGCGAACAGGGCGCTGTGCCGTGTTGACTCGGGTGAGTAAGGCCCGACCCGACGCTCCTGATGATCCAGCCATCTATCTATCTGTCGTTCACCATGAGAATCCCAAGTGAATATCTGAGTGTGTGCGTCTGATCTCGAAAGAGGTCTTCTTCTTCTTTTTTTTTTTTTGTATTTTTTTTAGGGTAGGGATAGAGGGACACAAAGACAGAGAGAGAGAGAGAAAGAGAGAGAGAGAGAGAGAGAGAGAGAGAGAGAGAGAGAGAGAGAGAGAGAGAGAGAGAGAGTCGAGCTGGAAGTGAGGGAATGGGGTCGGGAAAGACATGCACAAGGCAGCGCCAACGCCACAGCGGTAGTGGGGGAGGGGGAAGGAAGGTGGGAGGAGGGGGGACAATAAAATAGTACTTGAGGTCCTGACTGCAACACAGTGTCATACATGGGGCGCTAGCGGCACTCTCTCGGTCTCCTCCCTCTCCCCCCCCCCTCTCTCTCTCTCGTTCTCGCTCTTCTATCTCGCTGCACTTCCCCGCTTGTCTCTCTCTCTACTTTGCGTCACGCGACCTTTCTTCTCCCTTGCGGTCTCACTCTCTGTCTCTCTCGAGTGCCAAAAAGTTTTGTCTCCTTGTGTTTCTTGTTTTGATGTCGGTCGCTCTTAACTCCCCGCGCGCAGCCGGGACACGGGCCCGGCCCGGCCCGTGCGGTGGGGCGCGGGTAGGCAGACCTCGCTGCCCTGCGGGCAGGCGCGTGCTGCAGGCTGCCTACCCCGAGACCCGCAGGCGAGGCGGTCGTGGGCTCTGATACTCTCTGCAGTCTGAGCTGCGGTGACGGAAATCACTGAAGGACGTTTATCAAGCAATTCACACCACTTTCCAAATGTAACCAGTTTTATAAGTCGCGACAATGTATTTCTTTAGTCGTAAATCAATTCCCAGTCGATGTAGCGCAACTGCAATTTTTTACCGTTATTTCGAAGTACAATAAAATATTGTTTCTAAAATTGTACCCGGTATAGGGTAAAGTAGTGATGTACGGCAACGAAAACCGTAAACCGTTAATTCAAAACCGTTGTTAAGTTGTATGAGGTACGGTTTTTCTCACAGTGTGCAGTGCTGCAGGCTTCAACACTTATAACCTGAGATGAAATTCATTTGAAGCTCTCGGCAGTGTTGAGTGTATCACGACTCACGCCCTCTACAAGTACAATTACACCAGCCACCGCCCAATGTGCTGCCTCTGCCCCCTGCCCCACCCGCACCCCTTACTCCGCGTTCTCTTCCCTGTCTCTTGTCCTTTCCCCCCGAGCCCGTAACATGGCTATTTACCCCGCTGGCCTCATAACTGGCATTTGTGTCGTGGACGTGTCGTGTCTCTCACAAAAACAGTTATTGCGGCTTTGGGAGCAGGGGGCAGAGAGAGAGCTTTCTTTTTGTCGCGTCTTTCCTACGTCATCTCTCTGTATCTCCGGTGTCGCTATTCCGACTCTCTCTCTCTCTCTCTCTCTCTCTCTCTCTCTCTCTCTCTCTCTCTCTCTCTCTCTCTCTCTCTCTCTCTCTCTCTCTCTCTGTCCCCTCTTTCTCTCATCTTCTCCCTCTATCCCTCACCTATGGACCTAGAGGGGATGGTGCGGTAAAAAAATAAAAACAATGCTAATTCGGAAGTCTGGCCGTGTGTCTAATTGTGCATGCTGCGGATGTGGCTGGCTGGCTGGGGCGACCCCACGTCCATCTGTCGGCGCGCTTATTTCCCTCTCAACTCGTGCTTTGCAAACAAACATGACGTCACGACACTCGCGCAGTTTTATCGTGGGTGTCGCAGCCCCGCGCAGCTTCATTTCGTTCATTAATATTGCACTCAGATCAACGGACGGGTCTCCTGGTGCCTCACTGTCCTTTCTATAATTGGCTCTTTCTCCACCGCTCGCCTCCACCTCCGCTCTTCTTCCCTTCCTCCGCGCTTATCGGGGTGGATCTCACTACGACCGCTATTGACCTTCCCTCTCTGTGCCCATCTCTTGGTTATCCGGCCGGGCTAGCCTCTCTGTCCTGCTCGTCCTTCTCTCTCACCCGCTTTGTCTTTTTCACATTCCCTCCACACTTTCTCAGCCACCGCGTGTCTCGCTTCTTCTTCTTCGTCTTCTTCTTCTTCTTCTTCTTTTTCTTCTTCTTCTTCTTCTTCTTCTTCGAAACTATGTTGGTCACCCTCGGTCACCCCTTCCCTTTTTAGGCAACGGAGTTGCCTTCTAAAATCGCTGGAAAACGTGCGTGTTTTGTTTCATATGGCCCCTTACGACAGAAAAAAATCTGCTGAAGGGAATTCGATGATATTAAGCATACATTTAGAATGTAATCTAGTACATTCGATTCTGAAGTCTAGTTGAAATCTGTATTGCAGAAATTTTGTAAATTTGAATTGAGATTCGAGTTTCTATGGTAATGCTCGACTCGTCAGGCAAAATGAACAGGGGAAGGGGATATTTTTTCGTGGAGGGGGTAGGCCGAGACGAGCCAACACGGAGCGAAAGAGAAACCTCTAAAGTCTGCGTTCAAACAAAGCCAGCCTTTAGTTTCGAGCGCAAGAATGAGATAACACCACTGAAATTCGCACGTGACCACCGTACTGCCTTCTTTAAAACTACTTCAGTTTTACTGAAACTTGCCCCGGTTCTGCCAACTAAATGTGTGCCTCAAAGAATGAGTTCCAATCGTAACGTTATGAGAGCAGTGATTTTTTTCATTTTATTTGGTTGGCATGTTGTGTCAACAACGCGAAAGCAGGCCAAGCATGTCCGCCATTGCCGGTGGCTGATGTGCCCACCTCGCGACTTTAAATCACTTTTTAAAGTTATCGAAACGTTGACAAGGCGAACTGAATGCGTAATTAGTAGTTTTATACCTGCGGAAAACGGTTTGGTAAGTTTGACTTCGATCTGGTGAGCAGAATTCTTGAAATGATGTACATTTACGTGTACCATTTTGTGTAAACAACGCCTTAACTCCGCGTTTTCCCAATAGAGCGCACCCCCTGTCGCGGCCGCGGCGCGCTTGCCCGCTGGTCCTTCGCGTGCCAGCGGTATTAGGTAGGGCCCCGGTTCGCCCCTTCCGTGCGCCCGGTGGAGGGGAGGTTATTGTTCACGTTCTCCTCCGGCCGTGAACTCGCCGCCCAATTTTTGCCGTCAGGAGGAGAGCTTTCTTTTCTCCTGCTCCTGTTGATTAAATGTCGGCCGAACTGTCGGAGAGTATTCATTACTTGAAACCCGCCTTATCAATTCAAACTTAGAATTATTTAACCACTATCTTGACTATCGTAAACTAAACAAAACCAGTCGGTCTTCTTACAGTCTTATTCAACACTCACAATATTTTATTTTAGTTATAGAAACTCCGTTGTCTACCAGGATTTCGTGAAATCGTATTTTTTTTTTCTCTCTCTCTCCCGAACGGTCTGCGGCAGAATGCCTTCGCGCGCTAACGACGCCCACATATTGACCTGTCTGGCCTGGCCACGTTCGCCTCTATTTCTACATCCTATTATGTCCCTTTTAGCAGGACGTCGCCTTGAAGCTCTGGCGGCTATAATATCCCGAGGAGGGCGGGCCGGGCAGGGCCGGGCAGGGCAGAGGAGCGAGGCGCGGCGGCGAGAGCAAGCTCGGCTACGCTCTCTGAAAATCTCTACTCCCCTCCCCACCTCCCTCGACGGGGCGGAGCCGGCATGGGGCGACCCGGGCCCGGGCCCGGGGAGTCTCTAGCGTTGTAATTTTGTTACACTTTGTCTACGGATCCCAGGGGCTCTCCATCAAGGGGGGTGGGGGGGGGAGGGGGGACTGAGGACGGAGGTGGGCAGGAGGATGAGACCGCTGACTTAGAGTGGCGAACCGCCGGCCCCCGGCCCGGCCCGGGGCAGGCACGCGCCCGCCGCAGTGGACCGGGGGAAAAGGAAAGGGGGAGGGGAGGGGGATTGGGCTGCAGTTTCGCAACAGAATCACGAGGAGGTTCGACCACGGTATGGCTATAGGGCGGGGTGTGCGGTCCCGCTTAGAGAGAGAGAGAGAGAGAGAGAGAGAGAGAGAGCGAGCGAGAGGGACAGAGAGTGGGGGAGGTTGGGTGACTTCTCCAGCGGGGCGAGTCAAAACGAGAGAGATGATGCAGGCAGGCAGGCAGGCAGGCAGCCCGGCGCGGCGGTTGTAATTGAAGGCGAGCGGTGCTCGGTGCCATGCTGCTGCCGCCTCCCCTGGCGGCCGTTCTCACACCGCTTGCATTTCGCGCGAATGTCATGCAAATGTCATTTGCAATTTGCATTCTATTTCCTCGTAATTTTTCCCCACTTTCTTCGCCCTTGGTCTCATACTTTTTTTTTTACTTTCTTTATTCGTCCAACTTCTTCTTTTTTTTTGCGTGAGCGTTCGTGTGCTTCTGCCACTACTGCGGCTACTGCGCACCCACTCGGAAAAAGAGTGGCGTTTTAAAACCGAAAGGGAAAAAGCGGGGGTATTAACAACCAGGTGGCGGGAATGATGAGGGCAGACTCTCCCCTGGCCAGGCTGTAGGGTTGTAAGTGTGTAAGTGACCGAAAGCAGGGGAGCGACGGAGGAGAGAGAAAAAAGTTAATGTTCTGCAATTCGTGGCGAATGACTCGCCTAAATTGAAGAGGAGGGCAGCAGAGGAACACAAAATGAACTTCCATGGCGAGGAGTGAAGGGGAGGGAAGAGAAGAAGACAGACCGAGGCGAGCGCGGTGGAAGAAAATGGAAGTGAGGGAAAAGTAAGAGTTGTGAAATGAAGTAATGTCATCAGGCTATATCTGAGATGATGTGCGGAGTGCTCTGAGGCCGCTGAGTGCGTTTCAATAAGAGATGACTCACACTGGCGGAACGCTGAAGGGCGGGGCGGGGCGGGGCGGGTGGCGTAGGCACAGCCTGGCGCCTTCTAAGCAACGCAAAACCTCTCATTTTTTGTGTGTTTCAGTGCGTTCTGGACTTACTTGAAGTAGTGGGGGGCGGGGCGTTGATCCGTCCAGTCCATGATTAATTGATTACCGATCGGTCACATCACGTGACCACGATCAGGGAGGTACGGCACTAACCGCCTCTACCAAGATACCCAAAAAAATCGTGGGCGCTACTGTTGTTTGTTTCAAGAACCCAAAGTTCCTTGTGACAACATTGTTAAGCCCCCTGCTGTCTCGTCCCCTCGGCCGAATCCGTGGCTGTAGGTTAGCGATTAGAAAGGAATTTTGTGGTCTTGATTTTTCCTGCTGCTGCTTGTTAGTACGAACAAAGCAGAGTACACTGCGAAACAGCAATTTAAACTCCGTTTATCAAGCCTCTTTTTATTCTGTTCGTGGCTGGAAAATAACGACGATTAAATCGTTGGCCTGTTCGGCAGGCTTCTCTATGTTCTAGCTCTGTCTGCCCCGACCCCCCTCTCCGCCGCGAACTCCATAGGACACCTTTATTTCTACTAACGGTCCATGGGGCGACAAATTCCCGCCATTTGCTCCCCCGTTTATGACTCTCGACTGCGCTGCACTCAATATTAACGGCGTTTTGACCGGCCATAACGGATAACGGATGACAAAACGTCGCAGTGGCGGTTGGCGAAGGAAGAGTGCGGCGTGGCGTGGAGGAGTAGCGTGGGCGCGCTGCATTTAATCCGCTTGTCTCACTGGTGTGCGAGGGGGTGCTGTCTTCGAAAATCTTTGAACAAGGCCCAAAAAATGAAAATCACAATTTAAAAAAATCAAAAATCACAGGTTTTCTCAGAAATCATTAAAGAATCAATGCAAAATCAATTTAAAAAATCCTTCAAAATCAGAAAAAGTCAAAAAATCAATGCAAAATCAAAAGAAAATCAAAAATCATAAGAAAATCAAAAACCAAAATGAAAATCAACACAATCAACAAAATAAAAAATCAAGGTGTATTCAAAAAATAAACAAATATCACATAAGAATCAAAGTAAAAGTTCGAAAAAAATCAAAAAAATGAAGAACAATTAAGAAAACATCAAAAGGTCAATGAAAGATCAGAAAAAAATCAAAAATCAATAGAAAAATCTAAAAGTCTATTTGAAATCAAAAAAATCTATCTAAAATCAAAAAATTAATCCAAAATCAAAAATCAATCCAAAATCAGAAAAAATCATTTGATTTTTTTAAATTGTAAATCATTGAACAACTCCTACTTGAGACAGCACCCCCTCGCTGGTGTGTGTCTATGTGTATGTGTGTGTATGAGTTCCTACAGCACGTTCTTATCCATGCTCTCCTCTGTGGGCCCGCAGGCCGACGGCGATCAGGAGCCGGTGGCGGGGGCGGTCGACGTGAGCACACCAGCCGTCGAGTCGTGGACGACTGAGGCCGTGCTGGGGGCGGCCGGGGCGGCGGCCAACACCTCGTCCTCCAGCACCAGCGGCACCATGGCGCGCATGCAGGAGTCCAGGAGGGCGCAGCGCCTGCAGGTGAGCCTCAACACCACCACAACTTTGTAAAACGCAATGCCATCAGTGTAATATTCCGTAAATGTCACGGCAGTTATACAACTTCTCTGGTAAAACTATTAGACGTAACCCTTTACGTCCTTTTTTTACGCCTTCTTGAGATTCACTGGAAAGGTACTAGTCGCATTTCTCGCCCGTAATGAGCGGAGTATTTTTTCATCGCTCAGTAAAAGTGACTTTCGCTAAAACGACTCATATCGAGTATTTTCTGGAATTTTAAAAATCGCTCCAGAAGAGTGACTTTTGGTGATTTGACTCAAAAAGAGCCACCAAAGTGACTCTAATAGAGCGATGTTCATGCATGTCGCTCTCCCAGGAGCATGAAAATTTGGTACAAAAAAGTCGCTCTTCCAAGATCGAAAAAGGCGACTCCTCCATTTTCAGTGTACCCTTGAAATAGAGCGTAATATGTCTAATTTGTCCTATCTAAATGTTTTGGAGAATTTCTGTCCTATACGCCGTATTTCAAGCGTAACCTCTTGTATACGCATTTTTCAGGCGTAGTTATACGCCTTAGTTTTACCAGTGTTTGTTTGGCACTGCGTGTTTGCATCCTGTGGTCCATTGTAACTCACGGCAAATATATTTCACTGAAAAAAAAATCGCAGGTTTACTGGAAAATTTTCCGTGATACGAAATTGTAAAATTACAATAACAAATCGTAAAATCCAAAGCACTGTACCTTTTAACTTGAAATTAAAATACCAGCGAGAAAAGGTTGTCGTGAATTTACAACATTTTTCGTAATTCGTCATTTACAAAATATATCGTAAATCTACAAAGGTATTTTTAGCAGTGTTCCCCGTGCCTTATATTGCCAAAGATCCTCACTGTAAGTCACGCGGAACTGACTGTAAGCAGATTCCATAAGAAACTGATTCCATAAGGCAAGCACCAATAAGTGCCTCTTACAAAAATCACAAGCTCAGATTTTTTGGGGGCGTTTCCTTTTTTTCCTGTCGTTGTCGTGTGTGATTTGCTGCCTGCTCGATTATGCAGTGTATGGTCCAACACGCGTGCATACGGGGCGGGACTCGCCGCCCCCTCCTCCCCCTCAGTGCCCCTTGTGCTCATACCAGCACCTTCCCCTCTTCCAACAGTCCACAAATTATTCTCGCCGCCTCCCTCAGCCCTCCCCCCCCCCTCCCCTACCACTTCCCTTTCCCTTTCTGCTATCGCCTCTATCGCAGTCAGTCCTGTCTTTCTCTATCTCGATGCCTCTGTGCGTCTCTCTCCCACCCACCTCTCTCGAGTGGAATATTTAACTCTAATTGCGATTGATTCAAAGCCACTAATGTGTTTCGCTTTGTTGCTGGCGGGAGAGAAGGGAAGGGAGGAGAGGCAGGTCACTCGTTCTCCCTTCTCTCTCTCTCTCTCTCCCCCCCCCCTTTCTCTCGCTCTTTCTCGCTCGTTCGCTCTTCCTGTCACAGCGTGATTTTCCTTTTCTGACCGTTGCACACGGTTCCTCCACTCTACACAGCTGCAGTGCGGTCTGCAGGCTGATTCCGAAGATCGCTCTCGCGCCCCGGTCCTTGTTGCACTAATGGGGCACTGCCACCCCCAGCGTAGGGCACCGCCATAGGTGCGACAAGGACGGAGATACAAGAGCGATCTTCGGAATCAGCCTGCAGGGTAGGTCGCTGTTGTTACTGGGTACTTCCGTGCAGGCCAGGCCCCCGGCTCTGAGGAGAGGGGGTGTTGGGAGAGGCGTTCCACAGGTGAGAAGGGATGGGGACACTTTCTCTTTCTTCCTCACGCTACATTCCATCTCCCTTTCTCTTTCAGTGTCTCTCCCTTCCCCTTTGCTTCCATTTTTTCCATACCCTCTGCTTTTGTCTCTTACTCTTGCTATTTCATTTCTCAATCGTTATTTCTCACACTGTCACTTCCTCTCCCTTTCCCTATCTCTGTTCCTCTCCCTGCTCATCGCGTCTTACTTCCGAAAGGAACTCGGAAGTTTTGTTGGCGACACTGCTCGTAGTGGTGGCCGTGGCCCGTGTTCCGGGCATCAAGGATTCAATAGCGGTGGTGCCGTACGCCCACCACCCCCACCCCCACCCCGCCCCACCCTCCGTCCTTTCCCTGCGCCTTGCTGCCCCCTGGACAAGTGTTGAGGGTGTTCCGAAACTAGCCGTTAGTGACGAAACGGTGGCTAGGGGTGGAGAGGGATTGGCAGCCGCGTGCTCGGACTGCTACTGAGTCTTCCGGCTTACGGCCTTTGGCCAGAGGCGGGCGTGCGGGCGCAGGCGGGCCCCGGCGCCCGCCCCACACAGCTCATGTACAAAGTGACTTAAATGGACACACAGAGAGCCGGTGCCGGTAGCGAGGGAGGTGAGAGTCACGTAGAGCTTGAGGAGGAGGAGGGAGCTGGAGGCAGACCGCGCGGGCCCGAGCCCGCTGTGGTTATCGCCCTTGCCTCGTCTGCAATTTCTGTCCGCCGCCTATCTTCTATCTCTTCCGCCTTTTGGTCGACACACAGGTGTGCTACATATATTGGTGCACGCGTTTCACGTTGGTAAAATTTGTGCATCCTAACAGTTTTCTTGGAGTATGCGGAGTTCGGAATGAGTTGTGGTTGCGGAATCTTATCCTGTACCCCGCATTCCTAGTCTAGTGATCGTAAAGAAGTAGACTTGTCCGCGGTGAGCTCTCAGCACACACTACACACGCAGGAGTAGTGCTGCCGTGCTGAGCGCTCAGTGTACACATAGAAAATACCAGAATTTTAATCAACCCCCGAGGCCATTGCATGTTTTCCTCTGGCCCAGGGCAGCAGGGACCTCTGATTGATATGCTTTTTCTACAGTGCTAGGAATTATCGGTTGTCAAAAATCAAATTCCTTGATAAATTCTGCATTTTTCCCCCACGTATTTTTGCTGCGTCAGAAATCGTTTCTAAAAGGAAAATCTGGAGCAATTTTCGCCCTGTACTGAATGAGTTGGCTTGCACCGGGGGAGAGGGCCGCACTGGCCGAACAGGCCCCGACCAGACCGGACCGACCGGTGAAACTTTCCCGGGGGACCTTCACCGCCCGGCCCCGCCCCGCCCCGCCCCGCCCCGCCCCACCCCGCCCCGCCCCACCCCGTCCTGCGGACCCGGCGCTTGGCTCGGGGGCCGAGCGGCACAAGTTGAGCGGGGCCGTAGTCAATTACAGAACTGTTTTCCTCAAATCGACGCCTCGGCTTTATCCGCGCTACAACTGTTCCGACCAATGGCTCCCCGGGGTGCGGCCGGGCCGGGCCGGGCTGCGGCTGCGGCAGCAGGGACAAGGGTGTTTAGCTTCTTGCTCGAGGAGCTCGTCCCGGCGGGCCTGTCACCTCTGCTGATATGATGAAAACGTGAAGGAAAATAAAAGGAAATCCTAAAGCCTATTAGAATGAAATTAGATGTCTCCGCAAGATTTACATATAGTGAGTATGCAAGGGTATCGACCCCGTCTCCGGGTCTGCCAGTTTATTTTTTCGATGCCCAAGAAATATTTTAGAACTCCTGCATCAATGCCACTGGTGCATTGATGCCGTAGCACTGATACCATAGTTTTTTGTTTTTGTTTTTTGGTTTATTCTTTTGTCTCCCTAAAGCGAAACTTTAAAACATCGCCTCGATAACCTTATTATCGGCCCTTATTTGGCCACAATTGTAGGAGTCGCTGTACCTATTTTTCCGAACTGCACTAGGTCGGGTACAAGGGGGAAACAACACTGAAATTTTTGTACACCTTGTCATTCAGAGAAATTTAGGAAATTTCAAATAAATTTAGGAAAATTAAGAGAGCTTTAGGAAAATTCAGAGAGCTTTAGTAAAATTCGGAGAGCTTTAGCAGGAAAACTCAGAGAAATTCACAACAATTTATCAAGAATTTAATAAGAAATTCAAAAAAATTTAAATTTAACAAAAATTTAAGAAAATTCACAAAATTTGTACACAAAAATTCAGGGTTGTTTCCTTCTCTCGGTCGGGTGTCGTTGGTGAACATTTCACCTTCCCCCGGTCCCTCTGCGCTCCGTACATTTATTCCGTATGACTTTGGCAGACGCTGCGGCGCGCCGGGGCTGGGCCCGGCCGGCCCTCTCCCCAGGTCGCGGCCCTGCAGCCCTGCGCCCCTGCTGCACCGCTGGTCCCTCCCGCCGGGCCGGGGTAGGGTAGGGGGAAAAAGAGGGGGTGATTGAAGGGCTCCCTTATCTCAGAAGGAGTTCCACGCCCCTTCTTACCCCCTTCTCCCGCCCACCCCGCGCGCCCCTAACCAAGAGACGTGCAGAGGCTACAGAGGACCACGGAAACCCACTTCA
Source organism: Frankliniella fusca (assembly GCA_029379305.1). NCBI lineage: Eukaryota > Metazoa > Arthropoda > Insecta > Thysanoptera > Thripidae > Frankliniella > Frankliniella fusca. The sequence goes on along the minus strand of JAHWGI010001300.1, from coordinate 393,790 downwards.
AATTTTCGTCCCCCTTGTGTTTCTTGCTCTATGACACCGCAGTGTCCGGACCTAAACCTTTCCCTCTCCCTACCTTCCCACTCAATCTTACTATCCCGCAACCATCTCCCTTCGCATTTCTCGAAGGCGTTTATGTCAAATAGTTTTCCCTCCCGCACTGCGCTTGAAAGCCGCAGCAGTTTGGTTATCTGACCGAACTAAAACAGTCTTACACTCCCGCGGTTTCTCTTGCTCTTGAGCGGAAACACTATTCGGGTTTGCTTTCCTGTTTGTACCCCCTCTTCTTCTCTGTACTACCTCCGTGCGCCCTCTCCCCGTCAACTACCCCCACTCCTCCCCTCTCTCCCCCCCCCCCCCCTACTCTATCTCGATGTGTGTAACTTTTATCGCGGCCTGCCTGAAATGGCGACCATGTGTGTTTCGCTGCCCTATTCTTCTGCGTGCTTGTTCTAGCCTGAGGAGGGGCGAGGGGTTGGCGGGCGTAGAGCTGTAAATAGAACAATGTACCCGTAGGGGTCAGGGCCCACAACGAGTAAGGGTGGTGAGTGAGTGTGAATGAGAGAGAGAAAGAGGGAGAGAGGGAAAGGGAGAGAGAAGGAAAGGGAGTGTGGCGGCATGATTTACAGCACGGTACTCGACACGACAGAAAAGAATGTTGGGAGAGCGCATTAGACTCGTGTGACTAACGCTAACGCTTCTGCAGCGCGACTGCAGCCCCGAGCCACTAATACGAGCCCCGTCCTGTGCTCCCAGTCGAAAGTAGGATTCTTTGCGAGGGACGCGTGACGTTGTCGAGTGTGGTTTTCTTTATTTTCAACTCAATCCTTTTTCTCTTTTTCTTTTTTTTCTTTTTCGTTTTTCCTCTGTGCCGGCAGAGGGGCGAGTGGTCGGGCGCGGTCGGCTCACGGCGTGTGCAGGACACCAGCGCCATACTGCTGCTACTGCGTGTAGCTTTACGCTTTTCGCGGAATGGCTGGGTGGGGCCCGGGCCGGGGCCAGTGTTCTCCTTCATAGCCAAACTTTTCTGATACCGAGGCACACAAATCAACGATGTGAACGGCTTCATAGACGAACATTGAGAGATGTGTTTTGTCCGGCTACGCCCAGTGGTGTGCGCTCAGCGCTAGGCCCAGGGCAGTGCCACGCCGAGTCCTGCGACCCGCAGGGAGTCCGATAACTCTTGTCTTGACTCTGGATGATTGTGTACACTCTAGTAATGCAAATGTACGTGCGTCACTCACTTGCAGATGAGTAAACGTTTACGCTCACTTGCAGGTGAGTAAGTGTATATATGAAAGTGGAAGTGGAATTGCAGCAGTGCAAAAGGGTGAATTTTCTTTCGTTTTTTAATTATTTTGGTTGCGAACATTGCATGGTCTTTGAGGCGAGGCACAGAGTGTTTTACTTTTTTCTAACTTTGCGTTTTCCCTTGAGGGTGGTGACGGTGCAGAGAGCACGACAGCTCACCCCCCGGCCCGGCCCACTCCACCGCTAGGTGGGAGCGATCGGACCGAGGGGTATATCTCCGGATAGCCTTGCCGAAAGCTGGAAAAGGGAACACGGTCAGGCCGGGCGGGGCCAGGGGGATCCTACCGGTGAAATTGGACTCCCTCCTGCGGCCTGCGAGTCCTGCGGGTCCTGCAAGGCAGGGCCGCGCGGCCCGCGCCCTCGTCTTGTTTAGGTCCCTCGGCTTTGGCGCGGCCGGCCGTGTTCAGCAGGGTGGTGGTATGGCACGGCCATTTCTCGCAGGCGCAGTAGCACAAGCCTTGTATCACAGAGTCCCTCCTGCGGACGCACCGCTCCCCCCCCCCTCTCCTCCACCCAGGTCATCAAGTTCGACCGGTGCTCATTGGATCCTGTTTCTCTCATCATACCCTGCGGGCTCCCACCCCGTCCCTGTTTGCGAGAGGAGAGTGAGGATAGAAGAGCGAGAGAGAGAGAGAGAGAGAGAGAGATTCCCGCCGGTCGCTTATCCCTGTGGATGCGTCGCGTCGGCACAATCAGAGGGCTACTGTTTCTCCGCGGCCCGGCCCGGCCCCGCCCGGATCCCAGCTCACCCGGGCCCCTATGCCCCTCGTGATGGTTGAGCCTTGGCCGGGCCGAGCCGGGCCGGGCGCACCAGGGCTGGGCGCTGCTCGTTCTCCTATTCGCAACAAACTCGAAATCGGAACCGCGCTTGTGTCCCCCCAACCCCTTCCCTCGCCCTCTCCCATTTATAGTGTGAAAACAAAAAAAAAAAATGACAAATAAGTGACGTTTCATTATTTCATGGTCAAAACAAATGTCTGATTTTCTGAGGAACTAAGGAAAATTTTGAGAAACTCCCTCCGATGTTGCGGATGTTTATTTAAAAATTAACTGAAATTCCTTAAAAAAAAAAATACATATAGGGACAAAATTAGGGAGCTCGAAGTTTTCCTTTTCCCCCCTAAAACTAAACACGGCAAATCTGAAGTCTGGGATTCCCAGGTACTTTTTGCCGTTTCCAGGCTCGAGTCTGGAAACGGCAAATCATTTCCAGACTTCTCCTGGGCGCGCGGCCCTTGTCCCAGGCAACGCCTGGGAAGCGGCTCTTTTCCAGACTTTACCTGGGAAAGAATTACCGTTTCCAGCCTCTCGCCTGGGAAGCCGTGGGCAAGTCTCGGAGTCTGGAAAAGAGCCGCTTCCCAGGCGTTGCCTGGGACAAGGGCCGCGCGCCCAGGAGAAGTCTGGAAATAATTTGCCGTTTCCAGACTCGAGCCTGGAAACGGCAAAAAGTACCTGGGAATCCCAGACTTCAGTTTTGCCGTAAACATCGGTGAGAATCGCAAGGATGTTGCTCAAGTTTCTACAATATATGTTCTTTGCTCGTGTTTGCAGGCGCGGAGGCAGTGGCCGTCGTCGCGCGGCTGGTCAACCTGGTCGGACTGGTCGACGTGCTCCAGGACGTGCGATGGCGGCGCGTCCTACCAGCTGCGGCGCTGCAAGTCGCCCGCCGGCTGCCGTGGGGAGGCCATGCGCTACAAGATATGCAACATGCAGGTAACGACGCGGGATAGGACAGGGTAGCGCGGGGGCGCAAGTAACTCTACACAATTTCTTCCATCTTTCACAACGAGACGCCAAGTGCGCACGCAGTTTCAAGCCTTCGGCGGTCAAACTTTTCAGCCAACAGTGCAGGCCATTTCTATTCGCGACAGTGCCGTTTCAAGATGGATCAGACCTGAGGACGTTAACCGTTTGCTGTCGCACACCTGCCAGAGCGCTGCAACGGTCTGACCCTGACCTGACCCGACAAGCGAACAGTGGGAGAGCGACAGCATGCTGTCACCTGTCTTCCCCCACCTTACCTTATGAGATGCTCGGCTGACGGTCCACTGTCGGCCCGGTAGCTCGCCCCCGCACCTACTACGCGCCTCACCTCTTACCTACTCCCAGCGCGGTCGGGTCGCGAGCTGACCCGACAACCAGACAATATTTTGCGGTCGGACGAACGAGTCGCATGAATAGGGTATTTCACTTCATTTAAACCGGATCCAAAGAAGAAAAGAATTGCTTCCTGATTTGTTTCCTCCTTGACGCTGATTGGCCGATGCCGTCGAAGTTCTTGGACCGACCGCCAGGTCTGCGACCGCCATGTGGCGTGCCCGAGAATTTTGTTGGCGTAAGCCAATCGGCGGCAAGGAGGAAACAATTCAGGAAGCAATTCTTTTCTTCTTAGGATCCGGTTTGAATGGAGTGAAATACCCTATTCGCGTTCGGTCGGCCCCGGACCTCCAGAGCCTAGCCTTGTCGGGTTGATTTTGGGAAATGGCTCGACCGTTGCAGGGCTCTGACACCTGCGGCGAATCGCAGGTTTCGCGCGATGATTGAAAACCTGAGAAAATCAAGTGAGGGTTGACTAACAGAAAACAAAGCCGGAACGACCTTTCAAAGGCGTTGGAAATGACTTTTTGGGCGCGCGCCGGAAAATCTTTGCCGAGCGTTTTCTGTTTATTTTCGACTTCCCGGCGACGCGGGTCGCCACGTCAAATTAGATGCGGGAGGTTTCAGAGTGTTGGTGGGTGGCGGGGAGGGGAGGGGAGGCGCGGCGAGGGTTAACAGCGAGGGCGGAGTGGCAGAGTCTTGGTAACATCGGGAAGTGAAGGCAGCGAGCAAGGGGGAAAGGCGGACAAAACTGTCGCGGGAACGGGACGCCAATGACTGCACGTCTCCGAGCTACGCCACGCCTCGCCACGCCTCGCCACGCCTCGCCACGCCTCGCCACGCCTCGCCACGCCTCGCCACGCCTCGCCACGCCTCGCCACGCCTCGCCACGCCTCGCCACGCCACGCCACGCCTCGCCACGCCACGCCACGCCACGCCACGCCACGCCACGCCACGCCACGCCACGCCACGCAATCACAATCTGTCAGGAGCAAAAGTCAAGAGTCGAGCGGCCTGATTAAAAATTCGTTTGCGGCCGAAGAGCCGTCAATGTAAGTTTTGGGAGCTGCGCTGCGGCGGAAGGGGGTCCAGGAAAAACAATCGTGGAGAGGAAAGGGTGCCGCCCCGTGTTTGGAAACAAAATTTAATAAAAATTTAAATAAATAACATGGTAATACGAAGGGTATTTGAATTAGATGCACTTTCTCTTTGGTGTTTAAAGATTTATGTATTTACGTTATCAACTTCAAAAAAAACATAAGAATATTGTGTTTTTCGCCACAATCCGATCCTGGTACAGGCTTGTTACAGGTCAGGAAAAACTAGAAACAAGGGAAATCATGGATAAGTCAGGTAAATCTATCGCCGCGTCCTGAAAAAAAAAAATTGAGAAAGTAAGGCTGTGCGCCGGCGCGCCAGCGCCGCGACCTATGTCCTTAATTTGCTCCCGAATCCAGCATTTCTTGGAGAAATGTTAGGGTACACTCTTGTATTCTTCCAAAGTAAATTCTTGTATTCCAAAGAATTCTGTGCAACCGTAATACTAAGGCTTTTTTTTGTTATTCAAAGAAAACTCTTTGTTATACAAAGAAAAATCTTTGTGATTTAAGGAAATTATTTTTTAATACAAGGAAATTTACTCAGAATTCTTTGTATTTTACGAAAAAAAAATCTTTGTAGATGATTTAAAGTATAAAGCTAAAATTGTCATGGAAACGTCGGGGAGTTGGACATTCTCAACCTTATTGTAACAGCTCCGTGGTGGGTTTGGTGGGGCTCCCCGTGGGCTGGTGTGAGGAGCTGACGCCCGTCTGCCGCTGCATGCACCCGCACCCGCACCACACCTCGTCCATCCAGCACCTGTCCAGGCACTCGCGCTCGTCGGCGCCGCAGATGGTCCAGCACGCCATGTAGCCCTCGAAGCAGCGCCTCTCCTCGTTGCACCTGTTCTGCTGGTCCGGGTCCAGGCCCCTGGCCTGCAGGCCCAGGCAGCCGCACTGGCAGCTGAGCTCGCACATCGACCTGCAGCGCTGCGCGTCTGCCGCCTCGGCGCACTCGCTGCAGGTGACATTGTCGCACTGAAACACGCGGGCAGGGCGGGGCGGTCAGCGTGCAAGGCGGCGAGCAATAAGGGGCCACAACCTTAGATATTTACGGGTCAAGCGAAAAGAAGAATTCAATATTAATTATTTGATTTAGTATTTAATGATATTCATTCTTATTGAAGTGTCTTCATTAAAATTCTTTAATATTCAGGTCAAATTTGACATCGTACAAAAAGGGGATCACTCATTCAAAATGAGTACAACGATTTTTAAAAAAATCTTCATTTTTTAAGGATAATTTCTGTTACTTTTTGATAAGTTTTCGTCTTTCCCCCCGTCCTTCTGCCTTTTTTCCGCGCTTTTTTCATTTTTTTCCCATTTTTGTGTCTTTTTGTTCTCGATTTTTCTATTTTTCTGTATCTTTCTTCTTTTTGAATTTATTTTGATTGTTTTTTAATCCTTTTTTTTTGGCCTGCACAATGATTTCTAGAGGTGCCCCCCCCCCCGCATTGCATTCACAATTATTCGTTTATATTCACTAATATTTATCTCGAATATTCAACAGGAGAATATATTCAACGGCTCGGGAAATTTACGAGCTGTGGGCCCCTCAATGGCAGTATCCGCCATCCGCCTCTCTTGCGACTGACCTGGCGCTTATTACACTCGTCCAGCATCCGCCTCTCCTCCGTGGCGTTGCGGAGCTCGTGGTCGCCCTCCACAGGGTGGCACGGGCCGGGGTGCACGGCGGTGACACCTGCGGGCGCACAGCACAAGCAGGCTGTCGGCGTCACATGTGGAGCTGCCCCGTGCTCACATACCTGCAGGCGGGGCGCGCTCACTGACCTCGTGGGGCGGGGCACTCCAGGTCGCACGCGCTGGGGTAGGTCTTGTGGTCGCTGCCGCAGACCTGGTCGGCGGGGACAGCGGGCGGACAGGGGCAGGCGGCCAGCGCCAGCGGCAGCAGCGCCAGGGTCAGCAGCGGGGCCAGCATCGCGGCAGGCATTGAGCGGAGCAGGCGGAGTGCTGGTCCTTCAGTGTGGGGTCCTGGTCTGGAGCTGGACTGCTAATCTCGAGCGCTGCACGCTGTGCAGCACGCACCGCCTGTGATAAGCTTTGGGAGGCGGGGGGGGGGGGGGGGGGGGGCATGGAGCAGAAACAGTACGCGCTCGCGGCCACGGGGTCCAAGGTCGCGATTAACCGATCACTGCACAGCGCGCAGCAGCACGATAGCCTCTGTCTCCGCCTTCTTTTTGTTGCCAGGAGACATGAAAAGTGTTCGCAGTCTATGCAAAGGGTCGTCAACTCTGCTTGACCGTATACGGAGGAATATGGAATATTACAGGTTTTACTGGTATATTACACCAATTTTACAGTACTGACGTCATAATCCTGGGAAAATGGGTAATATCAACGTAATATCCCCTGTAATATGGGTAATATCAATATAATATTTGAGGTAATATCATCTCGTGTGCGGAGGAATATCGGAGTTGACGACCCTTTGAGTCTATGTGTGGTCACATTGAACGTACAAAAAAAAGATAGAATACAGCAGTTTCAAAAGGTCCTATTTCTTGCAAAGGCATTTAATTCCCCACTATAAATCCAAACATATACCTTAGATTTTACGACCTTACGAATAATTTTTTTTCAGTGTCCAACACATCTTGCAGAAATGTTAGCGTACAGCTAAAATTAGTTCATGGAGATGGCGGGAAGTTCTCCTTGTCACATCCCTGTGCTTGTGGTGGGTGTGGTCCGGGGTGTGGTGAAGCCTCCCTGCTGCTGTATGCAGCCGCACGTGCACCACACCTCGTCCATCCAGCACCTGTTCAAGCACTCGCGCTGGCTGGCGTGACAGCCGTCGAAGCACGCGGCGAAGCTCGCCCAGCAGCGCCTCTGGTCGTTGCACCTGCTGTACCGGTCCGGGTCCAGGCCGCGGGTCTGCAGGCCCAGGCAGCCGCACTGGCAGTTGAGCCTGCACATCCCCTGGCAGCGCCGGGTGTCCCCCTCGGCGCACTCGCTGCAGGCGACACTCTCGCACTGTAAACACGCGGGCAGGCCAGAACCGAGGGGTCCTTCACTCAAAACTAATAAAAATCAGTGAGCGCCCTGTATTGGGGTCGCTGGTTGAAAATTACGTTGACAGGCATAATTTTAGTAAGGAAAAAAATCAGAAAAATCACGATAAAATCAAGAAACAGTTAATTTTGTTAATCAGTAAAAATAGTAAAAATCAAGGAAAAACACGAAAAATCAGAAACATCGGTGTAGGGTTGAATTCATGTTGAAGGGCCCCTCCCCCTCGGCCAAAACAATCAGCGGCTCACTGGTAAATCTAAGGCGTAACTGTACGCTTGAATGAAGCATATAGTTACGCTTGAAGGCGTTACGCTTGAAATCAAGCGTACGAAAGAAATTTTCCCATACATTTAGATAGGACGAATAGGAGCGGATACACCCATTACGCTTGAAAACGGGGCGTAAGGCTACGCCTTAGTTTTACCAGTGCTGAGGCGGGCCGGGTGGGCTCGGTCACTCTCGCGCTCACGGGAACTGACCTGGCTCCTCTTACACTCGTCCAGCATCCGCCTCTCCTCCGTGGCGTTGCGGAGCTCGTGGTCACCCTCCACGGGGTGGCACGGGCCGGGGTGCGCGGCGGTGACACCTGCGGGCGCACAAGCAGGCCGTCGGCGTCACATGTGGAGCTGCCCCGTGCTCACGCTCACACATACCTGCAGGCGGGGCGCGCTCACTGACCTCGTGGGGCGGGGCACTCCAGGTCGCACGCGCTGGGGTAGGTCTTGTGGTCGCTGCCGCAGACCTGGTCGGCGGGGACAGCGGGCGGACAGGGGCAGGCGGCCAGCGCCAGCGGCAGCAGCGCCAGGGTCAGCAGCGGGGCCAGCATCGCGGCAGGCATTGAGCGGAGCAGGCGGAGTGCTGGTCCTTCAGTGTGGGGTCCTGGATCTGGACTGCCACTCGCGCCCGCTGCACGCTCTACCGCCGTGATAAGCTTGGGACAAAACTCCCCTGTGGCTCGGTGCCACGAGGCTCAAGGTCATGATAAACCGATCACTGCGCAGCATGACAGGCTCGCTCGCCGCCTTCTCTTGATGCCAGGACACATGAAAAGTGTTGGCATTTTTTGTTTGGTCACTATGAACATGGAAAGGTATACTTTCAAAAAGCGCTATAATTCAGGCAAAGTCATTTGATTCCCTCCCAAATCCAAGATATCTATGAGCAGGGTATGGACCACTTCGACATTTCGGTGTTCATGGAATAAATTTTATTTGTTTGTTCCAATGGAATATTTGGAATGTTTCGGAATACATTTTTGGCGTATGCATGGGAGGAGTTTTAAGTCAACGGTGTTCCCAGGGTATTCCAAACTCTTATTTTTCCAAGATGAAGAAGCCCTGCATGTTCTAAGTTTTGGTTTTCATTTTTTAAATGATACTGCCGAAACAGTGCAGAGTGCGAGTCGCAGTCGGTGGCGCTCTGCGGACGGGCGAGTTTGGGCGGCCGTCGTGTCGCAGCCGCCTTGATCCTGTGCAGGCCGAGGTTTGGGGGGGGGGGGGGGGGGGGGGGAGGCGCTCACTCGCGCGCACACGTCGGCCCACCACAATGACCACATAGGACTTAACGCTGCAGGCTGCAATATCGCAGCGACAGCGGTGCAGCTGCGGCCGGGCCGGGGTGGGCTGGGGTGGGGGCGGCTCACCCGTAGGCTGACATGACGGCTGCAGGAGGCCACCGGAGGATTGAGGGGGCGAGAGCTGCGAGAGCCTGGGGCAGCCAGCAGGGGCTGCTGTAGACTTATTCCGAAGAGGGCTCTCCTCGCTCTGTCCCTCCCGCACCGATACGGCGTGCCCGTGAGTGCGACAGAGAGGAAGAGCGAGGACAGCGCTCTTCGGAATCAGTTTGCAGGCGAATTCACATCTCTGCTGGCAGCGCCCCGCCCCAGACCCGCCCCCGGCCCCGCCAACGCTGGGACCCTCCGGTCAGCCGGATTATTAGCGCACCCGCATTTAAATGTTACGGGTCTGCGAGCCACCCCGCCCCGCCGCCCACCACTACGCCCCGCCCCCTCCACCGCCTAAATCAGCCTTAAAAACTCGTGCTGAGTGCTGGGGGTGGGTTGCGGGGACAGGGCATCTAATGCGTGTGAGCGGTGTGCCCACTGAGCGGCCGTGCTCCTGTGTCAGAGAGAGAGAGAGAGAGAGAGAGAGAGAGAGAGAGAGAGAGAGAGAGAGAGAGAGAGAGAGAGAGAGGGGGGGGGGATGGGGCTGGAAAGTGAGAGAAAGGCACAGTGTGTGCTGCGCTAAATGGGGGCAAATTGGTGCAAAGGGGGAAACCGAGCGGCGCGGGCCGGGCCGGGCCGGCCTGTCGCGACAGAGCAAATAGTACGAGACACACGGGAGGCTGCCTCTCCCCCTCACAGATACAGAGCTCCGAGCTCTCCCTGTCTCTCTCACTCTTTCTCCCCCCCCCCCCCTGCCCTTCTCCCCCTACCCCCCTCCTCACAGATACAGTGCCACGAGGTTCTCTCTCTCTCTCTCTCTCTCTCTCTCTCTCTCTCTCTCTCTCTCTCTCTCTCTCTTCTCTTTCCGCCAAGTGAAAGAAGGATAGATGCACCGCTTTGATGGGTGTCTCCCCAACCCCTCTCTTAGGCTCGCTCCCTCGCTCTCCCTTTTCTCTCTCCCTGATTGAAAGGGACTCAATCAAGCGGTGTGTGTAGTCACCTCTCCCTGCCGGTTCAGCCCCTCAGTGGCCAGATCTCACCTTCACCGTACGAAAAGACGTGCTTGACTTGGTGGGTGCACGCTTAGATATTAGTTGAGGGAACGAAGTGGATGTGGAGAGAACAGAAACCATGCCTAGTAGATAAAAAACGGAAAAATCTATTCTCTCAACTATATGCTGGTTGCCACAACCAGTCAGTGGACGTCAAACCGGTTTGTGTCATCCCGAAAAATAATTTAACTCTTGGTTGCTGCAAAAATTGCTTTTTCTTTCCCTGCGAGGAGCGCTTGCTTGATGGCTTCCTCCCTCCTTGTTGCAGCCCTGCATGGACTCGGTGGACTTCCGCGCGCAGCAGTGCGAGGCGTGGAACCGCGAGCCCCGGCGCGGCCGCTTCTACCGCTGGACCCCGCACCACGACGAAGACCGGCCGTGCGCGCTGGTGTGTCGGGGGGAGCCCGTGCTGGACACCGCGGGGGACGCCCCCGCCGACGGGGACATCCCCGGGGACACCCTGCCGCGGCAGCGGCGCCGGCGCCGCCGGGGGCGCCACAACCGGGCCGGCGACCGCGACGACGACGACGATGAGGAGGAAGACGAGGACGACGAGGACGCCGGCGCGGACGAGGACGGCGACGAGGACGAGGAGCGCGTGGACGCGGGCGGGCGCCCCGTCGTGGAGGTGCTGGCGCCCAAGGCCCAGGACGGCACCCGCTGCCGGCCCGGCAGCCTGGACATGTGCATCAACGGCAAGTGCCAGGTGAGTACGAGCGGGGCTGCGCGAGGGAGGGGAAGCCCCACCACAAACACATGGAGCGAAAATACCCCGACCCTTTTTCTTATCCTACCAAAATTTACTCAGTCTGCCTTTCCACCACGTTGGCGGAATCTGGCCGCTGGATGCGTATGCCCCACTCCTTCCCTCCCTCCACCTCACCACGCCCCGCCACGCCCCGCTGGCTGGAACAAGTCGCCATCCCAGGAGCATCGGCTGCTTGAGATTCATAGGGCGGTGTGGGCGATAAAGCGGGTGGGGTGGCCGAGAGAGAGCGAGAGAGATAAAGAGAGAGGAAGTAGGAGGGGAGAAAGAGAGAGAGAGAGAGAGAGAGAGAGAGAGAGAGAGAGAGTGAGGGGCCAGACAGTAAAACAGCCGCGGCCGGTGCCGGTGCCGGCCCTACCTCGGTCCTACCCCCTCCCTTAAGTCAATAATTCCCCAGCTCAAATCCGACCTTGTTCAAGTCCGTCCGTGCCGAGTGCCGAGCCCTGTGCGGGGCGGGCGCCGCCTCGCTGCACTCGCACTCGCTGTTCGCGCGGGCCGGGGCGCTAATAATGCAACACCAGCGTTACGGACCGGGTACCGTGGCGGGAAGGAAAGGACGAGAGTCTGGGGACCCCACGCGGGCTGAACAGGGGCCCAGGGGGGGGGGCTGAGGGCTCGGTCAGTACATACGTCAGCGGCGGCCCGGTCCCTGTATATAGTGTAGTGAGTGCCAACTGTCGGGAAGAAAAAGAAAAGAAAAAAAAGAGGGAGGGGGGAGGGATCGAAGAGAGAGGGGGAAGGGGGTGAGAGAGGGAAGGAGGAGAGGTGGAAACGGTCCAGGCAGGCCGGGCCGGGCCGGGCGGGGCCCCACATACCGTGGGCCATATGTCTCAGGCCGGCCCGGGCCGCCGCTGGCCGCTGTGCTGCCGCTGCACCCGCTCCACTAGCCGCCAAGTTACAAGGAGAGTATATCCTGCAGTCGAAAAAGAAAAGGGTGCACTCTGGAAAGATTAGGGTGAATTTTGAGGCTACGGTGTCGGTGTGTCACCGTGTGTGTCAACTGACAATGATGATCATTGCAACTTAGGGCAAAAATATCGAGGGTTGGACCAGGACCACATCGACTTTTCCATGTACACATTGGATATTTCATTGAAAATATTCAAACTTCTCCATCTATTCTATCAAACAAAATAATGTCCCCCCCCCCTCCCCACCCTATTCTTAATATTCAAAATTTCCCCAAATGCACGGTAAACAAAAATATCCGAAGCCGAACGCGCATTTCGATTTTATATAGCGCTGTCTTTTTCTCTTTCATAGAGGTAGAAAAGGACAGCTCATCCAAAACCGAGGTGTGCTCTCGGATTCCGAGATTTTCGTTTACCGTGCGCCCGAAAATTATCTACTAGGAAAAATGCCATAGAATTTAAAATTGAAAAAAAGAATGGGAGACTTTACCCATTCCTAACTTAGGGATCCCGCGGGCTTCTCTTCGGAGGTAGTACGGGATCCACCGGTGTTTAACGTAGTTGAAGCAGGGCGGAGCCCGGTGCAGTGAGTGCGGAGCTAGCCGTGGTCTGGTGGCCGCCCCGCACCCCCACCCCCCACCCCGCGCGGATTCCTCGATGATAACTTTGCCGATCGGCGGCGGAGTGGGGCGGGGCGAGGGAAACTGAGGTTAGACAATCCTATGATGGAGCCCCGCCGCCCGCCGCGCCCCGCATCGCCCCGTCCTGCCCTGCCCTCAGGCAACATTGTAGATAGCGGGGCGGGGTGGGGCGGGGCGGGGCGGGGCGGGTGGCGGGCGCTCGCTCAGCTCAGAACAACAGACAGAACTACACTGGGCGCCGCGGAGCCGGCGCGGCGTATCGCTGCAATTATCCTCGAATTATTTTCAGCCTCTGTTTGCGTCGTATCGCGTATCGCAGATTTTGTACTTGCGTTAGGAGACGGGATTTAGCGGAAGCCTTTTTCGTGAGATTTTTCGCCAACATTCCGGAAAACATGCTGTCGAAACTTTGCTAGAAGTGTTTGTAGGGCTGACTGGAAACTTCATTTTCCATGAAAGTCTCTAATATTGGGGCTGAATAAAATTTCTTGGCCTCACTGAGCGTCACCACCGGCTTTGAGAGGAAAGCCAGCGTGGGGTTTTGACGTGCAGCTGAGGGATTCTTCCTTGGGGAGCGTGAGGAATTAATTTTCATGCAAACCAGCGATCGCGTGGCGGGGCGTGGCGTGGCGGGGTGGGGTGCCGTCGTAGCAGGCGATATCTCGACTCTGCGATAAATTCGAACCGTTCAACGATAAAGCGATGTGCCTGCCGCTGGGATGAGCTCTCCGGGGACCAATTGGCTTTGCGTCCTTCTCTGCTCCGCCATACCCCGGCACTGTGGTGATGAACGGGCCCCACCCTCCACCTTACCCCCGCCCCTCCCGGCCCCACCCCACCCCGCCCCTCTCCCCACCTCCGTCGCTGTTCTGCGCCTCGAACGCGTTGAGGTGCGGGACCGGGCCGGGCGAGGCCGAGGCCCCTGGCCGGTAGGCCGCACCCCTGCCTGATTGTTGGGCGCGCTGCCTATGCAGCGTGTTGCAGGCGGGAGGCGACTATATCTGCCTGTATGCACAGCGCCTCTTGAGATGAAACTCAGATGTTGTCGGCTAGAACTGCGCGATCGCAATCTTATCCAGTGCTGTGCTCTAACAGTTGGATGGCGTGGATCTACGACTCCTGTGTATTCCTTGACCTTATACCTCACTTTTAACATTATGTTTTGACTTCAATTTTACAACTTTTGAACTTTAATTTTCCTCCAACATTCAACATCAACTTTCCTATTGGTTCGTTTCCTTCACTGTGTCCGTATGCACTCCACTCCCCTCCCCTACCCCCCTCTTTCTGTCACGCGTACGCCCCGCATAGTCTTCGAGAACATAATTGCATCGAAGCCGGTCTCCCATCATCTGCAGATGATGATGTGGTTTCATGAAAATGAAGGACCAGAAAGGGTGTGTGAGAGAGAGAGAGAGAGAGAGAGAGAGAGAGAGAGAGAGAGAGAGAGAGAGATCCTCCATCCCACTTCGCGCCCATCCGACGCTCGCGAAGAAGCGTCTCTCTCTAGTCACCTTTCCTCCCCTATCCATCCATCTATCCGCTGCCGTAAAGCGGCTTCCTTGGATGCTGATCGTTTCGTGGAACCGTTACCGGTCAGTTATGCCCCTAGCCTGCCGACCACGTGCGGATGGCCTGCGGAGCGCCCCACTAAAAAAAAAAAAAAAAAAAAAAAAAAAAAAAAAAAAGCGATGAAAACCACTATTTGGCACACTGAACTGCTCTGCGCCTGGACTGGTTGTGGGAAACTTTTTGACAGCTTTCGATATGTTGTTCACCAGGCTTCAAAAATCCCTTAAAAGTATATCTCGCATGAAAATATTCTAAAGTTGAAAATTTTCTTGGCCTTATTCTGTAACTAGCGTAAATAACAGAATTTCATTTGGCTCACTCCTCGGCCTTGCTCCCCCGCCCCGCCCCGCAGCCGGTCAGTCACGCGGATACACAGGAGCCTACCCTCCTGCCCGCCCGGCCGTGGCCCAGCAGCAGGACTCCCGCAGGAACTTCAGGGAGGAGCTTTTGCAAGAAACGTCCTGAGAATTGCTGTTTCCTGCCGACGTGACGCAGCGGGCAAAAGGGGTAGGCGGTGCCGTGGAGTAAGGGGGAGTGGAGGGGGGGCACGAGTTATGACTGCTGTTGGACACGGATGAGTTGGCGATGGATGTAAAGGCCAGGAAAGCGTCCACTTTTGCTCCCTGCTCGGTATGGCGTTGAGAGAGGCCCGGTTGAGGGGCGAAGGCTATGCGGGGCGGAGTGGGAGGGCTCTGCGGGGCAGGTGGGGGCGGCGGAGAGCGGCGACGAGGAAACGACAACCACTTCCTGACCAACGTGTCACTACGCGAGAGCACGGCCGTTCTGGCAGCTCGGGGGCGGGGCGGGGCGGGAAGTTCCGCGTGTAGCCTTCTGGACGCCTTCTGGGGCTAAAGTGCGACAGTTTACCACATTTTTCATATATTTTTTTTCGGAAAAATTTACAAGGTTTGAAAACCCCACTCTGTAAAACGCCTACGGCCTGTCTATTATCGTGCGGTTTTAGGAAAGCGTGAGCATACGGTGAGGGATAGACGTTGGCGATCGCCTATCCTCTGTATCTATTATTGATCTTTCATAGCATTGTCTTGCTCGCGTTTTCCCCAAAATCATTGCTAGTTTTATGTATTGGAGCAAACTATTCGAACTGTGAGAAAAGCGATGAGACTAGCCTCCCCCACCTCTCCCTCTCCCCTCCCTCTACCCACACTCCCCTCTCCGCTCCGTGTCGGTCCGCCCGCCCTGGGGGCGCCGTAGCCTGTGGCCAGAAAAGTAATCCCTGGGAATCCCCTGCGGCGCTGGGCAGGGCCGTGCTCTGCTCGGCCTGCTCTAGACCCCGGCGCCCCCAACCCTATAGGCCTGCCCTGCCACAACGGCACGTTTGTGGATCCATGTGATTACCACAGCACCATTCACAGGCTGTTGGACGGTCCAAAGAATTTTTTTTTTTAAACTTTTTTGTCGATGTGGGCATTTCCCGCTCCTTTGCCATCGTCACAAGTTTTAACCCGCTGCACTTTAGGTGCCGTGGTCGCCGTTGAACGACAAATTTTTGGAGCGTGGCAAATTTTGAGTCGAGATAAATCATATTGTGTCTCCTCTCTGAAAAATATTCTTATGGATGCCAAATTTTGATTTTTAAAAAGAGAATAACAACACTGTGAGAAAGAAAAACCGTACCTCATACAACTAAACAGCGGTTTTGAATTAACGGTTTACGGTTTTCGTTGCCGAACATCACTAATTTACCCTATACCGGGTACAATTTTAGTACAATATTTTATTGTACTTCGAAATGACGGTAAAAAATTGTATAGTTAAATTGTAGTTTTTTTTCTCACAGTGAAAACTCTTGGCGTAGTCAGCGACCACGGCGCATGCAGTGCACCAGACCAATGTCTCCTGCCCCTCCCCCCTCTCGCTCCGTCGCACCCCGCGCAGTAGTGCCGCCAGCCCGCGCCAGCCCCAGCAGTCACGCCCAGGCCCGGGCCAGCGTTAGCGTTCCCAGCGCGACCCGACGCTGTAAGACCAATAAAGCGTTAGAGCCGGCGCGGGCGGGTCGGTGACACGTTCGTTGACTAGCTGTTATCCTGATAGGCAGAGGGGAGGAAGGAGTCAGCGCCTGGCCAGGGGCAGGGGGATTGTCCGCGTGCAGTGTCCCTGACTGAGACCAAAGTTGATTCCCTTAAACTATGAGAAAAGCTTTTCATTCAGTACTCGTGAAGTGCTCTCCAAATCACCTTGGATTTGCGTGCGCTTTGGTGCACCTCGTGGGCACCAAATGATACTTTCCGCCTGCTACTAAATGATAAATTTTCGTTCGGGTTACTCGTTTCCTTTATAAAATATTCTTTGGACGATTTTGTTTTCAATATGACTGCTGCAGCATACAGATACAGTCCATGGGTTTTCATTGCGTTTTGTTCTTTTTAAATTCAACTTACACTAAAAGTTTTACCTTGCGGTAGAGACAACCAGAGTCTAAAATGCTTATAAAAAAAAATAAAGGAAGAAAGTGGTTGGCGTTCTCGGACGCGGACAGTATTCACACTCAGAAGCGGCGAGGCGACCGCGAGTGGAGGGGCTCAATTGGCTCAATCAGCTAGATCCGGTCCAGATCCGGGCCGGAGCCGGGAGCGGCGGCAGAGCGGGGCGGGGAGGCCGCTTTGGCGCTCGGACCACGACCACGGCTGCACTTAATTAAGCAAAGGAGCCCGTTTGTTGTTATTCTAAACGCGGCGGGAACGGGAAAAGGAGGGGGGGGGGGGTCGTGTCCCGACTGCTGAGCCGCGCCGATAGCAGCCCGGAGGCTTTTGGGCCGCGGGTCGCAGTCCGGCCCCCCGCCCCGTGCGGACCATGAAAGAAATAGCGCAATGGCCCTGCACGGCTGCACAGTTTTAATGATTTGAGTCATTTGAGCCAGCCGGCCAGACGCACTGCGCGAAGCTGCGCACTCAAGTTTCCCTCCCCTCCTGTACTTTTCTTTTGATTAACACTCCCCGCAGTTCAGAAATTCTGTGGCGACCAAGGAGTGCCGCAAAGTTTTCCCTTTTTCCTCAAAAAGTCAGACATTTGTTTTAAACCTTGAAACTGCTAGTCGTTACCAAGTCGAATTTTTGTGAAGAGCCATGATGTAATTTTATGGAATGCAGCGTACTCTAAGCTGCCCTGCTCGTTGTCCTCGCAGCACGTGGGGTGCGACCTGCGCCTGGGCTCGCAGCGCGCCGTGGACGCGTGCGGCGTGTGCGGCGGCGACGGCTCGACCTGCGCCACGCCGCTCTACCACTGGGACACCGTGCCGTCCTCGCTCTGCAGCGAAGCCTGCGGCGGAGGTAATTTTGTAAACTTTGAGGATTTTTGTGATTTTTTTTCTTATTTTTTTTTTTATTTGTGAATTTTTGCCTGAATTTTCCTTTAGAATTTTTAAATTTTCCTGAATTACGAGGTGTACAAAAATTTCAGAGTTGTTTCCCCCTTAGAAAGGGGAGGGGGAGAGCAGCGCACTTTTCATTAAAAGTTTTAGCCATTTCTACAAAGTTATACAATCAGTTAAATTTTTCGTTCACAATCGCTCGTCATTGAATTTGAAGTCGATACGTATGTGCTATTGTAATTTTACGATGGAAATTTTTTTCCAACCTTTTTCGCAGTTTGGCGTTGTCACGCATTTTTGCATAAAATGCTGTTTTTCATGGTTTAGGAGAACCAGGAGAACCTTTCTAACAATTTTGCTTGTGCCTCTCTCTCACTCTGGTGCATTCTCTCTATGTCTCTCTCCCTCAGGTTACCGCAGCGCCTCGCACGTGTGCAAGAACCGCGTGACAGGCCTCGAGGTGGAGGACGCGCTGTGTGACCAGAGCCGGCGGCCGCAGGGCGAGGTGGAGCCCTGCAATACCCATCGCTGCCCCGCCAAGTAAGTGAGCATATAACCTTTTTCGCGTCCTCCTCGGGAAAATGCAGTTTCACAATATTCTAAAACCCGCTCTGTATTCCATGCACTGTGAAAAATTCCTTCGAAGATTTGCGATATATTTTGTAAATATGACGACTAACGAAAAATGTTGAAAATTTAAGGCAACCCATTCTTGCTCGTGTTTGAATTTCAAGTTGACAGGTATAGTGCTTTTAATTCTACGATCACGCGCAGATTTCCAAATAACCTGAAACAGACGCTGAAAAGAGGGACGTCATTCCGACGTTCTTGAAATCCGAGAACGACTCTTGTACTCGACGAAACTCGTTCTTGTATCATCTTATTTATTAACTTTCCTGCTGACTCGCGCGCGGCCTGCACCATCCCGCGTTTTCCCCGGGGCCGGAGTGACGCATTCACCCCGCCTCTTTGCAACAAGATCACGACTGTGATGACGTCTGCCGACTACTCTGGCGCAGCAATACGGCGCGTGATTGGCCGATTGGAAACATAAACGGATTGCTGAGTCGAATAAGTAGTGGAAGTCGGGGAGGGGGGAGGAGAGGGGGAGAGAGTGAGTGAGAGGAGGGGCGTGTCTCACGCACGTCCTGCGAGATTAGTGAGTATAGTGGAAGGGATGGGGGTGAGTGTAGTCGCGGGGAGTAGAGGCAGCAAGTCTTAAGGTTTTCCCAACAGATATTCGGGGTTGTGATAAGCTCTATTCGAGGGAGAGGCGCGGGTTACGAACAGAAGTCTCAGCAAGGAGAAACCCTACATTATACGGATCAGGTGGAGCGAATGAATCTGTTGTCTTTTTACATTATGGTATGGGGAAGAGTAGAATCCATCTTCAGCGAACGTGCCGTGACACGTGGCTCTAGAAATTATTTTCAGTGTGATGTGATCTAGGGGTCCTTCACCATAAATTTTAGCGTACACTGATTTTTCTGGTGTTTAGTGATTTCACTTTTTTTTTTTTGCTGATCTTTTTCTGATTTTGTCTCGATTTTCTTCTGTTTTTTATTTTTTTTTTTATTTTGGAGTGTACACTGATTTTTTTGAGTGAAGGACCCATCGGATGTGATACGGCCTTACGCGGCTCGAGCAAATAATCGCCATCAGACAAATTGGTGTACGCTTGAATTTTTAGTGAAGGACCTCTCGATTCTCTCTCGGCGAAGAGATGCATATATATGAAGGGATAGGACGTTTAGCTTGACCGAAAGCATCCCAAACATCATCTACGCAGTGCAGTGCAGACTATTCCAAGAGACGCTTCGCGCGCGCGCGAAACTTGTCTCTCAAACCAGCGCCACGCCAACCCGGTCCCTCCTCACCCCTCCTCGGCCTCCTCGGCCCCTCGCTCACTTGAGCCGGTGGCGAGAGTAGCAGTGTGACTGTGTGTGACGGCCGTGGCGGCGTGACGAGCAGTGTGACGCTGCTGCAGCCTGACACGTCATCAGCCGCTCGCTCTCCCTCCTCATGGTAATCACGTCAGCGCGCATCACCACCTGTCCCTGTTTATTTCTCATACTTCGCGACGTCGTGGCACGACCGTACGACATGATTCTTCTTTCTCTCCCTCTCTCTCTCTCTCTCTCTCTCTCTCTCTCTCTCTCTCTCTCCCTTTCTCTCCCCTGGGGAGTAGCGCCGTGCGCACACCTTCTTTCCCACGTCAGGCTCCGCCGCCGCCGCGACGCGTCGCGACGCCTTGGCGCGGGGACGTCGAAGCGTAGAGGCTTCCCCACGCATTTGAATACGGCGACAGCTGGAAGCAGCCCCTGAAGTGCGCCCACAATAAATGCGTTCACCATACCCTGAAAAAAAAGGGGGGGAAATCATGACTAACATAAATATCTTTGAAAAACAAATTCCGTTAGTAAAAACAACCCTGCTAAATCATAGGACTTTAACGACTTTGTGAAAGTACCACACATTGAGTATCCTCTGAAAGGCATCAAAACTACCGCAAATGGGGCCAATCTAAATAAAAATGCCTTTTTGTGCCCATCCAAAGCATTTCTATTTCGATCTTTAAAATGCCTATAAAGTTCCACCAATGTTTTTCCAGTGCACGCATTTTTTTTTGTTGTTTTTGTTTTAATCATAGTGGTTGAGTTGGGTAAAGCCTAGGGTAGTGGGGCCCTTTGGGTTGGTCCGGTGTAATTGGCCCCCCTGGAGGCGCCGTGGAGCAGCCGCCGGACAAGGGTCACTTGAGAGCCTCCTCCCCGGCGCCGGCTCCTCTGGACGTAGGGGCCGGCGAACACTCGGCCGGCGGGGCGCGGCTGCCGGGACGGGCCTGGTGGTGGCGACTTCCACAGAGCAGGGCTTGAACGTGATTTGCTGGGGAGGTAGTGAATCCATTTATCACCAGGCGAGAGAGCCCTTCCTCTGCGTCCTTGTGAAATGTGGCGCCGGGCGGGGCGGGGCGGGGCGGGGCGGGGTGGGAGGCTTTCCCTGTCCTGCAGCCCCTGCCCTGCCCTGCCCCTGCAGGCCTGCAGGGCCCCTGCGGGTCTGCCGGGGTCTACAGTACCTGCTGCCGGCCCGGCTCGGCCCGGCCCGCCCGGGCTTACGGAAGTCTCTTCGTCAGTGGCGCGGAGCAGAGATACTGTAGTAGACAAGGCGTGCGCGGGAGCTGGAGATAACGCCTGGCGTTGCACACCCGGGCCCCGGCAGGTTCGGCACGGCACGGCGCGGGTCGGGGTGGGGTGGGGTGGGGTTTGACGGCCAAGGCAAACTCTTTTGTCTCTTTCTTTTTGTTCGCTCTTGTCTCTTCTGGTTTTTGTAAGTCTGTGCGCGTGTTCCAGGTGGATCGCGGAGGCGTGGGAGATGTGCTCGGCGTCCTGCGGCGGCGGCTGGCGGCACCGAGACGTCTACTGCGCCGAGGTCATCGGCGGAAACCTCACCAAGGCGAGTACCACCACCACCTCCAGTTATGAGGGGCAGGGGCAAGTGCCGGACGTTTAACCCGAGGGGGAAAAAATTGTAAAATTTTTGTACTCCTGGCAATTCTAGAGAATTCAGAAAAATGCAGAAAACATCAGAAAAATTCAGTAACAATAGAAACAATCTACAAAAATCCACAGAGTCAGGAAAAATTATAGCAAAATTACAATTTAAAAAAAATCACAAAAATTCAGTAAAATTCACAGAAAATCACAAAATTTGTTCTCCAAAATTCCAAATTGTTTTCCCCTCGGTTTAACCCCGTTTGCGAATGCTACTCACTTGAAGTTGGTTTTAACGTCAGGGGAAGCTCTATTGCACTTGCAGATATTAAGTGACTATGGCCCCCTTAAAGTCTTCCAAGGTACAAATGTTACTGTGGGAATGTTTTGTTTTTGTACCTCGAAAGGGGCGTGGAATCGCAAATAACCGCTCCTCGTTTACTCGTTTCTCCAGTGTGCGCCAACTCGAAGAAAGGGAAGTGCAAATTTAGCGCACAAATTTGTCTGAAGCGAAACCAGGGTTTGAGTTTGTATAATGGTTTGCCCCCCAAAAAGATACGAAAATCTCGCTTTGAAAAATATACACCTTTCCTTCAATTTTATTTTGGGAAATCCTCGACTGTCAGGCTGAACGTGTTATTCCTCTCAGCCTGCCCCTGCCGCGCTCGTCCCGGCCCAGCACGGTCCTTTGCGCCAGAGGGAGCATGTTCTTTGAAACCACTTCCCGAGAAAGATAACTCTGAATCGTTTCGTATCGAAATAATGGCGGGCACCACTCAGAGCGGCATCAATATTCTATTAAAACTTTGCAGTCCCCCCCACCCCTCCCCTCTACCCCTCACGGCTGCAGGCGCGCTTCTCTGAGCTGCGCCCGCTACACTGCAGCACCGGCCCCGGAGTCACAGGGAGCCCGCGCCGCCGGTGAGGTTACTGCCGCATCTTCGCTGCATTCTGTCCAAAAATAATGTTTCCTGCCTGAAAGATATTTTATTTTTATTACTAATTTGTTGTTTTCCGCATCTCGTGACGCCACCAGCGAGATTGGCGAGATTGGTGAAAATCGCCCTGGGGAGAGGTGCGCATCGCCAGGCTGCGGTGAATTTTCACCCTAAGGCTACAGGGAAGGTCGCGCCCAGCTGTAAAGTACGGCGATGCCCTGCTGGTAAACCTACAGCTCAAGCCACCCGCGCTTATAAGCTCACGCCCCCTGCAACTTTCGCAGTGAAATTCGCCGTATAAAGGTACGAGTGGGTGACGGCGAGACGCGTGCCTGTCAGCCGTCTGATTCAGAAGATCGCTCTCGTATTTCCGTCCTTGTCGCTCTCACAGGGCCCTGCCATCACCAACATAGGACACCTCCATAGGTGCGACAAGGAAGGGGGCACGAGAGCGATCTTCTGAATCAGACGGCTGCCTGCGCTGCAGCGCAAGTCGCTGTAGTGTGAGTGAGACCTGCGATCCTTCATTTCCACGCCCCGCCGCCGCACCCTGCGCCGTCTCGTCTGTCCTGGCTCTCTCTCTGCTCCGCTCAGCTCAGCCGAAGAGCGCTTTCCTCTCCCTATCTCTCTCTCTCGCACTCATGGGCTTCGCCGTATTAGTGCGAGAGAGACAGAGCGAGGAGGAGAGCGGAGCGCTCCTCAGTCGGCTGCTCGCGTGCGTGAGGAGGGCCGTGGGGCGTAAGTGACTGGTGTGGAGGTGGCGTTCGACATGGCTGGATAGGTCGGAGACCCGCCCGGACCTCTTTAGCAGGCAGTCAGCGCGGGGGCGTGGCCGGGCGTGGCCGGGCGTGGCGCGCGGGGAGGAAGAGAGGATGCTCCCAACTGCCTCGCGTCACGCTATGCCATGTTAGAGCATGCAGTGGTAGTAGATTGGGGGCTTGGGATCGCAGCAGGGAGTTGGGGAGGGGGGGGGAGAGTAGGAGGAGGAGTATGGCAGAAGAGGGAGAAGGAACACAATTCTGTCTAAACTTAAGACGTCCGTAAGCCCCTTGAGCGCGAGCGACCGTGCGATATTTCGCCGCATCGGCTCGCGCGGCTGGATAAGGATGTGATGTTTTCTCGCATACCAGGCCAGGCTGCCCTCGTGAACAATATTCGGAGCGCTTTCCTCTATATCCCGCTATTTATCTAGGAGGCGGGGGGAAGGAGGGCGTGACACCAGCCACGCCGCATCGCTGCGGTTTAAGCCTTGTCGGAGGCGTAAGGGGCGTCACACAGAAGGAAATATGCAGCCAGCTGCAAGACTGGAGCAGACCAATCAAAAAATAAGTAAATACTTTAAAAAAAGAAATTTAAAATAAAATCTGTCTTGAAGTCAATAGTTTTCGGGGATGGCAATGTCGGTCTCCCTCACCCTTACTCTCTCTCTCGCTCGCTCTCTTTGACCAGCCGCCGACCCGGCCGGCCCGGCACGGCGGCTGTGTTTTCGACGAGCACTTTTGCAAGTGATAGAGTTTGGCCGAGCTTTTCGCCCCCGAAGAACAACTTTGCTCTCAGTCGGTGCGGCGCGCGGTGCCTGGCCTGGCGGTGCCTCTCCTCTCGGTGCCGCGCGGTGTGCCTCTCGGAGCGCGCAGCGCGCCATGTAATATTTACGCCGGCCGGCGCGGCACGGGTCGTGGTGGCAAGGAGGAGGAGGAGGCGGGCGTCTTCCAAAAATCAGCCAAGCCGTCCAGACGTCTGGTGCGCGGCGCGGCGGAGGCGGAGAGTGAGCAAGGATGGCGGAGCAGCAGACAGGAGAGAGCTGGTGCAAGGGGAGCGTGGCGTCCAGCTGTCTGGATGTAAACCAGCCGGCTGAAGCAAGCCGCGCCCGCTGCGGCCCGCCAGGCCAGTATAAGAGTGAGAGAGAGAGAGAGAGAGTGAGAGAGAGAGAGAGAGAGAGAGAGAGAGAGAGAGAGAGAGAGAGAGAGAGAAAGTGAGTGAGTGAGATGGAAGGGGAGCTGGCTGGGATAGTGAAGGGATCTCGCGGGGAGAGAAAATCGTGCGAAATTCGGCAGGTGATGGCGGTAAGGGAGAGATCGAGTGAAAGAGGGGGAGCGAG
This sequence comes from Frankliniella fusca, assembly GCA_029379305.1. Classification (NCBI taxonomy): domain Eukaryota; kingdom Metazoa; phylum Arthropoda; class Insecta; order Thysanoptera; family Thripidae; genus Frankliniella; species Frankliniella fusca. The sequence goes on along the minus strand of JAHWGI010001300.1, from coordinate 369,795 downwards.
AGAGTGAGAGCGACTGAGAGCGCAGGAGGCGGGGTAGGGGAGAGGGTGGACCCAGGGCAACAAACCAGATTGATGCACGGACCACCTTAAATCTAAATGAACCCGAGGACGGAGCCGGAATAACAATCGGGGGGAGGAAAAGAGGGAGGACTCTTCGCCGCGGCGCAGGAGTGTAAAAGAAAGGGGCGGATGTAGTAGTCAGGGAGAGCGAGTGAGAGGGAGAGAGAGAGATGGGAGGGGGAGGGGCAGAGTGACAGAGAGAGGAGACAGTGGGTAGCACATGGCACGCGGGGGTGTCCTCCGTCTCACCGAACCTCGCCCCGCCCCGCCCCGCCCCGCCCCGCCCAACCCCACCCCGCCCCGCCCCGCCCCACCCCACCCCGCCCCGCCCCGCCCCGCCCCGCCCCGCCCCGCCCCGCCTCGCTCTGCGCGCGTCCCCGTCCCCGCCCAACCGGGCTGTCGAGAAGCACTCGCTATTCACGGATCCCTGCCGCCGCAGCGGGTTCGTCAGAAGTGCACCTTTAGAGAAATCTCAAATTTTATCAACATGCGTGTATGGTTGGCTCAGGGATAGACATAAAATCATGGTTGAGAAAATTGCCAATGTGAAAAATACTCGTAGGTTTACGTTAACATTTCCCATGAAAGGCAGTCGTAAAATTACAATTGCAAATCGTAAAATTACAACCACTACTCATCGACTTGAAATTGATTTACGAGCAAGAATCTGCTGTCGTAAATTTAAAACATATTTCGTTAATCATTATGTAGAAAATTTATCGTAAATCTACCAGGAAATTTTTCACAGTGACAATGGTTTCGGTCATCACAACCGTAATTTTGCCGTCTCAATGATAATTCCAAGGTTGACTAAACTACCCCTACGCTACAGTGGCATTGCTGCAACTTTTCATCCCTCTGCTCGTGTCAGAATTCAGACTCCCCCGCTCTCTTCCCTCTTCCCGGTCGTGTGCCTGCAGCCAGCCCCTACCCTCCCGCCACCGTCAGACCCGACCCCAGCCCGCTGTCCCAGATAAGAAAAACGTGCAGAGGTCAGGTAAGGAAGGCCCGGCGGGGCGGGGCGGGGCGAGGCGTGTGGCTGCCGCCAGTGCCGGTGCTATGACAAGCCCCCCCCCCCCCCCCCCCCCCCCCGCGGCGCCCCGCCCCGGCGTGTTCCCGTGTCCCAGCACCCCGCGCCCGCCTCGATTCGTCACCAACCTTGAGACCGGAGGTGTGCGTGCCCAGAGCACGACTTCCACCCACATGCGGATCACTGCGTTCTCCGCCTCTCCAATCGCCGCGCTGCTGCTGCTTGTACTAGGAGTCACTGAGGGAGAGAAACAGAGAGAGAGAGAGATTGCCGCTGCTGGAGTACAGTGCCAGTACGTGCCGTGTCTGTATCCTAATTACAGGAGGAGCAGAGAGTGGCTGAGTGAGCGAGAGAGAGGGGGAAAGAGATAGACAGACAGTTGAGTGGGCCGCGCGTCACCAGACGGAATCTAATGTGAAATCGATTACCAGGCCGAACCTCCTCGCACATTGCCCCATCTGCTGCCCCCCCCCCCCCCCCTTCCCGACCTGCCCCCGCGCAGGTACTGAAGTGCTGATGGAGTGCACCACGGCGGCGAGGTGCTGAAGATATTCGCCTTTCAATTTCACCCCTCCCCCCCCCTTTCGCTCCCCGTCCCGCCCCTGGGCTCTGTCCGCGTGGCGGGTGCGGTTTTGTGGGCTCAGCCCATCACACCTTCTCTGATGGATTGGTTACCCCCCGGTGCCCTTAGGGCGGGGCGGGGCACGATGGGGGGCATGGTAGCAGCGGTAAGGGGCAAACCAGCCCCGCGTCACCTTACCGCCCCGCCCCGCCTACCCCACACCGCTTGCCCCGCCCCGCCCCGTCCCGCCCCGCCCCGCCCCGCCCCGCCACGCCCCGCCCCGCCCTTCAACCACAACCTTTCAATCGCACGGGCTCCACCTTGAGGCGGTGCCGGGGCAGAGGCCGTGCCGGGGCACAGCGGAGCAGGGCGGGGCGGGGCAGTCTGCCCGCGCGCTCTATTTCGTGGGAAAGTGTTTGTTGGCACGCCTGGCCTGCCCCACGCCGCAGCACTACCCCACCCTACCCCACCCCACCTCAGCCTACCCCACCTGCTCGCGCCATCGGCTTGTCTCACAGAGCAAGCGATCTACGCGGCCGCGTCGGGAAAAACAAGGGGTGAACCTTTTTATTAGTCTTTGATTTCGCTTCGAATCCTCCCCTCCTCCCAGTTCCCCGTGGTTCTCCTGCGCGGCGTACAGGGCAGGTTCCGGCCGCTGCCGCCGTGCAGCCTGCGTAGGGCCGAGCTGCGGCGGGCCGGGCCGGGCCGGGGTCGGGCCGCGCCGCGCGGACAGAACAGACAAAAGCACTTCCTCCGCCGGGCGGGGCGGGGCGGGGCGGGGCGGGGCGGGGCGGGGCGGGGCGGGGCGGGGCGGGGCGGGCCGCGGGAGCCGTGCCACCCGGGTGGAGGAGAGACGCGGATCCCCACCGCGGGATCGGAAGGGAGAGCGGAGGAGAACACAGAGTGGGGCGCGGGGGATCTCACCAATAACCAGACCAGAGGCTGGTCGTATCCATTAGCACGAGGGTGCGGCGTGGGGCGAGGCGGGGCGAGGCGGGGTGGGGTGGGGCGGTGCGGGGCGGGGCGGGGCGAGGCGGGGTGCGCCACGGCTCCAACGCTCCAAGTAGGTGCGGCCCGCTCCGCTCCACATCCCCGTGTTGGGCAAGGGTGTTTCTCGATACTTCTAGCACCCCGCAAAATGCTCGGCGGCACTGTTACTTTTCGAGCTGACCTTCCTAGCACGTTCATTGTATTCTGTTTCATACTTTTCCTTGCAACTCCGCTGTACATCCGTATCCTATATTTCTTTTTCTTTTAAATTAAAAAAATGTGATGTCGTGTTGTGAGTGTTATTCCATGTCCGTTTCCCCGCGGCTCCGGCCCGGCGCGGGTCAGCACGGCGAGGCGAGGGTTGAGCGGCTGGAAAAGGGTTGCGCGTCAGACAGGCGGGACGGGGCGGGACGGGGCGGGGCGGGGCGGCCGAAGGCGGCTGAGGGGAGGACGGGTAGAGAGGGGAGGTTGGATTTGGTGAGAAAGGCAAGGAAAACAGATAACACTATCCGCAAAATAAACCTAGCGCGCCCGAGGACTACTGTAAAAGGAAAAGTCCACTCAATGGCAGCAGCAGCGGGGAAGTTCCATGTTCCTCTCGCTGTTGCTGCTGCTGCTGCCGCGGGAAGGGCGCCCTCTAAACAATAGAACAAAAGTCAATTTAAGTCATTCCATATTTCTAATGGATGCGGCCTTCCCTCCCGGCCCGGCCTTGTATAGGCGCCTCCCTCCTTTCTCCCTCATCCCATCCCGGCCGCAGCCCTACATAGCCAACGCCGTATCCTGTCACCGTTACGTCTGGCGCGTTACCGGTTCCTGTGGGTATTTCAGATTTGAGCTGAATAACATTTTCGGCGAGGGGGAAAGCACTCGCGTAATCACTCGTACACCCTGGCCCGTAATCAGTGCGTAATCACTTGTAATCTTGACGTTATAACCTATTATTAAGGGTTATTATCGATAAAATACGAATTGTAGTAACCTTACTATGTATGTTACCCAGTAAAATAACCAAAATAACAGAAAATAAGGAGTAAACATGCGTAATAACGGGCGTAATCGCGTAATCACTCGTACACCATTTTCGAGACTGCTTTCCCCCTCGATTTTCGGTGGGATGAACATTGAACATCCTGATTTTCTTGTGACACGTGACGTAATTCGCGTCTGTCGCTACACTGGAAATCCAAGTGTACGAATGTGGCACACTTGTAGGAGTGTGAATGTTCATTCGTACACTTGGGTGTGAACTTTTTGAATACCACTTAAAATATAACTTCTGAGGTCAGCATCATCTCCGGCGTAAAATTTCCTTTCAAACGAGCTCGCATGTGATAGGGTTGAGATTGTTACTTTACCATGGAAACGCCCCTAAATACAACTTCATACATTTGATTTGATGAACATACCCACTTAAATATAAATCGCAACCCTATCACATGCGAGCTCGTTTGAAAGGAAATTTTACGCCGGAGATGATGCTGACCTCAGAAGTTATATTGTAAGTGGTAGTCAAAAAGTTGCACCCCCAAGTGTACGAATGAACATTCACACACCTACAAGTGTGCGACATTCGTACTTTTGGATTTCCAGTGTAGTTTTTGGCTTTTGTTTATCATTATGGCCTGAGTAATGAAAAAAAAACAAGAAGCAAAGATGTCAGTTAAAAGTAGAAGCCTTTACTAATATCAAACATGTTTGATATTAAAACTGCAAGCTCGTTCTTTACATGTAAACTTTCAAGAGAAATTGTGTTCAGAAAGAAATATATGGAAACCAATGTGACAATTAGAAAGGCCATGATGAACCTAGGAGAAATAATTTGCTTTAGGATCAAAATTTTGAAAACCTAAAACTTTAGGTTGAAGGCAGCGGCTCAACATACCTCTTTTTGCTTAAAATGCCTATAAAAATAACCACTTGATACGCGAATACCCTCAAAGCAATTTAACACTTACGCATTCATCAACAAATTCAACACAAAACTTCATCAAGGGAAGAAAAGAAATATTAAGAAAATCCAGTTTCAAGTGAAGCAGTAACGGGTGGCTGTTGTCATAGTAACCCAAACATGTTCATTTAAAAATTTGATTTTCTTTAAATTTTCTTCATAAAATGAACTTTGTTGTTTTAGAATGTTGTTTATATTAGAGTGAATAATTAGTATCTGAATGCACGCTGAAAAACATTTTGTTTTTAGTACATATCTTCTAACCTATAACCTCCAACTTAAAATTATAATTTTCTCAGAATTTTAAACATAAAGTTAAAAAAAATCTCATAGTGTTTCTGCTAGGCGTATTGCGGCCTTTCTAAATATCACATTGATTTTGGTGTACGTGCTGTACATTCTGAGATCAACCCTATCACGCCGTTACAGTCGTGAGCACAATACTCGTCTGAACACAGTAGCTTTTAGAAGTTAGTGTGTAAAGAACGAGTAAAAAACTCTGCTATTATTTTGATAGAGGTCGCAAGTTTTCCAGTACGTGTCTATGGGACGCCGCGCCCTGCCGTGAGCCGGTGCTTGTAGTATAGTGATAGACCAGACCCGTGTGCTCGGGACCCACCCCTCCCTAACCCTCGGGCTGTGCGCGTAAACACTCGAGTGCGAGAGAGACGCTCGTATATGTTTTCGGCGTGCAGGCCGTCCTGGTCTCAGGAGATATGAGGAAGTCAGACACCCGTAGGACAAGAGAAAGACAGTCAGAGAGGGGGCGTTGTTGGGTCTGGGGAAGGAGAGAGAGGAGGGGATAGAGCAAGGATCCCCTTCTGTTCGAACAAACTTATGGTGGAATTGTTTTGCATACATTTCCGTCAGTGACGCCGGGGCGGGGTGGGGTGCGGCCCCAGCCCCTTCCACAGCTGAGCCGGAGCGGGGGTGGGGCGGGGTGGGGCGGGGCGAGGCGGACAAGGTTGCGGTGGCGTGGTAGTCGGCAGGAGTTAGTTAGTGGCAGCGAAATGACGGGGTAGTCCTCGCCTAAAATAACGGGGGCTTGTTCTCCGTTCTCGACTCTCGCAACGCCTCGAGGTGCGTTGTTCAGCGTTCCTCAAACAGTTTTTATTTTATTTTTGGTTCTTCTTTGAATGAGGAGAGATTCACTAACGTTGTGGCAAATAAGAAACTCACTCCACACATCGCGCGTATCATAGTTATTTGTCGCTCACATTGATCCTAATGTTATCTGAAACGAAGAACGTTATCGCAGGGAAGACTTCAGTGCTGTGATATCTGGTGACATCTCTATAAAATACTGATGTTTAAGTCTACAGGAAAAAAGCTGTGTTACATCCTGTTTCCATCCGAGGTACATATTCATAACTTTGGTTTTTCTTTGCCAGTTTCATCCCGTGCTCTAGTGTGTCAGAGTGCCGGTCAGCTGCGCGCTTGGTCACTGGGGTTTGAGAGGGAGGGGGTTCGCTGGCAGCCCTCAGTGTAGCTTTCGTCCGCCCCCCCTCCCTCCCCCGGCCCCTATTTCCCTCCTCCATTCCATCTCCAATCTCCTCTGTTCATTGCGACTAGCCGCTTTCTTTTGTTTTAGTCGCATACATCTGCATTTTGTCTTCGCGATTTTCCCATTGTCCCCGACCCGAGTGCCTTTCCTCGTTCTACTCAGCCCCGGTCTCTCCTCTCCTCTCCTGACGACGGAGCGTCGACGCGACGCTGTCGCTCTAGCCGCCCCCTATCTGTATGTCCGTCCGTCTCTATGTCCGTCTGTCTAATGTCTTTGTCTGTCGCTCTCTATGTCTCTCCCTCTCTGCCACACACCCTCTGCCACTCTCCCACCAGCTCCCCCTTGCTTCCTTGCCCCCCCCCCCCCTCTCTCTCTCTCTCTCTCTCTCCTCCACTGCCCCCGTCTCATCGCGGAGTCATTGCGATATGATCTAAAAGCCCTTTTCAATGCGTTGAGTTGCGCAGGTCAGTGCAGCGCAGCGCGCTATGGGGAGACGAGATGCTCCCATTTCGAAACGGCCGGGAATGTCGGTCTCGGCTCTGCAGGCTGATTCCGAACAGCGCTCCGTCGTGTCTTCTCTCTCGCTCCTAATGGCCGAGTCACATGAGTGCGACTAGGACAGAGAGATGAAACCACTGTGCGGAATCCCCCCTACTGGTCGCGGTTCGTCTCGAGCAGAAAAGGAGCCGCCCGCCCCGCGCGCGACCCGCGCCCACCACCCGCAGGGGGCTGTTCAGCTCCGCTGCTCCCTGCTCCGCCTAGCCTCCAAAAATGTTCTGAGCCTGCCCTAGTGGCAGGCGGGGCTGGGGCACGGTGATGGCGACTGGAACGACTTCGCCCCGCATTGAGACGTTTGTGGTCCGTGACGGTGGCGTTATGTACTCGCTCCTCAGCCCCCCCCCCCCCTTATCTCTCTCTCTCTCCTTCGCTCTCTCTGCCTCCCTCCTTCCCTCCTGCTCGTCACCATCTCCTCGTTTAGTCCTCCTGTCCGCGTGACCTCCCTCTCACCGCTGGTCCGCTGGTCCCGCCCCTCGCCCCGCAAGCAACAAGGACATGGAGGGGTCCCTAATAGCCTCCCTGATTACACGCCCCCTCCACAATCTGACTACCACGACGCGCTTGTGTGGTCCTCGGTTGTGGCTGGTTGTGGACCTCCGGAGAGAAAGAAAAAGATAGCGAGTTTGCAATTTTTGTAAATGCGACGGAGAGCGTTAGGGGGAGGGTGGGGGGTAGGAGGAGGAGGAGGAGAAGGAGGAGGACAAGAAGACCGCAGCAAGACGGTGTGGGACAAGATGGGGAGGGAGGGGGGGCCACCGCGGAGCGCTGATCCGGCGTAAACCACAGGGGCGAACAAACGACAATATTGGGACCAATAAAACTATCAGGTGGGGGAGGAGAGGGTGGAGCGGAGGAGGAGGAGGAGGAGAGATTGGCGTCAGCAGAGCGGGGCGAGGTGGGTCGGCAAAGTCTTCCAAGAAGTCGAGGCGGGGGCGGGGTGGGGCGTGGCGGGGTTGGGCGGGGTGGGGTCCGCAGGAGCGCGAGGTCATTTCCACTGGTGCACTGCTCAGCCAGGAGCTAGGGTCGGGGCGGGCTAGCATCAGCCAGCAAAATAAAAGAGACGTACAAAAAATATGCCGTTAGATTTGTTTGTGTTAGTCTTGTTTGTTTGCAGGCTGGCGACATTGTCATTGCGGGGGCTCTGACTGAAGGAGTGTTTTGACCCTTGTACTAATCTCTGCCGCCTGTCTTCTGTTCCCCTCGGCGCTGGCCGAGCAGGTGCCGGACGACATGTGCTTCGGCGCGGCCAAACCGCGTCACAAGGAGCTGTGCGGCTCGGAGAAATGTCCCACCTGGGACTCGGGAGAATGGAGCGAGGTGAGTACGGCTGGGAACGAGGGTGCGCCCTCCGTGTTTGTGTGTGTGTATGTGTGGGGGGGGGGGGGGGTCATACACTGTTGAACCGGAAGTAGTAGGCGTGGTGATGATAACGCGGTCAAATTAATTGCGAAGAGGAAGAAGGGGTAACTCATCCCCCATACTGAGTTACGTGTGGCATGATAAAGTACATTTTCATCCAGCTCTAGCCATGAAATGTATTTTGGATGTCTCCTATTAGATGGCATATTTAGATTTTTTTGTAAAAGTCACGGAATTTCCTTTTTATGATAATTTTTACTGAAGCAGAAAAGGAGGTAAGTCAACTGATCTCTGAATTCATAAAAGCATTCGGTGGAACAAGATATATTAGAAATGTGTCCTCACGTCTCTTTCATTGTGGTTTCCGATAGAAATAAGAAATCATGTTTCTGTTGGTGCAAAACGCCGCACGGAGCTCACACATATCCTGTTTGGTAGCGCCTGCAGATACCCGGGTAGGCAGCCTGGCGCGTACTCGTGCCCAGCGGGACTGCCTACCCCGGCCCCCGGCTATGGGCGGGTAAGAGGTCGCTCCCATCTATCCCAACAGCACTTGCGCGCGGAGCGGGCGGAGAGAGAAAGAGTGAGTGAGTGAGTGAGTGAGTGAGTATGAGTAAATGAGTGAGGGAGAGGAAGAGGAAGAGGAGGAGAGAGACAGAGAGAGAGAGAGAGAGAGAGAGAGAGAGAGAGAGAGAGAGAGAGAGAGAGAGAGAGAGAGAGAGAGAGAGGGGGGGGGGAGAGCGGGGGGGGGGGGAACTGAGACCAGTAGCGGAGGGATTGTTATTTTGTCAGGGTGGGGGATACAGTGCGGTGCGGTGCGGCACGGTCTGAGGCGGCTCAGCTCAGCTCAGCTCAGCTCAGCTCAGCTCGCGCTTTGATGCCGCGCTGCCCCCCCCCCCCCCCTCCCCCCTCCCCCCACCACAGAGTCGCCACGCTAGCGCGTCTCTCAACACTTTTTAACTCCTTTCGGGAGTAGAGGCTCTCCACAGCACTACTTTACTTGCTGCTGCCCACCTCTCCCCCCCCCCCCCCGCCCCTTTACTACTGTACTTTCCTCGGCGCATCAGAAATCGATCTCTTATTGAATATCCGGGCCGATCACCCCGAGCAGCCGAGGCGGCCCGGCCCGGCCCGCGGGCTGGGTCCCGTCATAAAGTAGTTTAAAATTTACGCCTGCTGCTGTCAGCGGCTCGACAATGCGCCGTGTCCGGGTGAGAGCTTGAGAGTGAGCTCGCTCGCATCCGAACCTCATCGCCCCCCTTTTTTTTCACACACCTATACTGAAACAGTTTTGTAAAAGTTATTGATGATGACTCAGGAAATATAGGGAGATCGCGGGTCGGTCAAAACCATATATATATATTGTTTGTTGAACTCTCCCCCCCCCCCCCCCCGCCTCTCTCTGTTTCCCGAGCCCCACCCTCCCACCCTCCCCGTCAATCTCGTTCCCTCCCTCCTTCGCGCCGATCGGTGTTGGCGAGTAGTTTCGTGCTTCGCGGGGGTTCCCCTTTGGGTTCCGGGCCCGGGCGGACGTTACTTGGCGCTCCTTGATGTGGAATTTATGCCGAGGAATCGCGGCGGGGCGGGGCGGGGCGGGGCGGGGCGAGGCGGGGTGGGGCGGGCTGATGTGGCCGATGGTTGCAGGGCAGGGGTGAGGCCAGGCTCAGCGTCCCGCTGCTCCTGCTGCCGCTGGCGAGTTTTGAGCTTTATTTGAGCGCAGCAGTCCGAGATGGATAAGGCATTTGAGCGAGTCGGGCCGTCGTCGTGCTGGCCGAGCTCCACGGGGAGGAGTTTTCTGTATTGAGAGGTTCTAGGGGGGGGGGGGGGGGTAGAGTGGGGGGCTGGAAGCCTAAAAGGAGGTCGCCACGAAGGTCGCTCGCTGCCCCCGCGCCGCGGACTCGTCTCGTCTCGGCCTCTGTCCCGCAGGGGGATGGGGTTGGAGAGCGACATCATTGGTATTCTTTTGTTCGCGTGTGATATGGATGGATATGCGCTGAAAAGTGTAGTAAAAAAAGGAAGAGTCATTTTCTCTGCATATCATGAATAATTTTACTATAATCATTTTTTTTTCGAAAACTTCATCGATAATTTTTAATAACTTAAGTTACAGGTTCTTTCACGACAAGTTGTTAATATAATTTACGACCGGTTATGGGCTGATGGAATTATTAGGATAGAGTCTACGAAGTTCAGAGACTGCGAAAAGAAATGTGACGCACATCACATTTCCTTATGCAATTTATAGGGAATATATGTTTTATTTTGAACTCATTCTCATAGCAGGACTCACTGGCCGCGGAACCAGAGATAGGGGGAGTGTTTTTGAAGTATAACGTATCTTTCGATGAGGTGAAAAGTGGCGAAAAGCGCTATATACGTTCTTCGCTCGTTCATCTAGTGTAGCCGTCCGTATACTCTGGAAACCGAAGTGAGCAAAAGAACTTGTAAAGGTGTGTGCGTGTGCATTGTGAATCCTTCTCAGCTCATTGCACTAGATTACTGGGAAAATTGCCCAAGTGTACCAAAATGAAACTTCACCCACCTTCAAGTGATACCCACCGACACTAACTAGATATGTGTATTTCATTTGTGCGTAGTTATAACAATCAAACTTTTGCACGTATTTGTTCGTTCATTTGAGTACTTTTGTGCATTAATTATGTACACAATCATTACATTTTTCGTACAAATTTGTGCAAAACAATAAACGCAGGTTTAATAAAAACGGACAATAATCCAGTCAGCGTGCACTCACTCACCGGACGTGCCCTTGGTCGGCCGCAGTGCTCAGCGACGTGCGGCGCGGGCATCCAGACGCGGCCGCTCACGTGCATCGACAGCCACGGTGCCTTCCTGGACGACACGGCGTGCGACCCGCTGCGGCAGCCGCCCCTCACCCGGGCCTGCGCCGCGGCCGCGCCCTGCCCGCAGACGCAGCACAACTACAACTCCCTGCTGGGTACGCAGTACGCACGTGCTCCACTCAACCGCATACCGTACTCAAACAGAACAAAACAAAAAAATACGAGCGGGTATTTTTTTTTTTTTCGATGTAGTTATCTTGCTAGCAAAAGCAATGGTTTAACTCACGGAATCAAAGAGTCTACTCGGATAGGGGCATGCTGCTCACATCAGCATTATTTTTTAAGCTATTTTTGCTGAACTAAATCTAGATCTGTATCAATATAAAAATCTAAGTCACTCGGCTAGCTTGCCAACACGAACAAAACAATCTTGCAAAGTTAAAGTTTTGTAAATTGCAATCTGGAATCGCCGCAGGCATATGGGAGCGCCTCTGCTTAGCCTGACACGTAAACCACGTGCGCTTACCTAGTACTTTTTTTTATTTTTTTTAGAGAGGCATCTTTCAAGTCTTTAAAGCTTCAAGTATTTGTCTGGTGCAGGCTCCGGCGAGGACGACGACGCTGAGGGGGCCTTCGACTCTGAGCTCGAGCCGGACCCGGACTCGGACTACAGCGACCCGCTGCTCCGACCCTACCCGCCCCTGATGCCGGCGGTGGCCGAGCGCCTCGTGGGCGGGGCCGGGGGTGGCGCCGGGGGTGGCGCCAGCGAACCATCGTGAGTACCCCCCACCCCACCCTTTTGCTCTCAGCACAATCATTTAAATCTGTTCTCGGTCTCTTAATGATGGCTTTGTGAACCTGCCCACGTCGTCCAGGTCCAGGGAGAGAAAGTGCACTGTTGGAAAAAAAAAAACACGATAAATGCCTACTATGTCTGAGGTGTAAATTTGTTGCCTGGTCCGGGCCGTAAATTATTGGTGACGGTCTGTACCCGACGGGACACTGCAAAACTTTGCAAACATGCTGGGGACGTTCGAAACACCACTTAGCCTACATGTGTAAAAGTGCAGTCCGTTTACCGTCACGCCATGACTGTCCATGAAAAATTGGAGGGCGAACCCCGTAACTGCCTACGGTACTTCTTACAGAGTAATACTTCTATAGAAACAGTCACGTGGAAAAAAAGGGACAGTAACGTGCGTTTGTTCGGGCTGAGAACACTGATGCAAGTGAAACTCGCATGCGTCTGCTTTGCCAGTATGTCTGTCTGAGCGCTGGCGCCAGCGTGCCTGTGGAATAGCGCCGTACAGCCTTGTCTACAACCTCACCTCAATCCTTCCTGTCTCTTGCAGCCCATACAAAACGTTTTTCTCGTGCGGCTGGGTGTACTTGAGGTAAAACTCACAAACATACCATTCCGGCATTACCGACATTTTTCCATAAGTCTCATAAGGCACATTTACTTTCGCATCCATCTCAATAGTTCTGTTTCGACGTGTTTAGCACTATGCACCTTCCCCCTTTTTTTCTGAGAGTCTATTTTGACCAGTGCCTAATATAGGTTCGTATCTGTAAAGTTGCACCTGAGAATGCATCACTGCATTGTGGAGACTGTCGTCTCGTATAGAGCATGTCGATTATTTTGGTAGTGTATATGGGCGTTACTTCAGATGGGAGCGCCTCCCGAGACCCATTTAGTTGGTAGTGGCATGGAACTATAAAACCATGAGGAAAGGAATGATAGATCATAGCTGCTAGCGTCACACATCACATGATTAACTTCTTTCCATTTTATTTTTTTCTTCCATATCAGTATCTCTACCGATAGCAGGATCCTTTTTCGCGCTTCGAAATTAACAACAATCTTGTTGTTTTCTGTCGCTCTTATCGTACTTCATCCTCATGATTGCGACACAGCATCCACGACATTCACATTGAATCGATGAACCCGCGCACGCGGAATACGTTTTGTGCTGCGCAGGTCAGGCAGGACAGCGCAGTGCAGGGCCTGCTGCAGGTGCAGGCCCTGGATGGGGTGGGGCTGTACCGGGGCGAGCGGCGCGGCGCGGCGTCCCCCGGGACCAGCCGGCACCAGCCGGCCCGCCAACGCTGTATCATTTTGCCTGTCCCAGGCTTCCTCCATACTTGTTCAAGTGTGTTACGTCTCACATAACAAATGGCTCCATCAGACTTGACACACAAAATCGAGTCCGACTAACTTGATGTTTCGTACCTTTGTTTGTAGAGTACTTGGTGTTTAGTTGTGAGCCTGAGTAATGGTGTAACTTATGTCGTGCTTTTAGATCGATTGTGTTTTGTCTTGATTCCTTGTGTTGAGACAGCGCCATCTTGAGAGTCATATTATCATAATTTTAGGAAATTAGGAAACAAATCAGATGTCCGAGCATGTCGTCGAAAAAGTATTGCAGGAGTAAACAGTATGTAGCAAACAGGGAATACAAGGACGCACTGAGACGGCGCCCCGAGTAACCTGGATAGTAGACGGTAGGATCGTTTCCCACATGTTAGCTTCAAATGATTGAGAGCCTATAGCCTTCGGCGGAAGGCACACCACATCACTGTTCACTGTTAAACACCTTGAATACGACTTGATCATTATGTAGCCACGCTCTCATTAAATCGAAGAGAACAAAAACGCGGCACGGGTACTGGAAACAGTCGCACATATCTTAAACTTATTTGCAGTGCATACGAATTTTTCATTCATTTTGTTTCATTATCGAAGTGTGTACACTCCTCCTCCGCTCGCGTTCGGCCATGTATTTGACGCGCTGACTTAGGCGAGGGGGATAGAGGGCTCAGATATGTACTCCGGTATTCTGTGCGTTGTGAAAAATCTCTTTGTTGATGTTCGACATATTTTGTTAATTACGAGGGGGAAAGCAGTCTCGAAAATGGTGTACGAGTGATTACGCGATTACGCCCGTTATTACGCATGTTTACTCCTTATTTTCTGTTATTTTGGTTATTTTACTGGGTAACATACATAGTAAGGTTACTACAATTCGTATTTTATCGATAATAACCCTTAATAATAGGTTATAACGTCAAGATTACAAGTGATTACGCACTGATTACGGGCCAGGGTGTACGAGTGATTACGCGAGTGCTTTCCCCCTCGGTTAATTACGACCTTCGAAAAATGTTGTCAATTTACGAGAAATCCATTCCGACTCGATTTGAGTGTACTTCAAGTCGTTAGATAGAACTTGTTGTTTGACAACTTCCAACTGTATTTTTACAACTCTACCTCGTAGAAAAATGTTCCCGTGAATCTACGGCTATTTTTCACAGTGTGAAGGAACCGTCGGAATTGCGCCCGCTGTAGAGAACACCCCGTACATGAGCGAGTCTTCCATCTCCTCCCAAAGTGCGTTTGCGTTCACTGTGGGAAAATGTCGTAGGTTTACGGAAAAATTTTCCATGGTGTGAGGCGAATAGGAGATTTAGAGTGTAGCTGTCCCAAAGAAAACCATGTGGTGGTTTTGCAACTTCTTTTCATGTTTTCAGGTTAATAACCCGTGACAGTAGACTCATGGTCCGTACGCACTCGGGTAGCTCGGAGACGTGAATTATTTTATTTTTTTGATCCCTAACTGAGTGTTGACGGTGTAGGCCAGCCCGCGCTGCCGGTGCCAGGACACTGACGGGACTCTCGCTGCGCAGCTTCGTGCCCGGGCCGTGGAGCGAGTGCTCGGCGACGTGCGGCGAGGGCGCGCAGCACCGCGAGGTGCACTGCCGCGTCTTCCTGGAGGGCACCAAGAACCGCGCGCGCATCGACGACCGAGAGTGTCCCGGCCCCAAGCCGCCGGAGAAGCAGCCCTGCCACGGCCCACCCTGCGTCAGGTACGAAGCAGGTGCCCCCCGCACCGAGAAAAATGCTTTTTTCCAAAATTTGGCGTCATTTCACATCGGACTCAATATTTTGCGCCGTCCTCGCACGCCAAGATGTGGATGCCAGTACTTAGGCGTCTAAATGGGACATCAACTAATTTTTGGGTGATGTTCTGCTCTCCGAAAACAAATTTATCTTTGAGGGAGCAAAATTTTCTATTAGCCTTTTAACAAAAAACATATTTTTTTTAATTAAAAAAAAAAATATCGAATAAGTTTCCAGTTTGCTTTAGAATTTAGTTTACAAGCGGAGCGAAATAAATGACTCTGGTTTCTGTTACAAAATTTCCGTTTCATGAAATAACAATTTCGGTGGTATATCCTGGTGAGGCCTACAGTCTCTGACAGCGGTGTCCGACTGGTTCCCGTTGCAGCACGACGTCGCGGCGGTTCGTGGTCGGGGACTGGGGCCCGTGCTCGTCCAGCTGCGGGGAGGGCGTGCAGCACCGCGAGGTGCACTGCAAGCTGTTCCTGGAGCTGTCCCGCGCCACCACCACCCTCAAGCCGCACCAGTGCCCCGGGCCGCAGCCGCACCGCACGAGGCCCTGCACCGTGTCGCTCTGCCCGCTCGCCAACACGTCAGTCACGTTCTTCTTTTATTTAAGCAAGCTTAATTCGAGGGAGAAACAGCTCTGAAGTTTTGTGTATAAATTTTGTGAATTTTTGAAAATTTTCCTGAATAATTTTGAACTTGTATTGATTTTTTGTAAATTTTTGCTTGAATTTTACCTATTTTTTTTTGAATTATTGTTAATTTTTCTGAATTTTCTGAATTACGAGGTATACACAAATTTCGGAGTTGTTTCCCCCTGTGTTTTGTACGTTTGTACCGCGCGATTCTTTCGTATTTGCCTCTTGCGATAGGTTCACGCGAGTGATTTAATTTTATCCTGTTGCAGGTTGGACAGCCAGCTGCTGGCGGACACGGCCGAGGCGCCCCGCGTCGGTGGCCTCAAGGGCACGTTCTCCTGGAAGGAGCAAGGATTTAGAGAATGCAGTAAATCCTGCCTCGGAGGTTCGTGTTCGCCGTTTCACGAGGATAGAAGGTGAACTTGCCCGTGTCACTCGCTAACACGTCACTTCTGTGCCCCGCAGGCGTCCAGGAGTCCATCATCTCTTGCGTCCGGGACCACGACGGCAAAACCGTCACGCCGTACATGTGCAACGTAAGCTAGCGACGCAGTGAGGCCCGTACCACCTGGGGCCTAGCGGGTGTCTCCCATACAATAGATTTGACAGTCTGCGTTTTTTGTTTTGTTTTTTTTTTTCCCGAGAGGAAGAAACAACTCTGACATTTTTGTTCAGTAAAATTTAGAGAAAATTCTAAAACAATTCAACAGTTCTAATAGAAATTTAGGAAAAATGGAAGCTAAAATTGGGGGAAAAAATTCACGATATATGAAGACCAAATAAATTCAGATTTGTTTCCCCCCTCGTTATCTATCTACTTGTGGTTATTTTGCCCTTTTCTTAGATTGGTCATTTTACGTCTCCCTCACCCTCGTTGAGTGGCGCTCCCGTATTTTGCGTATTTTCGCGTATTTCCGCCGCTCTCTTCTCTCTGACCGCGGCGTGTCTGATCAGCAGGACCCCAAGCCCGAGACGCGCACGCGCACCTGCAACGACCAGCCGTGCCCGCCGCGCTGGAACTACACCGAGTTCTCCAAGTGCTCGGACGAGTGCGGCATGGGCATCAAGATCCGGGAGGTGACGTGCATCCACGAGGTGACCAACTATAACGTGGTCACCATCCCCAACAACCGCTGCCCGCAGCCGTCGCCGCCGGACCGCGCCTACTGCAACGTGTTGGACTGCCAGCCGGCCTGGAACGTTTCCGAGTGGAGCAAGGTGCGTGGAGCGGATATCCGTGGCCCAACCGGAAACGGAAGTGGGGTGTGGGGTGGTGCTCGAGCCGGAGCTCGGCGCCTGCGAGGCTCAGGATATGCAACCCCGCAGTACACGCATGCGTTGCAGTCAAGAAGTTGCCTACCTGTCGGGCGCCCGCGCAGGTGGTGCACTGACCGACAGCTCCTCACACATGTGAATGTTAGGAAAAATTAATCATTCATCGAAAGCTGCGCTTTTTGAAATTGGCCTTTTTTTTAACGTACGTCCTTTTCGAGCGCGCTCAGCCGGCTCTTGGGAATCTGAATGCGCGTGCCCGGGTCTGGGGCGTCGTGCCTACATGTCTCCCGCGCGTGGCCCCCAGTCGGGGAATACGAAGCAATACTGAATTTTAGAGTACACTTAACGTAAATTTTATTGATTTTTTTTTTTCAAAAAATAGTTCTCCGGCGGGTATGGTCTTTAAATTTACCCGATTGATTTTTAACCCTGATCCTGCAGTGCTCGCGTCCGTGTGCGGGCGGGCTCAAGACCCGCGCGGTCACGTGCACGCAGCGCATGGCGCAGAACCACGTGGTGTCGCGGCCCGCCTCCATGTGCCCCGAGCACCTCAAGCCCGCCGAGCGCCGGCCCTGCAACTCCAAGCCGTGCGGCCCCGACGACCACCGGCCCGCCATCGCCGCCAACGACAACACGTTCGCCTACGAGGCCAAGCCCAACCAGAAGCAGGTCTCGGTCAAGGTGGGCGGCTCCGCCTCCATCTTCCTCGGCACCAGGCTCAAGATACGCTGCCCCGTCAAGCGCTTCAACCGGTACGTCAGCCGACCCAGCCGATTCGGACGGGTCCGTGCCTCTTTTGTTACTTTATGTTTTTTATTGTCCTGTCTGTTCTCTCGTCTGTCTGTCTGTCCGTCCATCTCTTCTTTCTTGTTTTCATTTCGTCCATTTTCAACCCAAACCTCTGCTCCGCACCTCTTTCTGTCCGCCTGCATATCTGTCTGTCTGTCTGCCTTTCTGTCTAACTTGTCTCTCCATCTGTCCGTCTTTCTCAAACTCTCTCTCCTTCCTTTCCCCCTCCCAGGGATGAGGCAGAGATTGACCAGTATAGTTCATTCGCGCTGACCTTTGAGAGGGGCTCGCTCGCCGGGGGCGGCGTGGGCACCCTGGGGGGGTCGGGAGGCGGCCACGGCTGGCACGGCTGGCAGGGCCTCGGCCACGGCCCCCCCGGGGGGTCCCCGTCGCCCCCGGCGGGCCGGCGCAGGCGATGGTGGCCCTGGGGCGCCACGGCGGAGGCCCCCACCACGGAGTCGACAGACGATGCTAACGACTACGATGAGGGCGATGTGGATGAGGAGGAGGATGAGGAGGTGGAGGAGGAAGATGACGCCGGGTACGATGTGCATGAGCCGTCTGCGGCCTTACCGCCTTACCTGCGCTACTGCTCACTGTTGTGTCATTTATTTTTTATTTTTTTACTTTTTTTAAAAATATTAAATGTGGGTGAAAGGTGAAAATGCTCAGTTGAAGGAGACTGGGGGAGGTAGATAGGTAGGGTGGGTGGGAGTATACTTCTTATTGATAGACGCACCATATGCAGAAGATGTTAAATTAAAAAATTAAGATATGGGGAAAATATTGCGTTATGGTGATACGCTGTTTAAAAAGTAGATTTTGCCATGATTAGGATTGTCCTGATAGGTATAGGCTCTGATTCAGGGTCCTGAAAAATCTAGGGAGCGTAATGTTTATTTCTTGGACTGATAATAATATGTTAGTACTGGTACTCTTTCTTGCCTCTTCGCTTACGTATGGTACTACCCCACTCCAGCACTACTTTAAAGCAAGCTCTTCTCTCTATTTTATTACTTTCTATCAGCAACAAATTTCAACCATAAATTACGTAACTCTTTCCCGCATTTAAGTCTCCTAGGCTATTATAATAGGTGAATACATTATTTTAACTACAAACTTTTAAAAGACTGTGTATAAATCCAGGCTGTATGTAGCACTTTGCTCTGCAAAATGTTGTTTCTGCATTACAGTATTTACAATCTTTGTGTTAAATAACCGTAAAGCTTTTTTAACAGCAGTTAATCTGCATTCAGTATTTGAACCAGTACCTGAGTGGTTCCTTGTTGCAAACTGCATCGAGTTGAGCTTCTTGTTTTTGCCATGTCGTTGTTGCGTGTGCATTTTTGGTCTTGTTTTTTTTTTTTGTGATTATCTATCCGTCTTCTATACCACCTGACTAAAGCCCTATTTTCAACCAACTAGGTCAAAGATCGCTTGGCAAAAAGATGGGAAACAACTGCATCACTCCAAGAAGCATCACATCTCTAACAAGGGCGTACTCAGGATAATGGACGCTACGCTACAGGATAGTGGCCGCTACAGTTGCGTGGGTATGTCCTAACTTTAACACCACACAAAAATATTAGGCAGACTCGCTTTGGGTTGTCTCACAGTTTTTAATGGTAGACAGAGAATGTCCCTCACGCAGACTTACATGTTGTCCTTTGTTTAAAAAAAAAAACGCAGACTCCCTATCTGACCTATAGGGTAAATACGGACTTCAGTAGCTTACGAAAGTTTGGCACTCTCCACCACTATACTGCGATTCAATTTCTTATGTGCTTGACGCAGCGGGCCAATCCTCGGCGGACCTGATAGTCGTGGTGAAGAATCGGCCGGGCGAGTTCCTGAGCAGCGAGGAGCTGCCCATCGGACAGCCTCCTCAGCAGCATCCGCGGCACCGGGACCGGCAGGGGGATACCGGTGAGTGTTAGCCCCTCCTCGCCCCGCCCCGCCCCGGAGCGCCAGACAGACTCGATTAAACACCGCCTTTCTCTCGCAGGGCGGGTTTTTCCGGGTGCGGGGGACGACATTAGTCACGAAGTTTCACCGACAGGGACTTCGCGCTACAACATGAAGAAGAAGACTTCGCCGCCCCCCGAGACCAAACACCAGAGCTCCAACAACGACCGCGACCAGGTGCGTGCCACCCTCATGTCTCGTGTGTCTCACGTCCGTCTAATCGTTCCGTCGTGTCGTTTTTGCGTTTTCCGTGACTAACGTGTCTTCCATGTGCTTATTTGCGTTATTCGTGTTTGCATGCCTGCCTTTGTGTAAGACGTCGGCGGCGGCGCGTCGAGGTCAAGGGGGGGATCGTTTCGAAAAATCATTGTACAGCCCCAAAAGAATCATTTGAAAAATAAAAAAATAACAAAAATTATCAAAATAAAATAAAGAAAAATACAGAAAAAATCACGAAATAAAATCGGGGGAAAAGGTCGGAAATAGGGGTTAAAGATCAAAATTCATCAAAAACTAACTCAAATTTTCCTTGAACAATCAAAATAGAAATTAAAACAAAAAATCACAAAAAAATTTAAAGGAAAAGTCAAAAAAATCATTGTTCTCATTTTGTGGGAGTGATGCCCCCCTCGCCTCGGTCGAGGTCGAGGTGCCCGCTGTGCCCGCCGTCGACGCTTCTCTCATGTTCTGAGTGTGATGAGTGTGCATGCTGGTGTCTGTGTGTTCTCTGCACGCCTGGCCTGGCCCGCTTTGGTGTGGGACTAACAGGGCTACTCCTACAACTACAACGGCTACGGACAGTCGTCCCGCGCGCCGCAGCCGGGCCGGACCACGGACGACTACCCCTCGACGTACGGCAACGGCAACTGGAACCCCGCCGGACCCTCGGAGGACGAGTCCAACGCCATCTACCCCGACCCGACGGCTAGCTCGGCCGCCGCGAGGATCCGGCCGCCCCTCCACGGGCTGCTGAGGCACCTCCAGGTAGACGTCGAGGCCCCCCTCACGAACCTCTCTGGCCCAGCTCGGCCCCGACCCGACAGGGCCCCGGCCCCGGGCCCTACCCTGTCCGCTTCCTGCCTGATCATCTGAACCTGACGTGCGCGGGGCGCGGGGCCCTTGTCCCGCCTGCTTTGTGCATAATATGTGTTCCGTCCCTATCTCCAAGCAATTATATCCAATCATTCTTGATTTATTCAGTTTTCTTTGAAACTCTTTTCCTCATCAACTTTTCCTCATCAATTTTTCCTCATCAATTTGTGTTCACTTCTCGGGAAACATCTCCTCGTCATTCTATGTCACCGACGAGAGTTACCCAAAGTCACTGCCCCTCCCTGCTGCCGATGTTGTGTGCTGTAACGCTGGTGAGATGTGGCTGCCTGTCCCCGTCCCCCACTGTCGCTTTGAAATGCGGTGCCTTTGTGACGGAGTGCTTTGCTTGTGGTTGCAGACGGTGGCGGCCTTCTCCTTCATCAGGCAGGTGAGTGTCCCGCGCGTGGACAGTGTCCTCCTGTGTGAGAGTGTGGAAGCCCCCGACCTGAACTCTGGCCCTCATGCCCTTCCGCAGGTGCTGTCTGACCGGCTCCCCATGTCGGTGTCCACGCTGCCTCCGCTGATCTCCCAGCTCCAGCAGCGGCCCGCCCCCGCCCCCGCCCCCGCCGCCCCCGCGCACCACGAGCCGGGGGCCGGTGCGGGGGCGGGGCCTGGGGCGGGGGCGGCGCAGGACCCGGACGCCACCACGGAGCAGGCCGGCGGGCCGGCAGTCCTGCTGGGCAAAGGTACGTTTGAACGAGCAGCTGCAGAGTGGTGGTTCCGAACAGCGTGTCCTCTCCCTCGCTCCTTATGGCCGTGCACCATGAGTGCGATAGACGCAACCACTGTACAGAGCGAGGGGGCAACAACTCTGAAATTTTTGTACACCTCGTAAATTCAAGAAAATTCAGAAAACTTCAGAAAGAAAAATGTAGAAAAATTCTCAAAACTTCACGAAAAATATCTCAAAATTTTAGTAAAAGTCTAGTTATAATTCTGAAATTTCTGTTAAAAAATTTACGAAAAAATTCGAAAAGTCACTAAATGTGTATTCCAAAAATTCAGAGTTGTTTCCCCCTCGGTGCTGAGTTACTCACTTGTGTCGGGCCATGTTATTCCCTGGCGTTTCTCTCGTCCTCCTCACGAACGCCTCGCCCCACCACAGGCTCCGCGGCGGCGGCGGAGCTGCGCTTCGAGTGGATCATCACGCCCTGGTCCGACTGCTCCGAGACGTGCGGCGGGAGCGGCTTCCAGCTGCGCGCGGCGCAGTGCACCGTGCGCCCGGGCTCGGGCCGCAACAGCACCCCCCCGGACGCAGCCCCCGGCGCCGCCCCCGCCCCCGCCGCCTCCACCCAGACCGTGGACGCCATGCTCTGCGAGGACGCGGGCCTGCCCGCGCCGACCACCTTCCAGCGCTGCGGCTCCGAGGAGTGTCCGCGCTGGGTCGCGGGCGACTGGTCCAGCTGCGAGGACAGCCGATGCTTCGACTGGAATACGGGTAAGCCGTTTGGCAAGGTGGGGCGAAACCCCGAACGGAACGGACCGCCGCTCGAGCCGGTTTTTCAAACTTTTGGCGGTGCTCCTCCCTCGCCCCTCCGGCGCTCGCTACCTCACTATCGACGATGCTTAGTGTGAAGCGCCCGCGCCGTAGGCAACGCCGCGCGCATAGCAGCTTGAAGGGCTTGACTATGCTCCAAGTTCCTCGTCATTCATTGGCTGAATGGTATTTAAAAATTTAAGACGCTGCTTTCTTAGTACAGTTTCCTTGTTTTTTTAGAGACCCATGGAAAATTTCCAGAATGTTTTTTTTTTTCTTTTTTGTTTATTTTTTTTCAAAACATGAGAAAAGTTTAGAATGTTTGTGTTTGTCGGTATGCATGAGGAGTGCTTGTTTGCATCGCTCACTCGTTTTGTGTTGTCTTGCAGCTATGCAGCGTAGAGACGTTGAATGCAAGTTGCCTAATGATACAGTGGTAGAACCCACGCTGTGCGACGAGTCGGAGAAGCCCCCTGTCCGGCTCGAGTGTTACAACGCCCGCTGCAAGGGGACGTGGAGAGTCGGCGAGTGGTCAGAGGTAGAGTAGCGTAGAGCAGTGGAAGATGTTTGCTTTCCAAGAGGGAGTGGCCACCATTTCTGATGGATCCATTAACTTTTGAGGCCTTACAAGACAAGGCTTTGATACTGAGTTCATTTGAAATCTCTGAACCTGGTTACAGGCTAGAAAAGGCGCCCTAGTTGTTGCAATATCGAAGTAAAGTTTTGTTTTGTTTCAGTGTGCAGCAAGGTGCGGCACATCAGGAGTGAAACATCGTATCCTCCAATGCGTTTGGTTTGGGACGAAGAAGGCAGCCGGCAACGCTTGCCGAGAACAACCTCGGCCTGTTGTCATGAAATCCTGCAAGGGACCTCCATGTGGTCAAGGTATGTTATCTTTTTACCAGCAACCGGGATATTCTCCATTGGAAAAGTTCTCCTCTTTGTATTCCGAATATCGCCCAACCTTGGCTGCAACCATCAATCCTAGTGGTACATCATGTTGACCAAAATATTTTTATTTCATTATACAACCTGAAAGAGATGACTGCATGCTCAAATTGTTTTATGTAACAAAATGAGGAGCATTTGGCAGAATGTATAATTTTCATCGAAGTCACGTTCGTTCACTTCTTTTTAACAAATTTTATAAGATGAAATTGGTATGATGTTGATACGACATTATTTTGATGTAACTTCGATTGAGGATTACAGCCTGTGTTGTTTCGGGTAGGGTGTGAGCAGGATGATATTGGTGTTTAAGCTGAGTTCATAACTCCATTACTGTACTTTGCAGGAGGAGAGTGTCGCGACGAGTCTCAGTACTGCACAACAGTTCGAGCAATGAATCTCTGCAGGCTGCAACGATACCAAACACAATGTTGTCTATCATGTCAATCCAATCGTGGCTAAATTGATTCCTGATAAAAACTGGAGTGTACTGACTGCAATAAAATCATAATACTATTTAAAGTAATAACAATCATGCCTAAAAGGTATTATATGCCTCATTACATCTACAAAAATATAATTAAGTATGTACATAATAATTTTAAGTTTTAGTACAATAATTTTCATATGATTTCTTGTTTTGAAGCCTTTCTGTGTTCATGATAGTTGATCATCAATCATTTAACTTTTTCATCAACCAGTTCCATGTATTGTTCGTATAAAAGACTACATTGCAGCTTTCTTTCTTCCTTTCTTCTGTCCCCCTATATAATGTCAGTTTACAAAAATACTTCTGTCCTAATGTTTTTTGAATACTATTAATACATCCAACCTGTGCTGTGAGTCAGATTGGTTTTAAGAACCTAATGCCCTGCTTTATCTTCCTTTGTTTTTATTATATGAATATTTGTTTGTCATGCAGGATTTTGTTTTTAAATCTAAGAACAAGTGTACAAAATATTTAGAAGAATTCCCAGAGTGGGTTGTTGTTGTTGTTGTTGGGGTGCTGAGATGAGGTATTGGGTTCCATGCAATAAGAGTTTCATGTTTGTTTTGTATGTGCAACCGCTTAATTTTTAGAGTGGTGGTCTTTCAACAATGAAACTGGCAAGTGAGATTTTAGAAAATCCATTAGTTCTTACTAGGACATTTGACTACATATGGGTTTGTTCAACTTTAAGTGAATAAGCAAGGAAAAAGAACATATCTGTTGATAAATTGAGGATAGTTAAATAGGTGGATTTCAGATTGAATTTAAGCTATTTTGATTCTTATTTAGAACTCAAAATTTATTTATTGTAAGAAAGTCTTATGTAAAGTAAACTGATCTTTTCACTTAGTGGCTTTTCTACACTAGTCTCACAATTTTGAGGAAAAGTACCACTTTATACATGAATTATTTTGAAGAAATCCCCTCCTCTGTTCATGTAACCAATCATGTAAAATGCATGAAAGAGATGTACTCAATGTACTAAGCCAATGAGGTGAGGTCTTGCACATTTTTGTAAATATAATTTAATTTTGCTGAGCATTAAGTTTGTTTAAAACCTATTTGCGTGATCCATTGTTTGGCATCAAATGAGCTTTCTATAGACTTAAATCTACTACTTATTAAGAGAGATGCCTCTGCTGGTTGGGGAATTATTGCAAGATTACCTATTTATACTATGTACTTCAAAACTACTCTTACCAGCAGCTTGTATT
Organism: Frankliniella fusca; assembly: GCA_029379305.1. NCBI lineage: Eukaryota > Metazoa > Arthropoda > Insecta > Thysanoptera > Thripidae > Frankliniella > Frankliniella fusca. The sequence continues at coordinate 345,182 of JAHWGI010001300.1, read as the reverse complement.
GTATATGTCATTTGCAATGAAAATATTCATCTATTGTAAATCATTCCAACTAAGCTGTTTCATACAACACAGATTACTGTTATTGCAGTATGTTGAGAGTATTTCTTTCCTCTGTATAAATTTCAACTTCGGCCATCGGAAATTGTATTCACAATCTGTTATCCTGGTTAATGAATTTTTTCTGATAAAGTATTTACGAAAACAAGTGTTTGAAGATCTTTATACGAACGGCAAGTTCCCTATAAGGTTAACAAATAAAAAAATAAAAACCTTGGAAAAAGCGAAGTTCCTTCCAGATCATGATGAGAATTGTTATCAAGCAGCATTCAAACAACATGAATAAATATAAAAAGCTTGTATAAAAAAAAATTGTTTTCAACATGGCTGTTTACTTTTTTTTTTTTCAAATTAACCAAAATGATTGATTTTATCATTTCTCCCAAACTGAGTCCAGTATTTAGTTACAAGGGTTGTGCAGGGGGATTCTTTAGGGTTGGTTCATCTCAAATCCAGCGAAAAGAAATATCGAAACAAGATGGGATTCGACTTAAGAGCGTCCCCACAGCCTAGATGGTGTGGGACGGGGAATGGGGAATCTAAGCTCACCACTAGGCTGTCAGTTTAATCACCTTTCGACAACTCATGAATAACTGGCAGTGCATCAAGAAGATTCCCTGTGAATTTCATCGTGATCCGAGACTATCGATTTTTGGTCTAATTTCCAAAGGCTATAGCCTTTGCATTTTTAGAGATTTTGGTCCAAAAAAAAATTGCTTCAAACTGACGGGGGTTGTGCAGGCGGACTCTAGTGCACCCCCAGACCAACCCCCGAGGGTGAAATCATCCGAAAACCGGCGAAAAAAAATAATTCGGTCGACCGAGATTCGAACACGACAAAAGCGTCCCGACAGCCTAGATGGTTTGGGACGGGGGACGGGTATGCTAACCACTAGGCTGTCGGTTCGCACACTTCACGGCGAGGCGAATAGGAATCCCTATCTACCGGCCTGGACGGGCCCGGCGCGGCGGCGGAGACGATTTTGATCCGACTTCGTGCTTGCCGCCGGAAAGAAAAAATGGCCGGTAGATAGGGATAGCGATTCGCGCGGCATTGAGATGTGCGTCACGCCAGCCGAGATGGTTAACGCACCTTCCCCCTGTCCCAAACCATCTCGGCTGGCGAGACGTTTTGCAGGTTCAAATCCCGCCGCTCGTTTTTTTTTTTTTTCCATTTCATTTTTTGGTCATTTCCGAGTCACTCGTTTACCGCCCAAAAGCTGCATCGAGAGGATAAGTTATTTAAAGCCTTATGCACCTCGACTGAAACAAGGAATTCTGCTCCTTCGCCAACAACATCGTTAAATTAAAGAAGGAATGAAAAAGGAAAAAACTATTACCGCGGCCGGCATTGAACCGAGGACCTTTGGCGCCGTTGTCCGTTGCCCTATCCACTGGACCAAAGACCTGCGCTGTCAGCGGTTTTGCAAGAACCACAGACCGTCCGAAAAGCTTCTGGTACCAGGAGTCGATTTCGAGGAGGTTACCTCCTCGCCTCTTCTGACCTCCGGGTCGAATAAGGCTTGATTGACACGATTTTCTCTCAATCATGCAGGCGCGGGCTGGCGTCGAATGGGTTGCCTATTCATCAGGCGCCGATTGAACAATTCACTATTCATCGCGTAAAAAGCGAATTTCTCCCAAACCAAGACCGGTATCGTGCTTCTGGCGACTGATGTATGTTTCACACTGCGCAAAAAAGGTGCCCTGTGAATTTTTGCGTGATCTGAGAATTTCGCATGGCGATTCGCATGGCGGTGAGATATGCGTCCCGCCAGCCGAGATGGTTAACGCATCTTCCTCCTGTCCCAATCATCTTGGCTGGCGAGACGTTTCGCAGATTCAAATCCCAGTCGCCTTTTTTCTTTTTTTTCATTAAAAAAAAAATCAAATTGTGAGATTTGAACCTAGGCCACCAGCTTCGGCTGTTTCGCCCCAACCACTGGATCACCAAGCTTTGCTACTTTCGGTCCTACCAGAGCGCGGGCGCGTGCAAGGCGACATAGTCACTCTTGTGTTATACTTCGTTCTAGCTCCCTTTATAATTAAATTTATCATCATCTTCGAAAAAATACTGGATTTACTGGATGTGGCTGACAGGTTGTTCTGGGGAAAATTGATGTACTTATTAAGTCGCCAATCTCTCTTATATTAAGTAATAAGTATATACAATGAGATAAATTCCTAAATGCAGTCCATCCGGATGTGGCATTTCAACTCGGAATAGCGAAATTACGGTATGTTGAATCAAGTTTGTTTAGCATTGCCTATTTGGGGTTCATTACGCTGACACGGCGCTATAAACCGGCAAACGCTGTCACCGAGTAAACGCTGTTTCCGACTTTAACTGCAAGAATTGAGCACAGCTTTTTACTTTGGTTTCACTCGAACAACTTCTCTCTTCATCACACTGGTGGACCGAACCAAAATCATTGTTGACTCTCCGTCCAAGATCACACCGAAAGCTAGCATCTTCTACACATATCACAGAAATTGAAGCTGTTGAGCTCGTGGTTTGTTTTTCTCCACGGCGCCTCTGCCGTCCGTTCAAGCGGGCGACGGGTCTGGAGATGGGGGCACAAACGACGGGTTGTCCAAACCTTCCCCGGGCTTCCCCTCGTCCGGGGGGGCTGTCGGTCGCTCTGGAGCGTCGGAGAAAACGTGTCGGACACCGTAGTTTCCACGCACAGAATCGTTCAGATTGTACCAGAGCTGGACGCGCTTACCTCGCCGCGCGGGCTTCGACCTGAGCGCCTTCTCGATGGCCATGATCGGCGACTCGGTGGTCAAGCACAGGCACGCGCCGAGGAAAGTGGCGATCGTCAGGTCACCCAGCATCCGCTCCACCTGCGCAGAGAAAGCGCGAGTGAGCGATGCCGAGGGGGAAACAACTCTGATTTTTTGCGTAATTTGCATCACAGAAGGCGGGTAAAAGAACAAAGCCCCCCCCCCGCAAACATTGCAAAAAATTCAACAAAAAATCAGGAAAAAAAATTGGAAAAATTCAGCAACAAGTCAGAAAAATTCATCAAAAAGTCTGAAAGAAAAATCGACAACAATTCAGACAAATCATAGAAATATGGAAAAACAGAAAAAAAAATAGAAAATTTGACCACCTAAATTCGGAGTTGTTTCCCCCTCGGTGACGCCCTCGCACACCTGGACCCGGGACGGGGAGGGGCGGGGCCGCACTCACCATCTTGAAGTCCGTGTAGTAGTCGGAGGAGCGCATGAGCCCCGTGTCGACAATCTGCACGGCGGCGTGCGTCAGGTAGATGCCGTACGTGAGCCGGCCCATCACGCAGAACGGCGACCACGACAGGAAGGCGTTGACCGGGCCGCCGTTGCCCTGCAGGGTGATTCCGAACACCATTTAGTAGTGTGCTCTCTCTCGCTCCTGCACGGCGAGGACAGAGAGACGAGACAACTGTGCGGTAATCACCTACCTGGATGCACGCCAGCACGATCCAGGCGATGCCGATGGACCAGGCGACGCGGTGGAAGCCCGAGTAGAAGGACGCCTCCCACACGTTGTACGGGTGGCTGTCGTGGTCGAGCAGCGGCTGCTCGCCGAAGATCACCGTGAGGCACAGCGCCGTGCTGAGCATCCAGCCGCAGGCCACCTGGACCTGGCGCAGGAGGACGCAGAGGGAAGGGTGTCATCGAGGTGCTGGAGAGAGCAGGGGGAGGGGGGGGGGGGGGGGTAGGGAAGTGGGATGAGTATACGTACGGAGGAGAGTCTCCATCTCAACTTTCCGGTCTTGATTTTGTAGAGGACGTAGCCGACCATGCTACCGAAGATGTAGGCGGTGGCTCGGGTGTGGGTCGGGTAGTACATCAGCTTCAGGAACACGTACTGGGCATCCCAGCTGCGGAGCGAGAGGGTGCCAAGTCGTAAGCATGGGACGGGACATCCGGGTTCATCGAGCAAGTTGCCGTCGGGAAACCAACAAGTTCTGCCTACAAACGCTCTCAAAAAGGATGATTGGTGCACCCGTGCGGGCTGGCCTACGCCTTAGGTCACACAGGGGCGTTCTGCAGAAGCATTATAACTCGATGCGAGTGAATCTGAGCAGGACGTTGACGAACTTTCCGGACGGCCCTCTTACTTGATGTCGGTCGACATGGGCGCGGGCAGCTCGTAGAAGTACGTGACGAGGAAGGGCGAGAGGCAGGAGAGCAGGAACAGCACGCCGCCCCAGATCAGGCCCAGCCTGGGGAACTTCCAGAGCGGCACGAGCAGCAGCGGCGACAGCCAGTGCAGCTGCATGTCCACCATCAGGTACCACGACTGCATCATGCACTGGTCCGTGGGCGTGGCGTAGTTGCCCACGTACAGCAGCGCGGACCACCAGTTGCGGACGCAGCTCAGGCTCGCGTCGCCGACCACCTGGTGCCACAGGGGGCCGTTGCCGAGGATGGCGATCCAGGTGGCGGTGATACCAATCATGAGCGCGAAGGCTGGCGTCAGCCTGCGGACAAGACGGAGACGGTGCCTCACTCTCCGGAAGGACAACAATCACCGAGGGGGAAACAACTCTCAAATTTTGTATCCCTCCACTGGAAAAACAAAGGTGCTATATAACACCCTTTTTGGGGTGCTATTGTATTCTTTGGGGTGTTACTGCACTAATGCCTTTGTAAAGGCACGATTAGGGCCAAAAATAGCACCTTTGGGAGGCAATAGCGCCTTTCTAAAAGCACTATTTCACTAACGCCTTTAAAAGGCATTAGATAGCACCTTTGTTTTTCCAGTGTCTATATTCAGAAGAATTCAGAGAAATTCAAAGAAATTCAGGAATATTGAAAAACATTACGAAAGATTTCAAAACAAAAAAAAATCAGAAAAAAATCACAAACATTTAGGTAAAATTCAAGCAAAAATTCAATTTAAAAATTCAAAAATTGTTCATCTAAATTCAGAGTTGTTTTCCCCCTCGAAAAGCACTCTGTGTGAAGTCACTTGGCCCCTACGGTACCCACCGGATGTAGCGGTGCACGTAGTACATGATGATGTTGAAGGAGCCCTTGGTCGTCTTGAGGAAAGCGTAGCAGTTGACCATCCCGCCGACGAGGAAAAAGGTGTCGACGGACAGGGGCGCGGAGGCGATCATCATGGCGGAGGGATCAGACACCCGCTGCAACGCAAAGGAAATCACGGCTCATGTTGACTATCGTGCTATCATGAAGGGAGCCATGCGATATATCGCACTTGCGTGCGTTAGGCATGCATTGTTTTGAAGTTGGGCGTAATCGTACACCGCGCGCCTCACGTGATCGTCACGTTATCAATTCATAAGAGAACCTGTCCATTACTTCCACTATCTGAGTATAGCATTGAGGGGTCGTCGAAAGGGGCGCAACGGCAACGGAATGGGTCGGGGCGCGGTGGGGCGTCGACTTGAATCAGCTGCGAGGCGAGACAGCGTATCGATCGGAGTACGGATACTTAAGACCGTCGAAAACAAAAGAGTCGCAATATGGTCTGTCGCCTGTCATGCAGCAGAGTCCTTCAACCGATAAACAGTCAGAGGTGGTAAAGGCCGGGTTGAGACTGTTTCAGAAAGCCTGTGTACTTGTTAAACGTTGAGGTGGAAGTTCTTAGGGTGCTGTGCTCAACATCCTTAAGCCGGCAGGCGTTGAGCACACACGTGACGACAGTGTGTCCGAGGCCTTTCATCGGCGTCCTCGACCCTTGCTCACTTTCGTCCACCTCCAACCACAACAACAACAACACGCGTGCGAGCGACGTGTACCTTGGGCATGATGCTCAGGTTCATGAACGGCACTTCGAGAGCTTTGTTGTAGCGATGGCCGATGATGACCCACATCGCGGAGATGAAGCGGATGCCGTTGATGCAGGTGAAGTTGGTGTCACTGGGCGGCGGGATGGTGAGGAGGCGCTTGCCGTTGGTGTAGGCCGAGAAGGACAGCAGCATGCCAGCCTTCCGCCGCTTGGTCTTGTCTGCAACGTTGGCAAGTAGGATGAGCGAGACTGAAGATATGAGTCTAGGGGTACGAATTTTATGCTAACTTCGGGTAAGTGAATTTTCTCCGAGGAGGAAGCAACTCTGAATTTTGTTATACAAATTTGATGAGTTTTTGATTTTTTTAAAAAAAAATCTTCTCGAATTTTTGTAATTTTTATTGAAGTTTTCTCATTTTTTTCATTTTCCCTGAATTTTTGTGCATTTTCCTGAATTCTTCTGAATTTTTTTCTGAATTTCTCTGAATGTTCCGAAAGTTTTCTGAATTTTTCTGAATTACGAGGGGTACAAAAATTTCAGAGTTCTGCGCGAATGCCTATTCGTTCTCTTGCATGCCATTGCCATTTTCTCACCTACAAGACTAGTGCAGGATGGGCAACTTATGTCACCTGAACTGAAGAATTCGTCGCACAGCTACAAGAATTGTGTGAAAAATTCACTCACCAGCAATTGAGCGACATTCGTACGCTTTGGTTTCAGCGTGCACCGGAGAGACTGGGCTGCGGCGCCGCAAAAATGCTGCAGCACTTACCCTCAGGATGGAGCGTGAGGTCGATGGTGGTGCCCAGGACGACCAGCAGGATCAGGAAGACGCAGAGCGTTCTGCAACGCGGAGACGGGCACCGTTCATCTCGACTGTTCGCCTCGCAGGAGGGTCATCAGGGAACTCAACGCGATAGTCTCAAACGGCAACTTCCGTGTCGACTCATGACTGTTCGAGATCCCAAGATCCCATACAGTTTCCATTGAGTCTTGACCTCGAATCGTTACGAGTCGACCCGGGAGTTGTCCGTTCGAGACGGTCGCGGGGACACGGTGGAGGGGACCGTGCGCAGGGAACTCTGCGATGACCCTCCAGCTAGAGCTAGAGGACGCGAGGACTTGTTTAAGGTGCGACTAGTTGCCACAAAGCGCGGCAAAGCCACTCACATAACGACGTAGTCGGCGGGAGCGGCCTTCCTCCAGGGCCCGGCCACGGTCGTGTACTTCTCCGGCAGGCGGACCTGGAGGTGGAAGCCGAGGCCGGCGATGGGGCCGTTGATGACGGCGATCGCGCGCGCCAGGGCCGCCTCCAGCACGGGCGCCTGGCACGTGCTCGGCACGCACATGGAGATGCGCAGCGCGGCCAGGGTCGAGTACTTGACGGTGGCGTTGCCGGCGGCCGGCAGCAGCAGGCCCTGGTCCTGGTGCTCGCGGTGCGCCGCGGCCGCCGCCAGCAGGCCCCGCCGCAGCTGCAGCAGCCGCGCCTCGGGCTGCGCCGCCGCCGGCACCGGCACCGCCGTCTGCAGGTCCAGCGCCGGCAGCGCGTACCGCCCCGTGAAGCCCACCTCCTCCGAGTTGCCCGACGACACACACTCGTCAAAGTTGCCGAGGTCCGCCAGGTTGCCGTACAGCACGCCCGTGATGAGCTTGGAGGTCGCGTCGACCACTGCGATAGGCACGAGGGGGAAACAACTCTGAATTTTGGTGTACACATTTTGTAAATTTATGTGAATTTTCGTAAATTTTTGTAATTTTTTTGGTAATTTTTTATGGAAATATTGTGAATTTTTTGCCCAGGGTTTTTTTTTTTTTTTTACAAAATTTCCTGAATTTTTGTGGATTTTTGTGGATTTTTCTAAAGTTTTCTGAATTAGGTGAACATAACTTTCAGAGCTGTTTTCCTCTCGGATAGGCAAGAAGAGGACGGCATGGCGATAACACACAATGTGAGAAAAATATTCGTGAATATTTTTTTCGTTCTTGTCGATGACGACACGGAGTCGTGAATCTACGACCGCAGTCGTAAATTTACGAGAGCAAATTCTTGATCGTTGAAAAATCTAAGTCGACACATGATATCAAAAAATACTCGTCACTGTACAGCTAAAAGTCGTAACTTTATGACATTTGTAATGGAAATTTTTTCCGCGACCCTAACGATTATTTTCTCAGTGAGATACAGCTAAAAACTATATATGCACCCGTATACCAAATTTTGTAACCTTATACGAGTGACAGTGACACGTATTGACAGTGCTCTGTCCGTACATGGATACTTCCATCCCCTATGATTGAGTTTGGCGTGGCCACCATGTGGCCGCGCTCCCGTGTCCAGTGCATGACGGAGTTTCGTTCAGCAACAGCGTTGTAATAGCCTCCCGTCGTTTCGACCCTTGATAACAACCAAGACAGGGGTGATAACATGACAGCTTTAGTGGTGCACTTTCCTGCTACTATCGCGCCTCAAAGCCCCCGTTGATTGGTCGGCCGTATAATGAGAATGCATGAGCAACCCACGGCTATTGCGGCGGATATTAGTCATAAGAACTCGACCGTGATCTCATGGCCTTCGAGTCCCACCTCACCTCGCCACTCACCCGCCAGAACACCTCACTCAGACTCAGACTGCTTGCATGGGTTTCCCCTTTTGAAGGATAGCCGGAGAGCTTCATGTATGGACGTCTTTCCCTCCCCTACACCACCACCTCTCCCAGCCAAGTTCGATAAACGGCTTCGCGTAGAATAGAATTCTTTCATCGCATATCGCCCCCCGCCCCCGCCCGCTGCCCTGCATTCAACTCACTCTGCAGCGCCCACATCTCGCCCTTGACCAGGGCGGCGCCCCAGCCCACGAGCGAGCCGACGCAGTCCACGGCGCCGAACGTGTTGAGGTTGGGGTCGGCGCGCCGGGCGTCGCGGACGTGGCGCAGCAGGGTGTCGGGGTGCGAGAGGGAGCCGATGAGGTCGCGCAGCGCCGCCTCCTCGCCGTTGGCCGGGGCCAGGCCGGCGCGCGCCCCCGGGCCGCGGGACAGCAGCGCCACCAGCGCGGCCAGCAGCAGCGCCACGGAGACGGTCCTCATCGTGACTGACCGCACCGGCGACACCGGACACCGGACCCGGCCGTTTGCTTAGCCTGAAAGGCTTGCAGCTGAGCGAGAGTGTCTTATCGTGATCGCTCATTCTCTTTCCGCGCGCGCTTGCCTATATCTCTGCACAATCAGATAGAGTAAGGGAGCGCAGGGGGGAGGGGGAGGGGGGGATAAGGACTCCACGCATCTATCAGCTTGGCCGGTCGCGCGTCAGTGCGGGCACCGCGGTGTAGTGGCACCGTGAGTGGGGGGGTCAGGCCACGGGAGCAGAGTTCGCCTCCGCCCCCGCCCCGGTCAGCGGGCGCCGGCGGGGCGTGTGCACCTGGGATGCGGCGCGGAACTCTCTCTCTCTCTCTCTCTCTCTCTCTCTCTCTCTCTCTCTCTCTCTCTCTCTCTCTCTCTCTCTCTCTCTCTCTCTCTCTCTCTCTCTCACTCTCTCTCTCTCTCTCTCTCTCTCTCTCTCTCTCTCTCTCTCTCTCTCTCTCACACACTCTATCTCTCTGTCTGTCTCTCTGTCTCTCTCTTTTACTCTCTTTCTCTATCCGCCCCCCCCCCTCTCTCTCTCTCTCTCTCTCTCTCTCTCTCTCTCTCTCTCTCTTCCCCCCTACTCTAGCTGCCTCAATATTTTTTTTCGAACGAACTCCGCTTTCGTCCAGAATCGTTTAGGGGAGGGCTTAACAAACGCCGTGGTTCTACAGGTTTCGCCAGAAGGCGTAACACACTTTTAAAAGTACTTTTTTGAATGACAAGTCATATTTTCCCCTTTCTGTGTGACGCACAACACAACGTCCGCGCCGCTCGGGTACGCCCTACAGCCGGCCGTGAAAGCCTGGTAGTCGAAGCCGAGAGCCGAGTTTCAAAGCCTCGGCCGCTGACGGCGGAGCAGCAGCGCCGAGAATGCAGGCAACCCAGCCAGCCTCTCAGTCGTCTGAGATGCCCACCCCACCCAGCTACACCCAACATGCGTGGACGCGAGCGGACATTCGAACCGCGGCACTGGGGCATGGACCGTCACAACGGAGGGGAGAGAGCTTTTCGACAGCTTTGGATATGTTGTTCCCCAGTTTTCCAACACTTGAAAAAATTCCGTGTGCCGAGTAGTGTATTGGGTCAAAGTCAAAACCGCAATGCACATCAACCGAGTCTCAAAAAAAAAAAAAAAAAAAAAAAAAAAAAAACCTGGCCCTAGCTCTTGCCATTTTGTTTCCCCGTGCTTTAAAACGCACAAGAAAGTGAAGGAGCGGCGGGGCGGGGGTGAGCGCACGGGGCTTAGTGGCGCTTAAGACCGGTCACAGCGGAATGAGTGGGACGGGACGGGACGGGACGGTTTGGGCGTCGCCGCGAGACGCGACACTGCGCGTCACAGGCCTAGCGACCATATGCTTCCTCCGCGTGTGCGTCAATCCGCAGGGCTGCAGCAGGAAGAGTGGGCAGGGTCTCTCTTTATTACTATTATCGTGAGGCTCCAATAGGAATGACAAGTGAAAAGTACAAAAGAAAACTCCCACGCCAAGACGAGTGGCCTGCAGGTGTGCGGGTGCAGGTGTGCTCGATACTTGACCCTGACCGGACGTCTAGTCGGGGCAAGCCGAGGGGGCAACCGCTCGAGAAATCTTATTGTGTCCACTTGCACGCCCGAAATCTCTTGAAATCCAAAATCTTTTCCCAAAACGAAAACAAATAATCTGGGCGCAAAATCCGGTGAAATCCCTAAAGAAATATTGTGCACTGTACCCTAACATCCAGAGTGGTTGCCCTCTCGGGGCAAGCACAAGCACCATCCTGCAACATCTTTCAACACTGGGTTCAATTACCTTTGCCTTGATGTCATAGAAAACAAAATGTTGCCATTCTTTCAAAGTAAAACTTGGTAGACATTTGATAGACCCCACGTCTCGCTTAGCATGGCGGCCGCATGCCCTTAAAGTAAAATTCTACGTCGTTTTGCTTACCAAGTGACAGACAATACCATAGCTGTGCCCTGCAGAGGTACAAGCCAGCGCTGCGCTACTGGATGTGCAGCATAGCGCCGTGTCGATATGCAACCCACCCAGCGCCTCAGTCACTGAGGATGCCTGCTCAGCCACAACGGGATGTCGTGAGGACGCAGATTCGAGAAAGAAAGAAGCTGAATTTATAAGCACGTTTTTTTTTTTTTTTTTTTTTTTTTTTTTTTTTACGTGAAACGGAAAACCGCTGAAAACCGGCTGTGAAAATGCATGACCTCGCGGACAAATAATTTCTTGGGGTTTGTGCAAATATTTTATTACATAGCCTCGTAGAATATATAATAAATTATCATAGAAATAGTACGGAACGGAAGGTACACTGGAAATACTAATGTGACATGAGTCACATCAATTGATGTGACCAGTTTATGTCACATTTCACAACGCTACCAAATTCTCGGTCACGTTTGGTAATGTGACATCCGGTGCCACGTGTTATGTCTGCCTATAGTAATAACATGGAGGATGTCACATTACAAACGTTACCGAAAATATGGTAACATTACGTGATGTTACCTAAACTGGTCACATGTGCACATGTGACATGTGTCACATTAGTTTTTCCAGTGTATGCATGTGAAGGAGTAGGCTTATATAGCCGAGTGCCCGAAGGCACAACTTTGCCTTAATTTTGTGGGAACATCGTGCCCCTGGGGTCGTCGCAGAGCCTCGCACCGACGCCATGCAAAAATTGTCACAAACTTAGTGCACAGAGCTCCAGGAATATTCGTGTAAATTGTTTTACTGCCCGTTCGTCCCAGAGCGGGGAGTCAAACGAGGTCAAATGATTTTGATACCCCTTCGTGTCCAGAAGCTCGGGGGAGTGCGCGACCAGTGACGCCAGCGACGCCTCACGCTGTCGCGTCGGCTGGGGAAGTCCCGGGCGGAGGGGGGGGGGGGGGGGGGCAGGGGGCCTGGATGAGCGGAGCGAGAGCAAGCGAGAGACACTCGGCGCCTGGAGGCTGGAGAGAGAGAGACAGCGAGCGCGGCGGGACGAGACGGACGAGACGGGATGTTGGCGGCGGGCCAGGAGCTCCAGGAGGAGCCTGAGGAGCCCGCGGGGCCTCAGAGCCGCGCGAGGCGGCCAGTGAACAGGACCGTCCCGTCAGCAGACCTCACGGAGACCCGCGAGGCGCGAGGGCGCTCAGGGGAGAAAGGTCTGCCTCCGAGGACTGCGCGTCAAAGGACGGGCGCTTCCTGCCCTACCCGGCCCGAAGGAGATCGCTTTCTATACAGGTACGCGCTCTCTCAGCTATACCGCGCCGCCAGCATGTGTGTACACCGAGGGGAAATAACTTTGGAGAAAAGTGTACACCGCATTATCATTTCCAACCATTTCCAGCCATTTTCATTCATTTTCATTCCTCCTAGTTTTCTATTTTTCACGCATTTCCACACATTTTCATGCATTTCCACACATTTCTACCATTTTCAGCCATTTCCAAGCATTATCATACATTGTCATTCATTTTCGGGTATTTTCACACGTTTTCATGCATTGCCCTATTTTTTGCTTAAGGCATTTTCGGCCATTTCCATCCCATTATCATGCATTTCCAGTCATTTTCGCGCAGTTTCACACATTTTCCCTATTTTCAGCATTAACAGCCATTTCCGACCCATTTCCGGTCCATTTTCGCACGAAGTGTACACAATTTTCGCGACTTATTTCCCCCTCGGTGTACACCCTAGTGGGTTTGCCTATACCCACACGGCCCGTGAGGGACCATGCCGTAGACCTGCCGGTGCCGCGGGCGCCCTTGCACCGGCTACTCCCAGGGAAGCGTGCACTTGAATTGAATACCTCAAATATAATTTGGCGCTCAATCTAGGGTTAACGACGAGAGGGAAACAACTCTCAATTTTGGTATACACAGTTTGTGAATTTTTGGGAAATGTGGCGAATTTTTATCGAATTTTTGTGAATTTTCACTTAATTTTTACGTAATTTGTAGTGTGAATTTTCCTGAATTTTAGAAATGCGAGGTGTACAAAAATTTTAGAGTTGTTTCCGCCTCACCCAACGAGCTTTAGCCTTGAACCAATGGGGACGTAAAGGGAACAATGTCAGTTTGATTTGAGCCCAAATAATCAAGTGCAGTGGTACTTGTGATTAGCAGGTACTTTGCACTTGATTCAAAGTATGAATTAGGAACACGCTTTCCTGCGTGTACAAGTGTGGGGAACGAGAGTGCGAGAGTGGGAGGGATTCAGGCGCCCAATTATATTTGTCTATCAGTACTTGTGTTGGTCGGGCCTGCGATCCTCTTCGCGGCGCTCCTCACATCCGTTGACGCCTGCCGTGTCCAGGAAAACAAACCAGGCAAACCTGCGGGAACCCCCCCTACCGAGTACACACAACTCGTTTGAGCGTGTTTTTTTTTTTCCCACTCTTTCTTATTTTTATTCGTGTGCAGCGCGGCCGGTCGCTGAGCAGGGGCGTGATGACGTCAGCAAGTGCGAAGAACACGGGACTTAAATTATCGGTTCTCTTCTGCTTACAGGTTTATTCCCCGCCGAGAGACATGGACCTCTTGTGGCACTTCTGCGTGGTCGCCGCCGCTCTCCAGCTCTGCAGTGCAACAGGTGACGCCGTCAATGAATGACATGTTCGCACTCGCGGCGTACGGGGAACCGCGAACAGAACCGGTATACTAACGCACGTGACGCTGTGCCCGCGCAGAGGTGTTTGACATCACGACGATGTACAAGCTGCAGAGGGGACCGACCGGAGCGACCACGCTGGAGGCGGCGCAGATCATCGCGCGGAACAACTCGCGCGGCATGCCCCTCCGCCGGGGTAGAGACATACACAACGGTAACGACGTCGATGACGTGAAACGTGAGCGTGTGTGAGTCGCCCGAAATAACGCCAATGTTTTAACAGTGGTGAGCGACGACCGCTGCTGCGAGGAGTGGCAGAACGACGGCTGGAGGAAGCTCAACTCCAAGGAGGCAGAGGAGACGTACCCTATATTTGACCTGGCGCTCCGGGAGAACCCGCTGGAGAAAGGTGAGCGTGGCGGCGTTGTGGCGTGGAGGCCCGGGAGATCCTAGAGGCAGGGGCCCAAAATGCCCTGGAAGCTCTGGGCGCCCCGGAGGCTCTGCCGGCTCCAGACGCTCTGGAGGGCCCTGGAGGCCCAGGCGGAATGGAGTCCTTGGAGGCCCAGTAGGCCCTAGAGACCTTGGAGGCTCTGAAGGCCCTGGAGACTTCAGAGGCTCTAGGAGCCCTGGACGCTCTGGAGGTCCTGAGGGCTCTGGCTGGACGCCCTGGAGGGCCCTGGAGACCCTTGAGGCCCAGTAGGCACTAGAGACCGTGGAGGCTCTGGAGGCCCTGGCGACCCCAGAGGCTCTGGACGCCCTGGACGCTCTGGAGGTCCCGAGGGCGCTGGACGCCCTGTCGGCCCCGGAGGCTCCGGAGTCTCTAGACGCCCTGGACGCCCTGGAGGCTCTAGACGCCCTGGAGGCCTTGAAGGCCCTCTCACTGAGCTCCCCCCCTGCCCTCAGCGCTGCGCCAGACGGACGAGGGCTGGCTGGGCACGCTCGCCGCGGGCGAGAGCCTGCGCGTGGACTTCACGCCCTCAGACCAGGGCTTCGGCCACGTGGCCGCGCTGCTGTGCGACTCGCCCTTCCCCAAGAACTGCTACGGCGTCGTGTTCTCGGGCCACAGCAACGGCCGGATGCGCTACAACTGGATGCGCTACGGCGACGGCGAGACCAGCGGCCCGTACTGGGTGCCTGGCGGCGGCTCGGTGAGTCGGGGACGAGGGAGGAGGCAGGGACGGGGGAGGACGAGTGGGACACAACTCTGAATTTTGTTGTGAAGGTTTCGACATTTTCCCTGAATTTTTTCTAATTTTCTATGAATTTTTGTGAATTTTCCTGAATTTTCCGAATTTTTATGCATTTCTCGGAATTTTTCTGGACGACAAGGTGTACTAAAACTGTATAGATGTTTCCCCTTGGATGCGGGCTAAGCCGGGCTTTATTTCCCACTGACCTGCCAGGCGACGCTCAGGGCCACGGTGGACAGCAAGGAGGAGACGATCCGCGAGGGCTGGGTGCCGGTGCGGCGCTACACGCTGCAGCTGGAGCGGAGCCCCTCGGAGCAGCTGCTCGTCTACCTAGAGGGCGGCGACCCCGAGCAGGAGGAGCAGCTCGTGTTCGACATCCCGGAGAAGAAGTACAAGTACCTGTTCGTCGACCGGTACAAGAAGGAGGGCGACCTGAGCGTGCAAGGTGGGTTGACGTTGGGCTCTGATCGAGCGGATTGTGCGAGTGCGCGCACACGTGCGTAGTGTCGTTCGCGGGTTGCCTTCCTACCCGGCGCCTCTGACGCTCCTTGCCCCGCCCGGCCCGCAGGCTCGCGCGCCTGGGAGGGCCGCGTGGACCCCGGCAAGGCCGTGCCGCTGACGTGGACACCCGGCACGTCGCGGTCCGCCAGGCTGGGGCTGTTTCTCTGCCAGCGGCCGCAGGGCGACGCCTGCTACGGCGCCCTGGTGACGAGCGCCAACGACAAGGCCCTCGGAGTCGAGTGGGCGAGGTACGGCAGCGGGGAGAAGACCAAAGCCTGGCTGCCCAGCAGGAGCGGCAGCGCGGTGAGGAAGATGGTGCTCAGCTCCAAGAGGACGGTAAGTAAAGGCTGCCAGCAAAGCAAGGGGACCAAGGGGTCTTTCACTAAAAAAAAGTCTAAGCACACCCGATGTTTAAAAAAATCGTGGGAAAAAATAAGTAAAAGTCAAGGAAAACCAGGAAATACCAGAAAAATCCGAAAAATCGGTGTGCACTAGAATTTTTAGTGAAGGACCCCTCGGCCGGGACACCCCTGAGTGTGACAGGGAGGCACCTCCACTTGCCTTCTCGGCAACATCTGCACACGTGTGCAGAGGGGCTGCCGAATAGCCAGGAGCTCGGTGTCACCGTCACCACGCATACAGGTGTGTTTCGGAGGGTTTTCGTTTTACCTCGCTCTGCGGCCAACTCTATAAACGATGAGGCGGTGATCGTCGCGTCCCGAAAGTAAGGACATCAGTACCTCCCTCACATCATTCGACACCCATTGCCGTCCAGGACACGATATCCGGCTGGACGCAGCCCGAGTACAACCTGACGCTGAGGGTCCAGGGGCTGCGGGTGACGCTGGGGCTGGACGGCGGTGAGGCCGACAGCTGGGACGTGCCCGTCGGCTACAACTACCTCATCGTCGCCTCCTACAAGGGCAAGGGGCTGGTGAGCGTGCGCGCGGCCCGCGAGACGCTCTCCACGCCGGGCGTCATGTGGCCCGTGTGGGGGATGGATTCGGGGCGCACGGAAGCCACCCTCACCAGCCCGCCCGTCAAGGCCCCGCCGGGCCACCAGCTCTGCCTCATCGTGGCAGCCAGGGTGCCCGCCGACGCGCAGCTGCTGCTCGGCTTCAAGGGGGCCGGCCCGGGGTACAGGCAGATCATCAACGTCATCAACATCGTCCCCGGGGAGGTAAGTACGCGGCAGTCTACCCGTCGCCGTTGGGGTGGGGCGTGGGGGAAGTCAGTGAGGCTCGGGAGGGTCGCGATGACGAGGTGCTCTGCTCTCCCTTTGCAGAGCGACGACGGCTGGGTCATGCGGCGGGAGATGCTGGACCTGCCGCTGGACCTGGTGCGCCGCTCCGACCGCATCCAGCTCGTGCTCACCGCCATGAGGAGCACCGAGGAGAACGTGTTCGTGCAGCTGGCCGACATGTGCGACCCCATCTGTGAGTGCGAGTGAGACGATAATGGCGAGAGAGAGAGAGAGAGAGAGAGAGGGAGAGAGAGAGAGTGAGAGAGAGAGAGAGAGAGAGAGGAGAGAGAGAGAGAGAGAGAGAGAGAGAGAGAGAGAGAGAGAGAGAGAGAGGGAGAGAGAGAGAGAGAGAGAGAGAGAGAGAGAGAGAGAGAGAGAGAGAGAGAGAGAGAGAGCTGGGATGTGGCGCCAGCTGATCGTGAGTGTATTTTGTCTGTCGTCAGCTGATCGTCAGATCATCAACATTGTCCCCGACACGCTTCCAGTGGACAAGCTTTTCGGCTTCGACATCGCCAGCACGAGCGCGGCCAACATGTTTGAAGGTGCGTTCGCTCGCCACTGTGCGCGCACTTACCTGCGCCTCCCCCACTCGCCCCTCACAAGTACTTCTTGCTCCCCGATAGGGAAGAGCGACCCCTGTCTGCACGGCGGCATCCTGGACGTGGCCGCAGCCCGCTGCCGCTGTCCGCCGGGCTTCACCGGTCCCACTTGCGAGATCGGCTGCGGCAACAACAAGTTCGGCACGCAGTGCCAGGACACGTGCTCGGACGACCTGCGAGAGGGCTGCGAGGGGGTGCTCCTGTGCGGCCCGGGACTCAAGTGCAAATGCGCCTCGGGCTTCTATGGGAAGGCTTGCGAGCACGGTAAGCTCCCCGGCCGAGGCCCACCCCGCGGCCGGGCCTGGACCGAGGGGGAAACAACTCTGAAATTGTTACACGCCTCGTAATTAAGAAAAAAAACCAAGATGATTCCGAAAAATTCACAAAAATTGTGTGTGTCCCCCCCTCCCCCGCACGCAGGGTGCAAGGCGACCAAGTACGGGCCCAACTGCGAGTTCCGGTGCGGGCGCTGCCACAACGGCGCGCCCTGTGACCCGTACACGGGCCACTGCCCGCAGGGCTGCAGCTCGGGCTTCCAGCCACCTCTGTGCAAAGAGAGTACGTATCTGATGTAATTCGGGGGAGCTTCGGGGGTGTTCCACTGCGTCCACTCCAGTAATACCTCTCTCTCTCTCTCTCTCTCTCTCTCTCTCTCTCTCTCTCTCTCTCTCTCTCTCTCTCTCTCTCTCTCTCTCTCTCTCTCTCTCTCACTCACACACACACACAAACAAACACACACACACACTTTCTCTCTGGTCTCCATCAGGCTGCGGTAACACGGGCGGCGAGCGAGACGCCCTCATCAACAACGGCCACAGCATCGATGTCATCAACTTCCCCTGGCAGGCTGGCCTCTACCGGAACGAGTCCGGCACCATGAAGTTCACCTGCGGAGGCTCGCTCATCCGAGACAATCTGGTGCTCACGGGTGAGTGCTGGGCCGGGGCGAGGGGGAATCACTTCGAAACATCATTGTACGGCAAAATCATTAAAATAAGAAATAAAATTAAAATCAAGGAAAGAGATACAGAAAAATCCGTAAAATCGAGAAGAAAACAACAAAGACAAAAAACGAAATAGCATTTCAAAAATTCAAAAAAATAGGGTATAAGATCAAGATTTATCAGAGAGTGACAGAAATTTTTCTTGGAAAATCAAAAGAGAAATCAGAATATAAAATCTAATAACAATAAAAATAAATCAAAAAAGGGAAAAGCCAAAAAAAAAAAAATCATTGTACACATTTTGTATGAGTGATCCCCCTCGCGCCGGGGTAGGTGGCGATGATGAATGAGGTACCCGGCCCGGTTGCCCAGACCGGACCGGACCGGGGGCGCGACCCTGACTTATGAGTACCGTGAACTGGGGTAACTTTGGCCCACCGGGGTAACTTTGTCCACCCACTAAAACTTTGTTTAAAATGCTAAATGGTAATTGAAACAAATTTTGAGGGATAGACCAAAGTTATCCCCAACCCCTAAGATATGTTTGAAATGCTAGATAGCATTCTAGACAATTTTTTAGGGGGTGGACAAAGTTACCCCGGTGGGCCAAAGTTACCCCCGTTTACGGTAGTTTTCTTATGCCCCCTCAGCTGCGCACTGTGTCACGGACGACAGAGGCGTCAAGCGGAACTTCCAGTACATGGTGGCGCTGGGGAAGACCAAGTCTGCGTGGGATGCTCCGGAGGACACGAAGGCCATAAAGCGCAAAGTAAAACACGAGCACAGAGATGGGGCGCTGTGCACCGGTGTGCTTCTTCGAGCTCATACGCCAAGTTAATAATGTGTTCTGACTGTTCATGTTCAGGTTCTTGAAGTTAAGACCGAGGCAGGCTATGTTGGGACCGGGACTTTTGCGAATGACATCGCCGTGCTGATTTTGGAAAACAAGGCCAAGTTCAGCGAGGTCGTGACGCCCGTGTGTGTCAACTGGACACCTGAAAACAATGTGGATCTACGTCCTGGCGTTAAGGGCAAGGTATGACTCGCAACACAAATCCAGTTTCCCTACTTTTTTTTAAACCAATAATTCTTGCCACATTCTGGACTCTTATATGTTTGATCACGTCGCACATCGTGTGCATCCAGTTGGCGGGATGGGGAAAATTAGAGTCGTCGAGCGAGGAAAGCGAGACCCTCAACGCGGCTACAGTGCCCATCGTCTCCAAAAACGAATGCTTCCAAAATCTCCCTTCAGCCATTCAAAGATATATAACACAAGACAAGATATGTGCTGGGTTTCTCCGAGGTGAGAAAAAAACACATAAAACTGCAAAACCTGTAATGCCACATGCGTGATATGACAAACCCTACATCTTCCCAACGAAATCTTACACAGAATTTTATACATCAAACCAAACAATGCCCGTGTTTTCTGCTTGCAGTTCCTGACGGGGTAGTCCCGAGCCCTTCACAAGGTGACAGTGGTGGAGGCTTATGCTTCGTTGACAAGAAAAAGACTTGGTACGTGCGAGGCGTGGTCAGTGTAGGTTTAAGAGGATACCCCATCAGTCTCTACACCAACGTGAACCAGTTTCAGGACTTCCTCAGAGACACTAGAGACAAGGTCGCCATACAGGAAGCTATTAATCGTGAATTTGAAAATTGAAATAGAAATAAATAAAATTTGGTATTTTCTATTTAGCATATAAAATAGTATTTACAACATTGATTCTGTCATTATCTGTGACAGTCATGGACTAGATAGCATTGAAACAAGTACATACAGCTTACAAACTTAAAGTTAATTAACCAGGTACAAAATGAGAGGATACAACATCAAGGTCCTTATATTGGTTAAAATAAAACTGATAGTTAATGGTCATCAAATCCAGGCATAGGAAATCCTGAGGCAAAAGATGCAACATCTGACTTAAGAGCAGCCATTCTTCTGATAATATTCTGGTCAGTTGCAAGAAAGGCATTGTAATTCTTCATAGTTTTACCTGAAATCAAGAATCAATCTGTGATCCAACTGCCCTCTTGTTTCACCTTAAATGAGGATGTAAAATCCACATACCAGATTTGCTTTTGGCTTCAGCAGCAATATCCACAGCAATGTCTAAGAAGTCAACAACTTTTTCAAAATCCTTTTCCTTGAAATTTCTTGATGTTAAAGCAGGGGCACCTAACAAAGAAAATATATTATACCGATTACAATATCAAAAACATGAAACAGCACTTAATACGAACAAATGGACATAATGTCAAATCATTATCAACAACTCACCTAGCCTTAGGCCACTAGGATAGAGAGCAGATTTGTCACCAGGACAGCTATTTTTGTTTGCAGTTATGTTTGTCAGATTACACACAGCTTCAACACGAGCACCATCAAGATCTGTAATGGCACAACGTAACAGGATGAGTAAAAACACTCTACTTTTTCCTGCTACAGTCACATAAAATTGCATATTGAACCTTACTTTTTGATCTAAGATCAACTAAGACCAAATGATTGTCAGTACCACCTGAAACCAGGGAATATCCTTTTTGCAATAGAGCACTGGCCATTGCTTTAGCATTTTTTAAGACCTGCGTTTGGTATAAAACAAACTCTGGAGACATAGCTTGCTTTAAGGCTACTGCAACTGCTCCAATTGCATGATTATGAGGTCCTCCTTGCAATGAAGGGAAAACAGCTGCATCAATACGGTTTTCATAATCATAATAAATTTGTTGGTTTGATTTAGGATCTGTTCCCTTAATTCCTCTTCGGTAAAAAATCATGCCTGATCTAGGGGAAAAAAAAAAAAAAAAAAAAAAAAAAAAAAAGTAAGGGTGGAAAAATGTAGGTGATGAAAATTTATTAAAATCTGATTCAGCTAGGACAAACATTACAATGATGTATCAGCTTACCGAGCTCCTCTTAAGGTTTTGTGGGTGGTAGTTGTCACAACATCAGCATAGTCAAACGGGCTAGGAATAACTTGAGCTGCAACTAACCCAGAAATATGTGCTATATCTGCCAACAGCACGGCTTTTACTTCATCACAGATCTGGGGGAACAAAAAGGTTCACAATTGTATTGACAGTCTCTCCAGTCAAGAACAGTAGAAGATTGCAATGATGTTTACTTCTCTAAATTGTTTGTAGTCCAAAAGTCTAGAATAAGCCGAGGTACCAGCTATAATCACTTTGGGTCGAAATAATACAGCAGTTTCTCTTAACTTTTTATAATCAATAGTGCCAGACTCAATGTCTAGGCGGTACGGCATTGACTCAAAATAGACAGAAGTCGCTGACACCCTTTTTGTGTCAGTCATGAAACCATGGGTAAGACTAGCAAGGAAAAGGGAATATGTCAGAAGTGTCAAATATGATAAGCATTTTTTACAGTATAATAGTAAGGGCTTACTGTCCACCATGAGGAAGGTCTAAACCCATAATACGATCATGGGGCTGCATGAGAGCAGTATAGGCAGCAAAATTGGCAGGAGATCCAGAATAGGGTTGAACATTAACTCCCCATTTTTCTGGGTCAACATGAAATGCTTCCAAGGCTCGTTTTCGGCAAAGATTTTCAATTTTGTCGATAACCTCAGTTCCTCCATAATATCTGCCCACGAAATAGATTGACATTAAAATTTTATTTTAAATACTTAGATGTAGTAGTACATGAAAATTATTTACCTCTGTCCTGGGTAACCTTCGGAATATTTATTGTTCAGACAAGATCCTAAAATTTCCAGGCTTGCTTTGCTGCAAAAATTCTGCAAGGGGGAGATAAATTTCATGCAAAGTTGTACATCTTTGACAAGGAAAACGGATGTCAACATTGTCCTCCACTTTAAATAAAATATTAGTCACCTCTGAGGCTATTAGTTCCAATCCATTTTTCTGTCGCTGCTTCTCCTCTTGCACCAATTTCCACATTTCAGGGTCATCACGCTGGATTGATTCTTGTCCAGTCCAGCCACTGGTAAAACGAAGATACTGAAGCCGATTTTGGAGTGACTCACGGTTCACTAACTAGGATTTTTCATAAAATTAAAAAAAAAAGTGCTTTTAATTTGTTTTGCAGCGTCCAACTAAAGATAACCTATAAAACGCTGCCGCAGACGAATGACGTGTTCCAATATTGCAATATGAAGCTACATGGATATAAACTTACCTGTCGTATGAGATTTTGACTCCTAGATAAGCTCATCATGGTGAATTTCCTAGGTTTAAGGTACAAGGTAACAGAAACCGGATGAGCAGACGACACCGAACGACTAGTCGTCGGACTCTCGGGCGGTAACCGAAGAACGTCGCGTCGAAAGGGAGATGATAATACAAAAAGTTGTGAAATTGACGTTCTGTGACCTGTGACCTGTTGCCGACCAATGACTAAAATCGCTGATAAGGCGAGAGCGCTTTTGATGTTTATGTCGCTCAGTCCGCCACCACCACCACCACCACCACCACCGCAGGGGCGAGAGGTAACGTCAACAGCTGATTTCATCGGCGGCGGAGTCCGCTTTTGGCAATGTTTTTAGAGAAATCCAAGGTGTCTGCTATTTGAAAACGCTGCAATGCAATCGGTTGACAATCCTGGATACTGAGTCAGAGAGGATATTGGCATTTAGCAACGTCAAAAACCTCAAACAAACCAAGCCGGCGGCGGAAGGAAGAGCATCACACATGTCACACAGTACTGTGCAAAACAGCAACAACTATTCGCAGCAAGACCCAAAGAACCAAAAGACCAAGGACGACAAGACCATGAGACGAGACCGCCTTTCTGGGTTAAATGTTAAATTGAGGGCAAAAAGCTTTTTGTGTTGATGGCTTAAGATCAAAGGGGCTAGGAGTAACAAAAACTGCAGCCAACCTGGAAGAATGCGCAGCTGGGTACTGAGAAAACCAGCTGATATTGAATCGGGGAAGTCCCGTTTGCGGTCGTCATGCACGTGCATGATTTCATGTGTTAAGTAACGTTAGCGCTCAATACTGTCTTAAGAATCAAAGTATATTACACGACCAATACAAATGAATTTGAAAAATAAAACTTGAGAATGATTCGCGTCGTCCGACGGGAGGAACGGCGTCACGGGGACGGTGGGACGGTCCGCGTACGGTCCGGACTGGACGGTTGTGCATATACCTCCGCATGTTATTCGCAGCACGACTGGCTTAATTTACCACTACACCACAACCAGCAAGCTGACATAAATCTACACGTCACCAACTTGCATTTTTTCTGTTAATTTATGCGTGACGATAAAGACAGACCGTAAAAATGACAAGTATACGAGAAAAACAAATAAGTGAGTAATATTTATGCAATAAAAGTTCGTCTAAGCTTGACTTACAATGCCTTTAAAGCATAACCTGTACCTTTATTTGCATCCTAATATCGAGAGCTTCTGCTCAGCAAGTGTCTTATGATTCTTTTCATCTTTGAATGAAAACTCAGCATTTTTTTTATTTTCCCTCTCCTCTCATTTTCTATCTCATCTTCTATCTAATTTTCATGAATTTTTTTGTAATTATTTTTTTATTTCTGCAATAAAGCTTGACAGCAACAATTCATTTCTCCTCTTGTTTTAGATGCGCTGAAGCAGATGTTAAATTTAAATGATCCGCAAGGCCGAGGTCAAGCTGCTGAACCAGTTTGGAAGATTTTAATATATGATCGATATGGTCAAGACATTATTTCTCCTCTTATTTCCATCAAGGACCTTAGAGAACTTGGTGTTACACTTCATGTGTATGTAGAATTTTACTTTCCCATGTTTGTATCTTAAACTTACTTGACTGTCAATATTTTAAATAATTTTACAGTCAACTACATTCTGATCGCGATCCTATTCCTGAGGTTCCAGCAGTCTACTTCTGTATGCCAACAGAGGAAAATCTTGGCAGAATAGGTCAAGATCTACATAACGGTCTTTATGACGCCTATCATCTCAATTTCATTTCTCCTATCAGTCGTCAAAGACTTGAAGACTTAGCTGCGGCAGCTCTAAGTGCAAATTCTGTCCTTAGCATCAGCAAAGTTTATGATCAGTATCTTAACTTTATCTCTCTAGAAGATGACATGTTTATTTTACGACACCAGAACAGTGATTCCTTATCTTATTATGGTACAGTTGTCTTCTTAATCACCACTGTTTTGTTGCTGTTATTTAAAAAAACAAATTAAAGAATTAATTTTCCTTTTTCTCCTTGCTTTAGCCATTAATCGTGGAGAAATAAAAGATTCTGAAATGGAGTCAATCATGGATTCAATTGTAGATAGCTTATTTTCAGTATTTGCTACGCTAGGTATGTACAAATTATCTTTGCCGTAGACAATGTATTTAAGGAAATATTTTAGAAAATAAGTTATGTTAATCTTATTTTATAACCAGGGACAGTTCCTATTATACGTAGCCCAAGAGGGAATGCAGCTGAAATGGTTGCAGAAAAGCTGGACAAAAAATTGCGTGAAAATCTGAGAGATACTCGCAATAGCTTATTTATGATGGATGCTTCTCAAGCAGGAATGTACAGGTATAAAATATCTACCCATCTACTCATTTTAACATGCAGAGTGTCATCTGTTCTGCTAAGAAAGTGCTTATTCTAATTTTTTGGGGTAGTTTTCAGAGACCTCTTTTAATTATTCTGGATAGAAATGTTGATATGGCAACACCACTCCACCACACATGGACTTATCAAGCTCTAGCTCATGATGTTCTTGACCTTGCTTTAAATAGAGTGGTTGTAGAAGAGAGTGCAGGACGTTCTCCAGCTGGTGGAGCTAAGGCTAAAACAAGAGCGTGTGATCTTGATTCCAAAGATAAATTTTGGATGACTCACAAAGGCAGTCCATTTCCAACTGTAGCTGAGGCCATTCAGGAAGAATTAGAAGAGTATCGTTCCTCAGAAGTGGAGGTCAAGAAGTTGAAAGCATCTATGGTGTGTGGTGCATTTTTGTTTTCTTCTGAACATTTCTTTTTAATTTTTTTTTAAAATATTATCACTAAAACGATTTTACTTAATAGGGAATAGATAATGATAGTGATGCAGCTATGGCAATGGTATCAGATAATACTGCTAAGCTGACAAGTGCTGTCAACTCTTTACCTCAACTTCTTGAAAAGAAGCGCCTAATTGATATGCACACTACTATTGCCACAGGTTATACAGTTATTTTCTGGTTATAAACATGTATTTTATTTTTCATCACATCACCAATGAATTAGACATCTGTGTGCTTTGTGTATGTAAAGTATCCTCTTTCATTTGGTAGGTATTCTGAATGCAATCAAAACACGAAGATTAGACACACTCTTTGAACTGGAAGAAAAAATCATGAGCAAAGCAGCTTTAGATCGCAATTTGTTGGAGTTAATTTCAGACTCAGATGCAGGAATCACTCCTGATGACAAAATGAGACTATTTATCATTCACTACATTTGTAGCAACTCAATGTCAGAGGTTTGCTGATCTCTTTGAGCACTCTAAAATGATTTATCTATTCATTGATGAAGATATTTTTAATTTTTTTTGTCCTCTTTTTCAACCTAGGTGGAAGTTGACAGATATGCCACTGCCTTACAAAATGCTGGATGTGATCTAAACCCATTAAATTACATCAAACGCTGGAAGTAATACTATTTCTCTTCCCTTTTTACCCGACTTGCTGTCTTGAACTTCATTTATCATTGAAATGTACCTTTCTTGGGTTTGTTTAGAGCGTATGCTAAAATGGCCGCAACATCTAACCAGTATGTAGGTGGAGGTACGAAAACTGTAAGCATGTTTTCAAAACTTGTGTCACAAGGATCTTCGTTTGTCATGGAAGGAGTGAAAAATCTTGTTGTGAAAAGACATGTAAGTTCAAATTCTTAGCACTAAAGTTCCTGTAATTTCACAGTAATTTTTGATTTTCACGTATACTCCGCTTTAGAATCCTGATATATCTAGTAACTTGCTTTCAGAACTTACCCGTCACTAGAATTGTTGATGAACTTATGGAGGTAAAGGGTTCTCAAGAGACAGATGATTATCGATACTTTGACCCTAAACAGCTGCGGGTGACAGATGCTTCCCAGGTGCCACGCAACCGCACAGCTTTCCAAGAAGCTATTGTATTTGTTGTTGGCGGGGGCAACTACATAGAGTATCAAAACCTTGTGGATTACACTAAGGTAAGTTCAGAGTACTGCCCCAAGTACTATCGAGTTAAGTTGCTTTTTTACCATTGTTTTCATCTTAATAGTCCAAGGCTGGTGCTGGTGGTCCAACCAAGAGGATAATTTATGGTTCATCTACTTTGAACAATGCCAAGCAATTCTTAAAACAGGTAATTTTTTGTCTTTCAACTTGCCAGTTCTGGGTACGTGACATTAATTCACTATGTTTTCAGCTCTCTCTTCTGGGCCAAGAGCTTCAATAAAGGTGTTCAAGAAAGGTCTTTTTGTACAAATTGTAATAAACAATCCAATATTCACATTTATGTATGGTGTATAAGTACATTACTAAAACCTGAAATTAAAATGAAATTAGTGGATCTGGGAAAACAGAACACAGGTGTTGAGTGAAGAGCTTTTTCTTTATAATTCAGCCAAAGACAAATAATCTGATCAACACATGATATGAAAGGATAAACAGTAATTAAAAACTGAAGATCAAAATTCTCAGTACAAAAGAAACAACTTCTGAGAAAAAAGAAACAACTTCTGAGAAAAAAAAGAAAAAAAATCAAATACAGTACCAAATGAGTTTCACAACGGCAATAGAAAGTCTAATGTGTTCTTGAATCCAAGTGTGTCAAAACATTTCATTGTTTTAGAATTTTGAAGATCAGTCTTCAGCAGAAACATTAATTTGATTGGGATTTCAGGTGCTCTTCACTACAAGCCAAACTACAAGAAATTCAAAGCCGAAGACCTGATCAAGAGACACATTAGACAGGGACCCTAGAGGAACACAAAGCTTTTTTTAAAAAAAGGTTTAGCCAAAACATTAAGTAGCTTCAGGGAGAATTGTTCCTCAATTTGATGACCTTGTCAGTAAGAACCGCTATGGAGAGTCCATACCATAACAGTCATCAGGCTTACTAACAATTACCCCATCTCCCATGGGCATTGTGTCTGAACAATGCACACATGACTGAACAAAATTTATTGCAAAAGCATCATAGTGCGGGTAGTGGTAAAATTATTCAGACATGCTCAACCACAGCAACAGAACATATCAAAGGCATGTGACAATGAAATACAAGCTGTGGCTTGCCTCTGACTAGATGGATCCCCATAATCACAGGATGAAAATTTGAAACTGCCAAAGACTCCTCATTGGCAGATAACAATAACTTACCAGCAACAGATTGCGACATCGCAATGTTACAATTCATTTAAGATATTCTTGTTCAACATCTGATTATTTACAATTACATTTTCCCACACATACATACACCTTTCTCACTTTCATGTACAGGAGTCATTTTCTCCAAAACAAAAAGGAACAAGAATGGGGGGAAAAAAGAAAAAAAAAAAAAGAGAGAAAAAGACATTACACCACAGGGCCACTACAAGGATGTGAGTGGTGGCATATGAATCCAAATTTACACATTTACAGATCAACAAGAACCCTCTTCGTTTCCATACAACCGCACCAATATTGCTCTGAAGTATGGTAGAGAGTGATGAGAGGAACTAGAACAACCATAGAATCTGGAAAGAATGCGATGGTGGGGCAAAAATAGTACACAGGCACCATTACACTGATGTATGAGGGGATCCAAGATGGTAAATGTGAACATACATCAATGAACAGTTCCACATCTTCCACCTAAGCATTCATTAAATGAACCTTTCCAATTTCTATCAAGTAGTTGTTTTAAGATCCTTTTCCAGGTTATAAAAATAAATTGACAATGCTAGTCTCATGCACAGCTTGATGAAGAAACACTCCGAAATTTCATAATTTTTCAGTCAAATTAACCTTATTAGAGCCAAATAAGTTAACATCGTTAAACATTATCACAGGTAGTAGCTAATGTAAAATGTTACTTTCATAGAGCTGTGCAATTCATCCATCAATTCCAGACTATCTCATAAAGCCAAATTTAAATGGCATTGTTTACTATATAAATTGTATAAAAATCTAACAAAGGAAACATTTCTATTCACCAATAGGAGAACTGAGTGTTCTAGTACCTTGTAACACACCTCCCGAACGAAACAAAACTTGTCAACTGATAGACATTAGCACAGCTACAATAACAATGGCTCATACAGTAACAAGGTGATTTTCTTATGAATTTTTTAAGACAGTATATACATCATGTTTGGAAAGAAAATAAACAAGTCACTTAACTGCCCTACAAATTTAAATAAAAGTTCATTCATTGGTGGAAGGACACTTCCCGGGAAAATGACAGCAGTGTCAGCAGCCGCTTCATTTACTGACATTATTTGCTTCTTCAATGGCTTGGGAATCCTCCAGTGACTTTGCTACATACAAGGCTGGATCAATAACCTGCAAATTTAGGGGGTTATTAAAGTCAAAGTACAATTAACATGGATGTAGTACGCAATTACAAACTCAAACCAACCTTTGGAATAGGCTTGATCTCTGTGCCAAGTTCTTGTTCGATGCGATGAAGAGCAAATCTGTCATCAAAAGTAATGAGATTGATGGCAATACCAAGATGGCCGAATCGCCCGGAACGGCCAATACGATGAAGATATGTTTCGGCCATCTTTGGGAAGTCAAAGTTGATCACAACATTTACTGCTTGGACATCAATACCTCTCGTAAAGAGATCTAGGGGAAGAAAGTTGAGTTATAAAACAATAGCAAGCCAGCAAACAAACAAAACACACCGAACAAATCCAACCTGAGCACACAAGGTTCCTGCAAAGACCATTCCTGAAGTCATGGAACACTCGGTTCCTGTGAGCTTGCGCCATCTTGGCATGAATGTAGTAGCAGCAATATCCCAGTTCTGTGATTTTCTTTGCTAAGAGTTCTACTCTCTGAGTTGAGTTGCAAAATATGATGCTCTGATTGATTTGAAGCTGGAACACACATTTCCAATGAATCTTGGTGCCCTTAAACTACAAACAAATTACAGAAGTTCAGTCATACCTTAGAGAACAAAGTGTTCAAGCAATGAACCTTCTGTCGTTCCTGCACAAATGCGTAGTACTGAGTAACTCCCTTGAGTGTCAGTTCTTCCATCAAATTGATTTCATAAGGCTCTTTCAGGTGTTTTTCCATGAACTGTTTGACTGTCAGAGGAAAAGTAGCTGAATACAGAAGAATCTGCCTCTCTTTGGGTAGCCGTGAGATCACGTGGTCCAACATTCCTTTGAAATCTTGTGACAATAATTTGTCTGCCTCATCTAAGACTAGAATCCTGCAATTTTCCATGTTGGCCACATTCTTATCCATGAGGTCCAGAATTCTTCCTGGTGTGGCAATGATGATGTGAACTGCAAAAGAAACACCATCAAAGAATCCAACAGAGGAAGGTAGCAATCAGTTATGGAATAAAATAAACACTTACCTTTCTGATAAATTCTCATGATGTCGTCTCTTAAATTTGTACCACCAGTTGTGACCATAACTTTAACATCCATATGCTTAGCAAGCTCAATGCAAATTTGACTAGTCTGTAGAGCCAACTCTCGAGTTGGCACAATGACAAGAGCTAAATGAGAAATAGGTATGAGTAACTAGTAAGGCCAGTTTATCTCATAACACATCACAGTAGACTTACCTTGTATACAATCTTTTTTCGGATCCACTTGCTCCAAAACTGGAATAGAGTATGCTCCAGTCTTGCCTGTTCCATTCTTTGCCCGAGCTAAGACATCCTTGCCTGACAAGGCAATGGGAATGCTAGCCTCCTGAATTGGGGATGGTTTCTCCCAACCTTTCTCAAAAATGCCCATCAGAAGCTCCCTTTTAAGACAGAACTCTTCAAATTCATTGCCTCGAGTATCTGTCACATCCTAAGACACAGGACAAAACACCAAAGTCTAAATTAGAGACAATAAGAGATAAAGTTTGAAAGATCACACAAAATTTCAGAAATCTCTACCCAACTTGGTTCACACCAAAGATGCAATTTAAAATTGAATGAAGGGAAATCTAGCTTGTTTATCATGAGAAAACATCTAATCACACCGAAACTCATTCAAACTTGGTCAGAGCACAGATCTCATTCAAAATCGAATGAAGGGGAATCCAATCTGCTTATCATCATGACATACAAATACACCCAAACTCATTCAAACTTAGTTCAGAGCACAGATCTCATTCAAAATCGAATGAAGGGGAATCCAAACTGTTTATCATCATGACATCCTCATTCTCCAGAACTCATTCATACTTCATTCAGAGCACAGATCTCATTCAAAATCGAATGAAGGGGAATCCAATCTGTTTTTCATCATGATGGCGAAAATCTTGACCACTTATAAGGTAGCTAGATTACAGCAAGCAGAAAAATACACTCACACTTGTTTTAATTCTCTGGTCCTTTGGGGGGATCTTCAATTTGGATTTCCAGCCAATTCCATCATCCAAGTCCCTAGAAGAACGGCATTGCAGTAAGCATTTGGTGGAATTGCACAAACAATGAAATAATGATAACATACTTGTTCATGCTGATCCCGCCAATTACGTGGTTGCTGTGTACTTCTGTCATTATACAAGTTTAATTGCCACCAAGTGGCAACCAATGAACTAATGAATCAGTACTAAAACTGACCAAAAGTTTCTTTTAACACATCAGGTCAAAGGCAACCACTGTAAGATGAGTAACTGAAAAGGAAAAAGAAATAAGAGTTGCAAATGATGAATCTCCGGGAGTCATAAATTCTAGAGGTGAAGTTAACATACAGCAAATGTGATCAGATTCCTCAGAGCTGACAATAGACGCTAGGCCGACTGAACAAAGTACTAGGTTAGCGTTAAGAACAACGTGAGGAACATACACACAGGCTATTCTAAAAGAGAGGAAGACGCTACGACCAAATGAGTCTTACTATCAAAGTTACGGAGTAAAAGACTTAAAGCAAGAAGATAAGAAAACTAGCTTTCACCAAGCCGAGCGACGTAGCCGACTCGGAAACCGTTATAGAGTTGGCGGAAAACCGGCTGTAAAATCCGAAATTACAACTCCCCAGTTGATAATACACGTGGCCAAACGTTATGGATCAGAAGAGGGTTTACAATGAACAGTAAAACACTGATTTACAGTTCCTCTGACGCTTCCACCTCCTTTAGAAGCGGGACAACAGGAGAGGGGGATAGAGAGGGTCTCGTCATTAACAGAGGATCGCTCAAACTTTTATGGGCATGGATAAACCTAAGGAATAAAAATCCTAATCGATGACTTAAATAAGAGGAGGGACAAAATACGTACAGAAAAGATTGAAGTAATGATAGTACTTGGTGTTGCTGAAACGATGCAGATGGATGAAAATAAACTGTCGAAATCGGCCGGAACTCTCAGGGTAGCAAATATGGCGTCCGCTGGCTGGCGAACGTCAAATGGGAGTTTGCGAACTAACGAAGTGTCGAAATTTCAAGCACTATACACGATAACGAGCCGTCTCGAGGACGTCTCAAACAGCACGAATGAGCACACTAGACCTAGGAAACTTAAACACGACAAGTATCGGAATACAATGTCATCTATAAGACGTGTAGAATATCAAGTTCATTCAAAACGAAGCTTCGCTGCGGATGCCCGAAATCAAGTGCGCAGGGAACAGAGGCGTGTTGACCTTAGGAAGGATGTATGCGTCCAGGGTTTTGTTCTCGAGTCACCCCAGGTCACCCAGTCGCCCAAATACTAAAAGTAACGTCACAAAAAAAAATTATTTGAGAAAAGTAAAATAACAATTAAATCAAAGAGGTAATCAAATAACCGTGTTTAACTTTAATGCCCGTTCTCTGTAGGAAAAATTAAGCAACTGGTTCGTTTGTGGCGCTCTCTCCAGGGCCTCCCTGCTGTGTTTATGTCACATGACCATGATGTTTACCGACTCGACTGTCAGTCTTCGAACACCGACGGATTCCGGGTAGGATGTGCATTTGTTATTGGGAGCAGGCAATTACATAACTACATCGTAGCCCGGATTTTGGTAAGTTAGTTGTCTTGTGTCAAGCTAACGGCCGGTGGCATTCGTGACATGAGATGGCTTGTCTGCTTGGGGGCAATGTGTAATCACTGTTTTAAGTATTCCTTTATAGGTTTTCTTAAATTGTGGGGAGCACACCTCAGGTTATGTAACTCCCCTGATTTCATTAATTTCGTTTTGATCAATGTATATTGCGTACTCATTAATTTTGAAAACAGTCAGGAACTTTGCTGCTGCTTCTTATAGTTTCATACCTACTGTCACCCTTCACGTCAGGTTACAAATGGTTAAATTTATAAAGTTCTATTTTTGATTTCGTTTTCAAAGTTACCGTATTGTGATTTATGTCTTGCTTGACACTAGGACCTATTGCTTATTCTTCTTGTTCTTTGCAACAATTTTTAAAAATTTTCTATTAAAATTTTCTGTTGTATTTGTAACCTTTTTCTGAACGACACAGTAATGTAACTGCCTTCATAATTTTATTTCAGAGACACATCAATATGATACTAGACCACTCCCCTCTGTGTCATAAATGAGAAAAGATGTCTCAACAGTTTTCCAGTAAAATTCAGGTCTTGTGGGAGAAATTTCTTCAGGCAGAATGTGCATCTTATGAAGTAAGAATCTGACTTTATGCATGGAACTCATGTTTGGAATTAAGAGAACTTAATACTTCACTAAGTTAGTTTTATGTTTTTGTTTTCTCAGCGATCAACATGGTTTGATGGATTTTTGACCCAATTTTTGGTGGAATTTAAAGATGGCCTTTCTATTAAAGATATTCTTCCATTTACGTAAGTTTTTGGAACAAAATATTTGTCCACTTGGTCAATCTGTAGAGTGCCCCTCTACACCTTTTGACTAATAAACAACCTTTTTATTTTAAATTCAGGCCTTTAGCTGGAGTAGCTACTCTCATTGGCTGTGAACTTTTGTCTGATGTACATCAGATATGTTCACAGCCAGGCGATGGGGATGATTTATCCCCATTACGCCGTCATTTTTTGTTTGGAAGGGGCTGGCGAACTTTGGCAGTACTTCATTATTTAGGGGTCCAGGTATTTCACCAGGTGCAGAAAAGTACGCTGTGTGCTGTCCAATGCACTAATTAGCCCTTCTGCTTTAATTTCAGGATGTGAGTTGTGGGACTGAATTAGCAACACTTTTGATTTCGCTGTATCCTGTGTGTTTGCAACCTCAATCATCCAGTAGCAAAACAAGCACTGCAAGTGTTGGCTCCAGACCTCAAGCTGCTCCTGGCGGCTCTCAAAGAAACCCTTACATATCCTTCTCAGGAATTTACAACAATTGGGACCAGCAGGGAAACACAGGTCATAGTTCTCCAGGGACATATAGTAGTCATGGTCCTCGTGGTTACTCTTTACCTGGGCTACTTAAATTCTCTCCTAGTGATGGGATCCAATATCGTAAATGGTCTGTCTCATCTCGACCTGGATCCACTGGTGGAGGTGGTAATCAACAATGCCGTGGTGAACAGATGAAAAGTTACAGCAGTTCCTCACTCTCCAAGCAAAGAAGACGGTCCCGTAAGAGGATTAATTTGTAGCCTTTTTTTTTTTTTTTTTTTTTTTTTTTTTTTTTTAACCCAATAGATTAATTTAAATTATGGTTACAGGTACATTTGATCCAGAGAGTCCACAGGTAGAGGGAAGTGGCATCCAAAATATTACTAGTGAGTCAGAGGCTCCTCAAGATGCATCAGAGGTGCTGCTAAACAAATCAAATACACTGAAAATTCGATTAGATCCCATGGATTTTGATTATTTTGAATCAGTAGTTCGGAGTGAAGATGAATCTAATGGGGACAAACCATTTTGGAGATTTGTAAGACTTTGATTATGTTAGTAATGGCAAATATTCTTATCTTCCCATCCACCTCTTAACTAGTTCACTCCTTCTCTAGACACGTGGTACAACCAGCAAGGTTACTGCAGAAGATCTAACCGATGATCGCATGCGTGAAGTTTGCTCTCAATCAATAAATTGTGCAGAATTTAGCCTCCTTGTTCTACATTTACTTGAAGAATTATGCCGAGCTGAATTATTAATCTCAACACAACAAGTATCTCTTCAGTCAGTCAACTTTGCCTTGGAAAATCTTTGTTCTTTGCAATTTGGCTCCACTCCCATTGATGCTCTTATGGCAACGGAGGTAAAGTTTTCCTAAAATTTGTCTTCCAATATAATCTCTTCTTTTGAAAATTCAAACTGTAATTTAAACTGTGTTGCAGGTGACTGAGCTAAAACTGGCAATGACACAGCTATTACTTACAGCACTAGATAAAGTATTAATGCAATCTGAAATAATAAACCAGCTGATAAATGCAGGTGTGCTTCCTGTAATGTTACGAGTTCTGGAAGACGCTGTGCGCAGAGCTGAAACTCTGTACAAAGTTGACAGCAATGTGTCGAAATCACAGCAGGCTCAAAGCAAATCATCTCAAAAAAAGCCGAAGACCTCTGAGGTGGAGGTTTCAAATGAAATTTGTGGCTTGCAAGACTTTGTTATGGGGATTCTTTATGGTGCTGTAACTTTCCTTCACTTTCTTCTTCTTCATCGCTCCAGTACAGAAAGAATTCATGAGTTTGAAGAACAATTTCGTCTCTTTGCTAGTAGCTATGGTGGAAGGCTTCTTGAAAGAACTGTGATGACTCTGGTCAACTGCAGTTCCCAAGTTACTAAGGGTTCCATTAGCAGGGGCCGGAAAGTATGTTTCTAGCGTAATTGGTTTTGTTCTATATCAAGAGATATTTAATTCTTTTTTTAAATTTTTATATATTTGAATTTTACAGGTGGTTTGTCTAATTGTGCAGTTGATTCTGAGTATCAAGCAAGCAAGAAGTACTATAGTTCATTCACTTCAATGTAGGAAGACACGGCACAAACATTGCAAGGCTGTTGATGTACGCCGCCACCATCACAATGACCTCTTTGGGAATCCTTATGGAAGCATGAGTGGTATGGGGCAACACAGTAGTGTTTGCAATGTTGCATATTTGTTTGCAGCATTAGTTCGTATCCTAAATAACAACAGCCATCTACCTGAATTCAGTGTGTCCCTAATGAAGGTTTGTTTTCTATAATTTCTAGACTTTCTATGTCTTGTGCCAAGTCAAAAACATTAATAGCTCTATGAATTTCTGTACAGGTGATGCTTGAATGTGGCACATGTTGCTGTTACCCAGCTAAAGCACTTTTGAGCTGTTTGACAAAAATATTGAAAACTGGAAATGCAAAAGCAAGAGCCCTTGGATTCACACTTCTGGAAAGTACTGTATTTACTGAACTGGGTGCCATTGAAATTTCATCTGTAAAACCAGTTAAAGAGTACTTTCGCTGTTCTGTCTGTAATCGAAGCATGGAATCACTGTCTGGAGTACCTTCTCTCCTAGACGATAGTCAAGATGACAGCAGCCTTGGTAGGGGAGAAGATCTCCTGGGAAAGGATTCTTACAAAAGCAATGCTGAAAAATGTTTGTCTGTGTCAGCATTGAGTGACCGGTCAGAAAGTTCAGAAGCAAAGCAGTGCAATTGGAGTTGTCTTGATTTTTACCGAGATCTACTCTCGTCAGAGGATCCCAAATTGTGTCATACTGCAGCATCTCATCTTTTAAAACTGTCTCCTCGTTGCAATGAAAAAGTGCAATTAGCTCTATTGTCAAATGTGTTTTATCCTAGTTTCATTCAAGCAAAAAAGTCTTACCTTAGTAGTAAGAAGGATGTTTTCAAATTTATAATATTGTCATGTATGTCTGCTTTTTCTTGCTTAATGTCATCTTTGACTTTGGCAGAGAAATTCTTGTCTCTTGGAGGATTGCAGCACATTTTAGATTTGATGTGTGTACCTACATTTTTGAGAATGTGTTGTTCTGTGTTGGAAATAGTAATTGTTGTTGACATCTTAGAGATAGAGAAGATGTTGCCCGGAGAAAAGATCAAAGATCTACCAAAACACTTACATTTGGAAAAGCTAAATCAGCTAACATCATTAAGAAAGTTGATTGAATACCTCGAAATGTATTCAAATGATCTTTTAGACAAAATGGAGAATGAAGATGTGACTTTAGAAGGCATGTTAAGTGCAAATAGAAGAGCACTACTTAAGCTGCTTCAGCATGTTGTTGTATTCTGGCAGACCATTGCTAGCTTAGCTCTCTGCAGCCCTCAACTTCGCTGGTTTTTGGCCACTCATTCAATGAGCCAATTAGGATTTGTACTTTTAAAACAAACACTCAAAAAAGTTGTCATGTGCTCCAGCTGGAAGCAGCAAACTTCCAATAGAGACACCAAAAGTTTCTTGTACATGCGCCTTATTGAATCAATTCTAGTTTTACATCTTACCGCTCCACCAGTCAGTAGGCAAAATGGTGAGTGACTGCTGCCTTCCTTTTCAAAAATCTTTTTATTTCCTTTTTGGTCTTTATATTCAGTCATATTTTTTATTTGAATTGTATAATTAGGTTTGCCAACATCTCATGAAAAACTTATTAGCAATTTGAGCAATACTCTGTGCCGATCTGAGGTTTTGACTCTCTGTGAAAGAAGTCCTAGCAATGCGGGAAGCTTGCGGCGTCTTTGTGATGTTCTAATACGTTGTGCTTTATCTGAAGCAAGCTCTGAACAAATATTGCCTGCTCTCCGCAAAGCTAAGGTTTGTTCCTCCCTCTTTCCCTCTCCTTTTTGGTGGGTTTAGAAATTAAGTCCCTTTGAAGTAAATTTGCCTTTTCCTCATCATAGCTGCCAACAATTATGGTTCCTGAAGTGCTTCCTGAAGAAGCAGATGATATAGATGATTCTCATGAAGATGATAATGCTAGCCAGCAAGATTCCTCTGAGAAGAGCTTATTGACAAGCACTGATCGTATTGTTCTGAGTGAAGAAGGAAGTTCAGTTGAAGATCCTTATGTCACTGCAGATGAAGGCTATGAGGCTGACATAGAAATACTAGAGAATAAATCAAATGGGTTGGTTTATAAGTATAGGAGTCCAATCGTATCATAACTTCATTCCTGTATATCTGTTATTGATTTTATATAATTTTGTGTTATTTACCAGGATGTCAGTTGCTTATGACTCAAGTACCTCAGGAAGCGTGGGATTTCAACAGAATTTTGCAGGCTCTGGAGATACTGCCAAGAGCAATGCATCAGAAAAAAAAATTAGTAATGTAATTGCATACCCAAAACTATGTTCATTGGCATTGGATTTGTTGGTGTTTTTGCATGAAGAGTGTGTACTTCTATACTTAACATTATCTATTACTTACCACTTTCTTCTTGATAAATGAGATAATAATTTAATTGTATTTAGAATTCAGATGCTGTCTTCTGAGGAAAAAACTCCTAATGAATCAACCTGTGATGAGGAAAAATTTGAATCAACCAGACATCAATATTGGACCGACAGGTTGAAAAACAACAGCAACTCTCTAAAATCTCAACTTCAGGCAGATATGGTGAGTTTGATATAATTAACATATTCTATCTATTTCATTATTGTGTAATTATACTAACAGGCTCCTGGTTCATTTTTATTTTCTGTTGTTTCTTCATGTTTGTTCTTTAATTGGTGTTAAGGTCCATGTTGTTCAACGCATCGTTGCTCTCTGCAGAGAAAGTGGAAAAAATTGTATGGTCCTTTCTCAAGAGGGTCTGATAGACACACTACTTACTGGTTTTTCATATGCATTATCAGTTGCTAATACTGAACTGATCGGTATGTATATTAGTGCTAGATTTTAACATTCATTGCCATTTATTAATTTTTTTTTAAATCTAATTAATTTTGCTACTTTTTTGTGTGTTTGTTCTCATTGGCCAGAACTTCAATCAGTTGTGCTAGAACTTGTTTCATTGCTAGCACAGCATAGCATCACTTCCCAAGAACTTGCCAAATACTTGAATTTCTTCAAGGCTAAAAATCCTCCATTAGTAAGTAATCAAATTCATATTTTCAATACTATTCTCTCTCTGTGATGTAGAGCAAGATGTTCAGTGACGGCCACTTTAAGAGAAGGGTCTGCCCAGTCATAGGGTACCCTTATTTCAAAAAATTTAAACAAAGAAATCATGGGGAAGTGTTCAAAGTGAAACGTGGATGGTGAGAACCTGTATTGTGAGAATCCCTCCTTACAAAGAACCTTTTCTGAGGACACAGATTTGTATGTCAAAGTACCTGTTTTTAAAGAATGCCTTCATATAACATGCTCAGACCTGATTACTGATTCCTAAGCACTTGTATCCAGATTTCACTGAGTCTGGTAAAGAGTTTTACAAGGAGGCCTGTTTTGGGATCTAATCAAAAAGAGCTCCATTTGGCTCAAAATTCAGAAAAATTGTCATTACTGGACATCCAACCCTTTTTTTTTTTTTTTTTTTTTTTTTCTTTGCTGAGACTTATGGCAATCATTTTGTCTCTTGTAGGAGTCCTTATTACAGCCATTGACAACTTTAGTTACAAGCGCAAGACCTCAACCAAATTTTATTTTGTGTTTTCCTGTGGTGGCTACTTTTTTGACTGGTCAAGTTTCAGCCGACAGTGATCTGTCAGATAAAATTTCCTCTGAGTCTCCTCAGAGAAAAACTAGTGGCTTATTTAGTCTTGCAGCTAGCGGAAGTTCAACTGGTAGAAATAATGTAAACCAGGAGATGATGAAAACACCCATTGAAATGTCAAAGTTTCAAAATGCTTCTGTACAATTGGCTCAGAGTATTCGCTCTCAGCATGTATCCTCAAGTATGAATTGATTTATAGCTTTTATACTGTAAATTTTGGAAGATTTTTGGCTATTATACTTATTGACCCTTTGGTTCATTTACCAGGAACACCATCTGCTTGGTCAGAATGTGCTCTTGTTTTGCCAATTGACACTGATTTGGGTTGGTGTGCGTGGCTAAGTGGATTTTCTATTTCAATGTGGCTGAGGTTGGAAAGGGGTGCTGCTCCTGAGAGTACTCCTCCACGTATGGAACACCTCAGTGGTCTTCATCGCAACTACAGTGGTCATCTCTCTGATAGTCTTTCAGATTCATGGTCAGAGTGGGGTGTTATGTCCAGTGCAAGTTGGCTTAGAGAAGGTTTGTTTAAATCAATTGTTGATTGACTTTTCATTGTCATTTTGTCCTACCTGTTCATAAATATTGATGTGTCATTTTGCCTCAGGTTTACGATCTACTGCCACCTCAGAAGTGAAAGGCCAATTGCACATTGTTTCAATTGGAAGTGACAACCTCCTGCTTGAGTTATGGGCTGATATCAGTTCGGACCGGTTTAACTTAAAGTTACGCCGGAGTGATAGCAAAGCAAATGAAGTTCTTGCTGAAAGTTGCACAGAGAGTGGTTTGCCTCCTGGCCAGTGGCATCATGTGGCCATTAATGTTCATGATTATGTCCAACGCAAAAAAAGTGTTGTTGAGGTACATTGTTTTCTAATGTATCTATTCATTCATATCCATTTTATGTTTGTCTTTTTCTCCCAAAAAATTTTGTTTTTACTTTTTCAGGTTACTATAATTATTGATGGAGTGAGAGAAATCAAATGCCCTCTGCAGTTTAGTGGCATTGTCCTCCGCAAGGTGAAGCCTACTTGCCTGCTTGTAGGCCATGCACTACAGTGTTCAAATAACATGTCTAATAGTTCTCCTTCCCACTTAGCCCCTGGTTTGGGTTCATGGTATCTGGGGAGCTTGCAGCTTTTCAAATGCCCTGTTTTTAATAGAGAACGTGCTGTGTACTTGGTGGGTCTGGGACCAAGTCATACAAGCTTAACTGACTGCAAAGTTGGAAGAGACAGCCCTAACTTTACCAATATTTTTGGAGCCAAAATACTAAATTCTGGAGTTGCATGGGATGCTGTCCTTGACAATGGAGCAGCTAATTTGAAGGAGCTTCAGGATAATCTTCTGATTACTTATTCAGCTCAGAATCCTTTGACTTTGAATGTATATCCCCAAGTTATTGCTAGCTCAGCTTCTGGCATGGGGTCACTTTTTCCTGGGCAGACTGGATTTAGAGTAGTTACTCCAGACCAGCGAGCTAGTCAGCAATTGCCTCTGCCCATCAAACCAACTCAGTTTGGCCCTC
The DNA here is from genome assembly GCA_029379305.1 of Frankliniella fusca. Classification (NCBI taxonomy): domain Eukaryota; kingdom Metazoa; phylum Arthropoda; class Insecta; order Thysanoptera; family Thripidae; genus Frankliniella; species Frankliniella fusca. The sequence goes on along the minus strand of JAHWGI010001300.1, from coordinate 304,954 downwards.
TCAACACTCAACAGTATAGAGGTCTTGTCTCAGCTGTTTCGACTCTGGGAGGAACTCATGTCTTTCTCTTCCTTTTTGCTCGGGTGCGTACTCAAAATATTTAATGTTGTCGCCAGTACCAAGGAAATCTAATAAAAGGATATTGTTTGATTATTTAGGTTGTGGAATTGAAAGCTAATGAAATAGAACAGGGAAAAGCATTATATTTACTTTTAAAGCTTGTGCAAAGCGACTCATCGCTTTTTTCTCAGTTTGTTCAAGAAGACTGTCATAAATTACTACTGAAAGTTCTTTCATCTCAGCGATGTCTTCCAGGACATCATATGTTGAAGGTATTGTTCATAATACATTTCTTTAGAGTTCCGTCTTGAAATATACTAGTAGCCAGGCTTCATGTGGGAGATCGACATACTGCTGAGAAATAGAACTTAAAGCAGATTTTTCTCTTTTTCTATACAGGCTGTATTAGATGCATGCTGTGACAAGCCAATTCTCCAACACCAGTCTGGGCCTCAATGTCAATTTAGAGTTATACATCAGTCAGAGGCTATTGTGGTCAACTCCTTTCTTCTGTCAACCATAGTTGGATCGTGGCGTGACTGGGAGAGAATAAGTGTAGCTGGGGAAGATGGTGGTGTGCTGGGTACACTTTTCCGTGCACTTCATGTCCTGCTTCGAGATGACCATCCTTTCCGAGAATTTAATGCTTCACAATTCAACAGAGTGAGACTTGTTGAAGGTTTACTCCTTTTTTGTAAGGTATGACAACTGATAGATAAACTCTCAAATATTTTAAATGTGGTGTTTATTTGTTTCCTAAATTAGAGATTGTGATATTCAGGAACGATTTTTATATGATGAGTGGCAACCACTTCATCCTTCAGTGTGCTGTTCACTTGTTGAACTAGTTCGCTCACTGATGGGAGCCCCTCCAGAGTTTTCACATGTTTTGGCTGTTGCTGATTGCCTATTGCTTCTGCATCCTGCAAGTGCCACCTATATAACACATGTGAGACCAAGCTATTATTTTCTTCTGTCACCGTCTAATCCATCAGCTTCACCTTACCCTCAACCTAAAAACAAGATACATGCAGGTTTGTATAAGAAAGTTCAGGACCAGAAATGCCTCCCATCCCCACCCCTCCTCTCAACAGAGGAGAAAGTGAGGATTCAATTACTTCAAAATTCTTTGCCATTTTTTTCTAGGCCTGTTTGAACAGAATGAAAATGAGAGAAAGAAACAAACTTTTAATAGGAAAAAGATTCATGAGAATACGAAAAAAGACTGCCCCGCAGCCTTTGCTCAACCTGTTGACCCATCAAAATTGAACAAAGCCCTTGCAAATCTTCAGGTACTAAAAACAATTATTTCTCTCACTTGAATTACTTCTACTTCCAATTCTCAAAATAATGGGAGATATTTTTCAGATTAAGAGACATACAGGTGAAGTGCAAATTGGTAGACATAGTTACATATCAACATCAGGGAATCACAATACAACAGTGGAAGTCCTAGACAGCAATAAAGTTGAAGAAGGAAGTGAAGCTAATGCCTCAGATTTTGATTTGGAACTTGCTGAAGGCTGTGAGGAACAAACTGCATTTGATTCTGGTATAGCTGGTAGTTTCCGTGATCAGACAGGTAGCAGTGATGCAGATGTAAGAGAGGGACCTTCAGAAGAGAAAGAAGTTGTTAATCAGCCTGGTGTCCTAGATAGGGCTGACCTTCTAATTATGCAAGCTGAGGGAAATAAACTCTGTGAAAACCTTGAAAACAATCTGGAGAAATTTACCACCGAAATGAATTCAGTTAGTACAGAAATATTTTACCTGTTCTCAAAATAGAAGTGTTTTAAGGTGCCCCCACAATGGACTGCCCATCACCAATCATTTTTTGAGTTGGCGTATTTAGTAACAGGAATTGGTTGACTTGTTTGGTTTTAGATTATGGATGAATTTTGATTTACTCACGTGTGGAGGCTATTCACAGCTTTACGTGAATTTAAAACCTGTCCCTAAATACGCCAAGTTGAAGAATGATGGGTGTGATGGGTAGCTTTGCACGGTCCATTGTGGCGGCACCTTTATTTTATGTAATGAAATTCCTTGATCTTGCAGAAAGAAAAGCCCCACATTTTTGAATGGTCAAGCACGACACCTAATTCAAGAAACAACAGCAGCATAAATGACCAAACAGCTCAAAGTAATAGTGAGCCCATTAGAAGCAACAATGCTCTTTGGCTGGTAGTGGAGGGGCTTCTCTTACTTCTTCGAGACACATTACTTGTCTTGCCTGATAACATGGCCTCTCAGGTTTTAAATCATGTAGTTCAAGCTGAAACTCTGTTGGTTATGACAAACAACAGTGACTCTCGTGTAAGGTCTGCAGTTGTAAAGGTAACAAAATCCTTTCTAGATCATATGATGCTCATCCAGAACTCAAACACAAGAAGTAATAATTCTTTGTTTTAATCTATTTTTGTATCCTCCAGGTTTTAGGGGCATTCATTCAAAGGGCTACTGAAGAAGAATTAAACAAGTTTGTGAAGATGAAGGGGTTTTATCTGCTTGCCAGCCAACTTGGTTTGTACCCAGCCACAGCAGACCTTGTTGAGAGTTGTGCTGCACTCGTTACTCAGCGTGGTGACACAAGCATTGAAGAACTATTAGGTATGATGATTACTTTTACTGTTTTTAAAGATAAATGAAGTGTTTTTAGTCTCATATATATTTTTTCGTCAGTCTCATTTACAGAGCAGTTGGATTTGGATCAGCTCTCCATGTCTCCATTGCAGTTGTCTGCCTTCCCACCCCTTCTTGGTCTACTGCCTCGTGCAATTCATGATGTTGCTTTAACTCACAATACTCTAGCATTCATCAAGGAGGTCCTCCTACAGGTGAAAGGAGCTTTTCGACCGCTGATGGATGCAGGACTTTTGGAAGTGCTGCTCAAGCTACTTGTGTTGGTGTCTCATCAACCGCCTGAGCCCACTGACATTGCTGGCTGTTGCACTCAAGACCTCATTATCTCAGATATAAATGTTTTCCTCCTATCTATAATGGGAAATATCTTAACAGTACCTGGAAGTCAAAGCATGCAGGTGATTACTTCTGAACATTGTTTCAAATAGTTGCTCTGAAATAGCTCTTTGTCACTAAATCCATTTTGAACTTTGTCCCTTCAGGTGCTTAATGATATTCAACACCAGTTGACATTCCTCTATCAACTAGAGTCCAATAGCTGTGGGAAGGAGTCTCGTTGTGTCTCAGTGCTTCGTGATGCACATTGCACCATACTTGATGGAACTCTGAGTATATTGATTGAAAAACTGTCATCACAACATTCGCAAATGAAGGGGAAATCTCTTCTCTCTGCCAGTTATGATGATAAAATTGGCTGGTCCAGGGCAGTAGATTCTGGACACTTGCGTGTTCCCGTGATGTCTCTTTCACTTTCACATCACAGCTCCTTCAGCTCTCACAGCGGAAGCTTGTTACGCTCTAAAGTACCTAAAGATATCTCCAGATCAGAACTGTTTGAACGTTTCAAGACAGTTGTAGTTAAGTCAGTTGAATACTTCACTTATTCGGGTTTGTATTATAAATTTTTACAGTAGTAAAATCTAAGAAATTGCTTTTACCTTTTCCCATATTATTATCTCTTTAATACAGCCTTCTGCTTCAACTTTCTGTTAATAAACCCTAATCTTTAACATTTCAGAACCAAATGATCTGTTCAATTCTGTTGCCACAGAAGTAGAGCAAACATTTGCTCGGCGGCTCTTTGCCACTCTTTTGGAAGGGCTTTGTAGTGTGGTTGACAGACGAAGTGTTGACAGCAAATCCTTGTGGAATGGGGCTATGTGGGCCGCCAGGGACACCTTAAGGTAAATTGTACACTCAGGTTTTTTGAATATGAAGTACTTAACATAATGTTTCCAATGTTGTCAGTTCCTTCAAAAGAGAAATTGTTTTAATTTTCCTAAACAGAATAAGAAGTGCACAGATGTTGGTGTGGCTCTTGTCTCCTTGGCAGTCTATAAAAATGAAAATGTTCACTATACATTCTTTGAGATCTGAGCCTCGAGTGAAGGAACTTATCACATCAATGCTTCATACCCATACACAGGTTATTTACAGTTTTTATACGGATTTAAGTAGCATGTGTTTCTAAAAAAGATATGTTTAATTACTGTGCATGTATCCAGATTGAACAAAAATTCACAGTTTGGCTGTGGTCTCTGATGCATGGACAAGAATCTCACCAATTGGCCTCAGCAGACATACGCGCCTGTGAGGAAATGAAAGAACAGCTACAGCGCTGGGGAGTCCTATCACCGCATGCTATTGGTCATGCACATGATAACTGGGAAGGTGAAGTCACATTACTTTTACGAGAGGCTGAGCGTCAAAGGGCTTCTTATGTGGCACATAACAGAGATGGCATGGAGAAGTATGTCCCTTAATGTACATTTTTATTTTTAAATATTCACCTTTTGAGTTGTCTAATTTTTTCATTATGGGCTTAGAAGCGTGCACAAAATGGAGCAGTTGCATTGTGCTCTAGTTGATGGTGCTATGACAGCCACCAGAAGTGTTGTGGAGGCACAGAACAGCGAAAGGAAAGTTTTCATGGAGCATCTCAAGAGTACACTTAATGAAAATGTTCAGTTACGAATGAAATGGCTGCACTTAATTCAGTTACTTACTCATGAAAGAGCTGTGTGGTTCTTCCCAGAATCCTATCCTATGTAAGTTTCCTTTCATTTATTGTCTCTTTTCTAATTATGAATATATACTTAGTACATGTTTGAATTCCTAGGTCTTGGCAATTAGATGCAACAGAAGGACCAGCTCGCACAAGAAAAAGGCTTCAGCGATGCCATCTCCACATTAAAGAGAAATTCTTGTTACCTGAACAGCAAGAAAAGCTTGGTATGCTTGTGAAAGCCTTTAATTAAAAGACGCTAAAATAATTAAAAACTCTAACCTGTAATTTGTTTCTCTAGAGCACTTAAAAAGGCCAGCCCCCCTTCAGTACTTATTTGAAAAGGATCCAAATCAAGTTCGAACTAGCAATTCTTCCTCCATATCCTCTGTCATGATTGATAGACTTCACACTAATGAAACAATTCAGTACATGTGTACAGCTCAGATTATTACTCCTGCTTGTGAAATTTCTGGAGAGCTCTTGATTGGAGAAAGTTGCCTTTATTTTGTTGCTGATGACTCAATTTCCACTGATTTGTGTGAGGTGAGATAAGGGCCTTCTTTTAGAATGAAGGTGGAAGTTTACTCTGGAGTTCCATCATTACATTTTGTTACAGGTTGAAGCTGGGCGTCTGGACATGTCTTCAACAGCTTGGCCATTTGAAAATGTCAAGGAAATTATTAATCGACGGTATCAACTGCAGGAGAGGGCTCTTGAGATTTTTCTTCTAAATGGAAGAACTTACTTGGTGGCCTTTCAGTCAGTTGAGGTATTTAAAATATAAGGTGCATTATTTTCAGTGAAAGGACTGTTTTTGTTATCTTATTATTATAGCTAATTTTTTGATTTTAGGAAAGAGATGCATTTTTACAGCAGCTTTCCCAATGTGAGCTTGTGAATCAAATGCATGGAGACAATCTCTCTGATATATTAGAAATGTGGAGAGAGGGAACTATAAGTAATTGGGAGTATCTAACTCAACTAAACAAGATGGCTGGAAGATCTTACAACGACTTAATGCAATATCCTGTCTTTCCGTTTGTTCTGGCTGATTATACATCAGTTACTCTGGATCTAAATGATCCAAAGTCCTTCCGCAATTTTAAAAAGCCTATGGCTATTCAAAATAAATGTAATGAGCAGCACTACATTGACACTTACAATGTAAGAATTGTCTTCTGTCCAAAGCATTGTAGAATTTTTTTATTTCCTTATCGGTTTGAAAAAGGAACTCATCCATTCTTTTGCTGTATATTTTAGTATGTAAAACAGGAGCTCTCTGAAGGTTTGGGTCTTGCTGGTCGCCATGAACCTTACCATTATGGATCCCATTACTCTAACTCTGGAATTGTACTTCACTTTTTAGTGAGAATGCCACCATTTACTGGAATGTTTCTGCATTACCAAGGTTTTTATGTGTGCTTATTATTACTGTACTATTATTATCATTATTGAATCTTTTTCAATATTCTCAAGTTATTAACTTTCCTCCCTTAAGATGACAATTTTGATTTACCTGATCGAACATTTCATTCAATGCACACAACTTGGCGTCTTACGAGCTCTGACTCAACAACTGATGTTAAAGAAATGATCCCAGAGTTCTTTTTTTTGCCTGAATTTTTGGTAAATCATGAAGGTAAAGTATTTTCTTGCTCTAAAGAACTGAAAGAAAGAAAATATGTCATTACATTTAATGAAAAATTCAATTTGTTTTTGCAGGGTTTGACTTTGGTGTGCGACAAAGTGGGGAGCGTGTTGATTCAGTACAGCTTCCCCCTTGGAGTTTAAATGACCCACGCCTATTTGTACTGATTCATCGACAGGCTCTTGAATCAGCTTATGTTAGAGAGAATCTACCTCATTGGATTGATCTTGTATTTGGGTACAAACAGTCTGGTAAAGCTGCCGTGGATTCCATCAACGTTTTCCACCCAGCTGTGGGTTCTTTTATAAAATGTTGAATTTTTTGAGAATTTAGTGATTTTTTTCTTGGCTTAGCTTTAAGAAAATTGACCATTTTCTTCCTCAGACCTATTGTGGATTTGATGTTTCAAGTATTAAAGATCCTTTGGAGAGAACTGCTCGTGAAACAATGGTGAGGACCTACGGACAAATGCCCCGCCAGTTATTCAGATCTCTTCACCCAATGGCTCAACAATCTTTGACGCTGAAGGCTATTAATCACAGTATGGTAAGCCCCATTCCCTATTGATTATTCTAACAACTCTCTATAACCTCTTCTAATTGTTTCCTCTCTTTTCAACCATTTATATTCCTTTTATTCTTCTTAGCCTCCAGTGCTTCATTCTGTGCAAGGTTTGTCTTGGGGTAGTTATGTGGGCTCTCCAGCTGATCCTGAGCCAGTGCTTGTGGCAAAACATCAACATCACACACTGGTCGCTGATCTTGTCCCCCTACATTCCAATGATGCTTTTGGGCTAGGCCCCCATACTTCCATTTTGTTATGTTATTCGAAAGAGAAAGGTATATTCTTATATTAACCTAATTTTGTTTGATTTTCTAATGTAAGCTCTTACTTATCATGTTGTTTTACTGGGTGTGTTCCTTTGCAGCTTTGAGTCTTGTCAGTAGCTCTGTTGTTCAAAATGTTGCACTTGCCACTTGGGGTCATGCCGACTCTATCGTGCGAGTCAAATTAAAGAAGGAGCTTCCCCCTTGCCCTGTTGTGAGAGCACCAGAACTTGATCCAGTGAGTGAAGTAAAGGTTTAACTTTACAGACATTCCCATCATGGACTGTATCTAACTGTGAAATTTATTTCCCTCAGATATGTGTCTGTGCAAGTGTCCCAGATTGCCATCAGCTCTGGATGGGTCACTTTTCTGGCCGATTGGTTGTCTATCGTTATAACTTTGAAGCTGTTCGTGGTCAATTGGATTTTAATACAGATCCCACAACACTTCTTGGCCACACGGGTGCCATACTTAAAATCCATTTAAGTAGAAGTTTCAGCATTGCAGTAAGCGCCAGTCAGGATCAAACTGTTATAATTTGGGATCTGAACAGGTATGCAATTTTTTTTAAACTGTCAATTTTAAGTAGAATTTAATATTATTCTATTCAAGACTTCCATTATTTCCCTCTCAGCTTGTCATATGTAAGGAGTATTCACCTTGGATTTCCTGTGAGCTTAGTTAGTGTGAGTGAAACCCTAGGGGATATTGCAACAGTGTGTCATGCAACTTCTCATGTGGACACACCTGATGATCAAGACCATTCCTACAATCCGTGGGATGTCAAAGCAAACTTATCCTCAGTAGATGTGAGGGATGATATTACCTCAGACACAGACTCACCTTCCCCTGGAGTTCCTGATGACTGGGAAATCTTAAATGAGTCCGAAACCTCCAAGGAAGCACAGCAATTGAGAAATACCCGTTCTTACTCATGGTCTCTCAAAGATTTACCAAAGTTTGGTAATAGGGGAACCAAGAAAAGAAGTGAGTCATATGCCCAGGGAAAGAAAGCTCATAAATTTGTTCAATCACAATCAGTTAAGGGATCTTCTCTCACCCTGCATACCATAAACACCGTTTTTATTGGAAGAATTGATATGCCAGAGCAGATTACAGCCGTCTGTTTCTCTACAGCCTCTGAGGGCCTTTCTGTTAATGTTGTTGCAACAGGCCTTTTTAATGGCACTATACGGTAAGTATTTCAAAAATGCTACTTGAAAGTCAAACATGGCAATTGTCTTGTACCATCTAATTTAGTCTTATTTTGCAAAGATTATGGAGCTCATGGGATCTGACACCTGTAAAGGAAATCAGTTCTCCTGCTTTGACATTCCCAATCATCAGGTTTGTGTTAGACTTTTGCATTTAGTAATTTAATGCAAATATAAAAACTGATTCCCTCATTTTTCTTCAACAGCTTAACATACTCCCTTGATTCTCAGCATTTGTATGTATCATCTTCAGATGGAGTAGTTGCTATCTGGGAGGGTGGTGGTATAAAAGGGGCAAATAAAGCTCCGAAATTCTTTAATCTAACTACAATGTAAACTAATTCACTTTGTGCCAAGTTATCTTTCTGCTTTTAAGTGATTATAGCCCTGCCAGTGATATTAATTTTCATCTCAAATGTGTATTTCAATATTGTGGTCTCTTCACGAAGAATGCTAGTCATGCTCATGAAATGCTTCTCATGAAAATCAAAGTGATTTTCTTTTTGGTTTATGTTACTCTGGTGGTGGGGAGACTTCAGCCTAATTGAATGTAACTTTTTACCCCGAAACAAATTTCATAGGTAATGCTGAATGGCATTGATGTTTTCATCTCATTTTCAATGAATTATCAAGTATTATTTTAGATTGTGCCAATGTTTTATCTCAAGCAGCCTTGAGGTTAGAGAATTTTGTTTATTTCGTATGTCCCTCTTTTTATTGTATATGCGTTTTAACAGTATCTGAGTTAATGTATTCTTGTGTGCCATATTTTAGAAGCTATTTGAGAGTATTTGAGTGCACTTAAGTGAGATGGACATGATTTTCCACTCTTGAGATCTTTGAAGTTTGCTATCTATTTTATTTTTTATTATTATTATGTTCGTGTTTCCTGAGAGACATGCTGTATTTTATTCTGACATAATATTTTGTAAAGAAAAAAAGTTACACAATGAAGACAGTTTGCTCTCAAAGTATAATTGTTGATGTTCTTGTTTGAGTTAATGTATTCTTAGGTAGCTATAACTGTGATCACATTTTCACGATTTGTTTAGTTGTACAGTAGAACCTTTATTTACTTATTTTTTGAACGGAAGTACGTTTTATAAAGCTTACAAGCCATCTTGAAGAGGCCAATTTTTCATTTTATATTACTGTTATTATTAGATATTATATTTTTAAATAGTGAAATATAATTCAGCTCGTAAAATGTTTCAAAAACCCACTGTATTTGCTTCAAAACAAAACCAACGAAAGTTGCATGAAAACCATTTATTTCAAATGGAACTGACACACACCCAAAGTGCACAATCGCATCAAAAGTATAATCAGATAATCATAGAAAAATGAGCTTACAAAGAAAAACATGAGTCAACTCAATCATTTCAGCTTCATAGCAGATTCATATCATGCACATTAGAAGAAAGGGGGTATAATTAATTCTCATACTTTAAGAAAACAATGACTTTATTAAAAAAGACAAGAATGACATTTTTTCTGAATAGTAAATGAGAAATGGATCTTATTTTATCAGTTCTGTTGCAACAAACAAACTAAATAGGAGAGGGATCATTCAAAATGGATTCGCACGGAGGAAATTGAGCCTAGATGAAACAGTATGAAGTCTTGATGGTCCTATACTTTGATATCTTCCATGACTCTTCTTAATATCCTTTTAACCTTGGTTGGATGCTTAAGTCCGATCAGGGTCACAACATTAACAAGCAGTCACAAAACATGTCAATGTGAGGGGCCATGCTGACAAGTCCGTGCTAAAATTTCTCCCTCGGTTGAGAAGGAATAGAAGACTAGAAATCAGTTCAGCCTCCATCAAATTATTTTTTCTATTAATAAAAAGAAAGGGCTTGAATCCCAGACTGATGCAAATCAAGTTAAATAATCATGAAACCAACGACACACAGGTATTATCAGGAGATAAAACATAACAAAAAGAATTCTACAGTATATAATACAAAATTCATATCACATTTAGCTAGATCAATATCAATAATTTTACTCACATTGATATGACCTAATCAGTTCCATTTCTGCTCTGTTATATACAATATCTCATAACATGGAACACATAAACTGAACACTGTTTATCACAATTGGTATAAAAAATGTTAATAAAGTCCTGTGCTCTGGAAAGCAGGGCTACAGGCGGATAATGATGCCATATGTGAAGCATAATGCTCTTGAAGAGCTAAGATATTTGGAAAGCACAAACCGCAGAATGAGCAATGAGCAACACTATGACTCGTAAGTTCGTGGAAAGAGCTGGATGATCCATTGTCGGTGGGCACAGCTGGATGAATCGGGAAAGGACCCTCATGGTAGGCACCAAAACTATTGTACATTGGATAATCTTGAGGAAAGCTTGGAAATGATGCAGGAAGAGCAAAAACATTTGGATTAGGGTGGGAAATACAATAGTGTTCTTGAAGTCCTTGCCAGGAGGGCAGGCACAGACCACATATATAACATATATTAAGTGCTTCTGAGTTTTGTAAATTGCTTGTCCACTGGTTATCATTTGTTGTAAAACTTGAAGTAGGATAGCTTGAAATAGAATGACTTGAAGGAAGATAGTTTGAGGGCGGAAATGAGTTTTGAATGACACCATTCCAAGGCAGAAAGGCTGGAGGAACATTTTTATCAGACACAGACATAGTGTGAGGTGAAATAACACCACTGTTCGGGCAACTTTTTTTTTCTTCAAATTCTGAATTATGTGGCACAATAGTACTATCAGTTTTCTTCTTATTTTCAGGAACAAGTGACTCTTGGCCATTTGATTTTGCTATACAATCATTAGGGCTCAAACAATCAACTCCATTTTCTTCAGATATACTTATTGGTGTATCTTCGGCACAGGGTTCTTTAGATGCATTAAATGATGCATGGTTTTCCGCACTCCCAGTTGACGGGAAGGATTCTTCTTTCATTGGATGCTGTGAGTCCTGATGTGCATTTCTTTCTAAGGAACTATCAAGGACTTCCAAGTTTCCCTCATAAGCTGACCTCGATTTCCGTGTACCATATCGGTTAGATCTCTTTGAGTTAAGTTCTCCCCGAGAATGAGTCATGACATGATTTTTTAAGGAATGAGAATATGAAAATCCTTTACCACAAATGTTACAGTAATGGCTTGCTGGTTCAGAATGCATCAAAATGCGGTGACGTTTCAGACATGAATATTTCTTGTAGGACAGGGAACAATCAGCACACTGGAATTCTTCTATAATGCCAACTACAGAGTTCTTTCCTGGTGCAGATTTGTGTTCAACTTCCTCTGAATGTGGAGCAGCCTCACCCACTTCTTGACTGGAGGAAGATGGATATAAGGATGGTCTCTCTAAATGGTTGTCTGAACTGTTTGAAGGGCCGAGAGAGCTTGACGAATCCGAAAACTTGGTTGTTGGCTGTGAGCTGAGGGTTTCTCTGTGAAATGTTTCTTGCACATGGAGTTGAGAATGGTGGTAAGCTAGGGCTTTTTTAGTCTCAAATTGCAACTTACATAGAGGACAGGTAACTGCAGTGCGATGTCTGTTTTTATGTCTTCTTAGATCAATATTCCTTCTGAAACCTTTGCCACAAATTGAACATTTCTTCAAAACTGTGTGATCCTCAAGTGTTTCAGAAGAACAAACAGATTTACTGTGGTCAGAGGACAAAGGCAAATCATCAGTTTGGGACTTATCAACAGATAACCATTTTTTCTTGCTATGTTTTGTTTTGTGATGGATACGAAGACTTCGATAACCAATAAAAATTTTCCCACAATACGGACAATTATATTTGGCAGGTGCCCCATGGCTTTTGATGCAGTGGCGCTCAAGAAAGCCTTTTGTGCCAAAGTCTTTTTGGCATACTTGACATTTCCACCCTCCTTTGCGAACCCACGGTTGCTTTCGAATCAATGAGTTCTCTTCTTTGTTGGAGCTAGAAGCAGCTTGATTTGATTTCCATTCAGATTTAACATCTGACATAGCTAAGTCACATTCAGGAGCTGATATTTGCTGATTGTTGTTCTCCACAACCAAATCTAGACCACCGACCTGTACTTGAGCCACTGATTGGGATTGGTCATTTTCTCTATTATGCTCTTCAAGTTCCTCAGCCACTTGTTGCTTTGATAAACCATGTTCATGAAATGCTGTCTTACCACTAGTTTCTGCACATCTGTCTTCAGATAAGTCAGTTTTATTATTATGTGGAATATTTGAAGTTTGATTTGCTCCTTCTTGACAATGATTGAGGATTTTTTCATCAGCCTTGGAACATGTCACAGGTATATCAGACCCAAGGGGCGATGTGACATGGTTGACAGCAGATTTTCCTTTAACTTTTTTCTTAGTACATTTATTAAAATGAAGCTGAAATTGTAGGGCATCCTTTTCCTCCGTGTGACATACAGTACATGAAAATGGTCCATTCTGATGGTAATTGCTCAGATGGTGAACAAGGGACTGGTGCTTCTTGAAGCTTTCACTGCACAGATTGCATTTATGATGAGATTTCTTAATTTTGCTAAATGATATGACAAGTGGCCTCTCGTCAGATAGTTTTGGAGCTTTAATTCCTTTCTTAGGGCCGATTTCTTCATTTGTTACATCATTAACTATTCTCCACTTGGATTTCTTTCGTTTCTTTGACCGGTTTTGTCCAGCTTGTGCTTCAACATCACTATCCACATTCATTTCCAGAGACGGATCTGCACATGTGTCTACCAAAGCCATAAGATTGGCTCCTTCAGCCTCTTGATTGTTCTCTTTCCCCTCTTGAGTAGTGTCAGTTTGGGATTCAGTTACAGAGGAGACTGCTTTTTGTAACAAATTGGGCTCGGAACCAGGATGGAGATCCAAATAATGCTGTTTAAGTCTTTCAAAGTATGTGAATCTTCGAGGGCACAAAGAACACTTGTGCAGAGTACTGTGGGATTGGTTAATATGAGACTGCAGACCACCTGATCCAAGAAAAGCCCTGTTGCAGATTTTACATTGGTAAGATTTTACCTTTGCTTTGAAAGGAGAGATCTTCAACTGGTTTGTTTCAGCAGTTTTAGTTTTAGATGTATTCATAGGCACTTTCTTCTTAGGTTGCAGAGATTCTGAGGATGGGTCAGAAGATGCATTTTGAGAAGATTTCTTGCAATTTTCAGATTTCGTGCTTATCTTATGGCTTTTGGCACAATGGACTGCGAGTTTTTGAAGACGTGAAAACTGCTTGCCACAAATATGACACTCTAGCATAGAACCATCAGTATGAAAATTACTTTTATGCTCATGTAAGGTGCTAAAGCTTTTAAATACTAATGGACACTTCTCACAAGAAAAGTTGCGCATTTTCTTCATTTTAACATATGTCTCAAAAGGTGACAAGCCGTTGTTGTCTGTGCTTTCTTTGAGGACAAGACTTTCTTGGCTGAGATTACATTTTGGTAAGTCAGCATTTGTCTTTTGCTCTTCAGGCTTTGTATCTTGTAAAACAGAGTTAAGATTTTGGTCTTCTGGATCGTTTAACTTTGTATCTTGTAAAACACAGTTAAGATTTTGGTCTTCTGGCTCATTTAACTTTGTATCTTGTAAAACACAGTTAAGATTTTGGTCTTCTGGCTCGTTTAACTTTGTATCTTGTAAAACACAGTTAAGATTTTGGTCTTCTGGCTCCTTTAACTTTGTGCTCTCTTCCAAAGCATTCTTATTTAGCTTTCCTTCAAAGAATCGATCAAATTTGTCTGAATTGAATTTCTTCTCTAGAATTAGCCTTGAACAGACATGCAAACGTTCCAAATCCCTTTGGGTGTAGAACCACAATGGGCATTGCTTGCATGTAAAATAGGAAGTTTTGGTGACTCTTCGCAATCCTTCTCGGCCCATTCCTCTTTTCCTGAAATTTCTCAATCCTGGCAATGTTTTTCGGTAAAGAAAACTGCTGACTCTGAAATGTGACAGCCACTTTCTCCTTCCACCTGCCGTAGTAGGATGCTTTACGGCGTCTTTCCCTTTACCTAAAGATGATTTAACCATCTTTGACTGACTATTATTCAAATTAATAGATTTCTTCTGAGATGGATTTGTTTCCATTAATTTTAATTGTAATGCATTATTACCACTGCTTGTTGGTTTTAAGTTTTCAGGCCTTGTCTTCAACATATTTTTTTGCTCCAATTTTCCCAGAGCAGCAACATTACGTAAAATTTTTAGAGGTGTGCTCACCACCTTACATCTAGTTGGAACACTTGCTTCTGTAATTTTTATCTTCAATGTAGAATTACCTGCACATTTTGGGAGAATGTTAGCCGAATTTAATTTATTTGGCCCCATTAAGTGCACCTTCACTAGGCGGCTAGTCACATCTGTTGGTGATTTATCGACCTCCATGCAATCATTTGCCACTGATATGCGTTTCTGCTTGGTAGAAGTATTTACTATGAAGCTGTATGGTTCATCTGTGTCTTTATTATGCTTGGAAGACTTGTCCTCCTCAACACTAGAATGTTTAAACCTTTCAGGCAGCTCCTCCTGCTTGCTACTCAAGCTACAATTAGTATTCAGAACCAAGCCACAAGATTCTTCAGTTCCTTCATTGGGCTTTCGAGAATTATCCATGACTTTCTGCAAACTAGAATGCATAATTTTTTCAGAGGACTCTTCCTCTCTGTTATCCAACCCATCCTTCAAAGTTGACTTTAATTTAGAAAATGCACTTTCTCTAAGAGAAGTTTTGTCATTACTGTCATTTGCTACAACTGGAGGTATTGTTAATTCAGTATATGATAAAGTTGCTCCTCCATCATTTTGAGAGGTTGCTGCTCTAACTGAAACATTAGTTTCAAATTGAGAATTAATAGTTTCCACAGCATGGGCAGCAGGGTCCTTTCCCGTACTTGTGCCAGAAACTGAAAATGTATGCTTTTCTAGAACTTCCTCCTCAAGATTTGTGGCGGGAGAGGAGCAGCTTTCAAAATTAAAATCATATTCAGTATCTTCATCAGAGGATGACATTAATACAACATCATAATGCTCTATGTTTGGAACAGATTGTAGAACCTCTAAAACATCAGTATCAGCTCTACTTGAAGTATTCTGGCTTATTTCTGCCTTCAAACCTTTATCAGATGACACAGTAACACCACAATCTACCACGGAATGTTGAGCTTGAAAAGAATCAAATTCATTCAAGATCATCTTGCTTTCACTTTTCTTGGAATTTTCATGGGAGGAGGGAGTTTTAACAGCACAGAACTCCAGGCTTTTAACACATTGTTGATCTTGTTGAAAGTCAACACTGACCAGACTCTTCGTGCTTTCCTCTTCCTTTTTATCCTCAGTAAAGGATATTACAATGTCACAACTCTCTACATTTTCAGCTGCATTTTCAGATTGCGTAGCCTCAACTCTGTTCTTTGAGCTGTCAACTTCTTCAGTCTTTGTAAAACATGCACTTAAAACACTTGTTTCTATTTCTACAGTTTTGTGAAAATCACTTCCTGACTCTATACTCCCTTCAATTGGAGGCACACATATGTTCGCATTTTCTTTTCCAGTTATTTCATTTGTGAGTGCATCAAAAGTCAATGAGGCAGTATGAGGAGGCAATCCTGATGGTTGGGCAGCAAAGGGTAAGTTGTGTTTAGATTCATTCAATGAAGATGATTGGAAATTTGGATGGGGCTGCAAGCTGCCATCACTGTCAACTATAAACATTAAAGATTTTGTGGGCGGAAAACATTTGGGTCCAAAATGAGATTTAGTTGGAGGCAAACATTTGGGTGAAGGATGAGATTTTGTTGGAGGCACACATTTGGGTGAAGGATGAGATCTTGTTGGAGGCACACATTTGGGCCCAGAATCTGGGGCTTCAGGATTAAGATTAATCAGTGCATCAGAACATTTACTGACCAGCTGCCTCAGTCCTGCTGTTAGAACATCCTCTTCTTCTTGAAATATGTCTCTGTCCGGACAACTCAAAATACTCAGAAGGTCTGCAAGAAAATCCTTCAATTGAAATTTGAAGAAATCATCACCTAATTTACTTTGGGGAATGTTCTTTAAAATTTTCTTATGTTTTAATAGTATTCTCTCCATGTCTTTTACAGTAGATTTCACTTTGTGGTTTAGTGGTATCAGTCTGAGGACTTCAAGTTCTTTAGAGTACAATACATTGAGCTCAGAGCTTAGTTTCTTTAAACTTGTCTTAAACACTCCATCATCTGATGTCACAGTGGCAGTAGAGAGGCTGGGCAGTAGGTTGAGAGTCATATCGTCGGTAGTTTTTGCCAATAATGACTTGCTCACATCTGCATCTGAGCTGATTTTTTTTTCCAAAGGATTTGTTTCTGAAGTAACACTGTTCTTCCAAGGAAATGAAGTTGCAATTTGTTTGAAGCCACGTGCCAACATACTTCTCTCCCTCCTATAGTTTCTTAGCCTTTCATCAGCTTCACTTAATGTTCTCTTCTCATTAGCTTTCTCTAAGAAAGTTGTGAAAATGGACTTTTCCTGTGCTGATGAAGTTTCTGCAGAATGCAAAAGATTTTCTCCTTCTTCAGTAGGAGGCAGCATAGAAGATAATTCTTCTATTTGTTTTTCTGCCTGATAAAATTTTGTACTATGAACTTCAGCACCAATTGGTGTTGGACAGTGTTGACTTACTGAATCTGTCAGTCTCTCTGCTTTATGAAGTGGTAGAAGTATTTTATCAGAACAGTTTTGCTTTCCAGGATTTAAATCTACTGAGGTAGTATTTCTGCTACATGTTTCTTTTGCTTCGGACACTCTATCAGTGCTGTTTTGATCTATCGACTTTTCAAATAATTTGAGGCTAGCAACATTTAGTTTGACTTTTTTAGGTGGGAAAGAGGCCATGAAGTAACCAATGACAGTGTTATTTTGAATGACAGGCACAAGACTTGGTAGATTTACTACTTTTCCATTTGAATTATCTTTTCCTGTAATTTGTCTTAAAGTGATTAAGTCTTCAGGTAGTGAGGGAGAACTATTAATTTTTAAATTATCTTTTTGTGAATGTAACCCGTTTACCTCACCAACAATTATGTTATTTGAGACATTATTGGAGTCCAACACTGGTTCAAGGTTTTGTCTCATCAAGTCTTTGCAAGTTGGTATATTGCAAATGTCCACAGGCGTTTCTGCAGTGATACGAATAGAAGAGGAAACAGAGCCAGTAGAGAAGGTTTTCTTATCTGAGACATCTTTTCCTGGCTCTAAAGGAGAAACATTGGAATCTTCTGTCGTTTCTCTGAAAACCTCTTTGGAATCATTATCAATATTCTTGACAACAGAAGATGAAGCACAGCTTTCATGGTCGAAAGTTGAGTTTGACTGTTCTTTAACAGGTAAATTCTCAGGACCTGTAAATAAAAGATTTTCACAAGCCTCACCAAATGCACCTTTTTTGTTTTTTTCAACATCAGAAAGCTTGGCATGTTCTGATACTAATGGAGGATTTGGATGCTCTAAAGCAGATGAACTTTCAGGAGGCATTAATAAAAGATTTTCACAAGCCTCAGCAAATGCACTTTTCTCAGTTTTTTCAACATCAGAAAGCTTGGTGTTTTCTGAAACTAATGGAGGATTTGGATGCTCTATAGCAGATGAACTTTCAGGAGCCATTAATAACAGACTTTCACAAGCCTCACCAAATGCACTTTTCCCAGTTTTTTCAACATCAGAAAGCTTGGTGTTTTCCGACACTGATGAAGGATTTGAATGCTCTATAGCACTTGAACTTTCAGGAGCCATTAATAAAAGATTTTCACAAACTTCGCCAAACACAGTCCTCTCATGGCTGATTTTCTTGACTCTGGTTCCTTGACTTGATAGTAAAGCTTTTTTAACAGAAACTTTTAGTCCAGATTTGGACATTTGCTTACGAGTCAGCATTGATTGAACCCCTTTCACCTTTATTTTGGACGATTTGGCAATTCTCTTTCTTGTGTCTTGGGATTCAAACTTCTTTGGAACATTCAAATTGGCAGGATCAGATGTTTCTAGCTTACCATCTTTCAACAAATTCATCTCTCTCTTCTTTTCTTCTCTAAGCCTCTTGTTGTGCAAAGTACGGATCTTAAACCAAGGCAAAACTTGGCCCTTAGGGAGACAATATGAATGTTCATCAACTACTGAGTACTTCTTTGGTTTTGAATCACCACCCTCACTTGGCACTGTAACTTCAGTAGCGACAAAAACTTCACTGTTACCAATTTCTTCTACTGGAACAATCTCAGGGGTTGATTTATACTCAATTTGAAGAGGAAGGATAGCGTTTGAGGGTACTTCTCCAGCTGAAATATTTTTATTTGTAGGTGGTTCAAGCAAATTGTCAGGATCGTCAGTTTTATCCTTGTTGCTATCCCCGTCTTCAGTGGCCTCTATTCCACTGTCCTGGTCTTCATTTTCATCAGCCTCATCAAACGTTTCTTTGTCTGAAGCAATACAATTCCTTGAAACTTCTGAAATGTTAAAATATTTTCCATCTAAGTTCGGTTCAGGATTACATACTGGTACACTTTCTGAATCATTTTCATCATCCCAATTAAAGAGATGTGCTCCACCCTCAACATTCACAACTGTGAGGCTTAGCCCATCATTATTCTCCAAACTGGGAGTAAATAGGCTGTTAGTTTCAAAGTCCAATGGATCTTTGTCATCCATATCTTCTACATGACTGTGCGGCAGCAGCTCAGTGGGAAACGATTCAGTTTCAACCACACACTCAGATTCACCAATATCATTTTCAATTTCATACATTTCGTTTCCAAAACAAGAAATGTTTTCATTCGCAGAGTCTGCTTCTGCACCATTGAGGCCAATACATGAATCTATAATCTCAGATGTATTTCCATTATGAAACTTAGAATCTTTTTTTGACAACTTCCTTTTTTTTGTTAGCACAGGGGGTTCTTTAGAGTTGTGCGAGAGTGGGTTTGTCACAAAACTGTTTGAGGCATTTCGCAAATTCTTAGAAAATTGCATTTTTTGTTTTGAACGAATGATTTTGCTTGATTTTGAGGCTAAAGTTTTCCTGTGTGTCCAGTAGTTGGACTTGAGTCTCTTCCGCCGCCTGTACTTGCGTTTAGGTAGTACATCTGCTTTTGGTTCTTTGATATGATTTCGTGGCAACCTGTACAACGTTCCATCATCCATTTCAAAACCAGATTTAGCCCATTCTTCTGATAAGTGAAATATTATGTGATCCATTGACAATCTTCTTGACCCAATAACTTTAGCACATTTCAGACACTGCGTCTTACTCTCACAGGATTTTAAATGATGTTGCAGTGCAAGGGAGTCGCGGAAAAGAGACTGACAGTCACCGCAGACAAACACCTTTTTCATGTCGCACTTGTTAAGATGTGAAACTAATGAGCTGGTTGTTGAAAATAACCTGCTACAGCGACTGCATTGAATATCACCAATGTAGTGACAATGCAAATGATAAAGAAGATCCAATAGTGAAAGGTATACAACGGGACACTCTGGACATGACAACAAAGGCAAGACCTTTTTTTCATTTTTCTTCTTGTTAGCTTCCTTGCATTTTGAAATGTGCTTGCGTAGTGCCACTGAGTGTGCACAGAGAACCGGACACCACGGACAAATAAGCATATCACCTGTAAAATAAGACTTTGTACATGATCTAAGAAACACGTAATATCTTGCCTCCTAAACAATTGGCTGGGCAGAACTTACTGGCATTCTCTCGAAGTTTTTCTACATTTTGAGTCAAATAATCAAGGGAGCCCGGAACAAAAACTGAGAACTTGCCACAAAACTCATTATGTTTCGCAATGTGAGTTAAGGATGAGAACGTCAACTGGCACTTCACACAGCTGAGGCCACCTACAAAATAAACGGTGCTTAATCTCAATGAGGAAAGTGTTTTATAAAGTCGGAGATCAATCAATCAGATTCTAGTTCTTACTTCTTAAAAAAATTCTTTGTTCAATTTCCTTACTAACTCTTTCTCTATGATTAACATAGAATTTTGAACACAGAGCTTTAGAGGACGATCTAATAAGGGAGGAAATGTAAGTTTTAATTACAGAACTTGTAGAAGTGATTAGCGATACCCTCGATATGAATGACATAACATACATTTCAATATCTTCAGATGAAAATCCATTGAACTCATTGTCTGTTTGATGCGATGTGTCCAATCTTTCTTGAGATTTCTATTTTAAAAAAAACGACAACAAAAACAGGCATAAAAGTTTTGTTCAAAAATATCTACCGAAAAATCGGAAAAATCAGTATAGAAAAGGCAAATATTTGTATGGAAAAACATACACGGAGAAAAAGTGGCACTTTGTTTCCATCCAAGTTAGCAATCACCTGTTCTTCTGGGCTAGCCATGTTACCTTAAAAGAAAAACGGAAAATGAAATAGTATCTTAGTTTAAAAGGCTTGACTAAAGCTCGGTTCTGTCGTTCTGTCCGATAGCAGGAGGATTTTTGAAGATCAGTGACACTGTCATTTCATAATGCCCAATCTCGTAGAGAAATTCGCAAGCAAGAAATTAAGGCTGCAATTAAATATTAACGAAGGGTTTTGAATTTTAAATAGCAAGTATTCGAAGCAGGGGCAGGAGCATTCTAACCTTTTCCTAGGGAGCCATGGCAAAATCAGCCCCTATTATGAGGTATTGCTGCTACTAGATCATTTTGATTGAAACATTTGCAATTCTTTCACCATTCATAAGATAGTTAGGTTACATGGAACGAATTCAATTGCGGGCCATATAGACATAAAAGCCGAAAACCGGTTAATATTAAACACTAGATAAAAGTGTAACTAAACATCACAACACGACATCTACTTTCCACTGCCCACCTCTGAAGACCTCTATCTCTGATCATGGTGGCCGTGGGCCGAGGCGGGGCTTTCTTCGTTTCCGGGCCGCTTTCATTGGAACGCCTCGAGCTTTCACTGTTTTAAGACCCTTTTCTTCCTACATTTAGTTGAAAGTTGAACTCGTGATCAAGACCGCAAAACAATCGTCACCGCCAGTATATCGCTTATATTATGATGATACTCCAGCGGCGTTTCCTTGTACAGTCCATGAGACGCAAACCCACGCCGCCGAGAAAACGTGGTTTTCTATATACGAACGATGGCGTAAAATGAGTAGCAACAACTGCTTGAGCACCTTGCTAAAAGGGGATTGTGTACTTATGGATGGGGGTGTTAAACACAGATTCAGGCGTAGCAATACCTGTAATTGTGCGAGATAAGACATGAGGGGGTGAGAGAGAGAGAGAGAGAGAGAGAGAGAGAGAGAGAGAGAGAGAGAGCGAGAGAGAGAGAGAGAGAGAGAGAGAGAGAGAGAGAGAGAGAGGGGAGAGGAGAGAGAGAAAGAGAGAGAGAGAGGAGAGAGAGAGAGAGAGAGAGAGAGAGAGAGAGAGAGAGAGAGAGAGAGAGAGAGAGAGTAATTTCACAAAAAGAAAGCACTCTGCAGCAGCAGGAATTTGGAAATGTCAACGTTCATCATATCCATCGTGGGAACAGTGCGAGGGAAGGCCAGCCCATCTTCAGCATAAAGGGCGGGTGCACCTTGGTCGCTTTGTTGAGAGATCAGTACTGAAAATATGGAAACTAGATGTTACAGAGTTGAGTTAACAATTCGTTCCCCTACGTACTTCTCGAAGTGTGCTTGGCGTGGTTGTGCTCGACGACGCGTGGCGCCCCCCCCCCCCCCCCGACAGGTCCACCGCGCCGCGCCGCGCCACGCTCGGCGCCCAGGCTCATACCGGCCGCCATGTAGCGAGTGAGGCACCGGCGCGCCACGCGCAAACGTTTCCGCAGTAACAGTTCGAGACGGCGAGGCGCGAGGGCCAAGGTTAGGATGGCGACTCATTCGGCCAGCATCGCCATCCTCCTGGCCCTATGCATCGTCGGACCCTTCAGCATCGCAGCTGCGCTTGTAAGTGGCGCGGGTCTCAGTAGCAAAGGAAGTGATTGAACTCGATCACCCGAATGAAACTAATTTTGCAACTATTAAAAGTGCCATTTTCTGACTTCACTGTATAGCTGCCGTACTGCACTCTTTGACCCTGTTGTCACAACTGTGTTCGTCATTCGAGTAGTTCCGGAGGGATCATAGTCGAGCACACGCACACTGTGTCGACAGGACATGGGCAATGCCACTTCCGCTCTCTGCCGTAGGACGCGGGTGCGAGCGCGGGAGACACGCAGTGTGCGGATCCAACGGCCAAGTCTGTGATGGCGACGCTGGGCGGCCGCAGCCGCATCATGACGGTCTTGATGAACTTCGTCAAGTGCCTGCAGAGGGCGTCGAGCGACGTGTACAAAATGGTCACCGACCTTCTTGCTGAACTGGCGGGCTGCATTAGCAAGGCGGACGTGTTTGAGACAGCCAAGTGTCTGATGAGCGAGTCCCCGATTAAGAAGCTCAGTGCGTTTGTCGTCAGAATCATGGACGTGGTCAAGTGCGCTCTCGAGTAAGGTCGCGGCCCGTACTGGGAGAAGGACAAAGGACTGGACGAGCGACCACAACACTACCCGCGCGCTGAGCGCTGTGCAGAGCAAAGAACTGCCTCGGCAGTGGCTCGAGGGGCTCTGGAGTCCTCTCGGAGGGCCACTGCCGAGCTGCCGAGCAGCCTGAGGATCATAAAGAGTCGCAAAGGTTGTCGTGTCAGAGAGGCCTCTACCTTTCCCCATAGCTCCGGGCCGCCGGGCCTCCGGGCCGGGGGCCGAGCAAGGACGACGTCAGCGGGCCGACGCGGTGCGGCCGTCAGTCAACAGTACCTTCTTACATACATGCCCGCCGCGCCGGCCAACACGGTTCTCCTCATCATCGGCGAGGTTTATAAAATAATTACGATCCGCTGGCCTACGCGTGGCTTCATACTGACCCTGCCCTTGCGGCAAGAGGAGAGGTGGAGGGGGAAGGGGGGGACTGTTTACTGCGGTTCGTCTTTTACTATCGCACACCCGTCTCCACCCGTCCCTCCCTGTCGGGCGCCTCCGCGAGCCACCCCAGTCCCAGTCCCGCACCCTCGCGCCAACCCCACCGCCACGCACCCCACCGCCACGCCACCGCACGCCACGCCGAGGCCAGCGCGGGGAAGAGTGTAGCGTGGGGATACTTGTCCCCGTTTCCAAGCCGCGCTACGCGGATGCCCTCCCCGCGTCCCCACCCCCTACGTGGAGAGCCTCTCCACCCTCACCGTGCCGGCCCGGCCCGGCCCGGCCCGGCCCGGCGGGGCGGAGGGCGGAGGGCTGTGCGCGGCAGGGCGGGCAGGGCGCAGCGCGGCGGTTGGAGGGGGTTGCCGGCGCGGCCCGGCGTGGCGCCGCGTGGCCGCGAGTCAGGCGACGCCAGTTGCACTCGGTCGTCCGGCGTGCCAAGGCGGAACGCCTGGAGAGGCTAGGCTCAGGCCCGGCGCGCCCCCCGCCTGCGAGTCCCACGACTTCCACGACGTCGACGCTGCTGCCGGGGGCCCCGAGCGCGCGAGCGCCGACCCGACCCACCGCGATGTCGTCGTGACGGAAGCCGAAGCGCGTGCTCGCGACGTCGCGTCGCGCCCCGACGTGCTCGCGAGGTGCCCGGCCCGCGACGAGCCCGCAAAGTGCATAGGGTAGGGAACATGTCGTGAACGAGCCAGAGGATACAGCAGTGCAGTCCCAGTCCACCACGGCCTCCAGCCGCAGCCCCAGCCCCTGCCGCGGCCCCCAGGGCGGCCCCGGCCACGAGGCCCCCGCCGTTCCAGCCGCCTTCGGGCGAGCCGCTGTCACCACGAGTTGGAAGGTAATGTGACCCCGACCCACCAACAGCAGAGAGTAGGGGGGAAATATCGCACATTCTAGTGGGGGTGGGGGAGGGATTTGGAAGCAGTATCACCCTGATTTATTGTCGTAGTGGCCTCTGGCCGCCCTCGCCTCGGCCTTGTGGCTCTGCCCCTGCCCCGGCTCGGCGGTCGGCCTCTGTGTTCGGCTCACGAGGCGATGTGCTTCTTGCAAACTCGGAAAGCTTGTAGGGAATGCCGTGACTCGCGAGAGCTTATGAGGCACTAGTGTCTTACAGTGTTCAGGTCACTTTTTAAAAAAGCTAACAGTTCCAGGTCGCAAGCTCGCACAAATCTGTGCTGGCCCTAGAAGCCCGCAAAGAGAAAATGTCGAGTCCTTCTGATAGATTTCAGTCCATGAGCCCCTTTAGAGTTGGACCTTTCTGTCGCTAATAATTGAAACTCGGGAACGTTACGTCGTAGTCATGCACTCTAAATCTCCTACAAAGATTTTTTTCTTATAATACAAAGAATTCTGTCCAATCGTAATATACAGGAAATTTCCTTGTATTGGGAAAAAAAAATATTTGTGTTACAAATGTTTTCTTGCTACAAGAAAGATTTTTCTTTGTATTGCAAAGGAAATTTGACTTTGTATTGCGGTTGCCTAGTGTGCTGCACTAAATGCGTTCAGTTTCCAAACCGCTTATTTTCAAGCAGGCAGCCAGGATGCGCGTCTGATGGGGCTGGTTGGATATTCCGTCGTTCTAACAGCGCGGAAAGTAAAGAAAAGGCGTTCAGATGGCAGTGCATATCCTAACGTCGTTACCGTACGCCGGACACGCGCGTGGGACTTGACCCGTGTCCTGGCCTTCCGTGCGGGGAGAGTGGGACACAGGGCGGGTGTCGATGTCAGTGAGAGACGACAGCCGCACCACCGCGGTGCCTCGCGTGCAGACTGTCACGCGTCTTCTCGAGAAGCCCTTATATGTCTCCTGTCCCAATTCAGTTTCCTAGACTCTTATTTCGTCCTCCTCGACCTTTTCGCTTCCCCCTCTGCTGCATTCTCCACCCGCAGCTTTTCACTCCTGGGCCCTCTCCTCGAGACCCAGAGACTCCAACTCCACGGTGGTAGGTGAATTAATGTCTCGTTAATATGTAGCATTAATTTCCTCACAGATTGTTTGACTTTTGGGGTGGCAGCGCACAGAGCGACACGGTGTGCTTGACAGGTAGGCAGCCCTCCAGTCCTGGCTCGCTGGGGCGGGGGCGGGGCTGACGTGCCCTACTCCCGCTCCGCAGCCACCGGGGAGCACAGCAGCAGCGCCGGGTATGGTGGAAAGTACACCTTTCGCATTGCCGGGTGCCACTACACACAACGTGGTACCACGGGCGTGAGTCAGGAATCGCAGAAACACCCTCTGCGGCGGTCACTCCACTTTCTTGCGCCGTTCTCAGTTTTTCCCAATCAGGTCTTCTGTGTGAGAGATCCATTGAATAAGAGTCGAGTCGGCAGGGGTGGAACGCCAAGCAGTTCGTGAGAGAAAGTGAGAGAAGTGGGGCAGGGCGTGTGAAAGAGGGAGAGAGCAGGCTGCGAAGAAAAAGCGGGGGAACGCGAGGCGGATAGACGAGGGCAGAAACCCTCTTCCAAGTCTTCAAGTTATCCTGACATTCCGCTTTCTCACTCCGCCCCCAATATGAGCCGAGCCCTCGTTTCTGTTTCTGCGCCCCGCCACGCCCCGCCACGCCCCGCCACGCCCCGCCACGCCCCGCCACGCCCCGCCACGCCCAGCCCGGCCCTCCCCTCCGACCCGACGCGCTCTGGGGGTGGTGCGGCGGTGGCGGTGGTGCGTTTGGCATGTCGCGTGGCGTGGCGCGGAGCAGCGCACTGCTGACGGAACGGGACGGAACGGGACGGGACGGACTCCGGGGCCGGGGCCCAGCGTGGGCCCAGCCGGCCCAAAGCTGGGTCACAAATGAAAACTTAATCCGCACGCGCAGGGGAGGGTACTGCAAGCCCTTCGCCAAGGCCCGGCCCCCGGTCCGTCCAGCTGTTTCGCGCGGCTGAGGGGCGAATTCCAGCGCGCCATCGCATCGGTTGCTCATGCCGCTTATGCCTCCAGGCCAGCAGCGAGGGATAGACCAGGTGAGGTGCCTCTTTTGCTCCATTCCTAGCCTTGCTCTCCGCTGATCAGCATCCGCCCAGCCCGGCAGGGCACGGCACGGCACCGTCCGAGTTCCGGTCTGCCGAGCGATTCCGAAGATCGCTTTCATAAATCTGTCCTCGTCGCACTCATGGAGCACTACCATGGTCAGCATGGGGCAACGCTGTAGGTGCAACAAGGACGCAGAGATGAGAGCGATCTTCGGAATCAGTCGGCCGATTCCACAGCAGAAGGGGTTGCCCACGCGGCCGGACCCAGCCCAGGCCGGCCGTGGTGGTGGGCGCTTCTATGCCGCCGATGCGAGGAGCGAGGGTACATCGCCCTTCCGCATGGCCCGCCCCACTCTGCCCCACCCAGGCCTTCCCAAGCCGCCGCCGCCGCTGTATAGGCCCTGTCGCTGGCGACACTGGGGCGACTATTGTGGCGCGGCGTGGCGTAGCTTGGCTTGGCGTGGCGTGGCGCGGTCACTGCTCGTCGTCGCAGCCCTGCCCGCGGCACGCTTCGCTCCACCCTTCGCCAACCTCCCCGCGCCCTGCGCCCTGCGCCCCGCCCCGCCACCCCACGCCTCTCCACTCAAACCCGGGCCAGGCTGTGGGGCCGACGGGACGCCCGGTCGATAGCACGTGGTCCCAGCCCGGCCCGGCTAGGCAGCCCGCTATGCAGTCAGCCCTCCTCGGTGAGGTCTGTGGCCCCCGGCCCGGCTGAGGCCCAAGTCATCCGGCGGGCCTTCCCCACCGCTGTCTCCACACGGGGCTGTCTGTGGTCAGGCTCCACTTCACACTCGGGCAGCATTTTCCAACATGGAAATAATGTCATCGCAACGTCATCGACAGATAGCTCACAAATGCGGCCTACATTCTGATCAACTCACGTGCCCTGCTCAAATAATCCTCCCGGGAGCGGACCCTCGCCATCATCCTAATACCCCAGAACACCTACCGGCTAGGTCAGTAGATCCTGGACCTCGATCCCTACGGATCTTCGGCGACGTTTTCATTCCCCCTATCAGTCCTCCAGAAGTCCTGCTTGGAGCTATAGCCGCTATAGCCCCTCCTCCAGCTGCCTGTTGTCCGGGCTGGACCGGGGGGCGGGGTAGGGTGGTGCGGGGCGGAGCGGCGCGCAGGGGTCCCATTCTCTGCGATCGAAATAACCCCGGCGTTTGAGGCGGGCTCAAGCCATTCCTCCCTGGAGAAGGGGGACAGGACAGAACGAGACAGGCGGACGGCGCAGGACGCAACGTCAGCGCAGCGCAGAGCGACAGGCCAAAGGGGCGAGCCAAACTGGACCGGCCCGGCTCCGGCCCCGCCCGGCCCGACCGGACGTGCCTCCGTTTCCTGCCGAAAAGGATAAAATAATGGGACAGTACGGTATCGCTCTCTGCTCCAATTTATTTCCGGCCTCGCTGGTCAATTCCAGCGCCCAATCCTTACATCTGCACAGGAGCGCCTCACCTCACAACCCGCCGCGCCCACCGCCGCCACCACAGCCTCTCTCTTCTTTCTATCCTCCCCGGTCTCCCCCCTCCTTCTTCTCCCTTCTTCCTGTTCGGTCCAGCCGGGCTGGCGCTCCTGGCAGTGGGGCGCTGCCCCCCCCCCCCTAACCCCACCCCCTGCGCCGCGGGGAGCGGGTTCAGCGCCCCGCAGCAGGCCCTGCGCCATGCCTGCACCTGGCCCCCCTCGCACAGTCCGGACCAGTGGACTGATTCCGCATGGGACACCGTCCTTGTCGCACTCATGAGGCACTGCTGTTGGGTGGAAGAGAGAGGACGACGTCCATTGACCGATGTCCGGAATCAGCCTACGGAAGCGCGGCGTCGTGGTGCGGGGGCGGGGGCGGGGGCGGGGGCGGGGAGCGCCAGCACGCTGATTCCGCAGCGGTCGCGCGGGGGGGTGGCCCGATCCTTCTACTGGAAACACCTCTAATTTTGATTATAGGTAAATTTACCTCTACGGCAATATACCTCTAATAATATTGCTGCGAAAATAGCTCTACAAAATTTACCTCTACGGTTAGGAGTAAAACAGAGTTGGGAATTTACCTCTAAAAAGTTTTAGGAGTAAAAACTCTCCTTCTGTGTTTTACATGTAAACCTTGACGCGGCGTAATCACGGCTACGTCAGTTACCTCTCCACACTTGAGATGAAAATTGCGCAGTTCGGGAAAGGCGTGCAACGGTCATCCGGCGAGAGCCGCAGTTGTCGAAATAGGTTCTGTGAACCAAGTTGTCCTCCAGCCATGCCTAAGATAGGCAGCCGTGCCTGACACGCGTGTGTTGCGGGCTGAGCCCGGCCACCGGCGTCGCCCTGTTTTACCGACACTGTTCATAACGTACACTAGGGTTCATCAGACAAAGCTACTTCGAAAAAAAAAAAAAGTTGTGATCGGTATTCGAACCTGTGCCCATCCAGTACTCCTAACGGTGCCGATGTGGATACCAAAGTCGCCACGCGGCTGGACTGTCCCAGCAAGGAGAGCAGGCGTACTGATGACGCCACCGGTACAGGTTCGTCGGCGACTTCGGCTCTTCGCAGCGTCACCCCTAGTGGAAAGCCGACTTGTACCATGGTGTCGTAGCCGTGCCGGCATAGTGATGATCCGGGGGCCGCAGAACCCGGGTTCAAATCTTGCTATAAAACAAAAATTTTTCTGAGGACAGCAGCTTGGCGTGGAATTCAAACCCCCCATTTCAACGGAGCTTCCTCGTGGAATCGCCGACGGTCTAGTGGTCTTAGTACCACGAAAGCCGCGGGGTGTCATGAGACTCGGCACTTGGGGCCTGGGTTCAATTCCCAGGTAGGTTCTTCACTGGCAGCGAAAGCGAGTTGTCAGGAAGTTCCGTCCCATGCCACGGGGGGTGGTCCCTCGTGGGGAAGTAAGGCCTATGAATCTGGCTCCTTAGTAAACAGCTTTTCCATGACCTGTGCGGGAGCGGGTCAGTACAGGTCTAACCAACCGTACGCTTACTCTTCCGCAAAAACTTCTCTTTCTGCTTTTCTCCCCCTCTATCGTCCTTCCTTGCCTCTACCTCCCACTGACCGGTCATGCGGTCCGGTGGTGCCCAGTCGTTGGTCCGAAATGCTACCTACGGCTTCAAGGCGCTGTTTAAATAGGGTAGTACGGCGGGCCTGACAGGCCGCCAGCCTTAAGCGGGGACTCTCCCCGAAGTGGAGAGGACTTCTCGTGCCCGCGGGGTGGCGGTCGCCTGGAACACACCGGATCCCATCAGAACTCCGAAGTTAAGCAGGCGGGGCTCGCAGGTTGCGAGTTAGGTAGGGGCCTACCAATTTTTCAATTTTTTTAAAAGAGCTCTTTAAAAAAAAATGAATTTGAGGTGTGCTCCGACCATGATACCATGAAAATACTTAGATGGAAATTAGCGATGTGAATTCTTTTAGAAGCATTTTCTTTAAATGAATTTGACCCATCTCTCACAGAACCTATTTCGACAACTGCGGCTCTCGCCGGGTGACCGTTGCACGCTTTTTCCGAACTGCGCAATTTTCATCTCAAGTGTAGAGAGGTAACTGACGTAGCCGTGATTACGCCGCGTCAAGGTTTACATATAAAACATAGTAGGAGAGTTTTTACCCCTTAAACTTTTTAGAGGTAACTTCCCAGCTCTGTATTTTACTCCTAACCGTAGAGGTAAATCTTGTAGAGCTATTTTCACAGCAATATTATTAAAGGTATATTGCAGTAGAGGTAAACTTACCTCTAATCAAAATTAGAGGTGTTTCCAGTAGAGGTACTAGAGGCGACCCGTCGCACGGGGGTGTTTTTTACCTCCTGTCCTTGTCACACTCACGGATAGAGGAAGAGGCAGAGAGAGAATTCCTCGCGCGCGCTGCGTAATCAGCCTGCAGCGAGTGCTTGGCGCGGCGCAGCGGCGGCGCTGTCCGTCTTTACCGTATGATTCCGAAGGTCGCTCTCGCGCCTCCGTCCATGTCGCACTCATGGGGCCCCGGCATCCTCAACATAGGTCGCCGCCGCGCCGTCGGTGCGTCAAGGATAGAAGCACGAGAGCTATCTTCAGGCTGCAAACCTGGCGTCCGCAGGCTTCTCCGAGGGGTGATTCACTCAAAAAATCAGCAAACACCCTCTAACAGATTCAGTAGGAAATAAATAAAACAAATTAAAACGAAAAATCGAGAGAAAATCAAGAGAAAAACAGTAAAAAAAATCAGTTAAAATCGAGGAAAATCCCGACCCCCCCACCCCCCAAAAAATAGAATAAATAAAAAATAATCGCGGTGTACGTTGGAGTTTCTAGTGAAGGACCCCTCCCCTCGACCTGGACCCCACCCTTCCGCCTGGCGCTGGAGCTGATCGGCCTGCTGCGGCTGCTGAGGCGCGCGGGCCGGGCCAGGCAGGGCACAGCGGCGTGGCGCAGGAGGGAATTGGGGCGGAGGGGAAGGGATTGTACACCTGAGCAGACAGCGGGCTGGGCGCGGGCGCGGGCGGCTCAGCCTCCGGCGTCCCCGGCACAGTCCAGGAGGGGCTTCACGCCCCACTGCCTGTCGCGACGCGGCGGGGCGGGGCGGGGCGGGGCGGGGCGGGGCGGGGCGGGGCGGGGCGGGGCGGGGCGGGGCGGGGCGGGGCGGGGCGGGGCGGGGCGGGGCGGGGCGGGGCGGGGCGGGGCGGGGCGCGCGGGCCTCTGGCAGCCGGGCAGGCGAAAGCCGAGGGCGCCCAAAAGCTCTCGGGGCCGGGCCGGATGGGGCGGGGCCAGGGGTAAGGGGGGGGGGGGGCTGTGGGGTGGCGGGGCGGCGTTCGAACGGCGACGTTGATGAACAGTCCCGCTTCTGCTGCCGGCCGGCCTGCCGGCCTTATCGACTGGAGGGAGTGGAAGAGGGGCAGGTGTAATCAGAGGGACCGGTTGGCGAGGAGCGGGAGCGGACGCAGAGCGGGGAGCGGGGCCTGGGGCAGGGGCAGGGGCGCGGCGGGGCGGGGCGGGGCGCAGCGGGGTGCGGCGCGGGCCGCGGGGTGCTGGCCGGGGCCGGGGCCCCCTGGGGCTTGCCCTACTGCCCCACCCGACGAGTTACTTGTCCTCACTCCTCCAGCAGCAGCTCCCTTGTGCCCCTCTCTCTCTTTCTCTCTGAAGCTCTCGACTCAACACATTTATCGCAATGACCGCGTTGCTTCCTTCTCTTTTCCTCTTTTTTTCCGCTTCCGCGTGATTTCCATTTTGGAGCGGAGTGGACCCAACTGTTTGGTACGGGATCAAAGCGGTGCACAGCAACGTTTCCGTTTCGTTTTGGCGCAGTCTGGGCTTGGAGCAGTCGCTCTCTCATTGCTCAGCAAATACACCGGCTCACCTCCTCTCTTCTCTCTCCTGGTACCCTACACCGCACCCACCGCACCCCACTGGGTCTCCGTCTCAGCCGTCCCGTTCGCCGAGTACCGCACCGCCACCACAGAGTGTTGTGGGTTATAGGCTACCTGCCACATGAAACGAAACCGAACGGCCCAGCGGCCCAGCCAGTCCTGACTCCACCCCTCCCCGCCCACCGCCCAAAGAGCACGACCGGGCCGGGGACGATGGGGACGATCCGGGTGGGGCCGTGCACAGCACAGCAAGCTCTTGATTTTCTTTATGAGAAAACGAGGGACCAAACACCAGCAGAGCACAGTATCCTAGTCGCCTGTGCGTGCGGAGCGTAGGGTGCCATGCGCCGCTTTTGGTCTACGCATGTCGGGGAAGTTCAGACCGTACCTTTAGGATTCATCACGGTCTGTCCGTTCGCGGAAACTACGGTACGGACCGTAGGTATACCGTAACTCCCAACAGTATTTTTAACAGTGTTCCTGGTGACACTATGGTTACTGCCGGCGAGCAGAGCGCTCCTCGGTAACGCTCAGCGCGCTTTGAATCGATTGGACGGCGGATACATAAGGCGATTACCTGATTATGGAAGGGTGGTGGGGCGGGGGTTGTGGGATGATGCGGACCGCAGTTCATTTCCCCCTCCCCTCTCTCCCCGGTCAGCTCGCCTAAGCCTATGCGAGGCTTTTCCCCTCCCCTCCCCGCCGCACTCCTCTTCCCCACCATTTTGCCTTCCGCACAACCACTTTGTACTGCCACTATCAAGTGGCATTATTCCAGACCATTTTGCGCAGCGCAAGTTCGTCCCGGTCCCGGTCCCGGCTGGGCGGGCGGGAGCGGGAGGCAGAGAGAAGAGAAGAGAAGCCATCCCGGCCTGGAAGTGGCTCTCGGTCCCGCCCGCCCCGGCGGGGGAGCGGGACCGGGGCCGGGGCGCCGCACGCCGGTAGCCTTTCTTCACCCCTTTCTCCGCGCCCCCGGCTACCCCGCCCCGCTACCGCCCATTCGCACGCCGTCTATTGCGCGCCTCGCGCCTCGGGTCGACTCGGGGGTTCCCCCGCACACAGGAAGGGTATAGATAGAGGGAGCAAAAAAGAATCAGCTCCGCAGAATCGAGGCGGAAGCACGGCATTCGGCGAAGGAATCTGCATCATCCCCACGAGGGCTGTGGTTGTGGTTACAGGTGTCTTAAGTTCGCTACGAACTGATGCCGATACAACGCTTCGTTGAGGTTGAAGGGAGTGGGCGGTCGGGCCGTCGGGCCTGCTTCTGGCGCGGCGGGGTGGAGGACCGAAAAGGTCACCGCGGGGCGGCGACGCGCTCTGCTCGACTGGAGCGCCCGGGTGGTGCGGTGCCCGCGGGGTGCCCGGCCCGGCCGCGGCCAGGCCCTCTAGAATGACGGCAGGAACAACGAACCCGTCCTCACGGTGGCCCACGAGGACGGGCACCCCGGACATGGCTGGTTCGGGGCGTGGCGTGGTGGGGCGGGGGGTGCGGCAGGGTGGGATGGGGCCGGGGCAGGGATTCCCCGTGAGCGCTGTGCCCCCCGCGGCGCCAGTCCGGAAGACGCCAGTGGTGGGGCGGGGGGCGGCTGGTGGCAGCGCGGGGTGGGTAACCCAATAACCACCCCAGCTCGACTCGGATATTCCTGGCCGCCCCCAAGTCACGCTGCTATACGCCGCAGCTGCTGTTACGGGCCGAGGGGCGTCGCGCTTGGAGCCGCACCGTGGGCATGCCATGAAGTGCAAGAGGGTGTCTGCCCGGCCCAGTTCCACCTCACGCCTCAGCGACAGGAGGAGCCTCTCCCAGACAAAGCAGAGCTCGTCGAGTGGGGGGCGGGGGCGGCGGGAGGGGGCGGGTGGCAGCCGGTGGCAGCGCAGGTGCGTCCACTCAAGCCGGAAAGTTGCGGAGGTCGCGTAATTTTTCAGCGCCCTTCCCCGCAACTTTTTCTCCTCGCCTACCCGACCTCAACCCTTCGGACGCTCCGACTCGACCCGACTCGAACTCTGCGTCCGAGATTGGATCCTATAAAGCCCTATAACGTTGAGCAAAGAGAGCTGTTGACTTGACACAATGGTCCGGGCCGGGACTCGACGAGTCGCTGGGGTTGGGGGCGCGCTTGGGCTGCGGGCGGGCTGAGAGGTTTGTGGTCGGCACGAAGTGAGTGGATGCTGGCGCTCGGCGGAGCGCGACGGGGGCGGCGGGGGCGGGGCGGGCCGGGGGCGCAGCCTTCGCAGCCTGGCTGGCGATCGCGTCGTCGGGGACCTCGGGTACTGGCAGGTCAGGTGGTGGTGGATGAAGGAGAATGGGTCAGCAGAGCTCCGGGCCGCACTTTGTGGTGTCCTCTCTCTTGCGCTCCATGTGGGACAGAGATAGAGAGACAGACGGAACCACTATGCGGAGTCACCCTCTACCAGGTCTCTACATCCTGTCATATACGCACCTACTCACCCCAGCCACAGCCGGGACGAGGTCGGGCAGGCGATAGATAGGCGATCCGCCTGCGGCACCCTCGCGAGCACCGTCAACCGCCCCGCCAAGTAATATGTCTCCGCTGCCTCCCGCCCCGCCCGGACGCAAGAGGAGGACAAGGGCGTCGACAGCAGGCTGTGATTGAGTGGCATTGAGACGAGTAGCAGGACATGTAATGATTGAGCGCGGTGAGCTCTTTGCCAAGTCCGTGCGGCAGATTCCTCCCTCCAGAGGCATCGGGACGGGAGGCCCCCGCCCCGCGGAGCGCAGGTTCCTCGGCGCGCGCTGCCTTTCTCCTCGCCCCTCGTCCGTCCTCCGTGTCCGTTTCCATCTGCCAAGCGATTCCGAAGATCGCTCTCGTGCCTCCGTCCTTGTCGCACCTGTGGCGGCGCCCTATGTCGGGGGAGGCAGGGCCCTATGAGTGCGCCAAGGACGGAGGCACGAGAGCGATCTTCTGAATCAGTCGGCTGCATATCCCCATCTCGTCTCCAGATCCGCCCTCCCCCCCCCCTTTTTGCCTTATCCCCGCTTCCACGTCCACGGCCAACGAGAAGCCAAGCGACTTGCAATTAGCTAACTTTATGGGTTTGTGTTACTGATTGAAAGACAATAGCTGACCGAGGTAAGGTGAGGTGAGGCGAGGCGAGGCGAGGGGATGAGAGTTGCCGTTCTCGGAATAGCAAGAGGGAGCGGGGGGTGAGTTGAGGGCGAGAAGCGATGGAAAGGGGAGGGGGGGGGGGGGGGGCTGTCGCAGCCGCAGCCGCGGGGTCGCATCCAGGACGCATTCCTTCCTGAATCGGAAAGTGAATCGGGAGCAGCGGCGGTGATGGGATGGGAGCGAGGGGATGGGCGGAGTGAGCGGAGCTGGAGATGGTGGTGGGAGAGCAACTGCGAATGGAGGTTGGGGTGGTTGGGGGCTTCCGTTTTCCTTTATCAGACGCACACCTCTAGACCCGGACGCCTCGGTCACGACGACCTCGTCTCCCAAAAGATCAAACGTGGACGGGGCGCGGCGCGGGACACAGGGCGGAAGAAGGGGGTGGGGGTCTGAGAAAATTAGGGGTAAGGCCACGCCAGACCAGAGCAGCAGGCAGCAGGCCGGTCAGGCAGGCCCAGGCCCTGCCGAGGCCCTGCCGAGGCCTTGCGGGGGAGGAGGGGTGCGATAGTGCTCTGGCTAGGTGCTAGTGCCGCGCTGGTAGCGAGACACCAGGGCATTGCCATGGCGGTTATGGGGCTCGCGTGTCTGAGGCGTTGCGCGCGTTGCGGAAGCCCCCCCCCCCCCTCCTTGCGCCTCAGGGACGCCCCCTCGGCCTGTCAGCCTCGCCACCAGCCCCACCGCAACCACGGGGGCAGGCCCCAGGCCTGCGGCATCGGGCTAGCCGGGCCCGAGAGTGGATCAGGTGCAGCGCAAAGAGACACGCCATAATATCTCCCCCCCCCTTTTTCACCCCTGGGGGGCCGAACAGCCCCAGCCACTCGCGCCGTCACGCTTGTCCATCTAGTCAACATATAGCAATCCACATGGGAGCCCCACAGTGGGGCTCCACCCAACTGGACTCAGCACCGGGTGAAATATTTTATTTTTCCGATACCATCGTGATCTAGTTTATCGACGAGTTTTTTTTTCTTTTTTCGTATATGATTTCCTTAGTCGTTAGTATGAATTGTTGATCATTCCGGCGAGGCTTCAAGAAAGACGGGAAGTACAATCCTTGTCTTCTTTACTTCTGTTCACCGGAATGGAATAGTGAGTTGAGAACAACGAAAGTCAAATCGAATGTCCCCTCCCGGATCCGATCAGGACTCACCAACTTCCTCAATAAATAAGATCGGTTATGTTTTGATTTTTGCGCGTAATTTTGAGTCAGGGTATATTTACAACAAGTCTTCAGATTGGACATGCTGAAGTCAATAGCCAATTCCCCTCTCTTTCAAGAAATAATTTAATTGTGGCACGTGAAACTTATTACGATGTTGCAGTGGCTGAGGTTGGCAACATTGCGTTGACGGTTGCTCGACCATTTGAATGCTTGCATCTTGAATAGTTCAGTCAGTGCCCCGTCTGGGCTGGGCTCCGTGCTCCGTGTAGCCGTGCAGCCAGCTGCCTGGCTGGTCGCGGTCGCTCCGTGTTCGCGAGCGTTTACACTTTCAATCAACAAAAAGTTCCTGTAGAGTCCGTGGTAGAGTGCATGCGCGAATCTCAGATGTTCAATAAGGTAAAATGTCGGTGCGGATTACTGTAGTTAACCTTGGCGATTCGCGTACGAAAGGTGCAGATCTAGCGCAAGAAAATGGCCGCTTTTGTAATCAACCCAAGGTAGGAATAGCCATGCACATTTGGCAAATTATTTATTTCTTCAGCGTTTTCATCAACTAAGTCCTATATTACTCACGGGAATTAGTTCCGTGATTCTGCGCCCGCGGGCGATAGGCCTGCTGGGCTTGCTCCTGCTGCACGGCGGTGCGGCGTCTTGTCGAGTGGCTTTGAAAGAGGAGCCGGGCCGCGCCCAATAACAGTGTTCGTGTGTTCGTGTGTCTGTGTGTCTGTGACGCGGCCTTTGTTCGCGGCCTTTCTTTGTTCCGTGATTTGACTGATGAGAGCAAGCGAGAGTCCCGGCGGGGGCGGGCAGGGGCGGGGGATGGGGACGGAGCGGGGGAAACCGGCGGGAGGCAAGGGACATATTGTGTTTCATGTTGGTACTGTTGGCTGAGCCGAACCGCCGAACCGAACCGGAACCGGACTGAGTCGAGTCACGTGACTTGTGGAAACAAAACAAACCAACGACGGTTCTGCAGACCCCTCTGCCCCGATAAGTTTTACCTAGTTTTACCGTGGTTTTACCGTATTTTGTTTAAATAGCAAGAAAGAAAATTATGTCAATGTAATTGTTTTTGGTGACGGGTGGAAATTTCCCTGCTATTTATGAATCGGAACGCTGACATCTTGCCATAGAAGAGGTTAGGATGCATCAGGTAAGGCTCGTCTGCTAGTGGGATAGGTTCGTCCTCCTCACATTGTTTCATCTGAATATTGTCTACTAACAGTCTAATTTGTCATTCCAATTCAGCTGGAACTTATAAACTATATTTGATGCATCACATTTGAGTGTCGTGGTCACAATTCATATTTAAATGAAGAGACTTCAAGGTCTGTTGTCCCTTCGAACATTTACTTTTGTTATTTCTTTTAGTTTTTTTGGATTTAAAATGGTATTTTGTGCTTAGGACCACATGCGAAATTATTTAATTGATACTGAGTCTGTTAGTTTTTTGGATTTAAAATGGTATTCTGAGCTTAGAACCATGTGCGCATATGTATAATTGATACTGAGTTAGCCAACTCAAAGGAAACGGAAAATTTGGCCTCAAAAATGATATTGTGATGTGCTCGATACACCCAAGGTTCATAGGATTACGAATCCTGAAAGCCCGATGAAATCTTATGTCAGTATTTTATGGAAACGTTGCTTCTATGAATTTTTATGAATGTCGTATTGACCTTTGACAAATTAGGCTGGCTTTGTCTGGATTTCTGATTGGAACACCCATCCACTTGCATTTCTACTATTTTTCTTTCCCCCCTTTTCTTTTCATTTGTAGTGAAACCTCCAGGACCAGTCTGCGCCCCAGTAGGCACGCTCCAAGTGGCGCCCAAGTTCTTGCCACGCCCCTCTCCCCCTCAGCTCCCCCTTCCACTCCTCTCCTTCCCCCTGCCACTAACTCCCTTCTCCCTCCCTGTTCACCCCTCCTCACCCCGCCATTTACTGACACGATCTTCTGGCGGGGTTCTTTTACAAAGGAAGGAGGGAAACGGCGGAGAAAACACGTCAAAGAAGGCCGGTGGTGGTGGCCTAGCCTGCTAAAGGCGCCCGGCCCGGCCCGGCCTGGCGGCGCAGCGCAGCTCATTCCGACCCTCTTGCTGTCCCGATTTCTCGCCTTGCAGTGCTCGACTTCAAAGGGGCTCACTATACCGGGATACGGTCGAGTGGCGCGTCGCTCCAGCGCCCCTTAGCCTCATCCCGGCCCGCGATTAGTGAACCCCGTAGGGTGATTCCGCACACCGGTCTCGTCGCTCTTTCCTTGTCGCGCTCATGAGGTACGGCCATGAGGAGCAAGAGAGAGGGCACTATAGAGAACGATGTTCGGAATCTCCTTGCCGCGAGCGATCCGCCCGACGACGAGTGCTAACTGCAGACTGATTCCGCACATCGGTCAAGGGGAGGTAGGCGCGGTCCTCTCTCTCTCTCTCTCCCTCTCTCTCTCTCTCTCCCTCTCTCTCTCTCTCTCTCTCTCTCTCTCTCTCTCTCTCTCTCTCTCTCTCTCTCTCTTTCTTTCTTTCTCTCTCTCTCTCTCCCTCTCCCTCCCACCCACCCACCCACTCACCCACCCACCCACCCACCCACCCACCCTCAGCCGGTGCCTCAATAGTGCGGCAAGGTCGGAGTTTCGAAATCCCCGTGCGGAATCAGTCTGTCTTGCTAGTGGCTGCCAGTGGTAGGACGGGGCGTGAGCAAGGTGCGAGAGACACTTTCCACCGATGGGGGGAGTCGCTTCGGAAAATCATTGGACGGTCCTCAAAAAATCATAAAATAAATAAATTAAAGAAATCGAAAGAAAAGCAAGAAGAGTAATCCGAAAAACCGAGATAAAATTATCAAAAAAACTGAAAAAAGTGTGGAAAAAATCAGAAATGCGTATTAAAGATCAAAATTTATCAAATAGTGACAGAAATTTTCCTTGAAAATCACATCATAAAATTAAAAATGAAAAGTCAAAAAAATCATTGTGCACATTTTGTATGAGTGATTACCCCCTCGCTTTCCACCCCCTAGATATCCCACGTGAACAACGAGCTCTGCTGCACCCCCCCCCCCCCCCCCCCCCCCCCTCGCCTCGCTCGTTCTGCACTGCGCCGCCGCATTGCTCTGCAAGCTCCGGGGGGGGGGGGGGGGGGGGGGGCACATCGGTGGCGCAATGCACTCGCCTGTAATGCACCAGCGGGCAGCAAAGAGGCGCTCTGCTCTGCGGTGCGGTGGCGCCGCGTGGCGCTGGTCTGGCTGGTGACGCTCCGACCAACCTCAAAATCACATTTTCACATGGTGGAAGTGATCAGAGACCGCAGCCCTGAATGCACGCGCGGAGCTAAAGGTCACGGGCTGTAGGGGAGAGGGTTAGGGTGGAAGTCGTGGTGGTGGGGAGATTGCTCTGAAAATCAATCAGTAGGCATTGCGTGTGTCTGCCCACTGGTGAGCCCTGCGTGCACGGTCTGTACGGTGAGCAAGGCCTTGCTCGCATGTTACGCACCGTGAGCGTACGGTGCAAGCTTGTGCAATGCGCTCTGTTAGATTTTCAGTGCGCGCTGTACTGGAGCGGCCCAGCCCGGCCCGGCCGGCACTCTAACTTCCAGACAGAGTTGCTGCAGTGCTCGGGGAGAGAGGAGTGGTGGTGCACTCACTCCCCCTCCGTCTGCGCGACGGAGTGGAGGGGTTGGAGAGGCGATGGAAGGGGGAGGGGGGGAGGCTGGGCTGAGTAAGGACGCTGATTTTTAGAACCTCTAATGGGGACGTGGCGCGTGAAAGGGTAAGAGGGAAAGGGCCGCCGGGGGGCTGGCTTGCTCGCGTTTCTCCTCTCGAACCAGGTGCGCCCGCCCCGCCCCGCCCCGCTCCGCCCCGCTCCGGCCCGGCTATGGCTCTCCCGACTCTGGCCATTACGCCCATGATGTGTTCCATTGCTTTCTACACGCTCGGCTCGTTTGCCCTGCTTACAATCCATTTGGGCCGTAACGATGCGGCTCGTGTGAAAGGGGGCCTACTGGTTTTTGGGGGGGTTGGGGGCATGGTGTGTCCAGGCTCACTTTTATCCACAGAGAGCACCCCCCGCCCCCTGGGGACAGCCGCAGCCCCGCGCGCTCTCGCGCCGACAGCCTCTAATGATTGCGTGATTGGATTTGAAAACGAATCCCATACGGTGCGGAGCAGAGCGCCTAGGTATGAGTCCAATTAGATAGGGCGCGGTGCGATGCGGCGTGCCAGTGCGGGTGTGAGTGTGAACTGCCGGGCGATTCCGGTGCACGCACGCATACTCGTAGGCACACCGCCGCTGAGTGCGAGGGAGACAGCGCGCTCTCACACCCTGGGTAGGCTCATGGAGAGCGAGAGAGACAGAGCGAGGGGATCGGTTTGCTGAACGCCCCACGCCCCGACGCGATGCGACGCGTCGCGACGCCTCTCTAAACGCGGCGTCGGGGTCCACGCGGGCTGCCGTCGCCGCCTGTCTGGCGGCGGCGCCGCTGCGTCCGGTCCCATCACCTCTTCTCTCTCTCTCTCTCCCTCTCTTTCTCTCTCTCTTTTTCCCTCTCTTTCGCGATCCCGAGGGATGAACAGGGAAGGAAGCGCGCGAGTAGCCCCGTTGCGGGACGGAGCGGGGCGACAGTGGCGCCGTGGGAAAATGTTTGTCTTTCTTTTGAATGAGAACAGCAGCCCGGAAATGGAGGAAAGGAAAATGAGAAAGCAGAAGCGGAGGCTGGAGGGGGCGAGCTGGGACAAAAAGGTGGCCGGGAAAAGAGAGAAACAAAACTGGGTGCGCGAAAAACTGCGTGCAAGGGAAAATACCCAATCAGCACTAACCGTGCCTCAGTGCCTCCTGGTGGTGGTGCCTCCTGGCGGTGTTGTCTCCTGCGGCAGTGGTGCCCGAGCCCGAGGAGGTGATCACACATACACTCAAACATGTTTCTTGTTTTGATTTTTCTTATGATTTTTCAAGGCTAATTTATGTCCCTTTTTGAGATTTTTTTAAAAAAAATTTTACCACCATTTCTGATTTGTTTTCCAATATTTTTTTGTTCATTTTTTCTCGATTTTTCACATTTTTCTGCATCTTTCTTCTTAATTTTATTTTTTATTTCTGTGTTTTTTTAAAAATGATTTTTTGGGGGCCCTACAATAATTTTTCGAAGTGGTCCCCTCCTCGGTGGTGCCTCCTGGTGGTGATGCCACCTCGTGGTGTGCCTCTTGGACTCCTAATTGTGCCTCCTGGTGGTGCCTCCTGGCGGTGCCTCCTGGCGGTGCCTCCTGGCGGTGCCTCCAGGCGGTGCCTCCTGGCGGTGCCTCCTGGCGGTGCCTCCTGGCGGTGCCTCCTGGCGGTGCCTCCTGGCGGTGCCTCCTGGCGGTGCCTCCTGGCGGTGCCTCCTGGCGGTGCCTCCTGGCGGTGCCTCCAGGCGGTGCCTCCTGGCGGTGCCTCCTGGCGGTGCCTCCTGGCGGTGCCTCCTGGCGGTGCCTCCTGGCGGTACCTCCTGGCGGTGCCACCTGGCGGTGCCTCCTGGCGGTGCCTCCTGGCGGTGCCACCTGGCGGTGCCTCCTGGCGGTGCCTCCTGGCGGTACCTCCTGGCCGAGGGGGCAACCACTCGTGAAATCTTGTGTACAAACCCTCGGAAATCTCGATGAAATCCTCTGAAATCTCGATGAAATCCTGCGAAATCCAACTGAGAAATCTCAAGAAATATCATTAAAAATCTCACAGAAATCAATGAAATTTCATGAAACCTTGAGGAATTCCATGAAACCTCGTGATGTCATTTAAAATTTCGTGGAATTTGGTATATATTTGTGAAATGTACCCGAATGTACCATATGAAATCTTAACAAAATCCGGAGAAATCTTTAGGCAATCCATAGAAATCCCATATCATTAGAAATCCTGTGTACACTAGGATAGGGAGTGTTTGCCCCCTCGCTCCTGGCAGTGCCTCCTGGCGGTGCCTCTTGGCAGTGCAGTGCCTCATGGCGGCGGTGCCACGACTTCACCTCGGTGTGAAGGTGTTGCCGCTGCTGTGGTCTGGCCGGGCCTAGCGGGCTCCTACCGACCGGGCTG
Source organism: Frankliniella fusca (assembly GCA_029379305.1). Taxonomy (NCBI): domain Eukaryota; kingdom Metazoa; phylum Arthropoda; class Insecta; order Thysanoptera; family Thripidae; genus Frankliniella; species Frankliniella fusca. The sequence goes on along the minus strand of JAHWGI010001300.1, from coordinate 262,961 downwards.
TGCAGAACGGTGCGCGGTGCGGCGGGGGAGGAAAGGGCTGTAATTAAACGAGTTGGCCTGAGGGGGAGCCCCTTCAGACCCACCCGCACCTGGGGAGGCAGACCGTTCCCGTCCCTATCACTCCTATCAGCCCTCCCTCCTGGGGCCTGGGGCAGACCCGGAAGGGGAAATCGTCCCGAATGGTAGATATTTGAGCGCACGCTCCGCTCCGCTGGTCGTATATATGCTTTACGGCCACCCCGGTCGGTTGCCCTCTCTTCTGGTTTTTGACAGTGTGCGAACCCTCCCCCCTCCCCGCGTCCTAATTGCTCCCTCGGTACGACACTCGGCCCCTGGCCCCGCGCTGCTCTGATATTGAATGAAATATCTCTCTGTCTCCGCTTTCCGCGCCGGATCTCCCCGCCCGCTGCGCTGCCCCGCTCCGCCCTACTTCCCGCCCCCTCGCACCTCGTGCTGACGCCGCAGTTTCGTAAGCCAAATTTTTACACAACCAATGATATGCAAAAATAAGTAGGTAGATGCACGTCAGACCACGTCTCGCGTTACAGGCTTCGCAATATCCCGTGGAAACACGCTTTTGTTTCGATCGACGCCCCTGCTGCGTGTTGCGTGCGTCTATCGAGGCCTGCGCGGGCCTGCGGCGCTTTCTGTAAAAAGCTGAAGTTCGAGCTCGTCCGAGCTTTCGAGGCCCGTAGCCACGGTAAATATTACAAATATTACAACTGGGAACTGGATATTTCAACTCGTTATCGTGCTCAGAAACAGACAAATGTTCAACGTGTTTAGCACTCAAGTGGTGTAGTAGATTTTGATACCGCTCAGCCGATTGGCACTCGTGGCGTGATAATCACACTATGCTCTCTAAAAATGTACGTGTAGTTTTAAAAAAATAATTAATACGTTAATATAAATTATTAAATACAAATATTTTAAATTTAAAAATGGTTTACTTCTTCACTATAAAAACACGTGAGTCGATTTTCGACGTCACTTAACGTCGGGAAACGTCGTTGATCAAATTGGAATTCCCTGATCGCCGTATTTCGCTCCTATCGTCTCAGTATGAAAAACAAACTCATCTGGAGTTCGAATTTCGACTCTGGGTTGATCCGTTTTTCGCCACCATCAGACGCAATTTCAGCTTCTTGCAGCGTCGAAAAACCGTTCTTCTCGTCGCAATTCACACGCTTATTTACAAACACTGTCGCTTCGAAAAGCGTTGGAATAGATTTCGCTTTTGTTTACGGCCGTTTTCCGACTCTTACCGAAATTCAATCAGGTTTTTGACTCTTCGAAAATCGACTTTCCTTTTCGCAGTGTTCGGAAAAAATATTAAAATGGTTTTATGTGCCAATATGCATATGTCTTAGTCTGAAAGTAGTAATCAATATTTTTTTGTTGCGTAAAGAGTGTTCGTGACGTATAATCATACAGTTCATCATGTTACTCACGCAAATGATACGCCTGTGGAATCGACATCCCGTGCAATGCGTCGTTACGCAAACGCCCGTCGACGCTCGGATAGGCAGCCCTCTGGCCGGCGCCGCGTGCTGGTCGGCCTACCCCAGCGCGCGGGGCGCTCAGGCCCACACATCGCCCCTCCTCGCCTGGCCCAGCCCGGCCCCGGGCGAGGCGACCGTGTCCCGAGCCGCAGAAACAGGGAGGGGAGGGGACGGGTCGCGAAGGTCCTCAAACCAGTGCCCTCTTGACCTTTCAGGGGACCGCGTTTCACTATTCGCTACACTGATGTATGAAGGGTTCAACTGGCAAGCGCCTCAAGGTGTTTAACACCATGACCGTGACGCGTCCTTGCATGTGTAACAAGGCGTTTGAATATTGCAAAACTGCTCGCCCGGAATGGTGTGAACTTTTTGAAATATTCAAATGACGTGTTGTACAAAAGCAAGCACGATGCAGTATTGAACACTCGCAGGGGCTTGACTGTTGAATATTTTATAGAACAGTGGACGCAAAAAAAAGGGAAAAAAGGGGGAAAGGGGGTGGTGGGGTGGTGGTGGTGGTGGAGAAGGAACATTTTGCTCATTGATAGTGGCGCTGAGAGAGAGCAGTGTTGATGTCTCTCCCAAGCACACCCCAACACGACTCATGGCTTTCTGGCTCTTCCTGAGAGAGGATCGCCATTTGCATCGGTAATGGCAAAGAGAAGTGCTCTGTCCTCGTCGCACATCGGTGTGGGCTGGGGGTGGCGCCTTACCTGTCGCCCACACTGCGGAAAATGTTTAGGCGCTCCGATTAAAATTTCCGTCACCAACGACCTACCACTTGAGTGCGTTAGACATAGTTAAGTTCTGAGAGGTCCATTCGACGTGGCTACGAACGTCTGACGATATTTGTCGGTATTTTCCTATACACTCCTTGACGTATGGTACGATTCCTATACATTTGTAGGAATTTTCGGGTACCATACGACGTATAGGAAAAATTCCATACATGCGTATAGTAAAAATCCCAACATTTTTTACAGTGAAGCGTCTAGACGAATATATTCCAGGTCCGACGAAACACTTTCAACTGTGCCAAAGATTGACAGGGGGCAGAATCGACAGCCGTCGGTTGCAGGAACCGAAGCACCAAAGTCTTCCCCCGAGCACACGTCGTCGTACATCTCGAATATTTTGGCGAGGCAAAATATTTGGTTTAATACCGGTTTGTGCGAAACGGCGTGGGAGGGGAACATTCGCGCCCTGCCCGCCCGTCTCTCATACGTGTTGTGAGGGTTGGTGGCAGAACGAACGTCTGTGTAAAAGTCCGCGCCGCCCTGCTCCCTCAACTCAAACAGTCACAAACACAAATACACCCGCGCGCTCGTGTGTCACACGATTTTTTTCTTTTTTACAGAGGCTTCATCCCTTTTTTGGGTCCGCGGTCGGGTCGGGTCGGACCTCATATAAATTCAGCAGAGTTCGCGCCCGATCCTCTTGTATATGCTAGCTGCCGGCTGCCGCTCGGGCCGCGGGACCGGGACCTTGCCCCTCTCTCCCTCGCGCTCCTCCGTGAGTGCGCTAGCGAACGCTATCCAGAGTAGCTCTCCCGCTGTTCGCCCGAAGAGTCACACTAAATCTCGTGAGCCGACCAGCTGCTCCCCTCCCTCCCCCTCTTCCTTCCTCTCTCCCTCACCTCTCCCCCTATCTAGGCTCTGCTTTTCCCGCGACGTAAAGTCCCCTTGTTAGGACTCCCTGAGATGTTCTCGCCAAAATCTTTTTCCCCCGTGATTCCCCTCTCCTTCCTACCCTCCCCTCCCTCCCTCCCCTTTCCCTCCCCATCTCTCTCCTTCCCTCGCGCTCGCCCCCTCTCTCCCTCTCTCTCTGCCCCTCGCCCCTTGTGCCCCCGGGCAGACGGTGGCCGCGTTTGTCGCGTTGGCGACATTTTCAACAGAAGATCCGTGTGCCTTCTGCCTTCGAGGGGCGCAAGTCGAACCACTTGCCTCCGTATCCACCGTCTTCGCGACTGAAACCGAGGACTAGTGCTATAGCTATCCGGCCGATAACTTTCCGACGTACCGTGACTGTGGCGTGGACTGGCTTGGCGTGGCGGACCCTTACCGATTGAAGCCCGTCTCGCGCTGCGTATAGCCTTGTCATACTGCTCGGTGATTAGTCTGCCCCGCCCTACCCTGCTCCGCCCTGATCAATAATTCCATTAAGGCACGTTCACGTATCGCACACCAGACGAGACCAGTCGAGTCGTTTAAGGTTTCGGATATTAATGACCATTCGCTTTTTCTCTGTCGAGAAAAATGCGTGAATTAGTGAGGAGACCACCAAATAACCTCATTCAAATCACGATATAATCAAAGAGACATTTTTTTAAAACCCTAAATTGCACCCTCATTACACTTCGCATTTTCAGAAACCTTTTTAAGCTCGACAAAAAGCGTGCTGTTTACCTTTCGACGGAGTGTCGCCAGAGTGAGAGGGAAATTGAACGGTAGCGATGGGGCGGGGGAAGTTGATGGTGTTTGATGTAGCGCGGCGGCGGCGGCGGCGGCTCGAGGGAATAAATACTGAGTGAGCCGAGCCGAGCCGGGCCTGAGCGGAATAAATGAGACGGATCAATGATCCGGCGGCTCGGTCGGTAATCATCAGTAGTTTGTTGTCGTGGCGGGGGCGTGGCGGGGCCGGGCGCCGTAGGAGTCGCACGGAGAGAGAGGTTTCTCACAAACTACAGCCAGCCCCCGCCCCTTTAGTTGTAATGAATGGACGCCCCGCATAGTCAAAACTAACTAGGCTTTTGCACTAAGCGTCTACGATTGTAAAGATGTTGTTCTCTGTGTAAAGTCACAATCGAGGAATCCGAATGATTTTTTTAAAGTCTTCGTCCGAAAACCAATCGGCAAATCTGATCAAATGTTAACCTAAATGTAATCGCGGCGCGGCCAAACATTTTTGCACAGCGTGTGTACGACTGGGTCAGGGCAGGGCGCGGTGGCCTGGGCCTGGGCCCGGCCCGCGGCCCCGCGGTGCAGCGAGCCGCCACCCGGGGCCGAAGCCCGGCTGTGGAACGTCGTGCAGCTTGCCTAACTGGCAGGGGTCATCGATCGCGCCTATCACCCCCACCACCCCTCCAGACCAGCTCAGCTCAGTCTGGTCTGCGGGCGCCTCCGCCCCGCCCCGCCCCTCGCCGGGCGTGCCTATACCGGAAGAGGGAAAAGAAAGGCGCCATCAGAATATGAGAATTTTTATTCTGCTTATTTTGACCGAGTCACATGAGGTACGATGTAGAAAATAATGGTTAAAAATAAAAAGTCGATGGGACGAGTGTTTTACAGTGATTGCAGCCATTTATTTGCCGACATTCTCAATTATGAGGTAAAGTTTTGAGCTGCGATTTGCAATCAGTCTTACTTTTATAACAGTGAACAGTAGGTCATTATTGTTGTGACGTGGGACATGCTCTCCGTTCTATCCCTCCCCGACAACAATGGAAATGACATGTCGCATTGTGTTTGTGCGTTTTGTTTTACTTTCTTTTTAGAGAAATGTATTCTTGATTATTTTGCCGCAGTTTTCGAGCGTGAAACTAGTGCGACGGGTTAGTTTACCCCACCCTTGACTTTTGCGGGCGCGTTTGCTAGGTTTTTCTCGCTTTTAGCGAAAAATTCTGAAATAATAATTATCTCGAAAATGTGACGGGGTGGGACGGCGCGGTGTTCCCGGAATTCCTCTCCCTCTCCAGCAGCGTAAGCAGGTGGCCCGGCCCGCCTCTCCTTTTCCTGGGGCGACAAGGGCCTCGCCCCGCCCCACCCCGGCCCGCCATGCCACGTCCCTGCACGCTCTACCACACCACTTAGCGCCTGCCTGCCTGCAAATTTCAAAGCGTTTGACAGCGGGTAAAACTCTCCCGGGCTCCGCGTGCCTCTCTGCCCTGCCCAGCTCGCTCTCACTGTGCGCACTGTGGAAATGTAACCGTCACATTTCTCGCTCAAATGTAACCGTCATATTTCTCGCACAAATTGAGCGACATTTCCCCAGATTACTTAATCTGATCCATTAGAGCGATGCACTAAAAAAGACTTAGGAGTCTGTTCACTTAACTCAAAATGACTCGCGCGCGTTGGCGATAATGTCGCCGAAATGAATCTGATGGAGTCGTGATGTCGATCCGCATTATTTACATCTCAAAAATCGCTCTCCGCGCGAGTTGAGAGATACGTATTTCTTGTATGATACTACTGACGTTACAGTACAGCCCTACCTAGCAGCCTCGACCTCCAGCTGCGCTCTGACGCTGGAGCGGCCGCGGGGTTGTTTTTTTAAGGGTATGCCGGAGCCCTTGTCCCGCCCGGGTCCCGCCGCCGCGCCGCGCCCCGTCACGGTTGTATGCATGCGGTTGAGTGGGACCGCCCGCCTCGCTCACAACCGTTGTGTACTTTTAGCGGATTTTCGGAAATATCGCAGTCATATTTAATGCGCACTACGGACAATGGGAAAGAAGACAAAGCTTTTCCTCCTACTGGCCGCCCCGCGCCCCACCCCGCCCCGCCCCGCCGCGCACCGAACAAAAAGATCGGGGGTCGCCGCGCTCCACTGGGAGACGTACTCGCTGCCGGGGCCCGGCCGGGGGTCCGCGAGGGCCGCCTAGCGCGTGACTGCAGACGACGGGGACGGCGGGGCCCAGGGCCCAGGCGTCTGATTCAGAAGATCGCTCTTGTACCTCCGTCCTTGTCACACCTACGTGGGCGCCCTTATGTTGGGGATGGCGGGGTCCCTTGAGTGTGACGAGGACGGAGGGGCAAGAGCGATCTTCGGAATCAGACGGCAGGCCAGGGCAGAGCAGAGCAGTCGGGTGGGCCCCGGTGGGCCCGCGGGTGGGGTGGGCCTCCTCCCTGGTGCGGCGCGCCGGCACGCCCACGCCCCGCCGCACATTCAGGTTCGGGTTCGCGCAGCTCGTCTCACAGCTCGCTGCACATTCGGATTCGGGTCCAGGTCCGGGCCGGGGTGGGGTTGGTGGGGTCCATCAGCTGGAAGCCGGCAGTGCGGCGGCGGGTGAGGTGAGGTGGAGGCCAGCGGGCGGGGTGGGGGTGGGCCGGCGCGGGGCCGGCGCACCCCATGTCATGTGCCCGGCCTGGCCCGGCGGACCTGCTGGTGCGACCCAGCCTCCCCTCCGTGCGCCCGCTAGGAATGGACGGGATATCCGCCTCCTGCTGATGTGGGTGGAGAGGTGCTGAAGTGGGCCGCTGGGCTGGCGCCGACCTGCTGCCTGCCCTACTTCGCCCTGCTCTCACCCTGCCGTGCGCCCTCCCGCCTCCCGCCCCGCCACCCTGCAGGGCGATTCCGCGAGCCTTGTTGCACTCACGGGGCTGGCCCATGAGTGAGAGAGAAGACACTGCTGAACGATACCCTGAATCTGCCTGCTGCCCGGCCCCGCCCGGCTCTTGGGGGTCGACGGTCCCCTCCGCGCGCCCCGCTCCGAGGGGGGGATTACTCATGCAAAATGTGAACAATGTTTTTAGCCCGCCCTTCTGCTTTGAAAAAGCATAAAAGCGGGCTTATGCAAACGACCTCGTGTCTGTCTGTCTGTGTGTCTGTGTGTCTGTCTGTTCCACTAGAAGGAGATGAGCTAGAGACTTGAAATTTTCAGGGTGTCTACAGTTTTACTCCTAGACAACGAAACGCCTACGGCAAATCCTGCCAACCCTCATTAAGGCACTGAAAAAAATTATAAAAGTTTTCACGGAATTAAAAAAAAATAAAAAATTATTCAACTTTTTCCAACCCCGTCGACCCGTACCTCTCCGGAAGCGTCTTTTCGCGTCTAGTTCAATGGTGCACACCGTTTTACGAAAAAATGGACCCAGCTCGCGACTACACTGTAAAAAGCACCCGTAATTGGTCCAGTTTTCAACTTTCCTCAACTCCATCGAGCTGCACCTTCCCGGAAGCGTCTTTTCGCGTCCAGTTCGATGGCGCCCACCGTTTTTCGATAAAAAGGACCCAACTCGCGACTACACTGTAAAAAGCACCCGAAATTGACCCACTTTTTAACTTTTACGCACCCCATCGACCCGCACCTCTCTAGAACCGTCTTTTCGAGCGCAATTCAGTGGTGCCAACCGTTTTTCAATTTCCAGTGTTGCCAATCGTCAAAACTCAAACATTTCGATTATTTTCGACATTTCTCGATATTTTCCGATATTTTCGACATTTTTCGTTGTTTTTCGAAATTTTTTGATATAATTCGACATTTTCGATATTTTTCGACGTTTTCGATAATTTTCGATATTTTTCGATAATTTTCGATAATTTTTGATATTTTTTGACATTTTTGATAATTTTCGATGTTTTTTGATATTTTGCGACATTTTTGACATATTCCGACATATTTCGATATTTGTAAACATTTTTGACAATTTTTGATATTCTTCGACATTTTTCGACATTATCCCTCATTTTTCGATGTTTTTCGACATTATCCATATTTTTCGATAGATCTCAACATTTTTGAGATATTTCGAGATTTTGCGACATTTTTTACGAATTTCTACATATTTCGACAATTTTCGACATATCTCGACAATTTTTGAAATTTTCGACACCCCTCGACGCCTATACCATTAAAATTGGTTCGACGAGCGTAATTCAGTGTTGCCAACTGCTGCCAAATAAAGTTCGAGTTCGGCCGTTCCATCTGAGGCCGAACTCACGTATTTCGACATTTTTTCGAGATTTCCGACTCCCCTTTTTTGCCGAGTAACTGACCGTTTAGTCACTATCGGCACGTTTTCAAAGCAGAAGGGAGGGCTGTAGTTTCGGTGGTTCACCGTTACAAACTGCCTCTTTCCGAAGAGAATGCCTTTACGGGCCGCAGGCCCGATCATTTACATGCTAAGAGGACGTTCTGTGTTACTTAGGGGTCGGGCCGAAGGCCCGACCGAACGCCGCCGGCAGGCCAAGCAGGCACGCCCCCTGCCGAACGGAGTTGCCTGCGTAGCAAAGCGGAGCTGGCAACGACGTTTGGCGGAAGGGCGGGCCTGCTTGTTTTTTTTGTGTTGAATTATTTTTTGTTTTGATTTTCTTTGATTTTTTTCTGATTGTACAGGGTAAAATTCTGTAACTTTTTGATAAATTTTGATACTTTTCTCCCATGTTTGAGTTTTTTCAATTTAATTAATTTAATTTCGGTTTTCTGATCATTTTTCTCGATTTTTCGGACTTTCCTGTATTTTTTTTTAATATTTTCATTTTTTTTTGAAGATTTTTTAGGTCCGCACAACGATTTTTCGAAGTGACCCTCTCCCCCCCCCCACCCCGCCCTGCTCCTGCTCCCACCGCCCGCCCGCGTCAGTATAAGTACCGAAATACCCCCCTCCGCACATCGCCCTTTGCGTCCTGTTTAGGGGTTGTGCCCGCCGCGCCCGCCGCGCCCTCTCTTTGACTCGCACGGCGGCGTGGCGGGGCGGTGTCCTCATCCTCATGTTGGTCGTGGCGAGGCGGGGCGGGGACTGCCCACGGGGCTTGGATCAGTGGACCGAGCGGAGCAGGTCGGCCGACACAACAAGCCCCGTCGCGTCGCCTCTCTTTGGAAAACGCTATTTAAAGCCGTCGGCTTTCACCCCCGGGGACGAGTACTCTGCCAGAGAGAGGGATGGGTTAATTTAATAGCCCGGCGGCTCCCACCGCCACTCCCCCCCCCCTCATGCTCCGCCCAACCTCATCCCCCGCGCTGGGCCGCCACGAGAGTAGTACGCCCTGGAGTCGAAGCTCTCTTTCTTCTGCTGGACCAGGACTTTATCGGGTCACTTGTACGGTCTCATCTGCCCTCTGAGATTCTACCGCTTCGAACCGTTATCCGACCACAATCGGTTTGGTTGGTGTCAGTGATGCACTAAAGTGCCGTGGTCCGGGCGAGGTGAGGGGACTGGCAAGTGCCGTGTGCTAGGTGGCCGCCATAATCGATCAATCAATTCTCCCTTCTCAGTACAGTATCGCAAGCAGGAGATTTGTTCCGGCCTCGGCGAGCGATGTGTTTCGCGGACACTGTCCGTTAGGTACATGTGCGTTTAAGGTTTCCACTCCGGCGCGCCCTTCTCTCATGGCGGCGTTGCTCTGCTAGCTACCATCTCACACACTCCCTGGACGCCTCCACATCCCCACCCCCTCCCGTGGACACCAACCTCCCCTCGTAACCTCCCTCCTTCCTTTTCGTCTTTCCGGAAAAACGAAGGAGTTGTTAGTCGGTACGGCCATAAACCAACTGTTGTGCACAGCCGGGGGGACTTGTATTGCAACCGGGTACGAGGAGGAGAGAGAGAGATAAAGTGCGAGAGAGGGAGAGGGAGATAAAGTGTGCCAGAGAGAGAGAGCGGCCGCGCGGCGAGGGGTAAGACAGAGATAAGAGTGCGCAGAGCAGGGAGAAGCATGGCGCAGGAGAGAGAGGGAAGCACGGTGGAGGGAAGGGATAGAGGGGGAGTGAAAGAGAGAGGAGGGAGGAAGAGCATCGAGCGCCCATGTGGCGCGGTGTGTACACATGTCAACATCGTCCGCGCGATTTCGTCCAACAGACAAAGAGACCAAATGGGTGTCTGCTATTTTCATATTGTGATTGGAACTCAACGACTTTCAACGTTGTTTTTATTATTTTTTTTATTTTTTTATTTTGGGGGGTGAGAATAGGGTGTTGACTGTCGGATGTGCCTTACATGTGTCGCTAACCCCACCTTGCCCCTCCGCGCCCCTCCCCATGTTTTGCATGTACTTATACTTTCGCGCCGGGAAAACAATTTTCGCGCCCCGGGCTGTGCTGTGTGTGGAATGATCCGCTAAGGGACTGGACCAGAGTAGGGGCTTGGGTGTAAAGGGGGTCCGGGGGGGGGGGGGTAGTCGTGTGGGGCGTGCGCTAAGCATCCCCCAGGAGGCGCCAAAAGGCTGGGCGTTGTGAGTGAGGAGGGGTGGGGGGTGAGACAGACGAGCGGGAGAGGAGGGGGGAGGGGGTTAGTAAGAGTGGCGCACTTTGAAATACGATGGCTGAAGTTGCTCTACCGTGACGTTAAGTAAGGGTGGAGCTGCTTCCAAACAATGAACTGCTAAGTGGATGGCGGCGCGCCCGGCCCGGCCCGGCCCGGCCCGGCTCACACGCTGCGGCCGAAACGTGACGGGGGCGTAGACCGGAGCAGAGTCTCGAGTGTCATAGGGTAATTTTAAATAAACTATATCTATATAGCTTTGTAGTGATTTTCTTGCAAAGAGCGTCCTCGTTCGGAAAGAGTAACGTACGGACACGTCAAGTTTGTGACAGAATTTCGGAATGTCCTTTACACTGTGAAAAATAGTCGTTGGTTTTTCGGGAAAATTGTCCTCGATGTGGCGTCGTAAAATTACAATTACAAATAGTAAAATTACAAGCACTACCTATCGACCTGGAATTCAATTACGAGCAAAAAAGGGTTGTAGTAAGTTTACAATATTTTTTTATAAATCGTAGTTCACAAAATATATCATAAATCTACAAATGTAATTTTCACAGTGCTCTCCAGTCCTCTCAATAAAACGTAGCGTGGGCAAAATGTACCATTTAGTTCCAGTCCACGCTCTCGTCTCGGCTCAGAGGGGTTTGGCTCTCTCGGGCTCTGCTGTATGAAAATGCAAGAGACATCGGCGCCCGGCCCGCGCGGAGCCCTCCGCGGCCGAAATTAACTACATTTGGCTTTTTCAGCGACTGGTTCGCGGCGGGAAAAACTGGGAAAAACGCGTTTTGCATTGTCGGCTCAAACCAGACCTCCTCCGCCAAGCAGTAAGCCCTGTGCTGCTGTACGAATCGTGGGACATTAAAAGCTGGCCGCCGCTCAAGTGTCGCGGGCTTCGGCGGCATTTCCCTTCTGAGGCCCTTATTTATTCACCCCGCGCGTTCACTGTTGTTATTGCTGCTGCTGTTGTTGTTGCTCTTTAAGATTTTGAGATTCGATCTCGGCATGGCCCGGCCCGGCTCTTAGTTCACCCGCGCCCCGATATTTTCCACTCGACGACGACGCTCAGCCAATTAAGTGTGTTTCTCTTTGGGCGCGGCGCACATTAAGAGGGGCTAATGGGAGAGAAGGGCACGCTCCGGGGAAGGGAAACGGCGGTAGAGGGAGGGGGGGAGTGTTGCTTTTTATTGTCCAAACAGGAGAGGGTGCAGAGAGCGCGGCAATGGCCAGGACTTAATGTGGTAATTGTGTTAGCGGCACGCAGGTTCCAGGCAGGGCGGGGCGGGGCGGGCTGAGGCTCCCGCCGTGCCCCACCCCGCGCCTGCCTGCCTGCCTGCCTGCCGCTGCATTATGTCGTTGAGTGATCATTTAACTCGGATAAGGCCGGCGACGCTCTGTTCACGCCACGCCACGCCCCGCCACGCCCCGCCACGCAGGAGCGGCTGCTGCTGCTGTTAACCCCATCAGGTCACCATGGCGGGAGCCGAGACTGGGTGGAAAATAAAAGGGGCGGAGATGCTTCCAAGCAAGAAAGGGGTGAAAATGAGAGAGTGAGAGAGAGAGAGAGAGAGAGAGAGAGAGAGAGAGAGAGAGAGAGAGAGAGAGAGAGAGAGAGAGAGAGAGAGAGAGAGAGAGCCGTGGCTGTCCGAGGCCCGTCATGGAGTCACACAGGCCGGCCTGCCCCGGCCTTAATACGAACGGTGGGTGGGTTTCCTTTATCACCAGCACCAGCGATAAGACCTGCCGTGCGTCATTTACCACCAGGGGAAAAAAAAGGTGCGGAGCGGAATAACTTTGGAGACGTTTTCCTGGCTATGTTAAAGCTGACCCGGAAGCGAAGGCATTTATTTAAACCGAGGGGGCCACGACTTCGATCTAGGATGTACGCAGGATTGCGTGATTATACAGGGGTTATATACATTAATTTTGTGGGATTACGCATTAATATCTAGGGCTAAAACCATTAAATAAGAACAATTAGGTGGAATTTAGTGATAATTCTTCAGAATTTGGTTAAGTATTACACGGATTACACACGGATTTTACTTAGAACTGTACACAGGATAACGGGAGGTGTGGCAAGGGGTAAACCACTCGAAATTTTCGTGTACAATGATTATATGATTATGCAGATTATAATGAATATTTTGATTATATTCGATTATGGAGATTATCATGATTATTAGTGATTATGCTGATTATCAGAGATTATATTGATTATCGGTGATTATATTGATTATCAGTGATTATTTGTGATTATCATTGATTATTTTGATTATCAGAGATTATTTGTGATTATTAGGATTTTTTCAGGAGAAAATTAGGACAGGGAAAAAAATTTAGAGTAAATATAATCATATGTCCCCTTGTCAAGTAGCATGTGATTCAGGTGGCGGTCAGGGGCATTAACTGTGGCAATGAAGTTCCGAATGGAGAAGAAGCCATGAATATGGTGCTTGTCGAGCTTGGCGCTGTGGCCTGCTTTGGGTACAGTTCATTGGCAATGTCACAGACAGTAATACTTCACATTTTTAATAGAGATCTTCAAAATAAAATAAGAAGAGCATTAACTGTCTGTGAGACATGCAGTCAATGTATACTTAATTTTCAGTTCCTATTAAATTTAAAGTCACAATTATAATATCTTTCAGTCCCTCAATTGTCTGAGTACAGAGAATGTGATGGTAAACCATGGGTAAAGCAGTTAATGATCAGCAGAAATACCACTATTTGCTAAGAGTCCGCTTTTAACTTGAAAGTTGAAAACATTATTACAGAGAATGGTTCACTGAAAACGGGGGAATGATGCATGTCGATCATGAGACGATAACGCGCGTTATTGTGCGGTTTTTGTGAAATATCATTAATGCAAACTTCTGAAATTTATTTTCGATGACACCATCGGAATCCTCGTAAAATTTCCGTTCAAACGAGCATATATGTCATGGGGTTTCGAGCCCGGAAAAAGACACTTACAAGAATGATTGTAGTATGACGTGCCTCGAAACTATGGGCTGGAACACCATGACATGTATGTTCGTTCAAAAGGAAATTTTACGAGGAATCTAATGGTTTCATCGAAAATAAATTTCAGAAGTTCACCTAAATAATATTTCACAAAAACCTCATAAAAACGTGCGTTATCCTCTCGAGATCGACATGCATCATTCCCCCATTTACAGTGTTATCAATCTTAAGGACCGGGCAAGTAAATTTTAATGTAAATAGTCCATTCTCACGTAGCGTAGTACTCTGTAACAGTTTGAATTATCTCCTAGTCTCGTCATACAAGTTCGGACACTTAAAGTTAATTAAGCAGGAAAGCGCAAGCTTTGAAACTATAAGGCCACCTGAGATGAGCACTGTTAAAAAAATTTCATTACATTTTAATAACATTTATATGAAGCTATTTTCATTACAATTTCATTTCAATGTTATTAAATCTTCATTACAATTTCGTAATGAAATTTCATAACACATGTCATGAAAATAATTGCAACTTTTAAAAAGAAATTTCTTTGACTTTAACTCTTTCATATTTGACTCCTCAACGCACTGACGGATTTTCAGGATGGTATCCTTACAAGTTTAACGTACCTTACCGGGAGTTGAACCCGAACCATTGGGTTGGGAACCCCTCGCCTTAGACCACTCGGCCACGAGGACTACCTGAGAGGAGCCGAGCTGTAACGTGGTATCATGCCGCCGCTGGGGGGAGAGCGTTCCCCATTTGTTTAATAAACATGTAATGAAAATTTCATAACATGGGTTATGAAAATGGGCGTGTAATGAAATTTCAATGACGTGTAATGAAATTGCCGTTAAAGTTAATAACATTGTTCTTAAATTCAGAGTGTCATTAAATTTCATGACAACTTTATTAAAATTAATGTTGATTGCGTAATGAAATTTCAAACATTTTTAACAGTGAGTGTTTCAGGATAAAACATGGGTGATGGGTAATATATTAATAACTTTTCGCATCAAACCAAATCATGACATCATTTGGGCTATTTCCAAAAGTACACTTAAACACACACACAAACATTTTCTTTATATTGTATAACACCTAAGAGGCGGTACACCAAGTGGCCAGTTGTGCTATAGAGTAGATAGAGCGACAAACTAAACAACAACAACAACAACAACAACAACAACAACAACAACAACAACAACAACAACAACAAAAACACCAAGTGTGGACAAGCAGAGCAGAGCGGGGAGGGTAGTTTTCTTTCTCCCCAACTATGGCCTGTCGCCACATACTCAAAGCCATAGCAATATGGCACAGGCTCATCTGGTGAAGTGTTGACAGTCACCTTGCAGTGTATATTTCATGACTGATTACCACTGATTTTCACTGATTACCACGGATCACCACTGATTATCAAAAATATGCTCTGATTGCAGGTTATTATTGCGATTATTGTGATTATCACGATTATTTTGATTATTTTAGATTATTGCGATTATCAAAGATTATTTTGAATATTGTGATTATTTCACTGATTACCAAAGATTACCACATGGGCGTACAATGATTATCTCGAGTGGTTTACCCCTCGAGGTGTGGCCCCTCGATTTTAACTGACACAACTTTGGTAATGTTTGGGAAAAACTGTAACATACCCGAAATTTTTTGCCGAAAACAAGACCCAACTCTCAGACGATGCCGGTTGAAATTGATCCAAAGGTACCAGGAGGTGCGTTGCGTTTGCCTTTACTTCAGAAAAAAAAAAATATCTAACTGGATATCTGAGGTTGCGCGTGGGGTTGGGTGTATTTTTGTCGTCTCCGATAACCATCTCGCGCGCTTTTGTCGGGTGTGACTCGTGGTCGGGATTGTACCGGTCCGGTCGGGTTCGGGTCGCGTAGGACTGACGGGTGCGCGCTGCGCGCCCCGCGCCTCGACGTGTGTAGCCCGGCCCCCTAGCCCGGCCCCAGCCCCCTCCTGTAGCGCCCTGCCTGCGGCGCCCCGTTTCCGCGCGGCCGGGTTTTCGACGTCATGTTGACGCTGCGGGCCATGCGGGGAGGAGGCGGGGTAGGGCGAGGAATGGAGTCACGCGCCGGGGGAAACACGCGGAGACATTACTTGGGGCGACTAACGGCTGCTAATTAATCTGTAAAGTAAACACAACAGGCGCCGAGGGGGCGGGGCGGGGCGGCGTCAGGGCGGCGCCGGCCCCGGGGCGGCCAGGGGGGGGGGGGGGGTCGGGGAGCCCTGCTGCTGGGGGAACTATTAGCCCAAACCACACGTGGGGGCTCGCCCCCTCCCCCTACTCTTACCCCTCCCCCCCCCTGCTGCCGCCTGCAGCGCCAAGGTTACCAACGCTCACAGGAGGGCGTTGCGTGGACTAACAAGCTTGCACAAGGTTCAATAAACAAACCCAGATTTCATTGCGGGCTTACAAAAATCCAGAGAAGCGTGGGGTCTCTGCGGCATAGCCCCGCCCCGCCCCGCCCCGCTGCGGTCGGGCAGCAGCAGCACCGGCCCCCCGCACGGCGAACCGCCTTCATGGGAAAAAAAAAACCCTCTCCAAGCTGCCAGGATTTTCTTTCAAAGAAAATGCATCGTAACCTGCTCCTTTTATTTTCGTATTTCCAAATCTCCTTGGAAACCCGGTCGTAGTTTTTGCCATGCAACGGCCACTACCGTGACTTTGGCCATGGACCCATGGACGGCGCGTCTCCACCCCACCCTACCCCACCCCACCCCACCCCACCCCACCCCGCCACGCCCAGCCCGACCCCGCCATTCCGCGTCGCTCCGGTCCCTTTCTGTAGCGCCTACTACAGCATTATTAAACTCTCTGATCGACGAGCCGTTGGGGTTGCGGGTGACGCTAGGCGCCTGGCGGGGCGGGGCGGGCGGGGCGGGGCGGGGCGAGAAGGGCCTCGCCTGGCCTGGCGGGGCGGGCCTTCCTCACCGTGCGTGGCGTGGCGAGCTGGTGCGGTAAACTCACACCCCCGCCCCGCCCCTCCCCGCCCCGTACCGCCCCGTGCTGAGATTGGTTGTGGGTGAGCGGGACCCGGCCGGGCTTGCCCCTGCGTTGCCCTGCACTGCCCTGCCCTGCCCAGGCCCGGCGGCCCGCAGCACGCCCTCCTTTAGAGGCGGTGTGGTGGCGTGGGCCGGCGGGGCGGGGCGGGGCGGGGCGGGGCGGGGTCGGGCCTGCCGAGACTAAGCGAGTTTGGCCCCCAGAAAGGGCGGGCGGCATGATGGTCTTCCTGTGAGAGTGCTTCAATCAAGGAGCACGATAGCCTTCTCCTTGCGGCGCGCTCCCCCCTGCGCCTGGCTCCTCTCCTTTCCCTTGCCCTTCCCCCCTACCCTATCTCACTCACACACTTCGTCCCTCCCTCTCTCCGAGGAGGCAGGCGTCGGCAGCGGCAGACGCGCCTGAGAGCCGGAGAGAGAGAGAGAGAGAGAGAGAGAGAGAGAGAGAGAGAGAGAGAGAGAGAGAGAGAGAGAGAGAGAGAGGGGGGGGGGGGGTCCTCGCCCTGAAATAAGAGGCCCTGGTGATTCGATCACGGATTCAATTAACTGTGGAGGCCTGGCCTGGCTGGGGCGGAACGCAAAGAGGTTGTCATCACGGTCATCACTCTCGTCATCATCATATACGGTGAGTGTTCCGGGGGTGACGGCGGGCGCGGTGCCGCGGGGCCAAGTCGGCTCAGCAGCCAGGAGAAGCCCCATCAATGCGACGCGACAACCCCTCTCCTCTCTCTCATCCAGAAGCCACAACACGGCTTTGACCCGGTCCGGAGCGGGGCACGCACACGCTTGGTTTGTGAAGGAGTGAGTGAGTGAGTGAGTGAGTGAGTGAGTGAGTGAGTGAGTGAGTGAGTGAGTGAGTGAGTGAGTGAGTGAGTGAGTGAGTGACGAGGGGTGAATAACTCTGAATTTTTTGTACACCTCGTAATTCATAAAAATTCCGAAAAATTCAGAGGAAAAAAATAAAAAATTCACATTAAATTCAAATAAAGCCAGGAAAAGTTCAGTAAAAATAATGAAAATTCAGGATAGTTCAATCCTAAATTCACAAAATTCTATAAAAATTCACAAAAATACGAAACTTCTCAAAAATTAACAAAATGTGTACACCAAAATTCGGAGTTGTTTTCCCCCTCGGTGAGTGAGTGGGTGTGCGAAAGGGTGAATGGGTGGAGTGCGAGCTCTGAGTGAGCAATAGATGAAAGTATTCGCCTTCGCATTTACTAGAGGACCTAAA
The DNA here is from genome assembly GCA_029379305.1 of Frankliniella fusca. Taxonomy (NCBI): domain Eukaryota; kingdom Metazoa; phylum Arthropoda; class Insecta; order Thysanoptera; family Thripidae; genus Frankliniella; species Frankliniella fusca. The sequence continues at coordinate 245,312 of JAHWGI010001300.1, read as the reverse complement.
ATGACATGTCACACATCTTCAAGATTCACTGTAGCTTTCAGTGGCATTTCGCTTTTAAGGGTTTTGGACTGTGCTGGAATTTGGAAGTTGGAGTTGTGCAATCTCATAAAGCAGTGCAAGCGTCTGCGAGTACTCGATGATTCGATGAAGCGCAGAACCCCTCCCTTTTCTACTCTCTCCTCCCCCTAGCCCGCTCTGCTCCCAACCTCGCCACCGTCGCTTCTCCTTTTCTCCTGTTTTTCTCCAATCCTCTTTCCACTCTTATTTATCTCTGCTGACAAAGAAGAATTATTCCATGCGCCAAACGATTCTGCTTTTGAATGTCGCCCGGTCTTTTCGGGATCCTGTGTCTATTCTTTGGCTACCACTCTGGGTATGAAAGCCGAGTTGGGAAAAGCCTCGTTGGTGCACGCTCTGGTAGGAAGAAAGTGTACTCTGTACGCTTTGGAGAACGTCTTGTTCGCTTTCGACTAAGTAGTGTCTTTACGTCTATTTCATTCATGCGCTGATATAGTTTAAAGCGTGCAGAAGTACACTTCTCTCGTGAAAGGGCACAATGAACACGTTCTTTACGACTGCGTGACTGACTCGCTGACGCGGCTGGTTCTCGCCTCCCTCTCTCGTTGCACGCAGCAGCGTTGCCAATTTCTTTGAAATGGCGAAAATTGCACGGCCTTTTACCCCCGTTTCTTTTTCTTCACACTAGATCAGGGTGTCGCGACCCGCCCTGTTCCGACCCCCCCCCCTCCCTCTTTCCCCCTTCTCTGTGCCCCACCGCGCCCGGTTCGCACGACGCTTGTTTTGTTTAAAAAATACTAATCCCGGCAGCGGAGGGGATCATCTCGCGTTTTACTGCGCCATTAATTTTTATTAAAGCTGCTGCTTGACTCGACGCCCTCGCCAGGCTTGGCTTGGCGCGCTCGACCCCACCGCGCCCCGTCCGCCCTACCAGCCTTATTGTCTTGTCGCCATACTGGTTCAGGAAGGCAGCCGGCGACGAATGGGGTGCTGGAATGAATTGGCGAGACGGAGAGGGAGAGAATGCGAGATGAAGGCGGGAAAAGAGTGCGAAAGAGAAAGTGGAGACGCCTAGCAGGCCCTAGGCGTAGGCGTACGCCGCATGACACTGCAAATCCAAGAGTAGGCATTGCGCACACCATCTGGAGGGTGTGTGCATGTCTGTGTGCATCCTTTAATTGTTGTGAACTCATCATGACAAATTAAAACTGTAAATTATGTTAAATTATGTCCTTACTATGCCACTAACGAGTTCCGATATTATTATTTTTATTTACAGGCAAATTTTAGTTTTGGGGTCGTGTTTTAAGGTATCATCTGCTAACAATGAATTCTTTTCTGTGTTTAGGGCGGGGCCGGTCCGGCCCTAAGGCATCGGCACGGAGGGGCTGCGAAGTGCCCTTTCCCGGCTACGGCACCAGAGCCAGGGCACGAGCGGGGCCGCGGGCGGGGGCGGGGGCGGGCAGCCTGCGGGGCCGGGGACTCTACCGGGGACCCTACCGGGGACCCTGACGGGGACCCTCCGCAGCCGCAGCCGCTCCAACAGCCGGTCAGGCTCCGCGAGCCCCGACGCTGGCGCCGATCAGCACCACCACCACCGCGGAGGAGCCGTCGCAGTAAGTGTTTCACTAAATAACCAAGCGTATTGCTTATTGAGGCTGCACGCGTCGTGCTACAATGTTGTATGCAAATAGGCAACGCGTGCAGCCGCCGAGCAAACTACTCAAGTGACCGCACGCACCACAGTGCAAGTGTACCGAGAGGGGAGTCACTTCGAAAAATAACTGTATTGTGCGGCCCCAAAACAATCGTTGTTTTTAAAAAAAAAAAAAATCTAAATAAAATTAAGAAGATACAGAAAAATCCGAAAAGTCGAGAAAAAATGAAAGAAATCAAAATAAACCGAAATAAATTTGAAAATTCAGAAATAGCGGTAAAAGATCAAAATTTATCGAAAAATGACAGAATTTTTTCTTGAGAAATCAAGAGAAAAATTCATTCAAAAAAAAAGGGGGGGGGGAATAATTCATCACATTTTGTATGAGTGATCCTCTCCTCGATGTGCATGGTGAAGCGGAAATCTCGGAAGATCACACTACTCGGTTATGGATGCGCTGTCCTTTTCTACCTCTATGAGAGTGAGATAGACAGCGCTATATGAAATCGAGATGTGCACTCGTTTACCGTGAGTCACTCCTTTCTTTCTTTGCAAGTGCCTTTATCAGAAGGCATTCCCCTTTACCCGTGCAAATCTGTGAATGACATATTTTCAGTCAAATTTTAGAACATAACATAGGGTCTGGAAACGTATTAAATGTTCACGTAAAATAAGAACTTCTCTAAATATGCTCTCGAATGCATTTCCCTGCAAGTTTGATCAATATTAGTTCCATTCGATTTCCAGTCTTCTTTCTTATTGTGCCAAGTGTGTACGAGTGGTTAACATTTTTCCCGATAGTTATTTGCGCGTAAAAACATTATTTTCTTGACTAACGTTACCCTTTCCGCTACTGGCATTCCGTCGAAGCAACGATCGGTACCTGTTGTACACTCTCTGACGGTGCAAATTTTGCAATATACTTGGAACGGGGCGGGCGCGGGTCGGGTCGGGTTGCGGGTTGGGTTGGAGGGGGCATCTCCGCTCTCTGAGTGCGCCGCTGCGCCGCGTATGGATGGAGGCTCTCAACGCCCTGACCTGTCCCGTCCCGTCCGGCTGCTCTGGTCCGGCTCCATCGCAGACCAGAGGCCAGCCCACTTAGAGCGCTCCCCTCGCCCCATCTCTCTCGCACTCGTGGGCCTCTCCGCGTAGGTGCGAGAGAGACAGAGCGAGGAGAGCGCTCTTCGGAATAAGTCGGCAGGCGGGGCGGACGGGACGGTCCCGAATATAATTGAACTGATTGGCCCCATGATGATGTCTGGACCGCTGCACTCCTCTCTCTGCTGCTGTGCCAGGCTGTGCCACTCTACTCGAGTTAGGCCCCGCGGCGCCCCGCGGCCAGGCCACTCCACACGAGTAAGGCCCAGTTCTGCCCCATTCTGCCGCGCCCCGTCCTGCCGACTGATTCGGAAGATCGCTCCTCTCCTCCCTCCGTCCTTGTTGCACCTGCAGCGGTGCCCTATGCCGGCCGTGGTAGTGCTCCACGAGTGCGACGAGGACAGAGGTAGAGAAGCGATCTTTCGGAATCGGTCGGCCGCCCTACCTTGCTCCGCATCCCGCTCGCGCGGGGCGAAGGGAGGCGTGCCGTGAGCGCCAGCCCAGCGCGGCCCCAATCATCGGCAATATTGCATGACCCGGCGGGGCGGGGTGGGGTGGGGGTGGGGCGTGGCAGGGTATGGGGCCCCGCCAGGCGGGGCCAGGCCGGTAGACACACCGGCCTGCAGCGAGTAGAATGCCATGTCACGTGAGAGGGGACTACTCCATTACATATCGAGGGGAGACGAGACGAGAAGGGAGGCTGCGGGAGGCGCGGCTGTCTATACGGCCGTCCGTAGAGGGTGGCTACGGCTACGGAGACGGCCGGGCCGGCAGGGTGGGCTACCGCACTGCTCAGCACCTCTGGACCAGGACCAGAACACAGCAGCGGCCTACCTCAGCCCTTCCCCTCCCGCCTACCCCACTGTGACGGCCCCCGTCCCGTCGCCCCCGCGCCGGAATTCTGCACCAGGTGAGCCACAGCCACCCCCCCACCCCCCGGTCTCCCATCCCCTCTCCCTTTCCCCCTTTTTCAACCTCTTCATCCCTCTTTTTATTTGCGACCAGAGTTGCGATAAAAAAATGGGCTTTCGCTTCGGAGAGAGAGAGAGAGAGAGAGAGAGAGAGAGAGAGAGAGAGAGAGAGAGAGAGAGAGAGAGAGAGAGAGAGCACCACCTCCCCTCTCCCCCGCCCCTGACGCGGAGATAGTAGGAGTGCGAGAACGAGAGAGGCTCGGCGGGAAAAGGAAATAAAGAGGCGGAGTGGAATAAATTTAGCGTGTTGAGTGGACACGACCTGCGCGCGCGCGCGGCCAGCATTAGAGTTGTGGACGCGACACGACGTGCCGGCCGCCTCGCTCCCCCTTCCCCCCTTCCCTGAGCGGTCGGCCCAGTGTCGCAAAGGATTAGTATCGCGCACATCACTTACACCCGGTTTAAATCGCCTGGGGAATTTGTAACCCCCGTACAAAACCCCTGGAGATTCGTAACCCCTCCTCCCCCCCGACGATTCCCTGGGGCACGTAATACAAAGCCAAGATTTCTTTGTAATACAATGAAAAATCTTTTTAATACAAATTTTAAAAAATGTGCTATCCAAAGAAAATGTCTTTGAATAGAAGGAAATTTCCAGGGTTGCACTGATTTTTTTTTTAAATTTTGAAAAAAATCTTTTGAGTCTGGTACCGCGTTCCCCCCTAGACTGTAAATTCATTTGGCAGGTTTTACCCACCGGCACATCGAGGAGTATGTATCCTCCAGATGGTTTGTACCCACACGGGCAGATGGAAACACGTCTAAATTGGGTAATTTGTACATCTCTTAGAGGGTGAATGTATTCCCCTGTGGATTCATACCGGCGGGGTACGAGGGTAAACCACATCCCTCAACGACAGCTATATATGACTGTCGGGAGAAACGGGAGAATCCCTCCCTGGCTCCCTCGTCTTTTATTGTGTTGCCAGTCTCATTTTATCTCGGTGAAGATGTGATTTTCCCTGTCGGTGCGGCGAGCGAGGGCGAGGTGAGGTGGCTTGGGGGGGGGGGGGGGAGCTGCACTTTTACAGGGGGTGGGGGTCATTGCGTCGTCCAGGACACGTCTCTTTCGGAACAAAAATAAACCACGTCTTTCTGGACTTCTGCAGGAATGATAATTTTTCTTCGAAATGTAAAATCATTCAAATCTGGAAACTAGTATAATGCAGTTCACTTTCGCGGCTGAGTCTGTGTAAAGAAAAAATGTTGTCAACAATTTTTTCCTTTGCTTATTTTACTTTATAGTTTTCGCAATTGATCACAACGAAACAAATGAAAGCCGTGCTTTATGTCGCGTCTGTTGGGTGGACAGCAACATGTTTTTCGAACTTTTGGGGCTTGAAGCATGGATTTGTGATCCACGAAATTATTATTTTGTATTCAGTCAGCCAACAAATTAAATTGTTAGATTAGTAAGTTTTGTAGTAAGTTGTGAAGCAGCTCAGCTCAGAGTTACAAATTTTGTTACGAACATTATATATACATATTGGGAGGGGGCGGCTCATATCGAAGCCAGTACCAACCTCTGAAGTAATTCAAGCTTTCTGCATCCTAAACTTGAGGTCAAGCTAAGTCAAGGGCATAATTAGAAAACTTTCTGCCGTGAAACGAATCCGCGGTTATGACGGAAGCGGAAAAGGTGTTGCTGCTCCGGTGCGTCGCGCGCGCGCGTGGTATGTGCGGCGCGCGGTGGTGTGGCCTGTCCCACTCAGAAACTTTGCGAATATACTTCTGTCTCGCTCACTCACTCGCTCGCTCACTCTTTTGCAGGTGGCCCACCCGTGCCGCGCTGAGTTTGCCGACACCAGCGTTGTGTTTTGTGGACCCAGTGTCAGTGTCAATACTCTCCTCCCCTCAGCGCGGACTGCGCGGCTCAACCGTTCGCGTTCGGTCCATTGTGGCGGCTATTGTCGCCCCCCCCCCCCAATCCACGCCTGCCCCACTTCACTCCGCTTCGCTCGCTCGCTCGCTCGCTCGCTCGGTCCGCGTAGTCCCCTCCCTCTACGCTGCACGTCCGGTACACAATCAGGGCAAATAAAAACTGAGAGGGGACACGTGCAACCGGGAATAAAAGCGACAGGAGAGTTTAGGGAGGCGCTTCGGTAGCAGAGGTTTGCAACACGTGCGAGTGAGCGAGCATGGGAGGAGTGAGTTTGGGTAGTGCCTTTTCTGAGAGCACACAACGCGTATATTGCCGTGATACGGTTTGGTTTGGAAATATACGTCACGGTTAAAGCCATTGAAGCAACAATCACCTCTCAGCACATATTCACATTGTGGAAGGCGTATCACATCACGGTGTGCCTTTTATAAAAGGCTTTGACGCCAGACGAATCTTTTCATTCTCCTGCGATTGCGCAAGGCCTCTGCCCGCGGCACCGAAGTTATCATCGTAAAGAACACAGAGGGGATAAAACGAATGAGACGTGCGCCACGTCAGCTTAGTGTGACCAGTTTCGCCCTTAATGCAATAAACGCATTACGTCACATTAATTTTCCAGCTATGACACTCGTTGGGTGAGCTTTTTGTGAGCAGATGACGCTTCTCTAGCGAAGAGAGTGAGTGGGGCTTCCTCTCCTCTTACCTCTAATGATTTGTTATGGAATTAAAACAGACTAGTTTCCTCCCCGTCGAGGTCCCCGCCTCGTATAGACATGTGTGCCGTAGCAGACCCCACCCCACCCCACCCCACCCCGCCCCGCCCCGCCCCGCCTGCCTGTCTAGCCTGGAGGCTCCGGCGGCGCACAGTGGGTTATGAAAGGCGCGGTCGTGTCGAGTCGAGACGCGGCGGTGCAGAGGGCTGCTCCCGTTTGCACGGCACAGCCCTGCGCACTGTTCCACGCCCCGCCCCGCCCCGCCTCGCCCCGCCCCGCCTCGCCCCGCCTCGCACACTAGAATCCAATTATGGGCTTGTGTTGCTGCACGGATGTTGGCGTGGCGGGATGAGGCGCCCGCAGAGGCAGCAGGGCTGCTTTGCTGCTGCGGGAGCAAAGTAGTGTGGACCCGTGCCCCGTGCCGATGCTCGCCCCGCCTCGCCCCGCCCCACCCCGCCCCGCTCGCCCGGAGGGCTGGGCTCGGCTGGGACAGGCTCGCTTTGCTGCGGATCCGCGTATGGTTCGCTGTGCTGAGCGGATCATCACGCATAGCAGAGCATCGGCGGCGGCGGCGGGTTGGCGCCGCATTCTGTTCAAAGGGCTGCGCGGCTAAGGGGGTTAAGTTTGGGTCGCTTGTGTCTGGAGTGCAGTATAATTGCTGCGCTGAAAATGCAAAAGGAAAATATATTGCTCTCCGGATTAGCTATCTTTCTTTTGCTGGGTTCGAGTTTTGATTTTCTTGCTCTCATCAAGAGCGATGGATGATGGATGTCACTCTGAGTACTGGTTGAGAAACTCGCTCTTTTTAAGTGACTATATCTACACTGTTAAACCACGTGCGCAACTGTCCAACGAGTTAAACACTCGCCATTGCTCAACTCTGGGCTGAACACTTGTTACACGTAAAACTTGGAGTTGCACGCTTACAAGTTCCACGCTTGGCTTCACAGTGTGATCTTAATGATCGTGATACAGGTGGCGTTTCAAGCTGGTGGGAGTGTTTCTAGCTCCAAAGCGTGGCAGGGTTCGCACAGCGGGTCTGCCTGCCGAGGCTAGCGCCCGCCATCCAGTGGGTAGGCAACGTGGCGGACGCTAGCGTCTGCCGGCACTGCCTACCTCCAGCACGGCAGGCGCTCTCCGCTCCAGATAGGTGGATGGAGCTCTCCTAATTCTCTCTTCCTCCCCCTCTTAAAGGAGTGAGAGTGGTTCACAGCAAACATTTAAATGTTAAATGTATGGAAAATTTTCCAGACATTCTCTGTAGTTTTCGGGGAGGTTACCGGTTGACAAACTAACGTATTTTACAGATGTTGGAATCTACCTAGCAGATAAAATTATAAAGTCGAGCCCTGCTCAGTTTTTTTTCGCATCAGATTGACATCATTATCTAAAAGTGCGACACATAACCTGAAACGTTACTTTGGGAATTAGCAACCAGCCGTAAGTACTTTCCTGGAATCAACGGGGAAAATGTTTGCTGTGTTAACATAGTTAAACACTAAACAGGCAAAGGTATGCCCATCAACAAGGCAGACAGCTGGACTGTACACATGGCCAGCGAGCCGGATCGGGGTGGGGGGGGGGGAGCCTCCCGGGGGAGGAGGGTAAACTGTCAATGAGGCCACGAACGCGACCACTGCGTCAGATAGTGCTTGGGCGCTTGTGTTTGTGGAAGACAACAAACACTGTCACTTCAAGAGGACATCTATCAGAACCAAACGGATACTGTGAACTGCATTTTAACTCTCCCCGACATTACACAAAGCTGTATTAATGGAAAAAAATATCCCAGGCGCACCCATTATTTGCAACAAGTGCGACAAAGAAACGTAAAAACCGCTTCAGAACTTTAATTTCCAAAGACTGAATTGCTCGCACCAGTTTCTCGTGCCCTAGGGCGCTAGGCCTCCGTAAAGGGGTTGAGCACGAACGGATGGCCTGATTTCCTTCTTTAACCCCGGCAAGCTCCCCTTTCTCGCCCCGTACGCCCTCTCCCACCCACGCGAAAGGGCACTCAGGGTCGGAGCCCCGGCGTCTCCTCGTTGGAGAACGCTCGCCTTTATATTTGTCGTTGAGTGTAGGGCGCTTTTGCGGTGTTTGTATTTACTTAATCCCTTAAACGCAAAATCAATTAAAGCGCAAAGCGAGTAGTAAAGAAGGATTTGTGATGATTTCATCACAAAATTTTGCGTCAACATTTGTCTTGTGATTCCAACGATTTATCGCTTTCCTTGACGTGATAACTTTCATCACTAGGAACGTGCTACTTAAGTTATTGAGTAAAATTATAACGAAAATAATCAAACGAATTTTTGTTGCGTTTTTTTAGTGTTCAAACGCACCTACCAGCTCTAGTTTTATCGTGTATACACGATAAAACTTCTGAATATAAAGATCACATAGCACTGTAAATACCCGAGTGAGCTGAAGGGCGAAAATAGTGCTGTAAAGCAGTGTTATTAGAGCTTCCGTTGTGGCAACGACACAACTGTCAGATGAAGAAGTCGTTACACTTCACAAAGATAGCTGAGAGTGTTGGACCCTTGCTGCTCACAAACTAAGTCAACGAATATGTCTTTGAATTACATTCTCAACAGTGTGCGTGGAATGGATCTGAAGTTGTCTTCTGCCTCTACCATGTTGAGGGACGGAGATGGCGTAGGGAGCTAGAGGGAGAGAGTTTGACTTTGCGGCCCGGTGTGTTGCGCCGCACAACGTGCGGTGCATGTTGTGCAATGTAGTCGAGGCGAACAGCTAGGCGCCCGGCCTCCCCCGCCCGCCGCGCCCCAAACACAAAGCCTCGTAGTGCCCACACCCCCGGCCGCTCCTCCCGCGAGTCAGTCGGCGGTTTAGTTTGGGACATGTCACTTATTCATTCCTAATTTACAATGTAGATCGGATTCCCCGAGTGACAACACCCCGCCCTGCCCGGGCCCGCGCCCTTGCCCGCCCGGGTCCCCCCTTCTCTTCTAGGCGGAGCACCACCCGCGCACACCGATAGCAGCGCAAACACTGAGAAAACTTACCATACATTAGCATACATTTCACGATTCAATGTGGATCCAGGCCGTAATTAGAAGACGCTGACGCTGAGGGTGTGGGAGATGGGGGAGAGAGGGGAAGGGGGTGGGGGAAGGTTTAAGTTGACTTTGTCAAGTGGCGTGAAGCTGGCCGTGGAGCGGGTCCTCTCTGCAGCCCTACTCTTCGCTATCCCAGCTGCCTTCTATCACCCGCGGCCCGCCCCGCGCCCGCCCCGCGCCCGCCCCGCGCCCGCCCCGCGCCCGCCCCGTCTATCCGTTCGATTGGAGAGGTAACCTTTCAGGAGCGCTGAGCGCCCGGCCCGATCCTCCCTCCAGTGCCTCCGGCTCTTCCTTCAGGCGGATAGAGAAAGAGTTTTATTTCCCGTCAGTCCTCCCTTTCCCTCTTTCTGTGTATACCGTTCCGCCGACCTGTTTTCACGGTGTGTAGAGGTAAGCTGTGTAGGGTCGGGTCTTTGTCCCGCTGGTCTGGCGCGAGGCTGAGTGGGGTCGGGGGTGGGTTGAGGGGAATCATCGCGCTATGTAATAATTCCCCCCCCCCCCTCTCATCTGCACACCCCGTCGCCGCCGCCCCGCCTTGTTGGCGTGCATTGTTGTGCTTGTCCCTATTGACCTCTTCCATACCCTGGCGCACCCGCGCGCCCGCCCGGTCCCGCCCCCCGTCCCATGTCGAGAGAGAAATATAGAAAGCAATATAGAGGTGAAATAAAACGGGATTTTCTTTGGGAGTGGGGGGGAATATTTCTCGCGGCCTCCGTCGAGAGGTGGCTGAGATCGTCGCGCCTGTTGGGGCCGCCCGGGCCGACCGCGCCTGGCCCGGGCACACCACACAAGAAGTGGTATAGAGATGTGAGTGAAGACTTGTTGAATATTTACCTGGGATACTGTCCAAACCATAGCGCCACCAGGTCTCTCAGTGTTTGCCAAAATGATGT